>NC_069413.1:57643494-57718494 GCF_026875155.1 Cherax quadricarinatus
CCCTCTCATTCCTCTTCCCCGTGTGGCTGGAAGGATTTTAATTACTTCAGGGATGAAATCAGATTTAGTCTAGTTTAGCCTGAGTGCGGCGGCTGGAACACGACTGTCTGCTGGAACACGACTGTCTGCTGGAACACAACTGTTTGCTGGAACACGACTGTCTGCTGGAACACGGCTGTCTGCTGGAACACGACTGTCTGCTGCTGAGACTACACGACTGTCTGACTGGAACACGACTGTCTGCTGGAACACGACTGTCTGCTGGAACACGACTGTCTGCTGGAACACGACTGTCTGCTGGAACACGACTGTCTGCTGGAACACGACTGTCTGCTGGAACATGACTGTATGCTGGAACACGACTGTTTACTGGAACACGACTGTCTGCTGGAACACGACTGTCTGCTGGAACATGACTGTCTGCTGAAACACGACTGTCTGCTATAACATGACTGTCTGCTGGAACACGACTGTCTGCTGGAACACGACTGTCTGCTGGAACACGACTGTCTGCTGGAACACACTGTTGCTAACAGACTGTCTGTGGAACACGACTGTTTTCTGGAACACGACTGTCTGCTGGAACATGACTGTTGCTGGAACACGACTGTCTGCTGGAACACGACTGTCTGCTGGAACACGACTGTCTGTTGGAATATGACTGTCTGCTGGAACACGACTGTCTGCTGGGGAGATAAGTTTGTCAAATAAGGACAAACATAATGGTGTGACCCTCGTAAAACAACCATAACATGATTGTGACCCTCAACAAGTGCAAACAAACGCTGTGACCGACTCTTATAAGTGACAAACATAACTGGTTGTGACCGCCAGTATGGGAAAAATGTGTGGAACCTCCATAGGAACAATTCTGGTGGACAATCTCAAGTAAGGACAAAAAATGGTGTGACCCCAGTAAAGACAAATAATGGTGTGACCCTCATAAAGGAACAAATTTATTAATGACATACTAATGTTGAGGGTAAATAATACCTGACATAATAATTGAATAAAACAACTATGGTTTGCTCCAGACGTAACAGGATCTCCCATATCGAATAAAACAAGTGATCTAACAGTCGTGAGACAAGAGGATTAACTTAAGAGACTGGGTCAGTCCCTCAAACTCAAAGTAGAGGCATGCAGTCAGACTTGATTAACCGTAGATGAAGTGAGGTGAAGTAGCTGGAAGTGACGTTACAGGTGAGCGTGGCCTGGTAGCAGATGTGGGTTATGTTAAGCAATTGTTTAGCAAAGGATTTGCAAAGGCTGCAACAACCCCGGTAAGAGCAATGATACAAAGGCTGCAACAACCTCGGTAAGTGCAAAGATACAAAGGCTGCAACAACCCTTGTAAATGCAATGATACAAATGCTGCAACAACCCCTGTACGTGCAAAGATACAAAGGCTGAAACAACCCCAGTAAATGCAAAGATACAAAGGCTGCAACAACCCCTGTAAGTGGAAATAAATGGTATAAAATACCGACACAATGGAAATATAAACACATATGCAGTATAATGTGATCCTTTATTGACTACGTTTCGCCCACACAGTGGGCTTTTTCAAGTCACAAACAGATCTGTTTGTGACTTGAAAAAGCTCACTGTGTGGGCGAAAAGTAGTCAATAAAGGATCACATTATACTGCATATGTGTTTATATTTCCAACCCCTGTAAGTGCAAAGATACAAAGGCTGCAACAACCCCGGTAAGTGCAAAGATACAAAGGCTTTCTACCGACAATAATAAAGGAAAACAACAGGTTACTGAAGAAGCTTTTATTGTGACTACATACCGTTGTGTTTAGTCAAGTTAATGAACTTGTAAAAGGTTTAACAAGGCATCTGATTTGTTAAAGTTCTACACAGAAAGAAAAGGCAAACTCTGCGTAAGTGAGAGAAGCTCTGTACTCATGTCATCCATCGATAACTGTAATAATCTCAGAGCTCTCCCAAATTCACCATTCATCCGTTACTCCACCAACATTATTATTCATCAGTAATATTCAACAGGTGTGAAATGGACTTTGCGAAAGTGTAAAATATTTAAGCTTAACTTTATTTTATTCATTTTTTTCGTAAAAATTTCTTAACATCAGCTGGACTTGTGGACAGTCAGTTTGCACCACCATGGCACTAGTTGCCATTCACTTCCTGACACTAATGACGTGCTCTAGGAAAGTTATGGCGCCATGAAGGGCTGAATCTATGGTGCCGTGGAATGTAAGATCTTCAGCAAAATGACCTGATCCCACATTACCTATTCTTGTCGTGTCAAATTCGTCTCCCGCTATTCTCCGCCTGGTTGTAACTTTCCCTTCGCTTTTTTTTCGCTTTCTATTTTTTCTCTCAGCGTCACACACCGTCGCATACCGTCACGCAGTCACACATTCCCACAAAATCACAGAAGCACACACACACACACACACACACACACACACACACACACACACACACACACACACACACACACACGCACACACACACACACACACACACACACACACACACACACACACACACACACACACACACACACACACCACACACACACACACACAAGTCGATACAGAGTACAGTATCGTCTCCCTAAAACGAACTTAATGTGCTATTATAGCAACTTGAAAGAGGATCCTCTTCCACTCAAGTTGCTCCACAGTGAGGAAACTTAGAATGTTTACGATGTGCCTCCGAGGCAATCATCTGTATGAGGCAAGTTTAAATGACTCACAATACAGGTTAATATCCGGGTAATCCAGCTCCTTCTCTCCTTAATCCACCGACAGGATAACTGCTTCACGCCATCCAAGAAACTTATATATATATATATATATATATATATATATATATATATTATATATTATATATATATATATATATATATATATATATAGTGAAATTCCAAGCAATTTCGTGATATCTCCATTATCAAGGAACCTAAAACAAGTATAAGAACTGCTGAAGGCTTATAAGGCCGAGATAACACTTCATGGTCAACATCCAATACCTCACCCGTTCCTTTATGATGATGCTGGTGAGATGGTTAATTATAAATGAATCCAAATTTGTATAGTCCTGAACCAATATTCATATTAAAATCAAAACTATTTTTATGAAGCTTCATTCACTTACATTTCTCTCAACCACACACCTGTTTCAAACAACTTTCTCGGCTTTTTAAATATCAATTGGATGGCTAAAATCTCTCACCAACCCATAACGACTGAAGGAAGGTAAGCGACTGATTGAAGAAGATAATCTCACTTGCTGCCTAAACTCGCCTCTGACAGGAAGAACCACTAATGTAACAGAGCAAACCTTTCTATTAGTTAATATTTTGCCCTGTGAATATTGCTTTACGAAGGTAGAAACAACTAATGCAGCACAAGCTCGTATTTATTTTATTTCAGATTATGTGTCTTTCACTTCTGTGTATGACAAGGATTTCTCAGCATCAAGTATCATCAGATAGTTCTATGCGGTGAGAGATGTGGGTGTGATGGAGGTGATGGGGGGGGAAGTGATGGAGGTTGTTGGAAAGTGTTGGATGTGGTGGGGAATTGTTGGAGATAGCGAAGGGAGAGTTGGTGGGGTTGATATAAAATTTAACTGCTCAGATATCAGAAAATCATTCATTGTTTACTCATGTCTATGTGGCTGTGTAAAAATTCATAACTTCTCCTGAGTTAAAACAGGGTGAAGAGAGTTTTTTTTTTTAAGATATTTCGGAAATATAAAACTGAACTTGACGACCTATGTACAAATATGCTCAGTAAAGACTGCAGATAAAATATTAAATTAAAAATTTTTCTAGGATGGGCTCTGAGGGACAACTTCAGTATAAATCTCCAGAAACTCAGGATTCTGAAAACAAAAAAACTAGGTTATATGTAAAAATTTGTATTGCAAAAATTATTGGAATATTTGAGTTGCAGGAAAGAAGAGGAAATCGGAGAGGAAGGAAGAGGAGGGAGGGAGGAGAAAGGAGGGAGAGGGGCGGGAGAAAGAAATGGCCGGGATAGCATGGCAGGGAGGGCAGACGTCATGGGCAAGACGCTCCCTGAAGAATATTCTTCAAACAAGCTCGTGATATCTCGTGTCAGCTGACGAGGTCAGATCAATATGTCTCTACTGCACCCTACTACACTCTCCACCACACTCTCCACCACACTCTCCACCACACTCTCCACCACACTCTCCACCACACTCTCCACCACACTCTCCACCACACTCTCCACCACACTCTCTACCACACTCTCCACCACACTCTCCATTACAAATCTCCATACACTCTCCACCACACTCTCCACCACACTCTTCACCCGACACTCTCCCACTCTCCCACACTCTCCACACACTCTCCCATTACCCTCTTCACCACATTCTCCACCACACTCTCCCCACTCTCCACCACACTCTTCCACCACTCACTCTCTCACCACACTCTCCACCACACTCTTCCACGCGCACTCTCCACCACACTCTTCCACCACTCTCCACCACACTCTCCACCACACTCTCACCACACTCTCCACCACACTCTCCATTACACTCTCCATTACACTCTCCACCACACTCTCCACCACACTCTTCACCACGCACTCTCCACCACGCTCTCCACACCTCTCTCACACACTCTCCATTACCCTCTCTACCACATTCTCCACCACACTCTCCCACTCTCCACCACACTCTTCACACTCACTCTCCACCACACTCTCCACCACACTCTCACCCCACTCTCCACCACGCTCTCCACACTCTCCACACACGCTCTCCACTATATCTCCCACCACACACTCTTCACCATACCCACTCACCACACACAACACACATACAGAAACGCACACACGCACACACACACACACACACACACACACACACACACACACACACACACACACACACACACACACACAACTACACACACACACACACACACACACCACACACACACACACACACACACACACACACACACACACACACACACACACACGCACGCAAGCACGCACGCGCACAGGAGGATTAGGGGAGACATGATAATGACATACAAAATACTGCGAGGAATTGACAAGGTGGACAGAGACAGGATGTTCCTGAGATGGAACACAGAAATAAGGGGTCACATTTGGAAGTTGAAGACTCAGATGAGTCAAAGAGTTGTCAGGAAGTGGAATAGTCTGGCAATCGATGTAGTCGAATAGTTTTAAGACGAGGTATGATAAAGCTCATGGAGCAAGGCAAGAGAGGACCTAGTAGCGATCAGTGAAGACGCGGGACCAGGAGCTATATATCGTCCCCTGCAACTACAAATAGATGAGTACACACACACACACACACACACACACACACACACATACGTCCCAACACCTACATGGATCACTAACTGGTTCAGTAATAAGCAACACTGTCTTATAAGCAGTGAAGCAGCAGAGAGTGAACCTGACAAGCACAATTCCCCAGGACAACTCGGCCCATCCCATCCATAACTTACAGTATCATCCAGTAAGGATTAACGTGAAAGAATTCCCATTTTTAACGATGACGCGAAATTAGGAAAGTTCACCATACCTGCGGTCACATGTGGCGTATTTAGAGAAACATGGAGTGGCTGCAGCGGTGAAAGGTGAGGTGTGAGCGTCAAGCAGAAAGTAATAAATTTTGACTATAACAATATTAGATATCAATACATGCACAATACTGTGACTGAGAACATAATACAAGTAACCTGCGAACAGGAGAAAGAAACTTATGACAAAGTTTGGGTCCGACTGGACCATTAACTAGACAAACTGTGACTTAGTCAGTGGATCAGGTCGTACCGAAGCATCGTCATTACCTTCTTTCTCCTATGTACGGGTTGTGTAATATTAGACATAATTATGAGATATTTGGAAATCTATTATCATGACAACAACCAAAATAAAAATAAAAGAATATTTTCAAAATATCGTCTATGAACTCAGTACAGTTAACTGATATCGTACAAGGTACAATATCAGCACGATACGATAGCAGCATTCCTGGCAACAGACCTTGGAATTTCTTGTACAAAGCAGCACAAACTCTATAATACATTTGTCAGACCTTCCATGAATATGCTGCATAGTGTTAGTTTCCTTCCCCCCAAAAAATAATAACAAAATCCTAATCTGGAGAGAGTGCAGACAGCAGACATGGGCAGCAGAGCTTGTATCATCAGCAGGAAAAGTAAGATATGATAAAGACAGAGAAGCATAGAGTTTATTCTCCCTTATCAAACGGCAACTACGAAGCAATCTTGTTGATATCTCTAAGAAACTAAAGAAATTGTAAAATCTCAAAGAAGACGGCAAACTAAAATCTAAGCAATTTTTTTTAAAATGTGAACCCACTGTTTTCATATGGCCTAAATTTAAATAACTAGTAGCAGTATACTAGTGAGTTTTGGTGATAATTTGTAACAATAATGTGGCCTAACTTTAGGTACCTGGTAAAGGTATTCTGGCGCATATTTTTTTTTTTTTTTGTAATGACATTGATAAAACGCTAAAACAAAATTGCTTCATAACTGCTAATCCTTCCTCTTAAACAAAAATAGGTTAAGGGCTATTTAAACACAAATACTTCGCATATAACCACTTCGCAAGTTTTTAAACCAATTCTTTTAGGGAAGCAAAGTGGATGGGGGAAGTGGAGGAGAGGATACACTGCTTTCTGTTATTCTATATCTGTTTCAGCAAAATATTGCAGACAGTCTCAAGTTAGGGTGAAAAATCTTTTATCTCCTGTGCAGTGTACTCCACACCCATGACAACCCATCTCCAGTCACTGTAACATTACATAGTTATAACCCATCCCTTTTACCCTTGTATCCTGTTCCATCATAGCCTTTCCCTCACCCATCACAACCTCTCCTTCACCCGTCACAGCCTGCCTCTTACCTATTAGAGCCTGTCCCTCACTCATCATAGCCTGTCCTTTACGTATTACAGCCTGTCCTTCACCCGTCACAACCTGTCCCTTACCCGTCACATCCGTCCCTCACACATGGCAACCTGTCCCTCACCCATCACAACCTGCACTTAACGCGTCACTGCCTGTCCCTCACCCGTCATGGTCTGCACTTAACCCGTCACTTCCTGTCCCTCACCCGTCACAGCCATCCTTCACCCGTTACAGCCTGTCCCTCACCACCTCAGCCTCTCAGGGCTCCGTCACACAATCCCTGGGTTATCGTCATCCAATTCTCGATAGCTAAGGAACCTCCCAAACGCATTTGAGATTATCATAAATTAACTCTTGTATTCCAGACCCGCCCAGGCTGCGTCAGGACAGCGGGGAGAGGCAATAGGGGGACTCCTGAGGACTGGGGGGCAGCGGGGAGCGGCTAATGTGGAGTGAGAGCAACGGGGGGCGATTAAGGTGGAGGGGAGGCTGGTAATGTGGGAAGGGAGATTGAAAATAAAAGTGAAAAGGTTGGAAAAAAAAAGGTGCAGAAGTAGTGGAAAGGTGAGAAGTACGTAGTAAGAAGGAATAAATATGAGAATTGTTGGAAAGAGCACGAATGTGAAAAAAAAGGAAGAGAAGGGATGAGAATCATGGAAATGCGGAGGGATGAGAGGAGAATATAAAAATGTTCGAGGATGGACTGAAGATCTTTCTCAAGGTAGGAGGAAACTGTGAGAGATATAGTGAATATGGGAGATGAAGAGAAAAGAGAGAGAGTGAAAGAGAGAGGGGGAAGAAAATGTGGAAGAGGAGAGAGAGAGAGAGAGAGAGAGAGGAGGACAGCGGAAGCCGAAAACATACGAGGAGAACTTATAGCGGAGAGTGAAGGAATAAGGAAATCTGAGTAGGTTTGATAATGGTTTTGGAAAGCATGGAGAAGAGAGGGGAGAGAGAGAGAGAGAGAGAGAGAGAGAGAGAGAGAGAGAGAGAGAGAGTAATATGAGATGTGGTTGGATGAGTTATGAATAAAGGAAATCTGAGGAGGGCTGGAAAGTGTGTCCGGAAAAATACTAGACAGAGAGGTGGAAGCGGGTTAGAACCAGGGTAATATAAGGAGACAAGAGGAGAAATGAAGAAACTTGAGAAAGGGGTTGATAAAGCACGTGGAGGGGTGAGAAAATGCGAGAGAAGAAGAGGGAGGCGGGAGATAAAGTTAGGTGAGAAGCGAGGCCTGGAAGACAAGTCTTCCCACCAGAAGACACTGAAGAATGCTTATGTGATTACTGTAAAAACACAGAAAGTGAACGGAGGAAATGGTAAAAGGAGTAGAAAAGAAAAGAGGATGCTGCTGCTGTACCCAGGGGATGTTGGGTGTGGGGATGCTGCTGTACCCAGGGGATGTTGGGTGTGGGGATGCTGCTGTACCCAGGGGATGTTGGGTGTGGGGATGCTGCTGTAACCAGGAGATGTTGGGTGTGGGGATGCTGCTGTACCCAGGGGATGTTGGGTGTGGGGATGCTGCTGTACCGTACCCAGGGGATGTTTGGTGTGGGGATGCTGCTGTACCCAGGGGATGTTGGGTGTGGGGATGCTGCTGTACCCAGGGGATGTTGGATGTGAGGATGATGCTGTACCCAGGGGATGTTTGGTGTGAGGATGCTGCTGTACCCAGGGGATGCTAGGTGTGAGGATGCTTCTGTACCCAGGGGATGTTGGGTTTGAGGATGCTGCTGTACCCAGGGGATGTTGGGTGTGGGGATGCTGCTGTACCCAGGGGATGTTGGGTGTGAGGATGCTGCTGTACCGTACCCAGGGGATGTTTGGTGTGGGGATGCTGCTGTAACCAGGGGAAGTTGGATGTGAGGATGCTGCTGTACCCAGGGGATGTTTGGTGTGGGGATGCTGCTGTACCCAGGGGATGTTGGATGTGAGGATGCTGCTGTACCCAAAGGATGTTGGGTGTGGGGATGCTGCTGTACCCAGGGGATGTTGGGTGTGAGAATGCTGCTGTACCCAGGGGATGCTAGGTGTGAGGATGCTTCTGTACCCAGGGGATGTTGGGTTTGAGGATGCTGCTGTACCCAGGGGATGTTGGGTGTGAGGATGCTGCTGTACCGTACCCAGGGGATGTTTGGTGTGGGGATGCTGCTGTAACCAGGGGAAGTTGGATGTGAGGATGCTGCTGTACCCAGGGGATGTTTGGTGTGGGGATGCTGCTGTACCCAGGGGATGTTGGATGTGAGGATGCTGCTGTACCCAAAGGATGTTGGGTGTGAGAATGCTGCTATACCCAGGGGATGCTAGGTGTGAGGATGCTTCTGTACCCAGGGGATGTTGGGTTTGAGGATGCTGCTGTACCCAGGGGATGTTGGGTGTGAGGATCCTGCTGTATCCAGGGGATGCTGGGTGTGAAGATCCTGCTGTACCCAGGGGATGTTTGGTGTAAGGTGCTGTTGTACCCAGGGGATGTTGGGTGTGAGGATGCCGCTGTTTCCAGGGGATGTTGGGTGTGAAGATGTTGCTGTACCCAGGGAATGTTGGGTGTGGAGGAATAGTATAACGATGCTAGGGTTAGTAGAGTGAGAGAAGAGGTATTGAAACAACATTCAGGTGGAGACTTGCAGACATTAGAGAAGCTCTGGCAGTATTGTCCCTAAGTTTGGTTGTTAGCAGCGAGGGAAGCGGAGAGCTGAGGTACCTGAGTAGTGAAGTAATTAGTGTATATTGGGGAAGTATTGGTGAGAGACGAGGATTATTGCATGGTGGAGAATAGTGAAGCCATAATTTAAATTAGTGCAAGGTGGTGAGGTTTAGGGGTAGAGAAATGATATTATGTAGCTAGGTGGAGATTAGTGCACGGTAGAGTGAATGTTTGCACACAGTGGATAGGTTACATCAAAACTAGCAAAGTATGACTTGTTAAAGCTCTACGCAGATCGAAATGTTTTCCCAGTTAAAGTTTATTATGCAACCTGTGGCTGTTTTTAATGGAGCTGGAAAATGCTTACTGGAGAGGCAGTGCCAGAGTTACATTAACCTATAAATAAACAAACTAGTGGGAGTCTGCAACGGGATATTTTGACAGATTTATAAATAAATAGGAAGCATTAGAGTAAAATGATGACTCGGTTCCAGAAATGCATGTGCGAGACGGATGGAAACATCTCCCTGCTGGAATAAACCAGCGACTGGGTTCCAGTACCAGAAAGCATCTCGTCCACCTTATTTAATTACCATCATTAGGCACACATATACCTTTTACCTAACAATTAAACACTTTCAGAAGGACGGGAGTTTCTTACCCTGCTGGATGATGCTGTATCAAGCAGGCAAGTAGGCTCCAGAAGTTGCTATGTTCTGTGGCAGAAAGCATGTCCCTGTGGGATCAAGCGAGCAAATGGGTTCCTACATTGGAGTGTATTGGATATCATAAAGCATCCCTTAGCTAAATCAAGCGAGGAAGTAGGTACCAGGAGCGGTTGTGCTGGGTAGCAACATACTGCTGGAGGAAGCGAGCAACTAGGTTTCAGGAGTACGTGTGTGGGGTAGCAAATCAAGTTTACAGACGATATGAGCTCGGAGGAAGATACTCATCTCAGAAATTCTTGCAACAAAAATAAATGCTAGCTTATCTGAAAACAGCTACAAGGACTGGTTATATGTAGGGGAAGTCGGGTGTGTCCGGTAAAATTAAATCGGACGATCTAATTAAGTCCTTGAGAAGTGTGAACAGATATTGGCGGAGGCGAGAAGGACGAGGAAGGTAAGAGGGTAGGAGGGAAGAGTGGAAGAAATTGAGAGGGAATAGAAGTTATAGTCTCAGAAGACTGTTGCCGAGGATGTGAAGAGGAACAAGGAAGGTGGATTGTGAGAGTTGAGGCGTCCAAGTGTGAATATGATAGCAAGCTGTGGCACAGCATTAGGAAGGTGAATGTGAAATGCAGCGGCGGGATGGAGAGAGATGTGAGGGATTGTCAGTGTATAAGGCGGGTTCCAGGATGATTGTGGTAAGCTGTGGAAAGCTGAGGAGATTTGAAAAGGGTAAAAAAAAAAGTATTTTGAAGAGTTGCAGAGGCTGGGAGGGAACGGTAAGGTCAGCAGGAAAGGTGCGAGGCACAAGAAAATTATTGGAACTAAGGACTGGCATGGGTTGGTACATAAAGTGAAATAGTCTGGACATGTGAGTAAAGTGTGGTGGGAGTGTGTGTGGAAGGAATGTGTGGGGAGAGGCGTGGGGGAGATGGTGTGTGTTTGTGTGAGTGGGAAGTGATGTGTAGGGAGTAAATGTGGGAAGGAAGTGTAAAGCACATGCATGGGAGTGAGAGAAAGAAGCGTGGAGAATGAGGGAGTGTGGTGAGGGAGTGTGGTGAGGGAGTGTGGGGAGGGAGTGTGGGGAGGGAGTGTGGTGAGGGAGTGTGGGGAGGGAGTGTGGGGAGGGAGTGTGGGGAGGGAGTGTGGGGAGGGAGTGTGGGGAGGGAGTGTGGGGAGGGAGTGTGAAGAGGGAGTGTGGGGAGGGGGTTTAGGGAGGGAGTGTGGGGGAGGAAAATGTTGGAAAGGAATAAAAGAATAAAAATAATTGGAAGGGGAAGGAATATAAGGGTTGTGATCAAGAGAAAAAATGAAGAAGAATTTATAGAAGCAATAAAGATGATCTAACAAAGGGGAAGAGAACAAGGGCGGAGAAGTGTTGGAGCAGAGGTGGTGGTGAGGCAGTGTTGGAGCAGAGGTGGTGGTGAGGCAGTGTTGGAGCAGAGGTGGTGGTGAGGCAGTGTTGGAGCAGAGGTGGTGGTGAGGCAGTGTTGGAGCAGAGGTGGTGGTGAGGCAGTGTTGGAGCAGAGGTGGTGGTGAGGCAGTGTTGGAGCAGAGGTGGTGGTGAGGCAGTGTTGGAACAGAGTTATTCACCTGGTCGTTCACTTTCTTTACAATCAGAAAATATTCAGTAATGACTCCTCTGAGGAAATTATTGTCTAAAGCTGAAAATTCTGGAATATCATTTTTTTTTTTAATTTTAAATAATTCGCAGACAAGTGTAAGGAAAAAGTCTGGGATAGGCTTCATTCTTGTTCTTCCCAGTTTCTCTGGCAGCGCGGTAATCAACTGGCTACAGTTCTTGGTCTTATTGTTGTCTACCTCCCCTGCCAGCGTTATCTGTAGGCATCTGATACGAACATTCAGTTTGGTTCCTGTCTATTTCAACCTACTTTCTCTTCTTTCTACTTTTGTGTTGCAGGGAAAGCCTGGTTCTCACTTCTCTGAGCTCCGGCTTTCCACATATGCACCTTGGTTTTGTTCTTTATTAGTGTCATTGTGTTTCTGGTGTTTTCAGCTATCATGGGGTATTTAAGTGCTTGTCTTCATTAGTGAGTTATTCCAGGTGGCAGTATTGTTGTCTTAATGTAACTTCCATAACATATCGACTATTTTACAAAACTTTATGCAGTTTAATTTTAAGCATGTAAAACATTCTTATATTTTTTTCCTCAGCCCACAGGTCTGTCTTATCCTCCAGACGCGCGAGTGTTGTCATATTGATGAGTTTGACATGGAATCAACTGAGTAGTGAAAGCAGCCATCACTCCAGACTACACTCTGGAAAAATTCTTTTTATTTCATTCAAGCTCATCTATGAGAAACAGTCCCCCTTTCAACTTATTTCAGTATTCATGTAGTGAGGAGCCGTTACGGTCATCGAGTGTCACCATTAATGTGGAAGTGTTACACTTCCGACCTCTTGCACTCTGCACCACCATCACATCTCCCCTTCCTTCTTGCAGCTGCACCACTATCACATCTCCCCTTCCTTCTTGCAGCTGCACCACCATCACATCTCCCCTTCCTTCTTGCAGCTGCACCACTATCACATCTCCCCTTCATTCTTGCAGCTGCACCACTATCACATCTCCCCTTCCTTCTTGCAGCTGCACCACTCTCGCTCCACTCACTGACCAAGCCACCATCACCACCATCTTTTACTGGATCGTACATTTATCCACGGCTTTATACATCCACTGGTTATATTAATATACACGTGACTCTCCTGGGATTCTTGTTATTCATGTGTTACTTCATCAAATTATTTTTTGTAGAACAATATTATTTACGCCTTTACTGGAGTGAGAGAATTCTCTCACTCCAGTAAAGGCGGTCCTCTGGGAACGTTATTTGCTAGAACCCCTCCTCTTTTCTGCAATTTTGCAAGCTCCTGATGATGTGTTGATTGCAACACGAAAGGCCTAGAGCTATTATTCTACTCCTCCCTGGTTGTTTTGCATTTTGCATATATATATATATATATATATATATATATATATATATATATATAATATTATATATATATTATATAATTAAATTATATATATTATTATATATAAATATAAAGTATTATTGAATATAAGTAATATAAATTATAATTAATATATCTCAAAAATATCCCGACAGAATAGTGAAACTTTAGGATTTTTGGCTTAAATTAGAAACGCTTCATTCTTGACTGATAAGACAACGAAATTTGTGCATGTTATAATCTCGCAAAAATCTCTGAACCTAAGGTAAAAAATATTTAATTGTGTTTTTATTATTAAATTATTGTAAACTTATCTAAAATATATTTAATGGATTAGGCTAAATTAAATACCTTGATAAAGGTTAGAAGAAGTTTTCTAAGGTTCTTGGTAAAGACGTAGTTTACAATCAAACAAATGACCGTGAGAGTGTAACAATCAAAGAATTCAAAGAAGTGTTCAGAGAGAACGCAAGGGGCCAGAAAAAGAGTGGGCCCCAGGCCGTGCTGGACAAGGGCACAACCGAGGAAGAAGTGAAGAGCCTTCTAGTGAGCTATATAACCCAAAAGGCAAGTGCCAGATAACATCTCTCCATGGTCCTGAGAAGAGGAGAGAGCGCTATGTGTACCCCTAACAACAATATTCAATACATCTATCGAAACAGGGAGATTGCCTGAGGCATGGAAGACAGCAAATGTAGTCCCAATCTTTAAAAAAGGAGACAGACATGAAGCACTAAACTACAGACCAGTGTCACTGACATGTAGAGTATGCAAAGTCATGGAGAAGATTGTCAGGAGAAGAGTGGTGGAACACCTAGAAAGGAATGATCTCATCAACAGCACCCAACATGGTTTAAGGGACGGGAAATCCTGTGTCACAAACCTACTGGAGTTCTATGACAAGGTGACAGCAGTAAGACAAGAGAGAGAGGGGTGGGTGGATTGCATTTTCTTGGACTGCAAGAAGGCGTTTGACACAGTACCACACAAGAGATTAGTGCAAAAACTAGAGGACCAAGAAGGGATAACAGGGAAGGCACTACAATGGATCAGGGAATATTTGTCAGGAAGACAGCAGCGAGTAATGGTACGTGGCGAGGTGTCAGAGTGGGCACCTGTGACCAGCGGGGTCCCACAGGGGTCAGTCCTAGGACCAGTGCTGTTTCTGGTATTTGTGAACGACATGACAGAAGGAATAAACTCTGAGGTGTCACTGTTTGCAGATGACGTGAAGTTGATGAGAAGAATTCATTCGATCGAAGGCCAGGCAGAACTACAAAGGGATCTGGACAGGCTGCAGACCTGGTCCAGCAATTGGCTCCTGGAGTTCAATCCCACCAAGTGCAAAGTCATGAAGATTGGGGAAGGGCAAAGAAGACCGCAGACGGAGTACAGTCTAGGGGGCCAGAGACTACAAACCTCACTCAAGGAAAAAGATCTTGGGGTGAGTATAACACCAGGCACATCTCCTGAAGAGCACATCAACCAAATAACTGCTGCAGCATATGGGCGCCTAGCAAACCTCAGAACAGCATTCCGACATCTTAATAAGGAGTCGTTCAGGACCCTGTACACCGTGTACGTTAGGCCCATATTGGAGTATGCGGCACCAGTTTGGAACACCTAGCCAAGCATGTAAAGAAACTAGAGAAAGTGCAAAGGTTTGCCACAAGACTAGTCCCAGAGCTAAGAGGTATGTCCTACAAGGAGAGGTTAAGGGAAATCAACCTGACACTGGAGGACAGGAGAGATAGGGGGGACATGATAACGACTTACAAAATACTGAGAGGAATTGACAAGGTTGACAAGGACAGGACGTTCCAGAGACTGGACACAGCAATAAGGGGACACAGTTGGAAGCTGAAGACACAGATGAATCACAGGGATGTTAGGAAGTATTTCTTCAGCCACAGAGTAGTCAGGAAGTGGAATAGTTTGGGAAGAGATGTAGTGGAGGCAGGATCCATACATAGCTTTAAGCAGAGGTACGATAAAGCTCATGGTTCAGGGAGAGACCTAGTGGCGACCAGTGAAGAGGCGGGGCCAGGAGCTTGGACTCGACCCCTGCAACCTCAACTAGGTGAGTACACACACACACACACACACACACACACACACATACACACACATACATATACACACACACAACACACACACAACACACACACACACACACACACACACACACACACACCACACACACACACACACACACACACACAAACATATATGAGATGAAAAGCTGTAAGCCTTCTCCCTGAAAGCTGGCTGCCTTGGGTCAAACGTTTAGCGCAAGCTGGACGCCTAGGTATTGGTTCAGTGCGGTGAGTATGGTAAAGCATGCGTACCTTGTTCCAAGGTTCGTAGGTTCGAGTCTCCTTCAGCCAGAGATCAGTGTTTTGTATTATTTCGCCTGCTCTTGCGAATTCCTTGCATATATTATATATATATTATATATATATATATATATATATATATATATATATATATATATATATATATATATATATATACGATACGATGACTAATTCCAGTTTTATGTAGGTTTTTCTCACATTTTTGTGATGTAAAAACGTAATAAGCTCATAACCGGCTTATAAACTTCAGCAGGCGAGGTCCTCCATGAACTTCACACAGTAAAATATAATAAAACAGCAGTGATGTAAGCTTTAGAGAGTTAGTTAACTAGATCACTCCGTGAGACCTGAGTGTACCCGCATTTCTCTTTGCCAGAAAACAGTATAACTCAACATTTATACTTTAGCTGTGTCAGTTTTCTCCTCCACCTCTCTCTCTCTCTCTCTCTCTCTCTCTCTCTCTCTCTCTCTCTCTCTCTCTCTCTCTCTCTCTCTCTCTCTCTCTCTCTCTCTCTCTCTCTCTTTTCTCTCTCTCTTTCTCTCTTAATCTATCAATATAGTTAACGGGAAAATCAATGGCATTCAGAATGGCAGAAAAGATTTTATAGCAGACTCTATCTTACTGTGGAAAGTAATGAACAACTTGATGTCTGCAACATTACTGCTTAGTTTTCCTTACGTAGGAAACACTTAAATGGTTTCTTGCACGAAGAGTAGATGCGAGTAAGAGGCGACGGTAGCTGGTTATCACATCCACATAGCAGTCTTAATCTCACATTTCCTCTCTCTCACAGCCTTTATTACTTCCAGGGAGTTATGACGGAGTTATATTCTTCTTGGCATACAGTCAACTCTAAACATCTTTTTTTTTCCACAGTTTTTGCAGCTAACCAAGATTTTGACTTTGTGGGTCTAAGACTTGTCTCTTGGAAGAGAAGTGTTCTGAATGTATATCAGTCTTTTCTTGACTGCTGGTAGTAAAAGTCACATCCCGTCGATTTATTGGTTCAACACTCTCCTTCGGTTAATTGCTATGTCGATTTTCAATCAAGGATCACCAGATTTTAGAAGACCACACTTCGTGATACCAGTTATGTTTTCATGTCTACTTCCCACCTAAAGACAAGTCAGCATTAGACTTTCTTCATCAGCCAACAGGCTTGTCGGAAAAAATTTCTTGATGAAGTCTTATGTATTTTCTCGAGTGATAAACGAATTAAGGCTGTTTTAAGGCTTGGTCAAACACTTCCGATGAGAGATATACTCGTATTTGTACTTAAGCTCCAGCAGGTAATGTGAATGAATCTGCTGAGTTATTTATGTCATATTCTGCGTTGGTAAGCGAGGAGCTAAGAGCTTAAGAGCTACTACCCAACATCTTCAGTCTACATGTGATAGTTGAATTTTCACCTCATTCTTATGGGATATTTGGCGCGGCAAAGACTGTCTTGTCAACAGATGAGCCGAGAAACACACGCTTTTTCAAGTAAATCACTGACGACTAAGTTTGAGAGAGAAACCAGGGGGTAAGAATGGGAATGTTTATTAAAGCCACTCTGGACAAGATGTTGATTAAGTTTTCTAATATATATGATGCACTGCTATGTAGAATTAGGAGACTGTCTGCAATGTTTATAAGACATTGACAAGATCTATAAGCCTTCATTATGGCCAGACTTACATGGTACAAATACAGGACAGGAGTGCAACCTTGACCCTGTCATCATGACCCTGTCACCATGACCCTGTCACTATGACCCTGTCACTCTGACCCTGTCACTATTACCCTATCATCATGACCCTATTATCATGACCCTGTATCCATGATCCTGTCTCCATGACCTTGTCACCGTGACCCTGTCTCCATGACCCTGTCACCATGAACCTGTCTGACTCGTTCCATCCACCAGGAATGTTTCCCAAACGACAACCATAACAGGACGATGAATGTTCACGAAAATTTGTGTGTGAGCTTCCAACAATGTTGTTGTGTCTGTCCCCTCTCAGTGCTTCTGTGTCCTCTCTTTGTCTCTCTTCCCTCTCTTTTCCTCCCTTCCCTCTCTCTTCCTCTGCCCTCCCTCTTTGTCTCTGTTCCCTCTCTGTGTCACCATTCACTAACTTTGCCTCTGTTTCTCTCTTTGTCTTCTCTCTCTGCCTTTGTCCCTCCCTCCCTCCCTCTCTCTCTCTCTCTCTCTCTCTCTCTCTCTCTCTCTCTCTCTCTCTCTCTCTCTCTCTCTCTCTCTCTCTCTCTCTCTCTCTTTGTCTTTATCTCGTCTCTATGGTAGAGTTATTTTTTGAAAGAATTAAGAGTAAGACGGAGAATAGGATAGCAGATGAACAAGGAGGCTTTAGGAAAGGTAGGGGGTGTGTGGACCAGGTGTTTACAGGGGAAACATATAAGTGAACAGTATTTAGATAAGGCTAAAGAGGTCTTTGTGGCATTTATGGATTTGGAAAAGGCGTATGACAAGGTGGATAGGGGGGCAATGTGGGCAGATGTTGCAAGTGTATGGTGTAGGAGGTAGGTTACTGAAAGCAGTGAAGACTTTTTACGAGGATAGTGAGGCTCAAGTTAGAGTATGTAGGAAAGAGGGAAATTTTTTCCAGTAAAAGTAGGCCTTAGACAAGGATGTGTAATGTCACCGTGGTTGTTTAATATATTTATAGATGGGGTTGTAAGAGAAGTAAATGCGAGGGTCTTGGCAAGAGGCGTGGAGTTAAAAGATAAAGAATCACACACAAAGTGGGAGTTGTCACAGCTGCTCTTTGCTGATGACGCTGTGCTTTTGGGGAGATTCTGAAGAGAAGTTGCAGAGATTGGTGGATGAATTTGGTAGGGTGTGCAAAAGAAGAAAATTAAAGGTGAATACAGGAAAGAGTAAGGTTATGAGGATAACAAAAAGATTAGGTGATGAAAGATTGAATATCAGATTGGAGGGAGAGAGTATGGAGGAGGTGAATGTATTCAGATATTTGGGAGTGGACGTGTCAGCGGATGGGTCTATGAAAGATGAGGTGAATCATAGAATTGATGAGGGGAAAAGAGTGAGTGGTGCACTTAGGAGTCTTTGGAGACAAAGAACTTTGTCCTTGGAGGCAAAGAGGGGAATGTATGAGAATATAGTTTTTACCAACGCTCTTATATGGGTGTGAAGCATGGGTGATGAATGTTGCAGCGAGGAGAAGGCTGGAGGCAGTGGAGATGTCATGTCTGAGGGCAATGTGTGGTGTGAATATAATGCAGAGAATTCGTAGTTTGGAAGTTAGGAGGAGGTGTGGGATTACCAAAACTGTTGTCCAGAGGGCTGAGGAAGGGTTGTTGAGGTGGTTCGGACATGTAGAGAGAATGGAGCGAAACAGAATAACTTCAAGAGTGTATCAGTCTGTGGTTGAAGGAAGGGGGGGTAGGGGTCGGCCTAGGAAAGGTTGGAGAGAGGGGAAAAGGGAGTTTTGTGTGCGGGGGGTTTGGGACTCCAGCGGCATGCGTGAGCGTGTTGTGGGAGTGAATGAGACAAATGGTTTTTAATACTTGACGGCTTTTGGGAGTGTAGCAAAGTAACTTTTAAAAGGTTCGGGGAAACCCGGGAAGGCTGGACTTGAGTCCTGGGAGGGGAAGAAACAGTGCCTGCACCTAAAGGGAGGGGTTTTAAATGTTGCATTTTTAAAAACTGTAGTGTAAAGCCCCCTTCTGGCAGACAGTGATGGAGTGAATGATGGTGAAAGTTTTTTTTTTCGGCCACCCTCCTTTGGGGAATGGGCCAGTGGAAAATAATAAAAAAATAAAAAAAAAATATAATAAAATAACCATCACAAAAATTAATTTAACATTAACTATCACCTTAGCACCAATATTATAGCTAGTCCCCTGTACCTATGTGCACAACTGGGGAGAAAATGTATACCACTGTTCATCTATGTGCATTATTAGGCTCTGAACCCCATTTTAAATTATGTACAGCGTATCAGAGCTTTAAAACAGCACTCTAGATCTATGAACACTTTAAAGTATAACAACATTTTAGTGCTTCTACACCTATAAACCATGTAAACCCCAGTTTAAATTTTTCACTTTCTCCCCCTTTTCCTCTCCCTCTCTCCCCCTCCCCCTTTCTCCTCTCTCCCCCTCCCCTCTCTCCCCTCTCCCCTCTCTTTCTCTCTCTCTCTCTCTCTTTTCCCTCTCTCTCTCTCTCTCTCTCCTCCCTCCCTGAAACCCCTCCTTCTTTTCCCCCATTTCTTTTCCTCTTCCCCTTATTTCCCTCCCCCCCCTCTCCTTTTCCTTTCTCCCTCCTCTCATCCTTCTCCCTCCTCCCAAATCTTTCACCCTCCTACCACATTTCACCCTCACTACCACATCTTTCACCCCACTACCACATCTTTCACCCCACTACCACATCTTTAAAACCCCCACACCACATCTTTCACCCTCACTCCACTCTTTCCCCCTCATACCACATCTTTCACCCTCACAACCAACTTTCACCCTCACTACCACTCTTTCACCCCTCCTACCACATCTTTCACCCCATACCACAT
Organism: Cherax quadricarinatus; assembly: GCF_026875155.1. Lineage (NCBI taxonomy): Eukaryota > Metazoa > Arthropoda > Malacostraca > Decapoda > Parastacidae > Cherax > Cherax quadricarinatus. Next base: position 57,663,603 of record NC_069413.1, read on the forward strand.
TTTTAAAACCCCTCCAACACTTTTTTCTCCCTCACTACCACATCTTTCTCCCTCACTACCAATCTTTCTCCCTACCCCGCATTTTTTTCACCCTCACAACCCACATTTTTTCCCACCCTCACTTCACATTTTTCACTCTCACTTCACATCTTTCTTCCCCAACCACATCTTTCCTTTCCCCCTCACTACCGCATCTTTCTCCTTCATTTCAATATTTTTGGGCCGTCTCTACAACATTTTTTTCTATAATTACAACTTTTTTCTCACATATTACATTTTCCCCCCTCATTAAACATCTTCTCCTCCCTCTTTCTCGTCCCCCCTCTTTGTCTCTTCACCCTTCCCCCCCCTTTCTCTCCTTTCCCCTCCCGTCTTCCATGTCGTCTCTCCCCCCCCCCAAAACCCTTTTTTCTCCTCCCACTGTCTGTCCCTCTCCCCAGTCATTTTTTTTCTTTTTTTCCCCTCACGGTGTTTGTCCTGCCTCTACTTTCCACGCTTTCCCTTCTCTTCCCGCTTCTCCTCCGTCTTGAGAAACTCACGGGGGCACGGAGAAAGAGGTCCTTGTCGAGTGGGGGGCTACAGTTCCCCTCAAGGTCGTGCTTGATGCAGTAAGGTGAATGTCGAAGTATTACCCCAAAGGGAAAGAACGCTTTGGGGTTGTGTTGGGGTGTGTTGTGTGTGTGTGTGTGGGTGGTGTGGTGTGTGTGTGTAACACAGTTTATTGCCACTTTCTTTAACATTTCGCAAAAAGAAAACAATTCACAGGAAATGATAATTTTTAAATTGAAAATCAGTGAGTGTTACGGGAACTCGCACTCTGACCTCCCGCGTGAGTTCCTCCGCCTTCCCGTGTAAGAGTTCCTCTCCTATACTCACTTTCCTACTGCTTCATAACTTGCTAATGATAAAGCTCATCATCTCAGCACAATTTTCCATATCTGAGAAGTTCTCATGTAAGCGGCTCATACATTTAGTAACATATTAAGCGAGGCTTTCAAAAGACTTGTGTAATCACCAGCAGAGCACAAACTCGGTGATAAACCACACGGACAAAACATAAAAAGAGGATATAATTGGTCTTCTCCATCCCCAGTAGGACGCCTGATTGCACCAACACATACCACACTCACGTAATTAAGATTCAGAGGCAACAATTTTTTTTTGAGTGTGGAAAAGTAAATCTTGTGTTGCGGAAAACGCAAAAGTTTTCGTGGCGTTTATCTTTGTTAGTGTTATTTACAACTAGTAGAAGTGCGTACATATGTGAACTTTCTGTATATATTTACATACATGTGTTTGAGGGTATGAAGCTTCAGCTCTTAGTTTCCGCCTCTTAACTTTAACTGAGGTACTTATTTCCTTGTTATGTTCTTTGATTCATGGTTTTCGTGGAATTACGGTAATTACTTATAAAACTGTGAGTTGAGCGTGTCGCCACCGCCTCTTTATCAAGTTTGTTCCATATATTCACCAAACTGAATATTAAATTAGGAATCTTTATGTAGCAATGGAACTTTTAATCATTTAATTCTCATCTTTTCTCTCTGTCTTCTGTTCCGCATGTCTCACAAAGCTTGTTTCTGTTCACTCTCTCTCTCTCTCTCTCTCTCTCTCTCTCTCGAGTTTCCTTCATATTTTAAAAGTCATTATCATGTGCCCTCTGATCCTTCTCTCTGCAGAGATAGTAAGTTTGATTTATTTTTATTCTCTCCTAAAAGTCGAGCTTCCTGAATTTAAGTAGCAAATTTATCGAGAACTTTTAGATATTATGAATATATTACGTTCTTGATTAGTTGTGGGCTCCATGGTGGCTCTGCATATTCCAAGATGGATGCTACCTATGTCATATTTAATGTTCTGCAAGATTCTTTCTTACGATTCCTGAAAACAGGTTTTAGGTTCTCCGTTATTTTGCGTATTTGATTGAAACATTAATCCCAGGAATGTTTTCTTTGTCCAGTGCTTGAAAAGTCTCTCCTCTTGCGTCTCCTTGAAACACTCTTATTGTTTTATATGTAATATCAAAATGCAGTAGTTATTTCCTTAAACAAGAATATATTGTGTAGATTAGTTTGTAGAATAGTTCCGTCGAATTTTTTTATGCAATGTAGGAAAACACAGTCTGTCCAGCCCTGTATTTCTTGCTGTACAACAATTACTCTTCGGCAGAACTTTTTGAGATTCGGTATTATGCCGTCTGTGAAACTATGCTGATTATCTCTTACATATATCTTTATTTCTTCTTTTTAAACTACTTTCTTATGATTATTTCTGTTAGCTGTGCCACAGTGATTGTCAGTGATATTGGCTTATTGTTTAGTGTTTCCTGTTTATCTCTTGTTTGTATACTTGGATATTGTTTTTTTTTTGTTTTCCAGATTTTGTTTTCCATATTTTTTTGAGTTCACTTCGAGGTTTTCTCTAAAGACCCTGGGTGATAGTTTGTCGGTCATAGTTACTTAAGAGCCTCGTCATTTCCTTCTTTGTCGCGACAATTTTCCCAGGTCTCTGCTGGTCTCTCATTTCTTCCCTCCTACCTTCTATATTCCCTGTGTATGTTACAGCTCGAAGCAGTTAGCTTCCCTAAGCTTATTTCAAAGCCCAGCCATACTAAAGCTATACTACCACCCCAGGGGTGGTAGTATAGCTTTAGTATGGCACTATTTAGCACTAAATAGATGTTAATCGACAATAGTCGATTAATATCTATTTAGTGCTAAGTAAGCAGAGGAAGCAAGTGTCAGAATCTCATATCTGGGTTAACTGTTTACGCACTCCCATGGCGTAAATAGGTACCTTTGCCACGGACATCCTTTAGTAAACAGGATTGTTATTGGTCTACTGAGAGTTTGCAAGTCGTTAGCATATTTGTAACACTCACATATGTTATATATTTTTCATTTATATATATATATATATATATATATATATATATATATATATATATATATATATATATATATATATATATATATATATATATATATATATGTCGTGCCGAATAGGCAGAACTTGCGATCTTGGCTTAAATATCAACGCTCATCTTGCCATATAGGACAAGCGAAAATTTGTGTATGCAATAATTTCGCCAAAATCATTCTGAACCTAACGAAAAATATATATTTCACTGTGTTTGTTTAGTATTAAATTATTGTAGACAAATCTAAAATATATTTAGTTGGGTTAGGCTAAAATAAATTTTTCTTGTTATAATAAGGTTAGGTAAGTTTTCTAAGTTCCTTTTGGTGCAAAATTAAAATTTTTACATCAACATTAATGAAAAAAATATATCTTTAAACGTATAAGAGAAAATTTTAGAAAGGACTTAATTTTAAATGAGTTCTTGCTAATTGACCAGTTTTACATATTCGGCACGACTATATAATATATATATATATATATATATATATATATATATATATATATATATATATATATATATATTATATATATATACTATATATAATATATTTATATATATTTATTAAAGAAAACTTTTATATTATACAAATATAACTGTTAAGATTACCAAATAGGTCTTTGGTTGATGCTTAAAGAGGGATATACTTGTATAGCTTCCTATGATGTATGAAGCAATACATCATACGAGGTGACGAGTGGTCCCGACCAGTATGAACGATCAGTGTGATTGAAGAGAGTAAGTTGAGAGGATGACACAGCTGCGGTTATGTAAGTCCAAGTATTTGGAATATCCTGTACCTGGATATTCCCAGTTACGTTCAGTTAGTAATGAGATTGTTATGAATTAGGAAAGTGTTCACTGATATTAATTAGGTTATTTTACCAATACTAAGAGTAAGATTTTGAGTTAATATAAATTATAAAGGATTAACATTTTGACGTTTTTATTTAAACTCGGTACTTTTAGAGATTTAAAATTATTTATAATATTCCTTTAGTCTTCTTTCAAAATTGGCATCTTCAGGAAAGGAGACTTACTCATTCCTACTGCTCCGTTCATGACATACTCTCGTGTGTGTGTGTGATCTTGTGTGTGTGTGTGTGTGTGTGTATTTAATAACAGGAGCAGAGTTGGATTCATGGTGTCCTGGTTTTAGTTCTTCGTTTATCATATACATCCGCTAAATTTCTGGTGGGTTTAGTACAGACCAACACCACCTCCTCTTGGTACTTATACCAACAGTCTTCCACAAATTACAAAGAAATATTTGATTCTGCCTTTTATTTTATCGCTACATTCTTCTCACTTCACAAATATATAGCATTTAGTTTTCCCTGCTATCTATTTTTACGCTCCGTTTATGATCATACATGAGGCTACCATATCGTCTCCTTTCCTATCTGCCAACCGAAAAAAAATTATGTCGTTTTGAGTCTTTTTCCATATGTCGCTTCTTATCTCTGGAGCCACTTTGTAACATGTCGTTTTAGTTTTTTTTTAGTGTTATCTACACGTTTATTTCTGGTGCGGACTCTACACCACAATTTTAGTTCCAATTTTAGTCGAATATATATCGTGAGAACTACTATATTTCCCCTCTCACCAGCCATATATCTAAAGTCTATTTTGTAGTCTGTCAGGGTAGTAAGTGAGTTTCACACTACGCCAGTTATGCGATGCTCTAGTGATGAGTTCTTACTGGATAGGTAAGTAGTATTTACTTCTTGTTATTAGCAGACGGAGGCTCGATCCTCTACCAGTTCTTTCGCTGAATGACCCATAATATTTTTTTTAATGTTTTACTTACTTTATTACGTGGGTAATGCTATATATACTCTGTAATCCTTTTCAATGTTCCTTGTTGTTCTTCATGTTGTGATCATGTTGTTTGTTCTTCATGTTGTGATCATGTTGTTTGTTGTTCTTCATGCTGTGATTATGTTGTTTGTTGTTCTTCATGCTGTGATCATGTTGTTTGTTGTTCTTCATGCTGTGATCATGTTGTTTGTTGTTCTTCATGCTGTGATCATGTTGTTTGTTGTTCTTCATGTTGTGGTCATGTTGTTTGTTGTTCTTCATGCTGTGATCATGTTGTTTGTTGTTCTTCATGCTGTGATCATGTTGTTTGTTGTTCTTCATGCTGTGATCATGTTGTTTGTTGTTCTTCATGCTGTGATCATGTTGTTTGTTGTTCTTCATGCTTGTGATCAAGTTGTTTGTTGTTCTTCATGTTGTGGTCATGTTGTTTGTTGTTCTTCATGCTGTGATCATGTTGTTTGTTGTTCTTCATGCTGTGATTATGTTGTTTGTTGTTCTTCATGCTGTGATCATGTTGTTTGTTGTTCTTCATGTTGTGGTCATGTTGTTTGTTGTTCTTCATGCTGTGTTTTTCATGTTGTGGTTTTGTTGTTCTTCATGCTGTGATCATGTTGTTTGTTGTTCTTCATGCTGTGATCATGTTGTTTGTTGTTCTTCATGCTGTGATCATGTTGTTTGTTGTTCTTCATGCTGTGATCATGTTGTTTGTTGTTCTTCATGTTGTGATCATGTTGTTTGTTGTTCTTCATGCTGTGATCATGTTGTTTGTTGTTCTTCATGCTGTGATATGTTGTTTGTTGTTCTTCATGCTGTGATCATGTTGTTTGTTGTTCTTCAGTGTGGATCATGTTGTTTGTTGTTCTTCATGCTGTGATCATGTTGTTTGTTGTTCTTCATGCTGTGATCATGTTGTTTGTTGTTCTTCATGCTGTGATCATGTTGTTTGTTGTTCTTCATGCTGTGATCATGTTGTTTGTTGTTCTTCATGCTGTGATCATGTTGTTTGTTGTTCTCATTTGATCATGTTGTTTGTTGTTCTCATGTTGATCATTGTTTGTTGTTCTTCATGTTGTGATCATGTTGTTTGTTGTTCTTCATGCTGTGATCATGTTGTTTGTTGTTCTTCATGTTGTGATCATGTTGTTTGTTGTTCTTCATGTTGTGATCATGTTGTTTGTTGTTCTTCATGCTGTGATCAAGTTGTTTGTTGTTCTTCATGTTGTGATCATTTGTTTGTTGTTCTTCATGTTGTGATCATGTTGTTGTTGTTCTTCATGCTGTGATCATGTTGTTTGTTGTTCTTCATGTTGTGATCATGTTCCTTGTTGTTCCTATGCTTCTTGTTGTTGTATTTTCAGCTTTAACAGTCTGTGACAAACCTCTGAATCATTTATATTTCTTTATATAGTTTAATTTGCATTTACAGGCTTTGTTGTTCTTATTGATTAGGCTCATGCTTGTTGTGTTAATTAATTTTTCTGTAATTACCTTGCTTCAACAAACGTAGCTTTTGTAATCTAGTTGCAATTCTTTCGTAATAGTTTCATAACTGTAATATGTTTATACTTCATTTACGGGGTCTTCACTGTCTTACACTGTCAGAATTGCTTCTCTGAGTCACTGTATACTCGGTTATCATTATTTTTTTTATGACGGTGGTTCGGTAACCACGGATAGTCCTCGGTTCAAATGACATAACTCAGTCTGTGGGTCTTCATATGGACTAAGTTTATCCGCGTCATGGAATACACTTTGTCTGTTTCTATACATTTATCTGTATTTCTGATGAGTTTCCCGATTTCCTTCATTGTTCCCCTTTGGCCTTATTTCCTTCTCAAACAATCTATCCTTGTCACATCTGTCATGCTCCCGAGTTCTTCGTTTTGTCGTTTATATGTATCCTTTGTTCTGCGTTACTTCATATGGTAGATGTTTGTCATTTAGCCTTACTCTAATTCTTTCGTTTATCCTGTAACATCAGGGAGTGAACTCTATCCTTCTCAGATTCTAACTTGCTGATGCTGAACTGCTGTATGCAACTTGTGATATAAGTATGTTGCACGTCGTCAAGTTTTATGTTGTTGCACTTGCATATAGAAACTGACGTTGTTCAGTTTATGTGTCTGGTGTGGGGAAGGTTCTGTGATGAGGTGCACACTCTGCAGCCGCTTCAATTGTCTTGAGCTTATCATCTATTCCATCACTCAACACTGAATGCTGGTCAGGGATACTCATCACCACTATACATTTTTTTCTTTCCCACACCATTGTTTACATCTGTTCTGCACCGCTATCGGTTTCTGCAGTACCATTATCTCTCTTCGGTACTAGTACTTCATATTAACTTCTTTATGTATTTTCAGTTTCCTTGACTCTCTCTATGGAATCAAAGTCTTATCACCACCATTATCTCTAACTCCAAAATGCTAATCTCACTTCTCAATTTTATTATGACTCACTGTTCCCCAATACATCCATCCATTACCATCTGACTCTGGCAAGACTAAGAGAATGAATGAACCATCTATTTAATATATAGGGTGTTATAGCCAGCATTAACTTCGCATCTAATATTTACTCTACACAAGGCTGAGCCCAACATCCTGCCTTACCTCACAGGAACCAGAGACAGCAATTTACCCTTAATCAAAGCCTGAGATTAAGACAGTGAGGCAAGACAGAAGCAACCAGCAGTGGTTAAGAGGAACCTAATTAACAATGACTAGGGAAGACCTAATGAGCAATTGGTAAAGACTTATTGTTATTATTTAAATTAATTCGTAGAGCCTGGGGAGCGCTATGACCGTACGAGTTATGCAGTACCTTGGGAATGGAAGGCAGTCAAATTCGAGGCAAGGAAGAGAGGCTAACTCAAAATATTTGTATCAAGAGCCCTACACTAGTATCAGGGCACCTCCCGGGTACGAGGGTAGGTTCCTAACAAAGGATAGAGAAGATCTGACGTAACAATCAGTGAATAAAGTGTAACAGTCAAAGGACAGATAAAACACCAGCCAGTGGATAGACATGACGTAACAATCAAAGGATAGAAAAGACGCAACAATCAATGGAGAGAAAAGATGCAACAATCAGTGTATATGGGAACAAAATGCATCAGTTCTCAGAGAGTCTCAGTACAGGATGGAAGTACAGCTGATAAATTTGGACAGGACGAGCTTGTGACAGATTTATGGGTAGGTTGGCATTATCGTGTCACAGGTGTGGCACGCAGTTATCAAACCCGTAATTTACTACTCCAAATGACACTCTAACATGCATTCCAAAAATATAAAATGAATCACTTTGTTTTCATTTCACATTAAATAACCTCCCATGAAATAAAGAATTTATGACACAAAATAAACCTATACGTAATATGCAAATATCTATCTATATAACTAGCTCGTATACATACATATATATATATATATATATATATATATATATATATATATATATATATATATATATATATATATATATATATATATATATATATGTCATGCCGAATAGGTAAAACTTACTATTTTGGCTTAAATAGCAACGCTCTTCTTGCCGAATAAGGCAAGCGAAAATTTGTGTATGCAATAATTTCGCAAAAATCATTCTGAACCTAACGAAAAAAATATATTTCATTGTGTTTGTTTATTATTAAATTGTAAACTTATGTAAAATATATTTAGTTGGATTAGGCTAAACTAAATTTAGCTTGTTATAATAAGGTTAGGTAAATTTTCTATGGTTCTTCTGGTATAAAATTATTAATTTTTACATTAACATAAATTAAAAAAATATATCTCTAAACGTATAAGAGAAAATTTTAGAAAGGACTTAATTTTAAATGATTCCTTGCTAATTGACCAATTTTACCTATTCGGCACGACATATATGTATATATATATATATATATATATATATATATATATATATATATATATATATATATATATATATATATATATGTGTGTGTGTGTGTGTGTGTGTGTGTGTGTGTGTGTGTGTGTGGCAGAACATCTCCCAGTTTCAAAATTTTGTTTTTGTTAGGGTTAAATTCCAGTAGCCACTTATACTACCATCTCTGCAGCCTTCTTTCATCCTCTTTGGTTTATAGTCTTCTCATAACATTTCCATCAGCAGCAAATTGAAATTAATATGAGCTATTTTGTGCAACAAGGTCAATAACATACACCAGGAACAACACAAATTCCAAAACTGTTCCCTGTGGCACTCCTCTACATGCTTTGGATCAGCCATATTCTTCTCCCTTTGTAGTGACTTAGTTTTCTGCTCTTGTTAATTCCTTCCCTTCTACTCCGCCTTATCATATAATCTTCTATCATATAACCTTCTATTTATCATATAACCTTCTATCATATAACCTTCTATTTGGCAACGAATCCAAAGCCTCCTTTCAGTCTAGAAATATGCCGTCCACCCATCTCTTTATTTCCTGTCTTACCTCAGTTAATTTATCGTATTTCCTTAAATAGTATATAAGGCACGAGTTTCTATTCCTAAATCAATAATGGTGTTCTGTCAGGAATTTAATATTTTCAGTAATATTTCACAAGACCTCGTCTTATAATCTTTTCCAGAAGCTTGTACACTGAACTTGTTAAGAAAAATAATCTGTAGTTCAGCTCCTCCTGCCTGTCGACTTTCTTGAATATAAATATAACTCTTGCTATATTCCAGTCATCTGATACATAATTTCTTATTAAACACTTGTTAAACATCTGTGCGAGTGAATTGTACTGTATTTCAGCTAATTTTCCAAATATTAGTGGTGGCATTCCGTCTGGTTTTGGTACCTTTGATATACGAAGTTCCATTAGGATTTCACTCGCCTCCACATTAGTTGTTTCAGTGAATGACAGCACCATTTGCTTTATTCTTGCTTCCCTCTCAGACACTGGCTTTTACTCATTCATAAATACACTATGGAGTCCTTTGTTGAGCTTATAGCACACTTCACTGTTATTTCCTGTATTAGTGTTGCCGTCAAGTGTTATCACTTGATCCATTACTGTCATCTTTCTTTTGATGTGGTTTTCTTTTTGCTTTCATTGCTATGTTCATCTTAAACTGTGTCTCAGCATCCTTCCTCAACGCAAGATAATCGTTTCCGGCTCTTTTCTGAAGATTTAATATGTGTTAGTTACCAGTTGTCAGAGGCACTTGTCTGTAGATACTTGGCTTCTTATTTTGTGTGTTTGTGTTTGTTAATGTATGTGTATGTTTGTGTGTGTGCGTGCGAGCGTTTGTATGCGTGCGTGTGTCACAGATTTATAACAAAAATAATATCACAACACACACACACACACACCACACACACACACACACACACACACACACACACACACACACACAATATATATATATATATATATATATATATATATATATATATATATATATATATATATATATATATATGCACATATAAACTCAAACTCGCGTCGATCCTAATGAGCAAACTTCGCCCATTAAGCCGTAATAATCAAAGTAATTACTTAACGCAGAGGTTATCATATATTTATTACCCAAATTTAATAACATTATCCTTTCGTACTCTGTTTACTGTTAGTAGACCCATCTTACCGCAGATGAAATGTGTTAACATGCTCTTCAGTACGCTAGTTATGACACTTGTTTAGGTCCGTGTGTGTGTGTGTGTGTGTGTGTATGTGTGTGTGTGTGTGTGTGTGTGTGTGTGTGTGTGTGTGTGTGTGTGTGTGTGTGTGTGTGTTCACTAGCGTTCATAGCCAGAGCAAACCTGACCCAACGTAAAAAATCTCATATGAATAAATATGTATAGCAAACCTGCGTCAATGTGTGTTGCACGGCATGTATTACTTTGTTTAACACGTCAGGCTCGCCGCCGCTAAACCTTTATTAAATACCAAAAGCAACAAATATTTCCCTTCAAACTCGACGTAGCATAAAAAATATTTACTGAGGCCGATGTTTAATGAAGACTTTGGACAGGACTGTGATTGTGTGTGTGTGTGAGAGAGAGAGATAGAGAGATATAGATAGATAGATAGAGAGAGAGAGAGAGAGAGAGAGAGAGAGAGAGAGAGAGAGAGAGAGAGAGAGAGAGAGAGAGAGAGAGAGAGAGCGACGTCGATCACCGCTGCAGCAACAGTTCTCGGAAGAAAAAAAACCCACACATCATGTACATTACAATTAGCATGCACAACGTTATTACTAGTGTACACAACATTACCACTGCACACCATTATTACATCTACACACAGCATCATTACTGGTGTACACAGCACAACTATAGGTGTACACATCACCTTTAAAAGCAAGGGTCACAATGGTGTTGACGTGTTCTGCAGTAAATCTGATTCCCAATTAATTGATATCTTTTCAGGTGTCTCAAAAATTGTATTTTTTTTTAAACTCTGGAACCTCCGTTCTAATATATGCTATACACAGAGCTAAGCAACAGCATACAAGCTTAATTACTCTCCTAATGGATTAATTAGAATACCTTCTCTTGCAAAAAATATCTGAACATACACTTAGCGGCCACTTTTTTATGGACACCTGTGCACCTCCTCGTTTATGTAAATAATTAATCAGCCAATCACATGGCAGCATCTCGATGCCTAGAAGCATTCAGCCTAATTTAAAAGGTTAATTTGCTGTTCACATCAAGCATCAGAATGGAGAATAAATGTGATCTAAAGGACTTTGACCAGTGAATAATCGTTGGAGAGGGACGAGATGGTTTGAACTACAGCCTCTAGAGCTTATAGATAATTGTGTGAAAAACAAACAAAAAAAAGCATCCAGTGAGCGGCAGTTCTTCGGGCGAAAACGCAATGTTAACGAAACAGGTTAAAGGGAATTTCCAGACTGGCTGAAGCTCACAGGAATATAACAGTAACTCAGATAACAGCATCTCTGAACGCACAATACGTCGATCCTTGAAGTGGATGGGACACACAGCGGCCAGAATTCGGCGTCATACTTTGAGATGTAGTGGAATGGGAGATTCGCAGCCATCAAATATGCAACAAATGCGGGATGCTCTCATGTTAAAATGGACCAAAATCTCTAATGAATTTTTCCAGTACCATTACAGGTGTACGCAGCTAAGGAGATGATGATCCAACTGCTATGTTCATGAAAATCTTCTCAAGGTTCCCACACTTTCCTCTAACCTAACCATTTCAGCAGTTAGGATGCAGTTAGTGCATCACACGATTGGCAGAAGTAAATTGTACCCTTCTCAAGAACATTATTTAGTCCTCGAATGGCTGGCATTTGCAACATGTTCCTATGCTAATAGAGAAATAAAGCTGATCGAATGATGCTCTGTCGAAAGTCATTGTCATCGTCACCTGATTCTATATACAGATGTTGATTACTAATAGATAAATACTTCGGTAAATATGTTGCAACGGGAAGCTTTGCAGAGAAGAGAAGTATAACATTACACAGCCCGAAATAAAAACATGAACACTGATTCTAAAGAATGAGATTTTTTAATAATAAGTGGAAAAGCACAGCGGTAAAAAAATAATCAAACCATTTTTTTGTTAAAAAATATTTTTGTTCTACAGATCTCATGTGTCAGAGAAATGAAAAGACGAAGATTGAGGGTACAGCCACAAACTAACAGCAGGAAGTGTAATGATGGAGGGAACAGTATATAGACAACAGTGACGCTGTGGAAAATTGGAAAGCTTCAGTGACCACAGCAGTGACACACACACACACACACACACACACACACACACACACACACACACAACACACACACACACACACACACACACACCACATGAGGTATGATAAAGCTCATGGAGCAGGGAGAGCGAGGACCTAGTAGCACTCAGTGAAGAGGCGGGGTCAGGAGCTGAGTTTCGACCACCTGTAACCACAATTAGGTGAGTACACACACACACACACACATACAGGACGTCTTTTTTCAGTATTTTCAAATGGGCATAGCGAGTTTTTCGAAATAAAGGCTTAAATTATAGCAAAGAATCCTGAACCAGAGAACATATATATATATATATATATATATATATATTATATATATATATATATATATATATATATATATATATATATATATATATATATATATATATATATTTATATATACAAAAATATCAGAGGAAGTGATCAATCTAAATAGCCAAACGACAGGTAGATTCCAGCAGTTTCATTCATTGTCACACTACCACCATATTTTTTACTCCCACGACTATCTAGTTTACTCTCCGACCATCTAGTTTACTCCCGGACCACCTAGTTTACTCTCCGACCACATACTTTACTCTCCAACCACATAGTTTACTTCCCCAACCACATAGTTTACTTCCCCAACCATATAGTTTACTTCCCCGACCATCTGGGAAAGGTGCAAAAAACTCTCCACGGACTGGTGAGATATATGGGATAATCTCTTTGCATTTACTAACAGATAACTGGATGTTAGTTGACTGTTGTGGGTAGCATCCTAGAGGGGGGGAGGGTGATATACATTATACAGGGGTGAGCATTGAAGTGAACTGAGGTACGAAAACAAGTGTATCTTGCAGGATAACAAGTGTAACTTGCAGGATAACAAGTGTAACTTGCAGGATAACAAGTGTAACTTGCAGGATAACAAGTGTAACTTGCAGGATAACAAGTGTAACTTGCAGGATAACAAGTGTAACTTGCAGGATAACAAGTGTAACTTGCAGGATAACAAGTGTAACTTGCAGGATAACAAGTGTAACTTGCAGGATAACAAGTGTAACTTGCAGGATAACAAGTGTAACTTGCAGGATAACAAGTGTAACTTGCAGGATAACAAGTGTAACTTGTAGGATAACAAGTGTAACTTGCAGGATAACAAGTGTAACTTGCAGGATAACAAGTGTAACTTGCAGGATAACAAGTGTAACTTGCAGGATAACAAGTGTAACTTGCAGGATAACAAGTGTAACTTGCAGGATAACAAGTGTAACTTGCAGGATAACAAGTGTAACTTGCAGGATAACAAGTGTAACCTGAAGTTTATTAATAGGTCTAGAAATTAAATTTCAAGTCCATAAAAGGTTTTTGAAAAGTTTACGAAGATTTGAGGAAATACTTTGTGATGACTAACAACCTTACACACACACACACACACACACACACACACACACACACACACACACACACACACACACACACACACACACACACACACACACACACACAGAAAAATTCTCATATACTGCATAGAAAATACACAATACATTTAGCTCCCATCATCCAGGGGAATAAATGGCTTAAATTTCTTTATACGAAGTGCCCCGATTACAGAATGCTTCAATATTATTTTTGAAAAAAGGGCAAATCTTTGTTTTGTTCATAAAAACAAAAGCTACCGTCATTCCGCTCCATCGAGCCCGGCATATTATCTTGTAAAATATCTTTTGTTAAATTTTTAAGCTATGTTATCGGGAATAAATACATGGATTATATTCTGACTTTGAATTGTTTACGCATTTTCTATTGTGGTGAAATGCGAAGTGATGTACTTTATGGAGGAGACGTGAGTGAGCGACCTCAGTACGAGTCTCTGGCTTGAGAACACCAGATTGGGAACACCAGCTATTGAACACCAGCTAATAGACACTAGTTAGTGAGCACCAGCTAGTAGATACCAGCTAGTGAGCATCAGCTAGTGAACACCAATTAAGAGACACCAGGCAGTGAACACCAGCTAGTTGACACCAACTAGAGAAAACCAACTACTAGACACCAGCTAGTGAACATCAGCTAGTATAAACCAGCTAGTGAACACCAGTTGGTAGACACCAGCTAGTAGACACCAACTAGTAGACACCAACTAGTAGACACTAACTAGTAGACACTAGCTAGAGAACACCAACTACCAGACGCCAGATAGTGAACACCAACTACCAGACGCCAGATAATGAACACCAACTACCAGACACCAGCTAGTGAACACCAACTAGCTGGACGTCGCTGCAGCATCACCCTCCACATCTCCGGGTAATCCTGGAGACGCAACACCAGGCAACGTTAGTCTCTCACGAAAACATAATTATCCTAATTTAAATTTGAGCGTAATCCCTTACATGCCGCCCACTCTACGACCGACCTCAAAACGTAATGATGGTAATTAATTTTTTGCGTAACTAACGGGCGTCTTATTTTGGGCAAAAGAAAAGGTGTTAACGTCATAAAGAGGATTTGCGCCTCCGAAAACAGAGATTCGGGAAATTCTTATCTGTTGAACACACTCAGCTGAATATTATATTTATTAGGGGTAACGGGACGATACATATGTTGCATTGTACGAGGGACAGCTGCTGTATGCAAGGAAGAGCTGTTGCATAAAGGGAACAGCTGCGGTATGCAAGAAACAACTACGGTATACAAGTAACAGCTGATGTATACAAGAACAGCTGCGGTATACCAGAAACACCTGCAGTATACAAGACACAGCTACGGTATACAAGACACAGCTGCGGTATACAAGACACAGCTGTGGCATACAAGACACAGCTGCGGTATACAAGACACAGCTGCGGTATACAAGACACAGCTGCGGTATACAAGACACAGCTTTGGTATACAAGACACAGCTGTGGTATACAAGACACATCTGCGGTATACAAGACACAGCTGCGGTACACAAGAAACAACTGCGGTATATAAGCGGCTGGGATATGCAAAAACCCGTTGTGAAATACAAAAAAAACTGTAATATATCAGTTTGACGTTTAGGGGCCAACAGTCCAGTGGACAGTGACGCGTACTATGTTCAGTTCTCACAGCGCTGGGCATGGGTACGCAGGGTCGAGTTCTGGCCAGATAAACATGATAAACAGCTGTTCAAAGAACAGCAGATGTATTAAATCAAATTCTGTTTTACAAAATGCAAAAGAGTTTTATGGAAGGTAAAGCTTTCTCATACATGGTATAATTGTATAATTTCTGGGAAATGTTACAAATAATATGTGGGACACAGATTAGGTCTTGTGGAAAAGACAGATCAGTGGTATAATACAATGACCAAGTGTAGCATACAAGCAGTCATGTGAACAGAGAGAGAGAGAGAGAGAGAGAGAGAGAGAGAGAGAGAGAGAGAGTGGTTTTGATACATCACGCAAAGTTATATGATATCAGCGAAACACAAGAGAGAGAGAGATTCCCCCACAATAGAAAAAGATGATTCTCCCAAAAGAGAAAGAGATGATTTTCCCACAAGAGAAAGAGATGATTCTCCCACAAGAGAATGAGATGATTCTCCCACAAGAGAATGAGATGATTCTCCCACAAGAGAAAGAGATGATTTTCCCACAAGAGAGATGATTCTCCCACAAAAGAAAGAGATGATTCTCCCACAAGAGAATGAGATGATTCTCCCACAAGAGAAAGAGATGATTCTCCCACAAGAGAAAGAGATGATTCCCCCACAATAGAAAAAGATGATTCTCCCACAAGAGAAAGAGATGATTCTCCCACAAGAGAGAGAGAGAGATGATTCTCCCACAAGAGAGAGAGAGATGGTTCTCCCACAAGAGAGAGAGAGATGATTCTCCCACAAGAGAGAGAGAGATGATTCTCCTACAAGAGAGAGAGAGATGATTCTCCCACAAGAGAGAGAGAGATGATTCTCGCACAAGAGAGAGAGATGATTCTCCCACAAGAGAGAGAGAGATGATTCTCCCACAAGAGAGAGAGAGAGATGATTCTCCCACAAGAGAGAGAGAGAGATGATTCTCCCACAAGAGAGAGAGAGAGATGATTCTCCCACAAGAGAGAGAGAGATGATTCTCCCACAAGAGAGAGAGAGATGATTCTCCCACAAGAGAGAGAGAGATGATTCTCCCACAAGAGAGAGAGAGAGATGATTCTCCCACAAGAGAGAGTGAGAGATGATTCTCCCACAAGAGAGAGAGAGAGATGATTCTCCCACAAGAGAGAGAGAGATGATTCTCCCACAAGAGAGAGAGAGATGATTCTCCCACAAGAGAGAGAGAGATGATTCTCCCACAAGAGAGAGAGAGATGATTCTCCCACAAGAGAAAGAGATGATTCTCCCACAAGAGAGAGAGAGAGATGATTCTCCCACAAGAGAGAGAGAGATGATTCTCCCACAAGAGAGAGAGAGATGATTCTCCCACAAGAGAGAGAGAGATGATTCTCCCACAAGAGAGAGAGAGATGATTCTCCCACAAGAAAGAGAGGTAATTCTCCTTCCGACAGAAGGTCGTGAGACAATGAATGCCGAGGCAAAGTTATTTACTAAATATATATGAAAGATTTAAAAAAAAACGTTTAATGTATATTGTAAAAAATCATATATACAGAATGGAGGGATTAGCTAAATTGCAATAAATTAAAAAAAACAGAAATGTATATAAAGACAATGAATAAATCAGGTGTAAGAATAACAAAAATAATAAAAAAAATGCGAAATGGGATTATAAACACAAGTGTAGATGAAATATTATGACAACATTTCGCTCGGTGAAGAGCGAAACGTCGTTAAAATAAAAGCGTTGTTCTACACCTCTGCGTTTTACCCCATCCTGTGGCTACCTCGCCCTTGTACCCGAAGATGGAGAAAGTTGTGCGTGAAAGAATAGAAAGTGATTAGAAAATGTCTAATCATGGGCAGAAAGTTTGTCTGGCTTTAGTAATAATAATAATAATAATAATAATAATAATATAATAATAATAATAATAATAATAATAATAATAATAATTATTATTATTATTATTATTATTATTATTATTATTATTATTAAATACATATATTATAATTATTATTATTTTGGAATTATTTTTATTATTTTTTTGGAATTATTATTATTATTATTATTATTATTATTATTATTATTATTATTATTATAATTAATGTTTTCGAGGTTCACATACTTACAATGGTGTATGTGAGCTTGAAAAAACTGAAGCAACAGTTTAATGAATACGAGTAAGCTGAAGCTAAGCTGAAGGAACACTTTTAAATGCATTCAGAGTCGTGGACAAGTTGTCTCGAAGTACCAGAACAATAACCAGGCGTGTAATAACAGATATCGAGTCTTTGTCGTGCCTATTGAGATGGAGGATCGAGCCCCAACTACTGGCAGTGAAAAAACCCACACGGTTTACTTCTAACAATAATAATAATAATAGTAATAATAACAATAATACCGGTATAATTTAGGTTTAAATAATGATTATTGGTGTCTCTATATGTGTTTAATAACTCATATATAAGGCATTAAAAGACGTGAAAGCTTGTGTGTCCGTAAATGATAAGGAATCTAACTTGTTTGTTCGTAAATGATAAGGAATCTAACTTGTGTGTTCGTAAATGATAAGGAATCTAACTTGTATGTTCGTAAATGATAAGGAATCTAACTTGTGTGTTCGTAAATGATAAGGAATCTAACTTGGATTAAGAGCTCACAAAGTTAATATTTGCACTTGATACTGTAAGTACCAGATTATGAGGAGAAATTGGCAGAAGTTAGCTGGAGGCTTTTAGAAAGGTGCGTATTATAGCTAGCTATTAATACTGACGAGGAAGCGCTAAGCCAGCAGGAATCGTAGAGAGATGGGAGGTAATCAGATTTGATTCAACAAAGAGAAACACTTCAATTTTTTGGATCAAAAGCCCTTTGCAAACATTATCCTCCACCTCCCCCTCGCACTCCTGGCAGAAGGACGACGTGAAAAGGAAAAAAAAATGTGATAGTAGAGATTGAATAAGAGTAAGGTAAAGAAAATAAAAAGCATGATGATTGAAATAATGGAGACCGGAATAATAGTTATGAGGTTAGAAAAATGAATGGGTGCATAAGTACAAAATAATTTTGCAAAAGGAAGAATTAAATTACAAAAAAAAAATAGAGAATAAGAGAGTTGATTTATTGGTGAGAAGTCAATTTTATCAGCAGCTGTAAAAATTTGAAATATTATAGAATAATTGAACCAATTCTTTGCGTGGATTTGAAACCTGGTCTATGAAGACATTGAATGTTGCAGCAAGGAGGCCTTTGAAGGCAGTGGAAATATCTTGCTCTAGGTAAAAAGACATTGAGAATTTGACGCAGAGATGTTACTGCAATATTACGGTCAAGTACTAAGGATCGAGCAAGACAGATTAGGGTCGTAACTGTGGTAGAGCACTGAACCTTCTACGTGTCAGGACCACGGTTCGAGTCTTCATTCATTCTTCCGTTTGTTCGTTGAGTCATTCAGTGCGACTTGTCTTGAGTATATATATTAGTGGATGAAAGTTGTAGAGAACGAACACGGATTTCTGTCTATATGTATATTCTGGAAGGGCAAGTAGAGAGTGATGATCGTAATCTTCTCCAGGTCTCACTGTGTGGAAAACGAAGATTAGCAAAAAGAGTAGCATATGGCGATTATCTACGATATATGTGGACCAGATGAGATGTATTTTGAACAACAGTCATGTACAGGGAACTGAGCCGCGATCTACAACAGAAAGCTGCAAGTAACAGGTTAAGATGGGATGAACAAGAAGACACGTAATATTTGAGAGATAGCAATATCACTACCGCCGCTGCAATATACATTGTAATACCTGTGGTACAAGGTACACAAACAGCTGTTCTATACACGGAAAAAAAACTGTTAAGAGCAACTGTCATCTACAAAACACAATTTTTATATACAGAGAACATGAACATGCTTGAGATACAATATACATACCTAATGGCAGGACACTTGCTAGACAGAGGCAGAGCAGCATACTGACGGTGGAGTCTTGCAAAATCTGGGTTTGTCCAGGTTGTCTCTTAATTAACTAAGTCTTTCCTCTCTTTTTCATTCCCAAATGATATAATTAACAAGGATCTCTCCCTGTTACTCACTCGTTAACGTCCATTATCTGTTAACTCATCACACGAGAAGTGTGAAGCGCTCTCCAAACATTTCTTCATAGAATATTGATTATTCTTGCAAATATCAAGTGATATCACTTCACTCAGTCTTTCAATTTTGTATATAAATGCTATTACATGTACACTACATCTATGTATTTATATATACACATTTCCGGTGGGATTATTTTATCACAATTAGGTTTATATATACTAACAGGAATCATTTAAATATCAATAAAGCTACTTTTAGGTCACAATATTCACATTTTTCCCGAGTAGATAAGAAAACATTTTTATCTTCGTGTTGGGTAGAGGATCCACGCGTCTGTCCAAGTCATGTTGAGGGCGTCGTGTAGGCTAGCGAGGGCAAGATGTGGGCGTCGTATACCTAGCGAGGGCTGAATATGACGTATAGACAGGGTATAGTAGTATATAGAGGGGCATATAGCACAAGAGGGCCACACTATAGCACCCTCGTACACCCTTCCTCCGTGGCAGCTTCGGGACCACTGAGCGCTTCAAGTGAAACCAACCTCAGTGCGCGCTCGACCTGCAATCCTCTCTTTCTGATTTTACGCTGACTACGTCTTAGCTATGAAGGGTTTACGCCTCCTGCATTTTTGAAGGATCCAGTAACTATGTATCGACTCCCTGGGAAAGCAACTAGGTGAGTACTCACACACAGATGTTAACAAACTCCTTGAGGAAGTTGAACTACCTGGGTGAAAATGTGGTGTAAACAGAATCAGTAAGTAGGTTCAGGTACGGGTATGATAGAAAATAAATTATCGAAATCCATAAAGCCAATATTTAGTGAAAGGAAAACAAGACCAGGAGCTGCTAATAATCCAGTAACAACCGCAACAAGAAAAGAAAATGCCCTTTTTGCCAAAAGGATGGTTAGAAAGTTGAACTGGCTGAATAAGGATGTGATGGAGTTAAGACTAGTGTCAAAATTATATATGACTGACTCCAAAGATAAGAAACCAATTATGACAAGTGATAATTGTAATAGGGTCAATAGCTGAGTCTTGACACTAAACATAAAGCTTGGTGAGTACAAACACACTCACATACATAAGAAAAACACAGAGAGAATCCATTGTTTACACAAAAGCTCTACGTAATAGAGGCTAAGAGGATGCGATCATGACAAAACTTAAAGACTAAGTAGGACGACGATGAATAAAGAAGTAAAGGTAAGACCTCGAATGACTGCGTATACTTTAGAAAGAAAACAGAAAAATAATTCGTGAATCACACAGCACCAAATGCCAAAATAGATCCAAAACTGAAGTTTAACCACAAAGACAAGGCTGGAGAGTAAGGAAGCAAGTTTTAAGATTCAAGAGTAAAGGGGGATGAAACTGGCAAAGGATGACACCGTTGTGTGTGAAATCTTTCCAAACACATTATTACTGGATGGAGGTTACTGACAGGGCTGCAGCTGCTCTTTTGCCGCCTCTATAGTTATCAACGATAGGATCTTTGTTGAGTTAGGCGTAAGAATTAACAACTGGGCGTCTACACTGCAAACTGGAGAGAGAGAGATGAGAAACTAATCAGAAGAAGCAAAAGAACTGCGTAACACCATAAAAAACTGAAAGAGACTGAGTACCTGCCGTACACCCATAAAGCTATAAATATTATAGGTATGAAAAAGAAAACAGAAATCTAAATCAGTCTCTGAGATCATATTGACTCGAGGAACTCTGTAGAGAATATACCAATATAAAGCATAGTAGAATACCAAGGGAAGTGAACACCAAATATGGCAGGATTTATAAACATTCTCTTACGAACTTCTGAGAATTCTATGGAAGCATATCAGAAGTAATGCAGAGAAGACAAAAATGAGTATACTATAGCATTTCTTCTACCCACTCCTTTCTTTTCTTCCTCCCACTCCTTTCCTATCCCTTCTTCCTCCCTTACCCCTTCTCTTCCACCCCTTTCCTTTCTCCCTCCCTCACCTTCCTATCTTTCTCTCCTTCCTTCTTCCATCTTTTCTCTCCCTTTACCCCTCCTTCAACCCTCTCCCTTCCTCAATTCTTCCATCTCTTCGTAGTAGTAAAGAAAATATTACAAAATGAAATAAAAACTAAACAATTCCTTCCACACACGGATCGTGACGAATCATTTACATATTTCAAGGTTTACAGCAGTAAGGGATTTGCGACTTCAGAAAACATGAATTTATTGAAGAAAATCTGTCGCATTTCCCATAAATCCCAGAATGGATATTAGCAATAAAATGGAACTGAGAAAGATTTATTTCTCACCGTCCGGTATAAGACAATAAAACTTTACGAAATTTGACAATAACAAAGAAATACATAAGTTAAATATTTGTAATGTTAACGAAAATCCTAAAGGCGAGAGGAAGTGCGTATAAGCGCACGTGTAACTGATTGCATAAGTGCGTGGATACGTGAATGCGTGAGTGCAAAAGTTCGTGCGTAAGAGCGGACGTAAATACGTGCATGAGTGTGTGGGTGTGTGGTAAAAGCGTGCCTAAGTACATAGCAGCTTGTAAATGAGTATTTAATGAGAGGCAATCGTATACTTGTGGCTCGGGGGAAGCTCCGAGGTGACATACTTCTGTGTTAATATTAAGAGTGAGAACTCAGCAAGTAGTGTCTTGCGGGTACCTCTCGGGCCACACCTCAGAACCTCTAATAACCAGCAGTGAGCGTTCTCTGCACTCACCAACTTTCTTATACTTCTTTTTCAACTCAAATATTGGGATGACTTCCATCACATTCTTCCGCATTCCATTTGTTCAATACCTTCGCCTCGATGGATTTTTTTCACGTGGTGTTTTCGGCTCCAAAACTTGTAATTTACAGACTGGCGATCTCATTGTTTCTTGCTGAGTTGTGGTTGTGGAAGAGAGGAGAGAGGGAGCCGAGTCTTAGTTTCTTGCATTACCGGTTTCTAAAGCTGTGTATTGAATGTTGCCTTCAATTCCTCATCCAATTCATTCCACTTTCCAATCCACCTGAGACTAACCAAGAGCTGTCTTACATCTCTATAGCTCTTCCACTGATGTCCCATTCTCTCTGTCCCACTTAATTCAAACAGTATAACACTGTCTGCGCTGTCAGTTCCCATTAAAAAAATTCACACTGTAATCATGTTTACTGTCATCACCGTAACAAGGTCGTCAGGTACAATTATTTCAACCTCTCCTCATTGCACATTCCTCTCACTTTTTGGATAACTACTGTTACAAACGTTTGGACATTTTCGAGGTTCTATATGCGTCTGACCATGCTGGGGCTCCAAGCCAGATTCCCACACTAGAAAATCTGCCTAACTTATGCTGAGTGCAGAGTTCTGAAGGATTTACTTACTTTTCTGGTTCTGAATAGCGCGCGGGTATGTGCGAGTGTGTGTACTCGATGCTGTGGTAATTCTGAAATATTAAAATCAAGGAATGTAAATTAAATGTTAGAAAGTTCAATATGAATGACAGACTTACGCATGTCTACATGCGTAAGTATTTTAATGTGTCCGTATAGCTCTGTGCAATCCATCCTTCCATCCCACAGTCCAAGTAGATTCTTCACTGATGGTTTGCAGCAACTTTCTCAGTTAGGTTATGATAGATTAGCTTATGTTGTCTTCCGTCCATAAAAAGTAGCCGATTACCGTATAACATACCACAACGGACAAAAAATATGAGATAAAAGGCTATAAAAAAAGTAATGTGAGGAACAGAAAACGGGTACCGGCTGCGCGCCGTCTACGTAAATCAAACGTAATTCGGCTGTTTAAGGCGACTCTATTAATCTCTCATTTAACTGTCTTTACGACAGTGAATTGATATCTGTGGTTAAGAGGACTGGCTGGTATATATCTGTTTTCATCAGTCATGAATTTTGATGTCAGTCTGTCTATTGTCGAATTTTTTAATGTCTAAGAATCATGATTCAGGGATCCTTCTGTTGCTGTCTCATATATCATACTTTCGTGGGACGCTTCGACGACAAATACAGAATCACACATCGAGAGAGAGAGAGAGAGAGAAAGAGAGAAAGTTTTAATTGGTCGGCTGACGAGGTAGAGCAGCACAAGCAGGGACTGATCTCAGGGCTAAACGTGTCTTCAGCTCTAAGGAAAAAAATGAATGTTTTCTTAACAAAGATTCTTCACATTTTGCAAGTTACTCGTGATTCGGAATGGAAAAAGGTCGACTTTTCATGATGGACTCTTCTTTCTTTCTTCCACTTGTAAAGTTTTCTTAGGGTTTGACAAACTTTCCTGACGAAAATATGAAGCAGGTCTGCTCGATCACCTGAGGCTGATTTCTGAAACTCAACAACCTTAGTTTTATTTTCCTTTGTTTAGTTGTGATGTTCGGTGAACATGATACATATTCCTTTATATTATATTAATTATGTCGGTTAAGTTTACAAATTTTTCGTAACTTGTACATTTATGAACTTTGCAACCTTTTCTGTTACCATTAGCGACCCAGAAATGGTGCTCAGCCTCTCTCCACTTTGCATATTCGTTTCTAGTTGATCACTTTTCATTCTCATTTGTCTTTCGCTTTTTCTGTTTTTTCCGTGGTCTTGTGTTTTCTCCTTTTTGCCTCTCTACATCCCCGTTTGAACCAGAGGCTCCCTTTGTGTGTGTGTGTGTGTGTGGTGTGTGTGTATGTATGTGTATGTACCCACCTATATGTGGTTGCAGGGGTCGAGTCATAGCTCCTGGTCCCGCCTCTTCACTGGTCGATGTGTGTTTATGTGTAGTGTGTCTGATATTGTCAGTCAGTCTGTCCGTCAGAGATCATCGTCTTCCACATCGCTCACAGCAACACAAACTCTGTACTACAGTATCTTTCACCAACAAACAGAATACAATATAGTAGGTAGAGAGAAAAAGTTACGTTTTAATGAAACAGCGAAAGTAAAAAATCAGGCGCACAATCTTAATAACATTTTAATTAAATTTTAGCAAACAGACGCAGAAACTAATAAGAACAGGAGCCAAAAATAACAATTAAATGTTAATCAGAAAAACACTAGGTAGTAATAATAATAAAATATAATGACCTGATACAGCATCTTCTCACTGGTCATCTCCTGGTGTCATCATCATCATCATCATCATCATCATCATCATCATCTCATCATGAGGAGACAATTTTCCGGCCACAGCATCACGTAATTTCAGGGTAACAAAAACTGTAGAATAATTATCTGGGTACAAGTTCGCTCTTTGGTCTAGGTAGAGAATCACGATTTGTTGGACCCCGACTAGGCCTACATGCATTATTTTCACAGCCTGCAAGATGTATGTGGCACTGCTGTCAGGTAGAAGCTTAATGTTCAAGGTTCACGATAAAGATTTTTTTTTTTGCATTCACGTAAAGCACTAAACCTACGTGGGTTAACTAAAGCAACAATGGTGTAGACTCGATCCACCGTCCACTAACAGTGAGACACACAAACTGCTAAACTATATTCTCCAAAAGAGACACAACGAGTATTATAAACACAAAATTTACTCAAACTACGAGCACCCAGGAATCTCCTTGCTGGACTGATTCATAAAACAAGACTCAGTAAACAAAAGTGGTGCAGTGTTCCTTTATATATTTATATCTCTTACAATGGTGTCATCAATGCAAATGAAGACACTGTTATATTAAACAGTTCCGGCTAGCAACTAGTCATTCCTCCTGCTCTAACAAGACACAACTTATGTATATAACTAATGTATATTTCATTACAGCTTCAGACTCACAAAAGGTGTACACCAACCTACATTTACATGGCATAACAAAACGCTCCTCTTTAAAGAGAATTACCGTTGATCAAGCCAGAAACGATTCTGCTTCAGCTCATTTTCTCTGGAAAAAAAGGAGTTTCGAGTAACAAGTACTTGATAAATGATAACCAAACAGAACTGTAAAAGATACAGTCACACAAAACTGCTGGGATTATACTATAAATACATTATAGTTTGTTATGGCACGATAGGTACGAAACACTACCTATGAGGAAAAAATGAAAGATAGGACGCACTACCTATGAGGAAAAAATGAAAGATAGGACGCACTACCTATGAGGAAAAATGAAAAATAGGACGCACTACCTATGAGGAAAAATGAAAGATAGGACGCATTACCTATGAGGAAAAATGAAAGATAGGACGCACTACCTATGAGGAAAAATGAAAGATAGGACGCACTACCTATGAGGAAAAATGAAAGATAGGACGCACTACCTATGAGGAAAAATGAAAGATAGGGAACGCACTACCTATGAGGAAAAATGAAAGATAGGACGCACTACCTATGAGGAAAAAATGAAAGATAGGACGCACTACCTATGAGGAAAAAATGAAAGATAGGACGCACTACCTATGAGGAAAAAATGAAAGATAGGACGCACTACCTATGAGGAAAAAATGAAAGATAGGACGCACTACCTATGAGGAAAAATGAAAGATAGGACGCACTACCTATGAGGAAAAACTGAAAGATAGGACGCACTGCCTATGAGGAAAAATGAAAGACAGGACACACTACCTTTAAGAATAAACAAAGTTTATTCTTAAAGTTAACATATGCTATCTAATGATGACCGAAGGGTAGGATATACTTCCTATATTAGAGTCGGCTATATTACCTACTATAATAAACAGTGCAGAATACACTAACAGTTAAGATAACAACGTGTAGGATAATACACTCTGTTGTGACGACAAACTGACCTTGTCTGACACCTACGTTATGTCACAGATCTAAGTGCTGTCAAACTTTTTTTTTTAATTCAGTACTTCCTAATTCTGTTCAGAATATACAATTTTTCTGTCTTTATGTCTCAGAGAAGCAAGCATTTGTTTTCATGTAGAGATCTGCATGATCTGATAATATTGGATTTTCTTGTCTAGCCTTCCATGATCGATGATGTAGCTTTGTACTTCATATAATATTTTCTTCCTCCTCCTCCTCTTACCCCCTCCTCTTCCTCCACCTCCTCCTACCCCCTCCTCTTCCTCCTCCTCCTCCTACCCCCTCCTCTTCCTCCTCCTCCATTCTCGCTTCCTCCTACACCTCTTCCACTTCCTTTATTTTTCTGTTTCTTGCCTCCTCCTCGACCGACATTTTAAATATCTTTCGTGGGTCACTATCATCGTTATCCATCTTGATTGATCTCTTTCTCAAATTCTCCGCATCACGGCAGATATCTTCAAAGATCTTCACTACACTATTTATCCAATACATCTCGTGCCTTCTTCCCTGCTCACTGCTTCTTCACTAGCATGGTGTAAACTGCAACTGCTCTGAGGGTTGAAAACAACAACACAAATTCATTAGCTCCGACATTTATGGTCTCATTGTTTTGATATAAGGTTTCCAGATGGCTGTTGCAGCAGTAATGCCTGGTATGAAATATTCAGGTTTACACTCGGAGCTAAACATTCAACGAAAATGTTATTTTGGCTTAAAAGCGGTCATTTGCGGCTGACTTTAACATGTATAACTGTATTAACTTCCTTCATGTTTAATAATTTTTGTACTGTGTTAGGTGTGGCTCGCTGGAGGACTCTAGCTAAGGTCTGGCTGTGAAATAAACGGGAGGAGGATAACAGCTCAGAACCACAGCTACAAAAAAACTCACTCATTATTGGACAACTGTGTAACGGGAAGGAAAAGCATACACACCTGTTCTGGGGAGGTGCTTGGCAACTCTGTGTAATATATACAAATTAATACCAATAATACTTATGAAGAGAATGAAATTTGGCTAACTTTAGCATGAATGATTTTGTAAGTTACGAGAGTAGGAAACTATGTGGCAATTTACCATACATTATAGAAACAGGAAGCACTGGGTGAATAACAAGTCTTGAACACGATAAAGTTCTACCTCTATTATCTCGGAAGAGTTGAACAACTAGTTCCAGTACTTTTGTGTCTGTGTAGAATAAGTAACTGATTTGCCAAGAATAATTAAAAATGTACATCAAATAATGCAATTCCAAACTGCTGAGCCTCAGCAAAATGTTGGGAAGTAGAGAGTAATATTAAGTAGTATACATAATGCTGGAAAGTATTTATTAAGATGCTTGGAGGTATTCATATATTCACTGTTGAGCGACATACATTATGCTAGGTGATAAACAATGGTATACATCTGTGAAAACACTCATATATATATATATATATATATATATATATATATATATATATATATATATATATATATATATATATATATATTATATATATATATATATATATCTAAGGCTGACTCATTAGGAACACAGAACGCTCATCTTTCTCTCCGTTTCTCCGTCTGGTACTCCGTCCTCTTTCTTAAAGTTTTGTTAGATTTGTTTCTCGTCTTCCTTTCCCTTCACCCATAATGTTCAGCAGTGGGGTTCGATCTCACAGTTTCTGGTCTGGTGGTCTGGCAGCGGAAGTCTTGGAGGATGAGTGGCATGAGGAATCTTTAGTTTCATGGCAGACTGACTTGCAATATCGCGATAAAAGGACACACGATCTTTCTGGGGCGTTAACTTTCTTCATTACAGTAAGGAAGCATCCTCACAGGTTAGCCTTGCTTCACAAGGAGTGATCCAGCCTAGGGCACCTGGCGCAGGATGAGCACCTTACCAGCGACCTGTGTCGCTTGTGGTGTTCCACTTCCATGAACTACCACGATATTGCGCAGGCTCCATTACACGGTACTCACCTAATTGTAGTAGCAGGGGTCGAGACTCAGCTCCTGGCCCCACCTCTTCACTGAACGCTACTAGGTCCTCTCCCTGCTTCATGAGCTTTATCATGCCTCGTCTTAAAGCTATGTATAGTTCCTGCCTCCACTACATCGCTCGCCAGACTGTTCCACTTCCTGACCACTCTATGATTGAAGAAATGCTTCCTAACATCCCTGTGGTTCATCTGAGTCTTCAACTTCCAAGAGTGACCCCTTGTTTCTGTGTCCCCTCTCTGGAACATCTTGTCTCTGCCCACCTTGTCTATTCCACGTAGTATTTTGTATGTCATTATCATGTCTACCCTATACCTCCTGTCCTCCAGTGTCGTCCGGCCGATTTCCCTCAACCTTTCTTCATAGGACATTCCCCTTAGCTCTGGAACTAACCTTGTCGCAAACCTTTGCACTTTCTCTAATTTCTTAACATGCTTGACCCGGTGCTGGTTCCAAACTGGTGCTGCATACTCCAGTATGGGCCTGACGTACACGGTGTGCAGTGTCTTGAAAGATTCCTTACTTACGTATCGGAATGCTAATCTCAGCTTTTGTGTGTGTGTGTGTGTGTGTGTGTGTGTGTGTGTGTGTGTGTGTGTGTGTGTGTGTGTGTGTGTGTGTGTGTGTGTATGTGTGTGTGTGTGTGTGTGTGTGTGTGTGTGTGTGTGTGTGTGTGTGTGTGTGTGTGTGTGTGTTTACAAAGCTGCTATGTCATACCCACCTGCCTCAGTAGATAGTTTAAGAAAATCAGATTACTCTACCCAACACTTGGTGATGTTTCAGAAATCTTCTTCTCTAAACTCACCAGACCTGGAAGTGTGTGACTGGCTGGCAGTGACCCTTATGCAATTAGCCCTCTAGATGAGTATATCGTTCTGTGGATTAAGAGAAAACAATGGAGGAATCACCTCCCATTGCTGGTGACAAGTCTCTCCGCCACCTTGTTTGCCATGATACTGCGAGATTTGCAAGTTGCGATGAAGCCACAGTACTGTAAACTAACTTAGCTTTTGACAGGGATTCAACAAGGCTATGACGAAGCAGCCCTTATTAAATTAAAATGTGCCACTGCTTTTAACTTAGAAGAAATATACCTTAAGTTGTTTATAGGCATTTCCACTACCTTTATCCATTCATTCAATCGTCTTGTGGTGGTATTTCAAAACGTTTGTTTGGTAAACAGGAAATTAACTCAAGTGAAGTATTTCAACGGGGTGAATACTAACCCCCTTCCCTTCCCATCTCCCCCTCTCTGTTTCTGCCTAGTCATTAAGGAAGTTAAAAGAAAGTTGGCTAGAGAACTCTGTACTGTCTTATAACTACCACTTTAACTTACACATTCTTACGTTCCTCACTGTTCTCACGAATTATTCGTTAGCAATGACACACAGCACCTTCCCATTGTCTACACTCATTAGATAATTTCATTGTTAAGCAGATACGTTCATTGAACGGCATTTTGTATTATTGATGGAATTCTCCACTCTGGGAATATTCTTTCTGCTGGCGTTCATCTATCGGGCGTTCCACCGTCAGCCGTTCCTCTATCAGGCATTCATATGTCGGGCGTTCCTTCCTAGGTAGATCATTTCTCGGGCATTTCACTGTTGAGCGTTCTTCGGCGTTCCTCCGTTCGCTTTATAGTGTAATATCGCGCTTCATTGTACAGATATTCATTTCATGATGTAATATCGCGTTTTATGATTAAATTGATCGTTTTATTATGCAGGTGTGTGCTTTATGGTGCAGTATTGCGTTTTATGATATAATGTGGATATTATGTCATTAAGTTGCCGCTTATGATGAAACTCTGCCCTTTAGCATCTAAAAGTGCGTTTAATGATGTAGTCGTACTCGTGCGTTTTTTTTTTTTTTTTTTTTTTTTGATGCACTGGTATTGTTTATGAAGTAAAAGTGCTTTGTGTGATGTAAGGTTCGGTCTATAATATAACTGAATGACTTATGAGGAAATGGTACGTTTAGAAAGGACTGAATTTTAAATAAGTTCTTGCTAATTGACCAGTTTTACCTATATATATACTGCCTCCGCAGTATAATTAGCATATATTCCAAACGAGTGAGATGAAATTTAAGTTGTTTTTCGGTCCATCTTCCACTGTTATTAAAGTCTTACTTTTTATACTTGGTGAATTTTGTGGTCCTAGAATGGTCCATGACGGAGCTGAACGTCGTGCACAGTAACCTCTTCAAGTTGTGGGTTGATAATAACCCACGGGGAAAATAGTGAAGTAAACCGTTCCTTTTAGATCTTAGTATAGTATTTCTTGCTAAGGAACCATCCTGTAGGACACTGCATAGTTTCTAAGGAACCATCCTGTAGGACACTGCATGGTTTCTAAGGAACCATCCTGTAGGACACTGCATAGTTTCTAAGGAACCATCCTGTAGGACACTGCATGGTTTCTAAGGAACGATCCTGTAGGACACTGCATAGTTTCTAAGGAACCATTCTGTAGGACACTGCATGATTTCTAACTAAGGAACGATCCTGTAGGACACTGCATAGTTTCTAATTAAGGAACCATCCTGTAGGACACTGCATAGTTTCTTGCTAAGGAACCAACCTGTAGGACACTGCATAGTTTCTAATTAAGGAACCATCCTGTAGGACACTGCATAGTTTCTTGCTAAGGAACCAACCTGTAGGACACTGCATAGTTTCTAAGGAACCAACTTGTAGGACACTGCATAGTTTCTAAGGAACCAACTTGTAGGACACTGCATAGTTTCTAAGGAACCAACTTGTAGGACACTGCATAGTTTCTAAGGAACCAACCTGTAGGACACTCCATAGTTTCTAAGGAACCAACTTGTAGGACACTGCATAGTTTCTAAGGAACCAACTTGTAGGACACTGCATAGTTTCTAAGGAACCAACTTGTAGGACACTGCGTAGTTTCTAAGGAACCAACCTGTAGGACACTCCATAGTTTCTAAGGAACCAACTTGTAGGACACTGCATAGTTTCTAAGGAACCAACTTGTAGGACACTGCATAGTTTCTAAGGAACCAACTTGTAGGACACTGCATAGTTTCTAACTAAGAAACCAACGTGTAGAACACTACATAGTTTATAACTAAGGAACCAACCTGTAGGACACTGCATAGTTTCTAATTAAGGAACCAACCTGTAGGACACTGCATAGTTTTAAGGAACCAACCTGTAGGTCACTGCATAGTTTCTAACTAGGTAACCAACCTGTAGGACATTGCATAGTTTCTTGCCAAGGAACCAACCTGTAGGAATGTCTGTCTGAGAGAATGGATGAGGGTGTCTCTCTGAGAGAAAGGATTTGGGTGTCTCTCTGAGACAATGGATGAGGGTGTCTCTGAGGAAATGGATGAGGATATCTCTGAAGAAATGGATGAGGGTGTGTCTGTGAGGGCATATATCAGGGCAGTGGTCCTGAGACGATTGAGCATCGGAGCTGACCGGGAGAACTGCTGATAGCCGGTGATCTATTATCCACTATTTCTCAATGTACAAGAAGCTGTAAATTTTCAACCTTCAGTGTAACTTAGGCTGAAGTCGACAGATACGAGCATAGTTTATGTGTGTGTGTGTGCTTGGTACGTGTGTATATGTGTGTGTCTCTGTCTGTCTGTTTGTGTGAGGGTGTGCGTGCGTGTGCGTGATTCTAAAGTCCCAGATTCAATTATCTTGCTATTAAGGTCATTTGTTTTAAATACGTTCCTGCTAAAATCATACAGAAGAAAATTCAAACTATACTTCACTAAACACCTAAACCCAGATATCAAAAATCTAAATTTCCAAAATTTTAAAACAAACTTTTCATTTATTCTTAATTTGTGTTCCCGACATATTTAAAGTTAAGATGTAACCCTTATCTTTGAGCAATACCTCTGACCCTATTACCATAACTTTTTTTATTGTACATAAAGTTATGGTTTGTGACTTTTAAAATTGAGTTGTGGACCTTGCATTGTGATGCTGGCCAGCATCATTTAAGCTCTGACCCGGGCAGTTACTTCTGTACTGTGACACTAAAATGCTGCCCTGAACTCTGACCTACCAAACCAGGTTAACACTACAAAACAGAGGAAGAGAGGGCTGCTATTTTTTTATTTCAGATTTAACAATGATGTAAGAGAAAAGAGTAAACAAAAAAAAAAGAAAATAAGAGGAGCAACAGCAATATTCATTTCTTCAACAATAATAATAGTAATAATTGTTGTAATATTACATTAATAATAATTATAATAATAGTATAATAATACTAGTAATTTTAATAATAATAATAATAATAATAATAATATAATAATAATAATAATAATAATAATAATAATAATAATAAGAAGAAGAAGAAGAAGAAGAAGAAGAAGAAGAAGAAGAAGAAGAAGAAGAAGAAGAAGAAGAATTGTAATAATTGAACAACAGTAATTATAATAATAATAATAAAATAATAATAATAATCATAATATGAATGCAATTAAGCATTTTTGACTTTCATTACAGCCGTAAAAATGCTCTCACCTTCAAAATACTAATTAAAATCTACAGCAGGATTAACTCACAAAACCTAACATTCCAAACTGACTTAATCTCCCTGTCAAAATTTGCATTCAGACCACTAGCTATAAAGATTGTCTAACTTGCATTCAGAGCTGCAGCCAAACACAATCTCTCTGTATCAAAATTCAAACTAAAAGCTTCAGTCACATAAGTTTTCTTTAAAAAATATTTTCGCTTAAAACTACAGCTGCACAAACTCTCGCTACGAAAGTTTAATTCACAAGAGCAATCTACGAAATCTTTTCGAAATATTTTATTTATAAATGAATCTACACGATTTCTCTCGCTATCAAAGTTTCCCTTCATTCTCACGAACTCTCTCTCAAACTTTTGCTTTAACCCAGCCAGAATATCCCCCATTAAAATACTGTTATAATCTGAATTCACAAAAAAAAAATCTTTCTGATATAAATCCTAGTCACATCACCGGAAAATAATATTCATTATGATTTTAGGAATTTATGACAAGTAGTTATTCATAAAGCCAACTCCTCAGTTTCTGAGGTAAACTCAGGATAGTAATATAGCTGAGAGATCCGCGGGGACTGGTGATGCCTTGGGGAGAGTGGCTTCATGTGGCTTCAATTTATATACCATCCTCACTCACTTCCTCGCGGCCTCCCTCCTACCTTCATCAAGGTTTTCGAATTGTATATTCATGTGCTGGAGGAGTGCAAGGTTTAATAACTGATCTGCACATGTCCCCAAACTTACTCCCCCTACACACACACACACACATACACACATACACACATCAAGCCATATTGCTTTTTACAGATAAAAACGAACGCAGCTACACGTAATCTAACTCTTGCAGATTCCTTTAGCAAAATAAACTAGCACAGTCTACATGGAGAAAATGATAAATAAATATCAATGTAAAACTGAAAGTCTACTTTCCAAGTGGCCTAAGACACGATAGCACTGAAAGAAAATATCGGAAATAAAACAAAGTCCTGGAGCTGGAGACAAAAGTGTGTTTTGAAGCGAGCCTCAGCGACGTGCTCAGCACACAAGCTTGCTGTTGTCTCCTCGGCAACACCAGAACAATGTGAAAAGTACCTGACACATTTAATACATATATTCTGCTCTGTCCAGTGCTCATGGAATATCATACTCATCACCAAGAAAATATTTCCAACTATTTAATTTGTAGCACTCAAGAATATTATATATATATATATATATATATATATATATATATATATATATTATATATATATATATATATTTATATATATATATATATATATATATATTATATATAATATTATATATATATATATATATATATATATATATATATATATATATTTGATTATATGAAAATTGTAACAGATACTTGTCGATACTGAAGGGTATCCCACGGACAGTGCAAATAAGACTCTGTATTTTGACTCCCATCTGGAATTCTCATCAGCAGAATGCGCACTGGAGGCAAAGTGCAAACATATATTTGCCTCTATTGTACATTCTGCTGATGAGGACACCAGTTGGGAGTCGAAATATAGTCTTATTTCCATTGCTGTTCTCCTGTCTACATGTGGAACACTCTTCAGCATACATATCTATATATATATATATATATATATAAATATATATATATATATATATATATATATATATATATAATATATATATATATATTATATATATATATATATATATATATATATATATATATATATATGACGGCGAGTACACCAGACGGGACTAGAATGAAATTAGCACAAAGGTACCCACTCCACCGTATGTCCTCGGATGACGGTAAAACACCTAGCTCTGCTGGGTGCGTCACTCTTGTAGGATTACGTGGTCCCGTTGGTTAGAGCGTCATGTATGATTTTCGCTCACCATGAGGTGGATCAAAACGACATGGGTTCGAAACCTTGGCTAGTCGCAGTGTTGTTATTAATTAATACCACTCGTTTGTGGTTGCAACAATATATATATATATATATATATAGTAAAGATATATATAGTAAAGATTACTAAAAAGAATAAGAAGAAGAAAATTGTCAAAGTGGGAAGTCTGAATGTGCGTGGATGTTGTGCAGATGATAAGAAAGAGATGATTGTGGATGTTATGAATGAGAAGAAGCTGGATGTCCTGGCTTTAAGTGAAACAAAGCTGAAGGGGGTGGGAGAGTTTCAGTGGAGAGGAATAAATGGGATTAGGTCAGGGGTTTCAAATAGAGTTAGAGCTAAAGAAGGAGTAGCAATAATGTTGAAGGATAAGCTATGGCAGGAAAAGAGGGACTATAAATGTATTAATTCAAGGATTATGTGGAGTAAAATAAAGATTGGATGTGAAAAGTGGGTTATAATAAGCGTGTATGCACCTGGAGAAGAGAGAAGTGTAGAGGAGAGAGAGAGATTTTGGGAAATGTTGAGTGAATGCGTGGGGAGTTTTGAATCAAGTGTGAGAGTAATGGTGGTTGGGGATTTTAATGCTAAAGTGGGTAAAAATGTTATGGAGGGAGTAGTAGGTAAATTTGGGGTGCCAGGGGTAAATGTAAATGGGGAGCCTTTAATTGAGCTATGTGTAGAAAGAAATTTGGTAATAAGTAATACATATTTTATGAAAAAGAGGATAAATAAATATACAAGGTATGATGTAGCACGTAATGAAAGTAGTTTATTAGATTATGTATTGGTGGATAAAAGGTTGATGGGTAGGCTCCAGGATGTACATGTTTATAGAGGGGCAACTGATATATCGGATCATTATTTAGTTGTAGCTACAGTTAGAGTAAGAGGTAGATGGGAAAAGAGGAAGGTGGCAACAACAAGTAAGAGGGAGGTGAAAGTGTATAAACTAAGGGAGGAGGAAGTTCGGGTGAGATATAAGCGACTATTGGCAGAAAGGTGGGCTAGTGCAAAGATGAGTAGTGGGGGGGTTGAAGAGGGTTGGAATAGTTTTAAAAATGCAGTATTAGAATGTGGGGCAGAAGTTTGTGGTTATAGGAGGGTGGGGGGCAGGAGGAAAGAGGAGTGATTGGTGGAATGATGAAGTAAAGGGTGTGATAAAGAGAAAAAGGTAGCTTATGAGAGGTTTTTACAAAGCAGAAGTGTTATAAGAAGAGCAGAGTATATGGAGAGTAAAAGAAAGGTAAAGAGAGTGGTGAGAGAGTGCAAAAGGAGAGCAGATGATAGAGGGGGAGAGGCACTGTCAAGAAATTTTAATGAAAATAAGAAAAAATTTTGGAGTGAGTTAAACAAGTTAAGAAAGCCTAGGGAAAATATGGATTTGTCAGTTAAAAACAGAGTAGGGGAGTTAGTAGATGGGAGATGGAGGTATTGGGTAGATGGCGAGAATATTTTGAGGAACTTTTAAATGTTAAGGAAAGAAACAGAGGCAGTAATTTCATGCACTGGTCAGGGAGGTATACCATCTTTTAGGAGTGAAGAAGAGCAGAATGTAAGTGTGGGGAGGTACGTGAGGCATTACGTAAAATGAAAGGGGGTTAAAGCAGCTGGAACTGATGGGATCATGACAGAAATGTTAAAAGCAGGGGGGGATATAGTGTTGGAGTGGTTGGTACTTTTGTTTAATAAATGTATGAAAGAGGGAAGGTACCTAGGGATTGGCAGAGAGCATGTATAGTCCCTTTATATAAAGGGAAAGGGGACAAAAGAGACTGTAAAAATTATAGAGGAATAAGCTTACTGAGTATACCAGGAAAAGTGTACGGTAGGGTTATAATTGAAAGAATTAGAGGTAAGACAGAATGTAGGATTGCGGATGAGCAAGGAGGTTTTAGAGTGGGTAGGGGATGTGTAGATCAGGTGTTTACATTGAAGCATATATGTGAACAGTATTTAGATAAAGATAGGGAAGTTTTTATTGCATTTATGGATTTAGAAAAGGC
The DNA here is from genome assembly GCF_026875155.1 of Cherax quadricarinatus. Taxonomy (NCBI): domain Eukaryota; kingdom Metazoa; phylum Arthropoda; class Malacostraca; order Decapoda; family Parastacidae; genus Cherax; species Cherax quadricarinatus. Next base: position 57,700,406 of record NC_069413.1, read on the forward strand.
ATATGATAGAGTGGATAGAGGAGCAATGTGGCAGATGTTGCAAGTATATGGAATAGGTGGTAAGTTATTAAATGCTGTAAAGAGTTTTTATGAGGATAGTGAGGCTCAGGTTAGGGTGTGTAGAAGAGAGGGAGACTACTTCCCGGTAAAAGTAGGTCTTAGACAGGGATGTGTAATGTCACCATGGTTGTTTAATATATTTATAGATGGGGTTGTAAAGGAAGTAAATGCTAGGGTGTTTGGGAGAGGGGTGGGATTAAATTATGGGGAATCAAATTCAAAATGGGAATTGACACAGTTACTTTTTGCTGATGATACTGTGCTTATGGGAGATTCTAAAGAAAAATTGCAAAGGTTAGTGGATGAGTTTGGGAATGTGTGTAAAGGTAGAAAGTTGAAAGTGAACATAGAAAAGAGTAAGGTGATGAGGGTGTCAAATGATTTAGATAAAGAAAAATTGGATATCAAATTGGGGAGGAGGAGTATGGAAGAAGTGAATGTTTTCAGATACTTGGGAGTTGACGTGTCGGCGGATGGATTTATGAAGGATGAGGTTAATCATAGAATTGATGAGGGAAAAAAGGTGAGTGGTGCGTTGAGGTATATGTGGAGTCAAAAAACGTTATCTATGGAGGCAAAGAAGGGAATGTATGAAAGTATAGTAGTACCAACACTCTTATATGGGTGTGAAGCTTGGGTGGTAAATACAGCAGCGAGGAGACGGTTGGAGGCAGCGGAGATGTCCTGTTTAAGGGCAATGGTGTGGTGTAAATATTATGCAGAAAATTCGGAGTGTGGAAATTAGGAGAAGGTGTGGAGTTAATAAAAGTATTAGTCAGAGGGCAGAAGAGGGGTTGTTGAGGTGGTTTGGTCATTTAGAGAGAATGGATCACAGTAGAATGACATGGAAAGCATATAAATCTATAGGGGGAAGGAAGGCGGGGGTAGGGGTCGTCCTCGAAAGGGTTGGAGAGAGGGGGTAAAGGAGGTTTTGTGGGTAAGGGGCTTGGACTTCCAGCAAGCGTGCGTGAGCGTGTTAGATAGGAGTGAATGGAGACGAATGGTACTTGGGACATGACGATCTGTTGGAGTGTGAGCAGGGTTTATTTAGTGATGGTTCAGGGAAACACGTTTATTTTATATATCGGACTTGAGTCCTGAAATGGGAATTACAATGCTGCACTTTAAGGAGGGGTTTGGGATATTGGCAGTTTGGAGGGATATGTTGTGTATCTTTATATGTTTATGCTTCTAGACTGTTTATTCTGAGCACCTCTGCAAAAAAACAGTGATAAATGTGCGGTGTGGTGAAAGTGTGAATGATGAGGAAAGTATGTTGTTTTGGGATTTTCTTTCTTTTTTGGGTCACCCGCCTCGGTGGTAGACGGCCGACTTGTTGAAAAAAAAAAAAAATATATATATATATATATATATATATATATATATATATATATATATATATATATATATATATATATTTTATATATATATATATATATATATATATATATATATATATTATTTTTTTTTTTTTTTTTCAACAAGCTGGCCGTCTCCCACCGAGGCAGGATGACCCAAAAAGAAAGAAAATCCCCAAAAAAGGAAATACTTTCATCATCATTCAACACTTTCACCTCACTCACACATACTCACTGTTTTTGCACGGGTGCTCAGAACACAACAGTTTAGAAGCATATACGTATAAAGAGACACAACATATCCCTCCAAACTGCTAATATCCCGAACCCCTCCTCTAAAGTGCAGGCATTGTACTTCCCATTTCCAGGACTCAAGTCCGGTTATATAAAATAACCGGTTTCCCTGAATCCCTTCACTAAATATTACCCTGCTCACACTCCACACACACACACACACACACACACACACACACACACACACACACACACACACACACACACACACACACACACACACACACACACACACACACACGCACACACATTTTTATATATATATTTTATATATAATATATATATATATATATATATATACATTGTATATATATATGTCGTGCCGAATAGGCAGAACTTGCGATCTTGGCTTAATTGCAACGCTCATCTTGCCATATAGGACAAGCGAAAATTTGTTTATGCAATAATTTCGGCAAAATCATTCTGAACCTAACGAGAAAAATATATTCCACTGTGTTTGTTTAGTATTAAATTATTGTAAACAAATCTAAAATATATTTAGTTGGGTTAGGCTAAAATAAATTGCGCTTGTTATAATAAGGTTAGGTAAGGTAAGGTTTCTAAGATTCTTTTGGTGCAAAATTAAAATTTTTTACATTAACATTAATGAAAAAATTATATATTTACACGTATAAGAGAAAATTTCAGAAAAGACTTAATTTTAAATGAGTTCTTGCTAATTGACCAGTTTTACATATTCGGCACGACATTATATATATATATATATATATATATATATATATATATATATATATATATATATATATATATATATATATATTTATATATATATATATATATATAATTCAGGCATTGGTGCCCTAAATTCTCTCACACAAACTCACACTAGGAGCTTGACTTCTCTCATACAACTAGCACAAACACCAGACCTGACCAGCACAGCGACGTAAGTGAGACACATTTAAATACCTCGTAATTCATGTCTAGAAAATCCAAAAGTTACAGATATCAGTGACCGAAGTCATTATGAGATTTTTTCAGTATTTTATGAGATGTAATTTACAAAATTATATTGATTTTTCTAATGATTTTTTATTGTTATAATAACTTAACATAGTGAATTTTTAATTCAGTGTAACCCCACTGACTAGTACCAGTTGTTAACAACTGTCACTAAAATCAGTCTATAATACCTATTAGTAACTATAGGCACTGACACTCCAACTAACACCTGACACTCAAGTTCCTGACACTAATTCCAGCCTGTCTGTCTATCTACGTAACATCACCTTTTACTGAAGCCTTGTACTGCGGCTTCTGAATCCATAAATGTGTAAATTACCTCACGTGACCTCCGAACCAAAGGTCAAAGTTCCCTCCGGCTTTAAATAATCACCTCAAGACATTTATACTAAGAGTTCAGTGTGCATGGGCAGGCTTTCCTCTAGAGAAAAGAAATATGGCCGATTTCGCCCCATATTACATTACAGAAATATCATGCATTTTATTTTCTGTTTTTCCCATGCCTTGAAGTGGAAACTATCGGAGAATATTTTTTCCACAGTTTATTCAAAGAGTCTCTTAACTCAGTCTCCGGCAAGGAGCGTGAGTGGGGTTCCCTGAGTCCCACGGTAAATGGCTCTTTAAGGGAATAGCTTCGGTTGTTCCATCAGACTGCTGTAGGCAAAGCGTTTTCTGGCACGAAACCAATTCTCGCCAGCAGCCGGAAAACTTAGAAAATATAACAGTCTTTATCACCAGTTGCATTTGAAAATAAACATGATATAAGAATGTTCATCACAAGTAACGTTTGAAAACACACATGATGCAAGAATATTTATCACAAGTAACATTTGAAAATGAAGAAAAATATTTATCACACGTTGAAAATAAGCATGATACAATAATGTTAACCAAATCTGTCCAATGAAAATGAAATGAATATGAAGGAAAATCTGATAAAATGGTGGAAATGAGCAATAGTAGTGTCAGTCATCTGCTACACGACGACAGACTTAGAAAACAAACAATTTGACTCTGAAGGCTACAAAAAAGCTTCTTTCGTATATGAACATTCTCATTGGTGACTAGAACTAGAACTAGAAGGAACTCACTAGTAAGGACCCACTAGGTGTGAGAGGGATGGGAAGTGGGGATAGTTGAGGAATAGATTGGAGGGGGGAGGAAAGGAAATAGCTAGGGAAAAAGGAAAAGTGCCGTGACTAAGATTCGCAGCTGGTGCCGAGAAACGTCAAACTACATAAGCGACGGACACACGATCCTACTGCGTACGCAACTATGTATAAAGATTAAACATACGGCTTTTGTCATGACTAGACAAGTATATACATGTTACTACTGTAGGGATCATACAGTGAATGATGAATGAGAGGAATCAGGTTTGATCTAAGAATATATCACCAAGAGTATATATATGCATCGAGGTTTCCCTTGAAGGAAATAAGTATAAGACTCCATTTTCTCAGGCTGTCAAGAGGCTGTACATGAAGAATTTTTTTTTTCAATGAGCCGGCCGTATCCCACCAAGGCTGGGTAACCCTAAAAGGAAAACTAAAGTTTTTCTTTTTAAATTTAGTAATCATAAAGAATTCAAAAGAATAAAATTAATAAGAAGAGTTCCTTCATGCTGCGACAAGAATATACATCCATATGAAGGATGAGGTTAATCATAGAATTGATGAGGGAAAAAAAGGTGAGTGGTGCGTTGAGGTATATGTGGAGTCAAAAAACGTTATCTATGGAGGCAAAGAAGGGAATGTATGAAAGTATAGTAGTACCAACACTCTTATATGGGTGTGAAGCTTGGGTTGTGAATGCAGCAACGAGGAGACGGTTGGAGGCAGTGGAGATGTCCTGTCTAAGGGCAATGTGTGGTGTAAATATTATGCAGAAAATTCGGAGTGTGGAAATTAGGAAAAGGTGTGGAGTTAATAAAAGTATTAGTCAGAGGGCAGAAGAGGGGTTGTTGAGGTGGTTTGGTCATTTAGAGAGAATGGATCAAAGCAGAATGACATGGAAAGCATATAAATCTATAGGGGAAGGAAGGCGGGGTAGGGGTCGTCCTCGAAAAGGTTGGAGAGAGGGGTAAAGGAGGTTTTGTGGGCAAGGGGCTTGGACTTCCAGCAAGCGTGCGTGAGCGTGTTAGATAGGAGTGAATGGAGACGAATGGTACTTGGGACCTGACGATCTGTTGGAGTGTGAGCAGGGTAATATTTAGTGAAGGGATTCAGGGAAACCGGTTATTTTCATATAGTCGGACTTGAGTCCTGGAAATGGGAAGTACAATGCCTGCACTTTAAAGGAGGGGTTTGGGATATTGGCAGTTTGGAGGCATATGTTGTGTATCTTTTTATGTGTATGCTTCTAAACTGTTGTATTCTGAGCACCTCTGCAAAAACAGTGATAGTGTGTGAGTGTGGTGAAAGTGTTGAATGATGATGAAAGTATTTTCTTTTTGGTGATTTTCTTTCTTTTTTGGGTCGCCCTGCCTCGGTGGGAGATGGCCGACTTGTTGAAAAAAAAAATGGATAACGACGAGAGATTCTTCTTGACGTGAAAAGAATATACAGTAGTATAACCTTCATAATGAAGAAAACCTACGTGTGAGCCAATGAATGTGAATCTACAAAGAGGATATAGATGTATAAGCTCAAAGAGGTATTCCTATGCAATGACAGTAAGCCAAATGTGGAGCCATGTTTGTGCTAGCTACACCTCACCTTCACAGCGTTGTAGAGCTCTGTTTGTGCTGGCTACAACCTACCCTCACAGCTTTGTGGAGCTCTGTCAGTGTTAGCTACAGCGTTGTGACGCTGTTGTGCTGGCTACACCTCACCCTTCCAGAGTTGTGGAGCTGTGTTTGTGTTAGCCACACCCCACCCTTCACAAAGTTGTGGAATAGTGTATCTATTGGCTGCACCCCACCCTCACAATGCTGTGGAGCTGTGTATCCGCTGGCTACACCCAACATTCACAATGGTGTGAGGAACAAAGCAAGAGAATATAAAGAGATTAAGAGAGAATGAGAAGGACAAAGAAAGACAGAGAAGGGAGAGTACATGGTAAAAGTTGATAACAGAATACCCTACATTCTGAAAGGGAGAGAAAGAGAGAGAGAGAGAGAGACAGACAGACAGACAGACAGACAGACAGACAGACAAAGACAGAGAGACAGAGAGAAAGATTCTACATGACATAAAGAGGGAACTCGACCTGTTTCAGAGACGACGCAGCCGGAGACCTACATCATGCTGGAGTAAATAACACTGACCAACTTAGCGTGTACATTGTGAACGACACTTCACAACCTGTACAGTGCTCTCCCTACTTTAACTTGTTCATATTAATCACAATACAATTTTACATATTCAACTTTATATTATTCTGAGAATATGTATGTATTTATTCCGTCAGCATTTATTTTGTTGTAGGTGTAATCTTACATATATATGTAATTATGTATATTCTCTGAAATAATAAACTTAGCTATATCTTAGACCTGACCTGACCTGATGATATATATATATATATATATTATATATATATATATATATATATATATATATATATATATTATATATATTTATATAATATATATGAAAACAACATCTGAAAGAATAGGAAATTCTAGCGCTTTCGTGATTCCAATGTGTCTATTGCATATATATATATATATATATATTATATATTATATATTGTGTGTGTGTGTGTGTGTGTGTGGAGCCTTTTTATCCACTTCTCCGAGGCTATGGGTCCACAATTTACACCAGAGGTAGACCCTGTTATGTACATATAATATATATATTATATATATATATATATATATATATATATATATATATATATATATATATATATATATTATATATATATGTCGTGCCGAATATGTAAAACTGGTCAATTAGCAAGAACTCATTTAAAATTAAGTCCTTTCTGAAATTTTCTTTTATACGTTTAAAGATATATTTTTTCATTAATGTTAATGTAATTTTTTTTAATTTTGCACCAAAAGAATCTTAGAAAACTTACCTAACCTTATTATAACAAGCACAATTTATTTTAGCCTAACCCAACTAAATATATTTTTGATTTGTTTACAGTAATTTAATATTAAACAAACACAGTGAAATATAGTTTTTTCGTTAGGTTCAGAAGATTGAATTTTGGCAATTATGCATAACATTTTCACTTTAGCCTATATGGTAAGTGAGCGTGCTATTTAAGCCAAGATCTCAAGTTCTTCCTATTGGCACGACTATATATATATATATATATATATATATATATATATATATATATATATATATATTATATATATTATCTTAGATAATTTTATATATATTATCATATTATTCTATTATTTTTTGAAATATATATATGATTATATAATATAAATTTAGAATATATATTTATAGTTATTATTTATCATGCATATATAAATATTTTTATAATTATATATTTTTTTAATTAATATATTATATAATTAATTAATATAACTATATATAATATTTATATAATATATTTTAATATATAAATTATCATATATTTATTATAATTATATAATTTATTATATTTATATTATATTTTAGTATTGAGTATCATGTTCTGCGGTGAAACTTTGATTATATTCGGTTTCCGAATTTTCCTATTATTTATGAAAATGATGAAATATATGGATTATAGATAAATCATGAAGATAGTCTTCAAGACATCATGTTTGCACGAGGCTGTGTCTCGTGTCTGCATGCCAGCAAACACGACAAATTTTAATACTCTATATATTTTTTCTAGATTACGTAATTATAACATAATTGCAATGAATAATAAAAAATAATTACGACAAAAAAAATTTTAATGACATATAAATTAATCATTTTTTGATCATAATTACAAATTTTTTATATTATGACTTAATATTTTAATGGTGTGGCGTTCAGAGCGTCGGGTAATTGTGTATTTATTAAATTATTTGTGATAATATATAATAATAATAATATAATAATAATTTAAAAATATAATATAATAATATAATAATAATAATAATAATAATTATAATAAAAATACTACTTCTACTACTACTGCTACTGCTACTACTACTACTACTACTACTACTACTACTACTAATAATAATAATAATAATAATAATAATAATAAAAATAATAATAATAATAATAATAATAATAAGAAGAAGAAGAAGAAGAAATAATAATAAGAATAATAATAAATAATAATAAGAAGAATAATGTCCATAAGAATTATTGTAGTGATTATTATTATTATGTTATTATAATTATTATTATTCTTAATGTCATCATCATTATTATTATTATTATTATTATTATTATTATTATTATTAGTAGTAGTAGTAGTAGTAGTAGTAGTAGTAGTAGTAGTAGTAGTAGTAGTAGTAGTAATAGTTGAAATATTGGAATATCCCTAAACTATTTTTCATATTTGAAGAAGAATTATATGTAATATTAAAGATTCTGGTGATAAGAACCCGACAAGACTATTTCTATTATTATTTAATGAGGCAAACTGAGTGATGTTGGAGGTTCCTCGTGGCTGTGTGTTCTCGCCTCCAGATGCTGCCAGATCTTAGAGAGAACTCCGTGTAGTATCTGCCGCGAATCATTCATTTATTAATCAGACAATGCATTGGCGTGGTGCAGGTGTATTGAGCACTCACCAAGTATTGACTTATTCCTCAAGACAATACCGAAGGACTCTTCAGAGAGACTCGTAAAGTAAGGGGGTGCAAGACGAGTCCGCTGGTGTGTATTTTGGAAAGCGTAAATAATCCAACTAAGTGTAACACCAGACATGAGGGCCTCTGCACCCTTACGTTGTTTTCAGATAAGTATTTTTTTCTTTTGTATAAATTATTTACAGTAAAGTTAGCTATCGTGCCTTGATACATCTTATGATGTAATATTATTTATTTTTTTTTATGCGATTGACCGGTAAGGCAGCACAAACCATTAATAAAACGATGAGAACCTTCAGTATTTGGGTCATCATATACATTGAGAGGTGTATACCTCTCGAAGTCTATACATTGAAAGGTTAATGTGACATTTTACTATGGCAACGTTTCGCTCTCCAGAAGCTCCTGGAGAGCGAAACGTTGCCACAATAAAATGTCACATTATTTGCAATTGAGTCCTTTTGCTTAACATTGAAAGGTTACTTTAACTCATGTTAAAGAAATTAAAGCATTCTTGACTAGTGGTGAAGAGGTTACTCGCGGCTTAATGACCCTCGTGTAGTTGACAGACGTGTAGTTATTTGTGTCCCACCAGAGTCACGAGACAGTTTCCACTTCTCCTGACGAGCCAAAACAACATCCTATGATCGTACACCATCTATAGAACAGTACACAAAACTCCAGAGAAAAAGGAAAGAGTAACTCTTATTCCTTTGATCAAGAGCCCTTCTCTACCATCGACAAACCTCCTTTGAAGTGATATTCTTGAGAATTAGTTAAAATATCGTCTGAGGAGTAATGTAAATAGTTTACTTTGAAAGAATGTAAAGTATTCTTATAATTCAGTGACTTTACATCAAGTATTTCTAAACGAGTTACGTTATATAAAATCATAGTTAACGAGCTACGTTATATCGAGCAATAGCTAACGAGCTACATTATATCTAGCAGTTGTTAAGGAACTACGTTATATCAAGCAATAGTTAACGATGCGAAAAATATTTAACGAACTACGTTCTATAAATCAGTAGGTAAGGAACTACGTTATATCAAGTAACAATTAACGAACTACATTACACAGGGCAATAGTTAACGAACTACATTGCACAGGGTAATAGTTAACGAACTACATTACACAGGGCAATAGTTAACGAACTACATTACACAGGGTAATAGTTAACGAACTACATTACACAGGGCAATAGTTAACGAACTACATTACACAGGGCAATAGTTAACGAACTACCTTACACAGGGTAATAGTTAACGAACTACATTACACAGGGCAATAGTTAACGAACTACATTACACAAGGCAATAGTTAACGAACTACATTACACAGGGCAATAGTTAACGAACTACATTACACAGAGCAATAGTTAACGAACTACATTACACAGGGTAATAGTTAACGAACTACATTACACAGGCAATAGTTAACTAACTACATTACACAGGGCAATAGTTAACTAACTACATTACACAGGCAATAGTTAACGAACTACATTACACAGTAGTTAACGAACTTCGTTACATCAAGCAAAAGCTCGAGTTACGTTATGTCAAGCAATTGTTACACGCAGTGTTTCAAACAATTATTAAGAATCTACGTTATATGAGGCAATACTCAACGAGCTTCGTTATATCAAACAATTAATACTACACGATATTTATATACGAACAAAATAGCCTCCAACTGTTCCTTCATTCATTCACCAAAAAAAAAAAAAACAGCATTTTGAGACTTCACAATATTAGATTTGAGTAAAAGTATTGTAATTTTGACGTCATTTTTCACAGAATGGAGCGGAATTACGCTATACGAGTTCACATTACGTTATATTGCACATTGTTGCAACACTTCATCAAATATAGCATTGCTTCACCTGGGAAACAGGTTCATGCCTACTTCAGGTTATTTATTCTCGTATTATTTACACTGGTGTTGCGTATGTGTACTGATGTTATCTATGTAGGCGTTGTCTGTGTAGGTGTTATCTCTGATGGTTTTATTGATGTGATTGTTATATAATGTTATCAGCTTTGGTGTTGTATGTTTGTATTGTCTATGTCGGTGTTGTGAATGTTTGTATTATCTATGTCGGTGTTATGAATGTTTGTATTATCTATGTCGGTGTTGTGAATGTTTGTATTATCTATGTCGGTGTTATGAATGTTTGTATTATCTATGTCGGTGTTATGAATGTTTGTATTATCTATGTCGGTGTTATGAATGTTTGTATTATCTATGTCGGTGTTATGAATGTTTGTATTATCTATGTCGGTGTTATGAATGTTTGTATTATCTATGTCGGTGTTATGAATGTTTGTATTATCTTCGTTGGTGATATCTACGTTGGTTTTATCTACTGTGAAGTTTTATTTGTTGGTGTTGTGTTATCTACTTTGTAGATATCTAAGTTGTTATCTTTGGTGTTATTTCTGTAGGTTTTAAATGTCACTATTATTTAAGATGATATTATCATTGTTATAATAATAACAATAATAATAATAAATAATAATAATATTATTATTATTGATATTATTATAATTTATTATTATTATTATTGATATTATTATAATTTATTATTATTACTGATATTATTATAATTTATTATTATTATTACTATTATCATTATTATTATTATTACTATTATCATTATTATTATTATTATTATTATTATTATTATTATTATTATTATTATATTTTATTATCATTATATTCTTTACGGACGACAAAATCCTAAACATCATTGACAATGTTAGTAAAGTCTAACTCTCTGTGATTAAGTCGATATGATTAATGTCTGCGTATCAAAATTGCCCAGTTGAACGAATCAGTCGAAAAAATATTTGTTTTTTCACATTTTGGTCGTTTAAATGAGTTTCAACGTAATTTGAATTTTCATGGACATTTATCAATGTCCGAATACCCTGACTATTTTTCCCATTACACACGCACACACAAACGCATACACTTGAAAGGCATTCATGCATATACATATATATATTATATATTTATATATATATATATATATATATATATATATATATATATTATATTTATATATATATATATATGTATATATTGTGGCTGATTGCATCTATTAAATAAGTGAAACCAAAAATAAAATAAAAAGTCTGCATTCCAAATTTTATTCCTTAACTAGTGCGCAAAATTCATTGCAGATTTAATTATCACATATTTCGAGTGATTCCTGACGTGGCTCTCGTGCCAACCGGAGCTTCTGAGTTACATCTGCGACCAGCGGACAGTGCAAGTTATAAAGGATTTTCAGCTTTCATTATATTATCTCAACATCGTTATCCTCATCTTCCTCATCATTATCTTCATCATCAACGTCTTCATCACCATCATCAACTACTGTTTTCAGTATCTTCTGTAGCAGCAGCAGCAGCAACGGTAGCAGTAGCACATAAGGAAGAATTGATGCCTCGGATTATATATAACATGGAGCACTAGCCTTTGTGGTTTATTCAGTGCAAGCAGTGCTTCTGGAGGCTCTGGAGGCTCGATTCTCAGTCTGCTGAATGTTGATCGTGAGCCGATTCCTGACCGCTCGGGCAACAGCAAGCCACACTGTATTCTGGGTAGCGAGTCACACTTCATTCAATAAGTATGGTACTCGTTTCTCTGTTCTCTCTTTTGTAGAATATATGCTAATCAGTTTTACTGTAGATAAAGGAGGGTAGACCTAAACGTAGATCAAATGGATCTTATCAAATACATAGAGACGTCTCTATGTAGAATATCTGCGTAGTTCTGATGTAAAGTAACTGGCAATCAAGCTCTTACCAAGCTGGATTAAATATTCTCTAGGAAGTAAATGGCCAGGACTCCCGGCTGGGGTGAGGCATCATTCTTACAAGTCTAAATGGTATGTACCAAAGGAATGTTCATCAGATGCCTCACATCAGTGTCAGTAGCAGCTCACAGTAACAACCTCAGCTGCTAAACTGAATCCGCACATAGTAACATTTCTTTTGCGGTGTCTCATTTGACTCTATTTAAAGCATTTTGCACTACCTGTGTTAGTACATAGGTGGTGATTAGTAACAGCTGCTAATGACATTAATTTTGATATTGTCCATATTAACATCTATCGTCTGCATCGCATATGACAAGTGGAAGAAAAAATCACTTTTACCATCTCACTGACGGTCTCAATCGCACATTCTGACTCAAATGTCCCCATACCCTCGATCACTCATACACACACAACACACACACTCAAGGAGGACCTCGGGGCTAGCACTGTACCGAGCATATCACCTTAGGCACACATTACCTGAATAACTAATATAGCAAACGTGCATCTGGCAAATCTAAGATTAGCTTTCAGAAACCTTAACAGGGATTCATTCGCGACACGTTATTCGGCATATGTCAGGCACAGTATGGAACGCACACCTGAACAAGCATGTCAAGAAATTGGAGAAAGTGCAGAGGTTTGCAACGAGACTGTCCCGGATCTAAGGGGTATTTGCTGTGAGGAGATGATAAGGAAGTTAAACCTGGTGACGTCAGAAGTAAGAAGGACTAGGGGGTGATATGATAACAACGTTCAAAATAGTTGAGGAGTTGATAGGGTAGGCAAGGATAGATTGTTCGAGAGAAAGGAAAGAAGAACACGAGTGTACAACTGAAAGTTGAAAACACAGATGAGGCAAAGGAATGTTAGGGAGCATTTCTTCGTTTTTAAGTGTTCAGAAGGTGGAACGACCTGGGCTGTGGAGTGCTAAAAATAGGATTCATACATAAGCTAAAGAAATACGATAAAGCTCTCGAAGTCAGGAGAGAGTGAATCCAGTAACGATCAGCGAAGACTCGACTCCTGCAACCACATATAGGTGAAAGCGTATAAGTAAGTACTAACACACATTCACACCATCATCTAACATGATCTCGTTAGCATCATAAAACTAACATATTCTCTTCCTTTACTCCATCTTGGCTGCAGAGTCCATGCAAAAAAAAAAAAAAAAAAAAAAAAAACTTATATTGGCGCACCTTTGTTTTGTGTTAGTCAGCAGCCGTGTTTATGAAGCAGCTTAAGACAAACTACTGCAGTATCTAAGCTTAAAAATATCTTTGGAACATTTTTTTTTTACTGCCAGCTTTTATACCTAAACTTCATTAATTGTTCGGATATTAAAGTGAGATGTGGTCGCATTTTTATCATGTTTAGCAGAAAATTCCCCCACCATCTTTAACACCTTGTTCATTAGCAGGTAGAAAGACTACATTATGTAGGTAATTAGGAGGAGCAGGGTGGTCAGGTGACCTGGCTCACCTCGCCTGTACTGTACATTGATATATATATATATATATATATATATATATATATATATATATGTAGTGCCGAATAGGTAAAACTTGCTATTTTGGCTTAAATAGCAACGCTCTTCTTGCCGAATATGGAAAGTGAAAATTTTTGTATGCAATAATTTCGCAAAAATCATTCTGAACCTAACGAAAAAAATGTATTTCATTGTGTTTGTTTATTATTAAATTATTGTAAACTTATCTAAAATATATTTAGTTGGATTAGGCTAAATTAAATTGCGCTTGTTATAATAAGGTTAGATAAGTTTTCTAAGGCTCTTTGGTATAAAATTATTAATTTTTACATTAACATAAATGAAAAAAAAAATCCTTAAGCTTATAAGAGAAAATTTTAGAAAGGACTTAATTTTAGACGAGTTCTGGCTAAGTGATCAGTTATACCTACTTGGCACGACACTTGTATGTGTATATATATATATATATATATATATATATTATATATATATATTATATATATATATATATTATATATATATATATATATATATATATAGATACATATATATATATATATATATATATATATATATATATATATTATATATATATATATTATATATATATATATATATATATATATATATATATGCAGGACAAGCTACGTGGGGTGGAAATCTTTAGCTCAAGTACTTTCGCACTTCTCAGTGCGTCATCAGGAGCTGTGTAATGTTGCAAGGGAGCAACCAAAGCAGGGAGAGAGGTCTAAGAGTAACCGTGGCCGGTGACACCTACGCTACTCTGAGACCTCTCTCCCTGCTTTGGTTGCTCCCTTGCAACATTACACAGCTCCTGATGACGCACTGAGAAGAGTGAAAGTACTTGAGCTAAAGATTTCCACCTCCCCCCCCCTCCGTGGCTTGTCCTGCATAAATTAGATCGCCCGTTTGCGATTGGTTGCATAGTTTGGAGGGATATGTTGTGTATCTTTATATGTATATGCTTCTAAACTGTTGTATTCTGAGCACCTTTGCAAAAGCAGTGATAATGTGTGCGTGTGGTGAAAGTGTTGAATGATGATGAAAGTATTTTCTTTTTGGGGATTTTCTTTCTTTTTTGGGTCACCCTGCCTCGGTGGGAGACGACCGACTTGTTGAAAAAAAAAAAAAAAAAAAAATATATATATATATATATATATATATATATATATATATATTATATATATATATATATATATATATATATATATATATATATATATATATATATATATTTATATATATAGTTATTAGGTAGGTGCCTTGGTAATGAGGGAGTGCACCCTTAGGGAGAGTGAATATATCACATAAAAACATTATGCTCCCGCCAGTGGTGAGGGTAATGAGAACTAACACGGGGTCCCAAACAGCAGGTCCTGGACAAGACAAGACTTTAATATTACACAGATTACATTGCAGCCTTTATGGCCAAGAAAACATCTCCTATTTGCAGTTTCCACGTTTTAATGACAGGAGTCGGTAGTACACTGGAAACTCAGAAGAAACACATTTTTTTTTCAGATTACTGTTAATTGTATAAATTTTATTAGAGAAATTTTGAATAATTTTATGGAATATTTATGTTGGTGCTCAAAATTGTTGCTGCTGTTGTTGCTGTAGTTGTTGTATCTGTTTATGGTGTTGTTGTTATTGTTATATTATTAATTTGTATCATTATTATTGACATCAACATTATTAAAATCATCAAAATTATGAAATCGTCTTTGTATAAAATACATAATGTGTCGTTAAATGTAAATAACGAGATATAAACGTTTGATAAGAACTTGTATATTTACCTTTGACACTGCATAGCATTACTTATGTGTACTTACCAGTAGAATGATCTAAACATTCACAGTGAGGTATGCAAGCAGCAGAGCGCTCTAAACATTCACAGTGAAGTATGCAAGCAGCAGAGGTGATGAGTGAGGCTGTGCAATGTCGATTAATTCCTGAAATTCCTTTAGTGTCTGTGTTATGGCAAAATTTGTTTGGTGCAGCATTATTCATTATTTTGGGTTGAATAATTCACTTTGGTAATATTTTTTTTTTTTTTTTGCAAACACCAGAGGGATATTTTGAAGCTTTAAGAATATTAAGTCATATACAATAACTTTAAATACATCAGGGATGAAGTTATCCTGTTTGGTAAACTTGTGAGGGGAATGCAGTGAAGTTCAGAATGTCGAGAGATAGAGTAAAACTGCAGATAAATAAGGTCAAAGTTACAGGAAATAGCTTAAACATGTCAAAAAAATAGGATAAAACCTTTGAGAAATACAGTAAAAGTTTTGAGAAATAGGACAAAAAATTTGAGGAATAGGATAAAACTTTTGAGAAATAGGATAAATTTTTTGAGACATAAGATATAACTCCTGAGACAGGATAAAACTTTTGAGAAACAGGGTAAAACTTTTGAGAAATGGGATAAAACTTTTTGAGAAATATAGTAAAACTTTCGAAAAATGGGATAAAATTTTTGAGAAATAGGATATAACTTTTGAAAAATAAAGTAAAACTGCTAGAAATAGAATAAACCCCAAAAAGAAAATTTGAAAGAAGAGACAACTTTCTCCTTGAATCCCTTTAATAAATTTACAAATCAGAAGTGTTTGTAATGATTCGCAAAATGACATTAGATATTGACAAACTGACAGTGGACTGACAGTAGATATTCACAAATTGACAGTGGACTGACAGTAGATATTCACAAATTGACAGTGGACTGACAGTAGATATTCACAAATTGACAGTGGACTGACAGCGGATATACGCTATCAACTTATAAGTGACTGACAGTAGATATTTACAATTTGTCAGTTGATACTGATGTTAGAGTTTCTCTTGCGACAGGTGAAGTGAAGAATGTGAAGCAAAGGGTTCTCTTCCTACGCTCCACGCTCTCCAGTACACTGCTGGTAAGAAAAAATGCAGATTAAAAACCTTCGTGCAATACAGAAAACACTATGCTATTAAGAAAACACCTTGATATATAGACATGATCATGTCATACACGTACAGTAAAAAAACTCGCGGCTAAATTGTATAAGAATGGAAAAATATTTCTGTTTTTGCTACTTCTACTACTACTACAACTACTACTGCTACTACTACTACTAATACTACTATTACTACTAGTAACACTACTACTACTACTACCACTACTACTGCTACTACTGCTACAACTACTACTACTACCACTACTACGACTTATTACATCAAAGGTATACAACACCGGCATATTGATGAATTAGTTACGTGTGAAACACGTAATACCTCAAGGACGCATCCAAGGGTCAATGACCCCCGTAGTCCGGACCAAGAACAGGCCAGGGTATTTTTGCTGAAGATAGAATAAACAGATGTAACAAATGTGCTTTACTGTTATAACTACAATTATTGCTGTTACATTTAGCTAATGTTAACTTCAAACCACCGAAGCTGGTTTCTGTAAGGAAAAATATTACTATCACTTGTGCAGGCCATGATGTTTACTCACGCTGTGCTGTGAAATTGCATTAATGTAAATTCGTTAACTCAAAATGTTTATCTAACCGCTTTAAAAGGTTTGTATTGTATTAGCACTTGTAATACTGGAAGGTAATTTACACTAGAGAGAGAGAGAGAGAGAGAGAGAGAGAGAGAGAGAGAAAGCGTGAGAGAGAGGAGAGAGAGAGAGAGAGAGAAAGGGTGAGAGAGAGAGAGAGAGTGAGAGAGACAGAGACAGAGACAAAGATAGACAGACAGACAGAGAGAAATCAGAAAGGTTTACTGATATAGACAGAAATAGGCACAACATACCAAGACGGAGATACACCAAAATCCCTCGCCACTCTCCCAGAATTTACAGAAACATGAAATATGAACCTGGATATTGCAAACTGAATCTAATTTGTCTGATATACAAACCACATAAATTCTCTGCAACTTGATAAGCAATGGGTGTGCTCTTTCCCAGGCTGCATCAGCCGCCTCACCATCTTATACAGTACGAAGAAACTCTGTAAGAAATATTATCAGTATTGAGCAATTTACGGTTTATGTGTGTGTGTGTGTGTGTGTGTGTGTGTGTGTGTGTGTGTGTGTGTGTGTGTGTGTGTGTGTGTGTGTGTTCTTACCTTCCCTATTTGTTCTTATCCGTTTATGGTTGCATGGGTTACGTGTGACATAGGTTACCACTGATACCCTCTGCCTTGCCTCGGAGAATTTTCCCTCCTATCTTTTGCTATCTTGCAACACTGCATAGCTCCTGACACGGAAGATCTAGAACTAAGGATTTCCATCCCCTTCTGGCTTGTTCTGTATTATATATATATATATATATATATATATATATATATATA
>NC_069413.1:57723494-57760994 GCF_026875155.1 Cherax quadricarinatus
TTTTAGGAACTGAGTTAGAATACCTTTAGGGATGTTATTATTAATGTCATTAGCCTTAACTTTACTTGCTGATTTTATTAATTTTTATTAGAACTTTAAAATTAATTTTCCGTAACATTTTGAAGCGACGTTGTCTATATACACATTGTTAATGTAAATAATATTTCGTTTGCAGGAGAACCACCACCACCTCCACCACCACCATCACCGCCACCATCACCGCCACACACAAGGCACCACCACCACCTCCACCATCACCACCACACACAAGGCACCACCACCACCTCCACCATCACCGCACCACCACCACCACCTCCACATCACCGCCGCCACCACCACCACCACCACCACCTCCACCATCACCGCCACACACAAGGCACACCACCACACACAACACACCACCACTACTATGCGCAACACCACCACCTCCTCCACAGTCATCAACACCACACAGCACACCACCACCACTCAACACGCCACCATCATCCCCACCAAGCACCACCGCAAGGCACCACCATCACCAGGCATCACTGCCAGGCACCACCACAGACTCTGGAATTTCCAAGGCCTGTTATACCTGTCAATAACTTTAAGTCTCAAAACAAGGATCAAGTCAAGTAAAGAAGTCTATTCTCTTCAAGTCATGGACAGTGTTTACAGAGTTAAATCATCAGCCATGCAATAATGCAACCAACCAGCTTATGTGAGCGTGTGACCCACACTCAGGTGGTACATCCAAGGCTGGCGGGGACAGCTTTCACATTATTGGTTGACTGAACTGGACTACAAATGGAGCAGTGGGGCCCCTAAATATACTGCTCCATTCTGAATTATTAGTTTGCTGGTCGAGAGGGCATACCAGTGGGGGGGGGGCGAACACTAAATAAACTGTAAAGTAGTCGGCACACACCATAGCCACCACCTTAACCGTCACCACCATAACACCACATAACACATCACCGCTGCAACCACTGCAACTAACACACCACTACCACCAGCACCACCAGCACCACCACTACCACCAGCACCAGCACCACCACCACACCACCACCACCCACCACCAAACCCCCACCACCACCACCACCACCACCACACCACCACCACCACCACCACCACCACCACAACCACCACCACCCCACCACCCCCCACCACCAACCACCACCACACCCCACCACCACCACCACCACACAACCGTCCACCACCACCACCACCACCCCACCACCCACCCCACCACCACCACCACCACCACCGCCCCACCACCACCACCACCGCCCACCGCCACCACCACCACCCACCACCACCACCACCACCACCACCACCCACCACCACCACCACCACCCCACCACCCCAACCACCACCACCACCACCACCCCACCACCACCACCACCCCCACCACAACATACCCCACCACCACCACCACCACCACCACCACACCACCACCACCCACACACCACCACCACCACCACACACCCACCACCACCACCCAACCCCCACCACCACCACCACCACCAAACCCCCACCACCACCACCACCAACCACCACCACCACCGCCACCACCACCACCCCACCCCACCACACCACCACACCCCCACCACCACCACCACCACCACCACCACCCACCACCCCAACACCACCACCACCCACCACCACCACCACCACCACCACCACACCACCACCCACCACCACCACCCCCACCACCACCACCACCACCACCCCACCACCACCACCACCACCCCAACCACCACCCACCACCACCCACCCCCCACCCACCACCCCCCACCACCACCACCACCACCACCACCCCCCCACCACCACCACACCACCACCACCACCACCACAACCACCCCCACCACCACCCCCACCACCACCACCACCACCCCCAACCACCACCACCACCACCACCACCACCACCAAAAACAGTACCACCACCACCACCACCACCACCACCACCACCCCCACCACCACCACCACCACCACCAAACCCCCAAAACCACCACCCACCCACCCCCACCACCACCACCACCACCGCCCCGCCACCGCCCCCACCACCCCCACCACCACCACCACCACCCAGCACACCACCACCACCACCACCACCCCCACCACCACCACCCCCACCACAACACCCCCACCACCACACCACCACCACCACCACCACCACCACCACCCCCACCACCACCACCACCCCCCACAAAACACCATCACTGTCACCTAAACCAAACTGGTACAAAAATTTACTAATGGACAAATGTCTCCAAAAGAAATTTCTATCAAGCATTTTTCCCACAAAGTAATTCCACGCCAGAAAAAAAGTTTCGCTGAACAATTAAAGACTTGAGAGAGACAAACACAGGAAATGAGGAGTCACACAGCACAAGCAGGTCAGCAAGTAGGTCAGCAGACAGGTCACTAAACAGACGGGAAAGTGAGGTTAAGGTGCCAAAATAAGAAGGAATTTTATATTTATAACCTATTTGTATTTTTATACTTAATGTATCATCATCAACACCAGAAAATGTACACCAGTACACACACACACACAAACCCCACACACATACAACACACACACACACACACACAAAACCACACACACACACACACACACAACACACACCCCACACACACACCACACACCCCACACAACACACACATATACATTATACATTATATATATATATATTATATATTTTATATATATATATATATATATATATTATATATTTTATATATATATATATATAACAAAACAACCACTGTGAAAAATAGAGAAATTCCTAGTGCTTTCGTGACTATTCACATTATCAGGGAACAATGATAATGTGAGTAGTCACGAAAGCGCTTGGAATTTCTCTATTCTTTCACAGTGGTTGTTTTGCATATTCTGAAATCACCTGTTTACTGTGATCTTATTGCATATATATATATATATATATATATATATATATATATATATATATATATATATATATATATATTATATATATATATATATTTATAATATATATTATATATATATATATATATATATATATATATTACCGCATCTCTTTGTGTAGTCCACATGAAATACAGCATAACCAGGAAAAATATGAGAGAAATTCTTTTTTAAAAAAATCTGTTAATATTTTAATCCTATTTACATTCGGGGGAAAACATGCATAATTATGTTGTGCTTCAATTAGCTCAAACCTTCTCAGTGTATTGCATTGTACATAAAGAGAGAACCTGCCTACTCTTACCATCACATCCATTCCCATCACGACAGCGGCTCCCAACATTATATATACCTCCAACATCCCCTCACACTCCGACCTGCACTTCCTCCTCCCCAACACCAGCAACAGCCAGTAACCCTCAAAACAGAGTCACATACAGTGAGAGATGTATCAGCAATGTGTCAGCAATGAAAGAATATAAGTCAACACACATTAGAAGAAAGGAGCAACGAGAAACTGTAGGTTCCACATTGCTGAAGCTCATTAGAGATACATTCATGAGCTTCAGAACATGAGAGCGTGAAGAAGAGATGATGGACAGAGAGAATTGAATGATTTAAAAAAACGTGATTACTGGCAATTCAAAGCCTATGACAGTAAAATGCTAACAAAGGGATACTGAGAATGTAGTATGAGGCTAACAAGGGAGGAACAGTTTTTACGATGTCTCTACTTGAAGGTAAACCAGAGGACAAATGGATAGCGCACACTGTCCCAATACGTTAAACTGGGAAGACCCTTTAAATTATAGCCCTGAAGTGTTGCTGGAAAAAATTCAGGAAACTCGATAAATAATTACACAACGATAACTAATCTCGTACAAACTCACACACACACAGGAGCCAGGAGCTTGGACTCGACCCCTGCAACCTCAACTAGGTGAGTACACATAGTCAAAACATATTTTTATATAACTTAAAGAATAATATTAATTAAAGTCAGCAGCATATGATTCCAGCTATGAGCCAAAAGAGGTACTTCGTATACAAGTCTTACAGAAATCTCAGATGAACCAAAGAAAAGCTTGCTGGTACAAATGTCTCACAAAGTGTGTGCCGGAGTGATCTTCACTCGCTAAGGCTTCAGAAACAAGCTGAAGGAAGTTCCAGCAATAATCCTCTTGTCCTCCTCAGAGAGGATACTTCAGAAACTGTTTGAAGCAATCTTATTTCTTTCATTTGCATTTTATTGGCGAACATTTGTTAAAATATATTTTCTCTCACTATTTTGGTGTTTAAATTAAAGTCTTTGGGAAATGGACGCCGCTGGTAGGAATACGGACTTATAGTATTCAGCTGGTGAAATAATGCTTTATATATAATTCCTTATTCTGCAGTACTAGTAAATATGCACTGAGACTTTATAGTTTTAATGTAATGATGTAAATGCAGTGATATAAAGCTCAGTGCAACTGTGTAAATAAATATTCACTTACAAGTAATATCAACAGTTTGACTATGGTTTCCCCTGCCTGACCTGATAAATGAAACTGCTTTAACATAGAGTATGAGATTACCAGTACATAAACAGGATCACAAAGTGCAGACACGAAGTATTAGAAGCAAACAAGAATATGCGGAAATTAAGTTGTGACCGAACCTTAAAATAACTGTGGACAAGACGGAATATGGTTAAACATATGCTGCAAAATGGTTCGCAGAGCAGAAAAATGAGTTACAAATATACTGAAAATATAAAAAAAATTATTTAGCACCAACATGGAGAACACGATTATAAACATACACACATACATACATACATACATACATACATACATACATACATACATACATACATACATACATACATACATACATACATACACACATACATACATACATACATACATACATACACACAGATGTACAATATAACTTGACCCCTGCAAACACAAATTGGTGAATAATGTTACTAACTCGTTCGAGACAAAAAAAAAATAAGAATATACGAGCTAAAATAAAGTCGCTTTAAACCATTGCAGTAAAAGCTTTGAATAAGACCATCGACACGAACAATCATCCTTCATGTTTATAATATATCCCAGCTGCAGAATTATTGTTCGTGTTCCTCGACATGATTTCACAAAGCAAACAATTAAACTTAATATCAGTGACTGCTAACGGGTATGCAGAGCTCTCAGTCTCACTAATGTCATTTCCAGCGAATCTATACTCAGCATAAACCTCTTCGTTGTGTGCGACTCGACAAACGGTCCCTGTGTAATAACAAATACAAATATTGAAAAAAGAAATTGAGTAGCTGCAGCTTACCTGCGCTAAAGTATACAATGGAATGGGTAAACATCAAATTTCAGACTCGGGTATATATAATAGCAGTGGCGATGTATGTCAGAGAAAATTTAAATTGTTGTCTTAGACATGATGTAAGATTAGAGACATCGAACACAGAATCTGTCTGGCTACAGTTTCTCGAGGAACGTGACAAATTAATTTTGGATGTGATTTATAGGCCCCCAAACCTTGATAGGGAGTGTAGTAAGCTGTTATGGGACAAAATTCATAAGGCATCTAGATATGAAAATGTTGTGATAATGGAAGATTTTAACTTTAGACAAATTGATTGAAACAATATGACAGGAAATCTTGAATCTAGTGACTTTCTTGATACGGTTCAGGATTGCTTTTTAGAACAGGTTGTGACAGAACCAACTAGAGGAAACAATCTGCTTGACTTGGTTCTTGCCAACAAAGATTCACTAATTAATAATCTTGAGGTTAATGATGAGCTTGGAGAAAGTGATCACAAATCACTTAGTTTTAATATATCATGGAATTACCCAGATAACTGCAATCAAATCTCTGTCCCAGATTTTCGCTTGGCCGACTTCATGGGACTGAAAAATTACCTGGGTGGGCTAAATTGGGATGTCCTGACTATGGGTCAGGTAGGTGATCTTGGTTGCCAATATGACGTGTTTCAGAGCATGGTTCTAGCTGCCCAGACAACTTTTGTTCCGAGTAGGGAAATTAGATCTAACAAAAATGATCCCAAATGGATGAACAATAGATTAAAACATTTCATTGGTCAAAAGAGAGGCATATATAGGGGTATCGAAAGAGGGGATGGGCAGTTAAGAAATCAATATATTCAATTAAAGAGAGAAATAAAGAAAGGAATAAGAAAAACAAAAAGGGATTATGAGGCTAAGGTCGCAAGGGATTCAAAGATTAACCCTAAAGGATTCTTTCAGGTATACAGAAGTAAGATTAGGGACAAGATTGGCCCACTTAAGAGTAACTCTGGTCAGATCACTGACAGTGATAAGGATATGCGTGAAATTCTAAATACCTACTTCCTCTCAGTTTTCACCCAGGAAAATACTAGCGATATTCCTGAAATAATAGATTATGTAGAACAGGATGATAATAAACTATGTACGATTGCGGTAACTAGTGACATGGTCCTCAGACAAATGGAGAAACTAAAACCTAACAAATCCCCAGGCCCTGATGAACTGTTTGCAAGGGTGTTAAAGGGTGTTAAAGGATTAGCCAAAGGTATGCTAAGTTCCTTAGCATACCTTTGGCTAATCTTTTTAACATATCACTACAAACTGGCATAGTGCCTGATAAGTGGAAAATGGCAAATGCAATACCTATTTACAAGGCAGGTGACAGGTCCTTGGCTTCGAACTATAGACCAATAAGCCTTACCTCCATAGTGGGAAAATTTATGGAATCAATAATTGCCGAAGTAATTCGTAGCCGTCTTGACAGGCACAGATTGATTAATGATTCTCTACACGGTTTTACAAAGGGGCGTTCCTGTCTTACGAATTTACTAACTTTTTTCACTAAGGTGTTTGAGGAGGTAGATCATGGTAATGAATATGATATTGTGTATATGGACTTCAGTAAGGCTTATGATAGAGTTCCACATCAGAGGCTATTGAGGAAACTTAAGGCACACGGAATAGGAGGAGAATTTTTTTCCTGGGTAGAGGCATGGCTGACAAATAGACAGCAGAGAGTTTGCATAAATGGGGAGAAATCAGAATGGGGGCACGTCACAAGCGGTGTTCCTCAGGGGTCAGTGTTGGGCCCGTTGTTGTTCACAATTTACATAAACGACATAGATGAGGGAATAAATAGCGACATAAGCAAATCTGCTGATGACACCAAAATAGGCCGTCCAATTCATTCTAATGAGGACACTAGAGCACTCCAGGATGATTTGAATAGACCGATGCAATGGTCGGAGAAGTGGCAGATGCAGTTTAATATTGACAAATTCAAAGTTCTAAATGTTGGAAAGGTAAATAACCATGCCACATATAAACTAATAATGTAGATCTTAATACTACTGATCGCGAAAAGGATTTAGGAGTTCTGGTTAGCAGTAATTTAAAACCAAGACAACAGTGCATTAGTGTTCGCAATAAAGCTAACAGAATTCTTGGCTTTATATCTAGAAGTATAAATAATAGAAGTCCTCAGGTTGTTCTTCAACTCTATATATCCTTGGTTAGGCCTCATTTAGACTATGCTGCTCAGTTCTGGTCACCGTATTACAGAATGGATACATATGCTCTGGAAAACGTACAGAGGAGGATGACAAAGATGATCCCATGTATCAGAAATCTTCCCTATGAGGATAGACTGAGGGCCCTGAATCTGCACTCTCTCGAAAGGCGTAGAATTAGGGGGGATATGATCGAGGTGTATAAATGGAAAACAGGAATAAATAAAGGGGATGTAAATAGCGTGCTGAAAATTTCCAGCCAAGACAGGACTCGCAGCAATAGTTTCAAGTTGGAAAAATTCAGATTCAGAAAGGATATAGGAAAGCACTGGTTTAGTAATAGAGTTGTGGATGAGTGGAACAAACTCCCGAGTACAGTTATTCAGGCTAAAACGTTGTGTAGTTTTAAAAATAGGTTAGATAAATACATGAGTGGGAGTGGGTGAGTGTGAGTTGGACTTGACTAGCTTGTGCTGCTGGGTCTGGTGCAGTGCTCCATCCTTGAGTGGAGATGATCAGACCGGGTGGGTCATTGGGCTAATCTTGGTGGTGGGTCATTGGTCTAATCCGGCAGGGCGGGGACATGGACCTGCTCCGCATGGGTCAGTAGGTCTGTTGCAGTGTTCCTTCTTTCTTATGTTCTTATGTTCTTATATATGTAAATAAAACAATCATATTTTCCTTATACTTGGAGCATTCAGTAATAAAATTACAAATGATATGATATGGAGAGTTAGCTATAAAAAGAGTTAAGTGATGCAAGAAAAGTGCAAAACTAAAAAATAACAACACAAATGTAACTAAATTTATCAGTATGATTATTAGTGATAATATTGTTATAATAATTTTTAATATTATAACTATTATTATTATTATTATTATTATTATTATTATTATTATTATTATTATTATTATTATTATTATTATTATTATTATTATTAATTATTATTATTATTATTATTATTATTATTATTTATTATTATTATTATTATTATTATTATCATTATTCATAAAATTAACATAAACAATATAGAACAAGAAACATATTAGAGATCACGCTTTTATAGTGACGTGTGGTTATAAAGTCCTGTATATATTAGGCAGGATTAAAATTTTGGAGTTCATCCTGGTAGTAATTTGCTACTGACTTATGCTTTTAGTGTCTCATTTATTATGTTTTGCAAAGTGAGGCTAGAGCTGATATTTTGCTTCTACTCTACTGTACCTATAAGTAGCTGTACACTCCTAATTAAATTCTGATAGGTTGTGAACAAACTGCTGAGATGTGGTAAACTAAGAGTATGTGGTCACTAAGCAGTTTTAATCTATGACTGGAAAAGTTCTTATTGCCCAAGAGTTGAGTGCCTCTAAGACACGGATTTATGACTCACGAAATCGTAATGACACGATTGCAAACAAACCATACCAAGGGCGGGGCTTGAACACGCCCGTGGTCTGGTTAGTCACTAGGCCAGCTGACCCAGTTGCTAACGCGTCGGTCTGGAGTTTTTACGGCTCTACCACGGGTTCAAGCCCCGCCCATGGTATGGTTTCACGGATTTATTTACACGGTATAATGTTGAAACTCATATACAGGTAAGATTCCGAAATATATTGCATAGTTTTGAGATCAGGATGCGGCAAACTACACCCACTTCTGTCATAATCATAATTCAGGTTTGTTTGAAGGTGGAGGTAATACAACTCTGTACAACCCGTCTTAGTAGCTGACTCGAGAAGACCCTTTTATTCTTCTTGATTGTTAGCCGACCTGTTTTCTTGCACAACCTTGCTTATTGTCTCTACCATCTACCATTATGTTTCATTAATAGTAAAGGTGGGCTTTATCTTGGACTGAAATTCCTATTGTCACAGCTCCTTATTTATGTGTTTGATATTTACATCATGTATGTCTTGTGCAATTATGAAATCAGTGAAAATTCTTAAAGTAAATTGGATACTAACTTTACTTGTATATCTTTCTGTACAAATAAACCCTTGACTGTAAATTAAGTACAGATACCTTCTCTATTATTTAACTAGCTAAGTGACTCGAAACGAACAGCGCTGCATGGCCCATAGGTCAAGCAACGCTGTTCATTTATTTACTTTTATCATGTTACGGTCAGCAATAGGTTATCATCAGGTCAAGAATCTTGACTTCTGCTCCGGTGCAGAGACTCGTAACACTGCTAACAAAGGACTCATGAACAGCTCACAATCCCCACATAATTTGCTGGAAGGCCTCCGGTAGAATTCCGCTACCGATCTCTCTGAAAATGTCACATGCTTCATCTCGCCTCTTATTTGTATATTATGACGTGTTCTATTATCCTTGGCATTAAGACCTGTTAACACTTCTCAAGAAGGGAAAAGCTGTCGACACACTCTGCAAATGTGTTTCACTTCATCCTGTGGATATCTGTCCTGAGGCTCCAGAGACAATACATTTCTCTTCGTCTATGACTTCCAGACCATAAATTAGTGGCAACAATTTACAAGGACCTGTTGTGCTGCCAACCTCATCCCGATGATTTAAGTCTCGTTTATATTCCTATTATGTCATATTTTTTTGGATAATTGTTATATTTGGACTTTATGACACACGCACATACACACACACACATACATACATACACACACACACACACACACACACACACACTCACACACACACACACACAAACACACACACACACACACACACACACACACACACACACACACACACACACACACACACACACACACACACACACACACACACACACACACACACACACACGCTAAAAATTCACATGATTTTTTAAGGAAATGAATTATAAAAAAAAACTTCAGAAGCAAAACACAGTTAAAACATAAAGTGTCTGAGAACTAGATAATATATAATTTTAAACTATTCATGAATCGAGAACAAAATTAGTGAAAAATAAGTGTTCAATTTGACTTACTAACGCTGAGTCCTGATGGTGTAGTATTATGATGGTGGTGCACTTTGGCGTTGGCGTTATTGTCTGACAGTGATGTTGTCTGACGGCGGGGTTGTCAGATGTTGGTGTTGCCTGAGTTAGGTGGTGTAGCCTGACGGTAGTGTTGCCTGACGTTAATTGGTGTAGCCTGACAGTGGCATTGCCTGATCGTGCAGTTGTCTAACCGTGTTACCTGACAGAGGCGATTCCTGACGGTGATGTTGCCTGAGGAGTTGTTACCTGACGGTGGTGTGGCCTGTACATGTATGTGACAGATAAGAGTACATGTACATATCAAGGATAGTTGCTGGTAAAGCTATTACGCAATTTATCTGCCGTTTCTCAAATATACCTTCAAATGAAACAAAATATTGGATTTAATCTGAAAAAATATGACTGATAATTCTCTTAATCAAAGAGCACACAACATTCAAGCAAAAATATACTAGACAGATAAATTCCATTGTTCCTGCTTGCAATTTTTTTCTGTTGGTTCCTGATCACTCTTATATATTTTGCTTCATCAATTCCTTAGCAAGAATAAATTCATTTAAAAGAATTTTTTCCCAGTTATAACTCAAAATTCGCATTTTAATTTTTATTAATTTTTATATTGTCTCGCAGTGATGATATAGTCACTGATATTTGCTTTTAAATGTTTTTATATAAAAGGTCATCCCAGGGAGGTTTGTTGTGATAATAGTTTCCTGACGCCAGTGTCTTGATTTCTACTAGTTTGCTTACGCTAATGTTTACCATTTATTATCTGATCGATTGCTCTCTCCATCTCTGTCTTTCTCTCTCTCTCTCTCTTTATCTTTCTCTTGTTTCCCCAATCTAAGGTGGGATGGGATGCATTAATCTAATATTTTCTAAAGGATTTTTATACTGAATGCGACAGAGGTATTTTAACGTTGAGTTTTATCTCCTCACGCCTGATTATCCCCCAAGTGGAAAGTCCGTATCATAAATAAGCGACTAGTGACTCTCATGGGGAACTAAATTATACGTACTTCCCTCTGAATACAATGATAATGTTGAATAAATAACTACAGCGTGATTTCCATGGGGAATTTAAGTCTCGCGTATATTAGCTTCTCAATACAGGGAGACCAAGACGGGAAGTGAAGCCAGCCGAGATATTTTGGTGCACATTCAATGCGAATAAGAAGTGAGGGTTGTTGAGGCGAGGCAGTGACGCCCATGTACTGCCTCACACTCTCTGCTTAATTGTGTGGTTATGCAGATGTTGAGCCTTTGCATGGTAACCCATGCATATATATATATATATATATATATATATATATATATATATATATATATATATATATATATATATATATATATATATATATATATATATATATATATATATATATATATATATATATATATATATATATATAATGTGAGTATGTGTGTATACAAAATAATAAAAGTTAGTTTCTCATCAAAAAGTTATATTAATTAATTAGCTTCAGGTCACCATGTTTATAAATGTGAAAATTAATACAATTAATAAAATGTAAATCCATTGTAAATTCATTTCTTTTCCATAAAGATTATGTATATATATATATATATATATATATATATATATATATATATATATATATATATATATATATATATATATATATATATACATATGTCGTGCCGAATAGGCAGAACTTGCGATCATGGCTTAAATAGCAACGCTCATCTTGCCATATAGGACAAGTGAAAATTTGCGTATGCAATAATTTCGCCAAAATCATTCTGAACCAAACTAGAAAAATATATTTCACTATGTTTCTTTAGTATTAAATTATTGTAAACAAATCTAAAATATATTTAGTTGGATTAGGCTAAAATAAATTGTTCTTGTTATAATAAGGTTAGGTAAGTTTTCTAAGTTCCTTTTGGTGCAAAATTATGAATTTTTACATCAACATTAATGAAAAAAATATATCTTTTGGCCTGTACATTGCAAAGTCACTTGTTTGCACAGAACTGCTAAATGCCTCAAATGATGTAGTGGAAGTTTTAGCAGTAAAGGTCGAGAACCAAAACCTAGTCATTGTGGTAGTCTACAAGCCTCCGGATGCAACATCCCAGCAATTCCAGGAACAGCTGTTAAAAATTGACCACTGTCTGGAAAACTTTCCAGCTCCTGCACCCAACATCTTGCTCCTGGGGGATTTCAACTTAAGGCACCTAAAATGGAGGAATATAGCAAATAATATTGTTGCAGTAATAACACCAGGAGGCAACTCTGATGAAAACTCACACTCACACGAGCTTTTAAATCTCTGCACAAAATTCAATTTAAACCAGCAAATAATAGAGCCTACTAGACTGGAGAATACACTAGACCTCATCTTCACTAACAATAATGATCTGATAAGAAATGTCACCATATCAAAAACAATATACTCAGATCACAACATAATTGAGGTTCAGTCATGTATGCGCGGAGCCCCAGACCGACATAATGAGATTAGTCACGAGGGAGCATTCACCAAATTCAACTTCAATAACAAAAACATAAAGTGGGACCAAGTAAACCAAGTCCTAACCGATATAAGCTGGGAAGATATACTAAGCAAAACAGACCCCAACTTATGCCTAGAACAGATTAACTCGGTGGCACTCGATGTATGCACAAGGCTTATTCCTCTAAGAAAAAGGAGGAGTAGATGTAAAACAGAAAGAGACAGGCGCTCCCTTTACAGGCGACGGAAAAGAATAACAGAGCGGCTAAAAGAGGTCAATATATCTGAAATGCGTAGGGAGACACTGGTCAGAGAAATAGCAAGCATCGAACTTAAGCTAAAAGAATCCTTTAGGAGTCAGGAATCGCGGGAAGAACTAAAAGCCATAAACGAAATCGAAAGAAACCCAAAGTATTTCTTCTCCTATGCCAAATCAAAATCGAGAACAACGTCCAGTATTGGGCCCCTACTTAAACAAGATGGGTCCTACACAGATGACAGCAAGGAAATGAGTGAGCTACTCAAG
Source organism: Cherax quadricarinatus (assembly GCF_026875155.1). NCBI lineage: Eukaryota > Metazoa > Arthropoda > Malacostraca > Decapoda > Parastacidae > Cherax > Cherax quadricarinatus. The sequence goes on from NC_069413.1 coordinate 57,736,942, forward strand.
TCCCAATATGACTCAGTTTTTAGCAAGCCGCTAACCAGACTGAGAGTCGAAGATCAAAATGAATTTTTTATGAGAGAGCCACAAAATTTGATTAACACAAGCCTATCCGATGTTATCCTGACGCCAAATGACTTCGAACAGGCGATAAATGACATGCCCATGCACTCTGCCCCAGTGCCAGACTCATGGAACTCTGTGTTCATCAAGAACTGCAAGAAGCCCCTATCACGAGCCTTTTCCATCCTATGGAGAGGGAGCATGGACACGGGGGTCGTCCCACAGTTACTAAAAACAACAGACATAGCCCCACTCCACAAAGGGGCAGTAAAGCAACAGCAAAGAACTACAGACCAATAGCACTAACATCCCATATCATAAAATCTTTGAAAGGGTCCTAAGAAGCAAGATCACCACCCATCTAGAAACCCATCAGTTACACAACCCAGGGCAACATGGGTTTAGAACAGGTCGCTCCTGTCTGTCTCAACTATTGGATCACTACGACAAGGTCCTAAATGCACTAGAAGACAAAAAGAATGCAGATGTAATATATACAGAATTTGCAAAAGCCTTCGACAAGTGTGACCATGGCGTAATAGCGCACAAAATGCGTGCTAAAGGAATAACAGGAAAAGTCGGTCGATGGATCTATAATTTCCTCACTAACAGAACACAGAGAGTAGTCGTCAACAGAGTAAAGTCCGAGGCAGCTACGGTGAAAAGCTCTGTTCCACAAGGCACAGTACTCGCTCCCATCTTATTCCTCATCCTCATATCCGACATAGACAAGGATGCCAGCCACAGCACCGTGTCTTCCTTTGCAGATGACACCCGAATCTGCATGACAGTGCCTTCCATTGCAGACACTGCAAAGCTCCAGGCGGACATCAACCAAATCTTTCAGTGGGCTGCAGAAAACAATATGAAGTTCAACGACGAGAAATTTCAATTACTCAGATATGGTAAACATGAGGAAATTAAATCTTCATCAGAGTACAAAACAAATTCTGGCCACAAAATAGAGCTGGGAGTGATCATGTCGGAGGATCTCACCTTCAAGGACCATAACATTGTATCAATCGCATCTGCTAGAAAAATGACAGGATGGATAATGAGAACCTTCAAAACTAGGGAGGCCAATCCCATGATGACACTCTTCAGGTCACTTGTTCTATCTAGGCTGGAATATTGCTGCACACTAACAGCACCTTTCAAGGCAGGTGAAATTGCCGACCTAGAAAATGTACAGAGAACTTTCACGGCGCGCATAACGGAGATAAAACACCTCAATTATTGGGAGCGCTTGAGGTTCCTAAACCTGTATTCCTTGGAACGCAGGAGGGAGAGATACATGATTATATACACCTGGAAAATCCTAGAGGGACTAGTACCGAACTTGCACACGAAAATCACTCACTACGAAAGCAAAAGACTTGGCAGACGATGCACCATCCCCCCAATGAAAAGCAGGGGTGTCACTAGCACGTTAAGAGACCATACAATAAGTGTCAGGGGCCCGAGATTGTTCAACTGCCTCCCAGCACACATAAGGGGGATTACCAACAGACCCCTGGCAGTCTTCAAGCTGGCACTGGACAAGCACCTAAAGTCAGTTCCGGATCAGCCGGGCTGTGGCTCGTACGTTGGTTTGCGTGCAGCCAGCAGCAACAGCCTGGTTGATCAGGCTCTGATCCACCAGGAGGCCTGGTCACAGACCGGGCCGCGGGGGCGTTGACCCCCGGAACTCTCTCCAGGTAAACTCCAGGTATAAGAGAAAATTTTAGAAAGGACTTAATTTTAAATGAGTTCTTGCTTATTGACCAGTTTTACATATTCGGCACGACATATATATATATATATATATATATATATATATATATATATATATATATATATATATATATATATATATATATATATATATATATATATAAGTATGTAAGTAATTCTTGTATATATGTAAACTAACTGACCAACTGTTACCAGCGGAAGTTGGTAAAATTCTTACTTGCAGGAATTGGTAACATTGTTATTCGCAGGGGCATGGTAACACTGTTACTCGTAGCGGCATGGTAATACTGTTACTTACAGGGGCATGGTAACACTGTTACTCACAGGGGCATGGTAACACTGTTACTCACAGGGGCATGATAACACTGTTACTCACAGGGCATGGTAACACTGTTACTCACAGTGGCATGGTAACACTGTTACTCACAGTGGCATGGTAACACTGTTACTCACAGGGGCATGGTAACACTGTTACTCACAGTGGCATGATAACACTGTTACTCACAGGGGCATGGTAACACTGTTACTCACAGTGGCATGGTAACACTGTTACTCACAGTGGCATGGTAACACTGTTACTCACAGGGGCATGGTAACACTGTTACTCACAGTGGCATGGTAACACTGTTACCCACAGGGGCATGGTAACACTGTTACTCACAGGGGCATGGTAACACTGTTACTCACAGTGGCATGGTAACACTGTTACTCACAGTGGCATGGTAACACTGTTACTCACAGTGGCATGGTAACACTGTTACTCACAGGGGCATGGTAACACTGTTACTCACAGTGGCATGGTAACACTGTTACTCACAGTGGCATGGTAACACTGTTACTCACAGGGGCATGGTAACACTGTTACTCACAGTGGCATGGTAACACTGTTACTCACAGGGGCATGGTAACACTGTTACTCACAGTGGCATGGTAACACTGTTACTCACAGGGGCATGGTAACAGTGTTTCCTCTCACTCCCATATAACTTCTGTTGTTATTCCTGTTGTTGAGTTTTTTGTTTTTCCTTACATCTCCTTCCTTATGATTCCTTCCTTCCTCCTCCTACTCTTCCTGTCCTCCTTCACTCCCCCACAATAATCCCTCCCCCGCCTCCCTCCTTTACTCCCCTCCCACAATAATCCCTCCCCCGCCTCCCTCCTTCACTCCCCTCCCACAATAATCCCTCCCCTGCCTCCCTCCTTCACTCATCCTACAATAATCCCTCCCCAGCCTCCCTCCCTCTCTCCCCTCACAATAGTCCCTCCCTCGCCTCCCTCCTTCGCTCCCCACAATAATCCCTCCCCCGCCTCCCTCCTTCACTCCCCTCACAACAATCCCTCCCCCGCCTCCCTCCTTCACTCCCCCGACAATAATCCCTCCTCCGCCTCCCTCCTTCACTCCCCGACAATAATCCCTCCCCCGCCTCCCTCCTTCACTCCCCCGACAATAATCCCTCCTCCGCCTCCCTCCTTCGCTCCCCCACAATAATCCCTCCCCCGCCTCCCTCCTTCACTCCCCTCACAACAATCCCTCCCCCGCCTCCCTCCTTCACTCCCCCGACAATAATCCCTCCTCCGCCTCCCTCCTTCACTCCCCGACAATAATCCCTCCCCCGCCTCCCTCCTTTACTCCCCTTCCACAATAATCCCTCCCCAGCTTCCCTCCTTCACTCATCCCACAATAATCCCTCCCCCGCCTCCCTCCTTCACTCATCCCACAATAATCCCTCCCCAGCCTCCCTCATTCACTCTCCCACAATAATCCTTCCCAGCCTCCCTCTTTCACTCCCCCACAATAGTCCTCCCGGCCTCCCTCCTTCACTCCCCTCCCACAATAATCCTCCCCAGCCTCCCTCCTTCACTCCCCCACAATAATCCTCCCCCGCCTCCCTCCTTCACTCCCCTCACAACAATCCCTCCCCCGCCTCCCTCCTTCACTCCCCTCACAACAATCCCTCCCCCGCCTCCCTCCTTCACTCCCCCGACAATAATCCCTCCCCCGCCTCCCTCCTTCACTCCCCTCACAACAATCCCTCCCCCGCCTCCCTCCTTCACTCCCCCGACAATAATCCCTCCCCCGCCTCCCTCCTTTACTCCCTCCCACAATAATCCCTCCCCCACCTCCCTCCTTTACTCCCTTCCACAATAATCCCTCCCCAGCCTCCCTCCTTCACTCATCCCACAATAATCCCTCCCCCGCATCCCTCCTTCACTCCCCTCCCACAATAATCCCTCCCCGCCTCCCTCCTTCACTCCCCTCCCACAATAATCCCCCCCAGCCTCCCTCCTTCACTCTCCCACAATAATCCTTCCCCAGCCTCCCTCTTTCACTCCCCCACAATAGTCCCTCCCCGCCTCCCTCCTTCACTCCCCTCCCACAATAATCCCTCCCCAGCCTCCCTCCTTCACTCCCCCACAATTATCCCTCCCCCGCCTCCTCCTTCACTCCCCTCACAACAATCCCTCCCCCGCCTCCCTCCTTCACTCCCCCGACAATAATCCCTCCCCAGCATCCCTCCTTCAATCCCGTCCCTCAATAATCCCTCCCCCGCCTCCCTCCTTCAATCCCCTCTCAATAATCCCTCCCCCGCCTCCCTCCTTCAATCCCATCTCAATAATCCCTCCCCCGCCTCCCTCCTTCACTCCCCCACAATAATCCCTCCCCGCCTCCCTCCTTCACTTCCCTCCCACAATAATCCCTCCACCGCCTCCCTCCTTCACTCCCCTCCCACAATAATCCCTCCCCAGCCTTCCTCCTTCACTCATCCCACAATAATCCCTCCCCCGCCTCCCTCCTTCACTCCCCTCCCACAATAATCCCTCCCAGCCTCCCTCCTTCACTCATCCCACAATAATCCCTCCCCAGCCTCCCTCCTTCACTCCCCCACAATAATCCCTCCCCAGCCTCCCTCCTTCACTCCCCCACAATTATCCCTCCCCCGCCTCCCTTCCTTCACTCCCCTCTCACAATAATCCCTCCCCAGCCTCCCTCCTTCACTCCCCTCCCACAATAATCCCTCCCCAGCCTCCCTCCTTCACTCCCCTCACAATAATCCCTTTTCCTCCCCTCCTTCACTCCTCCCACAATAATCCCTCCCCAGCCTCCCTCCTTCACTCCCCCCACAATAATCCGTCACCCTCCTCCCTCCTTCACTCCCCTCCCACAATAATCCCTCCCCAGCCTCCCTCCTTCACTCCCCTCCAACAATAATCCCTCCCCCTCCTCTCTCCTTCACTCCCCTCCCACAATAATCCCTCCCCTCCTCCCTCCTTCACTCCCTCCCACATAATCCCTCACCCTCCTCCCTACTTCACTCCCCTCCCACAATAATCCCTCACCCTCCTCCCTCCTTCACTCCCCTCCCACAATAATCCCTCTCCTTCCTCCCTCCTTCACTCCCCTCCCACAATAATCCCTCACCCTCCTCCCTCCTTCACTCCACTCCCACAATAATCCCTCCCCCTCCTCCCTCCTTCACTCCCCTCCCACAATAATCCCTCCCCTCTTCCCTCCTTCACTCCCCTCCCACAATAATCCTCCCCCTCCTCCCTCCTTCACTCCACTCCCTCAATAATCCCTCCCCTCCTCCTTCCTTCACTCCTTTCTCACAATAATCCCTCCCCCTCCTCCCTCCTTCACTCCCCTCCCACAATACTCCCTCCCCGCCTCCCTCCTTCACTCCCCTCCCACAATAATCCCTCCCCACGTCCCTCCTTCACTCCCCTCCCACAATAATCCCTCCCCACCTCCCTCCTTCACTCCCCTCCCACAATAATCCCTCCCCAGCCTCCCTCCTTGTCCCACTTCTATTTATATGGAAATTTCACTGTTAATTATAATTAGTTTCACAACACGGAAAATAAAAAGTTGAAATTAGCTCATCTTGTTGCAGCGAATAATATTTGAAAGAGAGACAGAGAAAGATAGACGTAAAGAAGACGGTTGTAATAAAGATATAATAATGAGACTTTCCTCTCCTTTCTCTTTCACTCTCTCTCTCTCTCTCTCTCTCTCCCTCTCTCTCTGCTTCCGATTAAGCCGAGCTTTTTAGTTTCACCTGTTCGGCAAGAATTTGCTGAAAGAAAATTTGTTTTTGCCATAAATCAGCATAAATCAATCTGAACACAAAATAAATAAAATATGTATCATATATTTTAAATAATATTAAAAAACTTTGAATTGATGTATGTTATACATAGCAGAGTTTATCTAAAAAAATACTCAAGATTAAGTTATGTTAGGTGTTGTTTCTAAGTTAGATTTGATAAAAAAATAAAATACTTTATATCACTGTCAATCTATCAGTCAGTAACTTTTTTGTAATTCAAAGTTTAAGGGAGTTTCGCCTATTCGGCACGATATATATATATATATATATATATATATATATATATATATATATATATATATATATATATATATATATATATATATATATATATATATATATCATATATATATATATATATATATATATATATATATATATATATATATATATATATATTATATATATATATATATATATATATATAGATATATATATATATGCATGACTTTAGGAAGTACGAAGCTTCTTGCCTTACAAAATTCACTTCTAGAAGTGTGGTGGATGTTGACCTGCCTTGTAAGGGCCCGCAGATATACACAATCCTCGCCGTTCGCCAGACATTAATATTACTCTCTGTAATTCTTAATTATCCTCTCTCATTTCGACTTCCATACTTTTACCTGTCCCCCTCTCTTTGTTTTTCTACAGGTAATTCCAGCTCTCACTCTCCTTCCCGTCTCTTCGAGCTGACTTTCCAGTCTTCCCCCCCCTCTCTTTCTCTCTCTCTCTCTCTAGTATTCCTTTTCAATTTTACGCTCATTTTCCCCCTCTTCTTCCCCTTTGTCCGATTTTCCTGTAATCATAATACTATGTTCCTCTTCCCCTTGTTTAGTCTTTACTCATTTCTGTTGATCGCAAATATTATTCGCGACATTTTAGTTTCTTCACTCTTATTTTACGTATTTTCTTTCCTCACTTCAGTCTGAATCTCGTTTCCCTCCTCAATATTTCAGTCACACTCTTTCTCATTACTTGTTCCGTAACTTTCACCCTTTATTGTTTTTCGCAAGTCTTTCACTAAGTTTCTCGCTGCTTCTCTATTATTCTCACTTTTGTGCTTTTAAAATTCTTTTCTTTCATTCTTTTTTTCCACTGCTTCCTTCGCTGTTTCATTTTTCTCTCGTTGCCCTCACTGCTTTTCTTTCTTTCTCTCATTACTCTTCTTTCTCTCGTTATTTCTCCCACTTCTTTATTCGTTCCTCAACCTTCTTGGTATTCTTAAATGACATTTATTTGATTTAGTTAGAAAACAACTTTTCTTGTCTTTGGTTTAAGTTCTTTAAACTTATTCTTCTTTTCACGTATTTATTTAATTTTCTTCATTTTGCGTTAAGGTATGTCATTGCCAGATATTATTATTATTATTATTATTATTATTATTATTATTATTATTATTATTATTATTATTATTATTATTATTATTATTATTATTATTATTATTATTACTATTAATTTTATTATTTTCTTTTTTACCTGACATAACAATTTTATTCGTTAAACAAATCCTCTTGCAACGTGATTAACGTCAACAGTTGAACATTGAGAATCGTTTAGTATATTTTGGGCTACGAGTTTTGATTTTTCATTGCTGCAACTTCTAGTTACACTTCTCTCTCCTCTTATTATCTCTCTGTTTCTCTGTTTGTCTTTCTCACTGTATATCTCTTTCTCTCTCTCTCTCTCTCTCTCTCTCTCTCTCTCTTTGGTCCTAACCATCCAGTGACAATAACTAATCACTATAAATCACCTCGACCACACTGCTGTTCACGGGTGGGAAATATATTGCAATTTTTTTTTCACAAAACTTTAGCGATGATCATCGAAGTTTTCCCCCAAAAAAGCAAAATTTGTTGGCCTGGTTGAATAGATTGGCGTAGAAATCTTGATTTAATCGGCGATATTTGATATTTTGTTAAATTAATAGTATAAATTAATGCGTTATTTCAAGTACAACCGTTCTAATGTGTGTGTGTGTGTGTGTGTGTGTGTGTGTGTGTGTGTGTGTGTGTGTGTGTGTGTGTGTGTGTGTGTGTACTCACCTAATTGTACTCACCTAATTGTGGTTGCAGGGGTCGAGACTCAGCTCCTGGCCCCGCCTCTTCACTGATCGCTACTGGATCCTCTCTCTCTCTGCTTCCTGAGCTTTGTCATACCTTTTCTTAAAACTATGTATGGTTCCTGCCTCCACTACTTCACTTGCTAGGCTATTCCACTTGCTGACAACTCTATGACTGAAGAAATACCTCCTAACGTCCCTGTGACTCGTCTGAGTCTTCAGCTTCCAGTTGTGACCCCTTGTCCCTGTGTCCCCTCTCTGGAACATCCTATCTCTGTCCACCTTGTCTATTCCCCGCAGTATCTTGTATGTCGTTATCATGTCTCCCCTGACCCTTCTGTCCTCCAGTGTCGTCAGTCCGATTTCCCTTAACCTTTCCTCGTACGACATTCCCTTGAGTTCTGGGACTAGCCTTGTTGCAAACCTTTGTACTTTCTCTAACTTCTTGACGTGCTTGACCAGGTGTGGGTTCCAGACTGGTGATGCATACTCCAGTATGGGCCTAACATACACAGTGTACAGTGTCTTGAACGATTCCTTATTAAGGTATCGGAACGCTATTCTCAGGTTTGCCAGGCGCCCGTATGCTGCAGCAGTTATTTGGTTGATGTGTGCCTCCGGTGATGTGCTCGGTGTTATGGTCACCCCAAGGTCTTTCTCCCTGAGTGAGGTCTGTAGTCTTTGTCCACCTAGCCTATACTCTGTCTGCGGTCTTCTTTGCCCCTCCCCAATCTTCATGACTTTGCATTTGGCTGGATTGAATTCGAGAAGCCAGTTACTGGACCACATGTCCAGCCTCTCCAGGTCTCTTTGCAGTCCTGCCTCATCCTCGTCCGATTTAATTCTTCTCATCAACTTCACGTCATCTGCGAACAGGGACACTTCAGAGTCTATTCCTTCCATCATGTCGTTCACATATATCAAAAATAGCACTGGTCCTAGAACTGACCCCTGGGGACCCCGCTCGTAACAGGCGCCCACTGTGATACTTCTTCACGTACCATGACTCGTTGCTGCCTCCCTGTCAGGTATTCCCTTATCCATTGCAGTGCCCTTCCTTTTACGTGTGCCTGATCCTCCAGCTTCTGCACTAATCTCTTGTGGGGAACTGTGTCAAAGGCCTTCCTGCAGTCTAGGAAAACGCAATCTACCCAACCCTCTCTCTCGTGTCTTACTTCTGTTACCTTGTCATAAAACTCCAGGAGGTTTGTGATACAAGATTTGCCTTCCATGAACCCATGCTGGTTTTCATTTATAATCTTGTTCCTTTCCAGGTGTTCGACCACTCTCCTCCTGATAATCTTCTCCATGACTTTGCACACGATACATGTCAGAGACACAGGTCTGTAGTTTAGTGCCTCGTTTCTGTTTCCTTTCTTAAATATGGGGACTACATTAGCTGTCTTCCATTTCTCAGGTAGTTGCCCAGTTTCAAGGGATGTGTTGAAGATTGTGGTTAGAGGCACACACAGCATCTCTGCTCCTTCTCTAAGGACCCATGGGGAGATGTTGTCCGGTCCCATCGCCTTTGAGGTGTCAAGGTCACTTAAGAGCTTCTTCACCTCCTCCTCAGTTGTTCGTATGTCATCCAACACTTGTTGGTATATTCCCTCTTGATGTTCCCTTCTGTTCTGTCTTCCCACAGCCCTTCCTGTCTCTACTGTAAAAACTTCCTTAAATCTCCTGTTCAGCTCCTCACATACCTCCTGATCATTTCTTGTGAGTTCTCCACCTTCTGTCCTTAATCTGATCACCTGGTCTTTGACTGTTGTCTTCCTCCTGATGTGGCTATACAACAGTTTCGGGTCAGTCTTGATTCTCGATGCTATGTCATTTTCATACTGTCGCTGTGTGTGTGTGTGTGTGTGTGTGTGTGTGTGTGTGTGTGTGTGTGTGTGTGTGTGTGTGTGTGTGTGTGTGTGTGTGTGTGTGTGTGTGTATGTGTGTGTGTGTGTGTGTGTGTGTGTGTGGTGTGTGTGTGTGTGTGTGTGTATGTGTGTGTGTGTGTGTGTGTGTGTGTGTGTGTGTGTGTATGTGTGTAAAAGGAACCCTTTACCTAATACTAATAATGCACTTCCCTCTTTTCATTAGCACCCTCTTCTCTCCCTGTCTCGTGTCCCTGCCCCTTCTCCCTTTTCCCGTGTCCCTGCCCCTTCTCCCTTTTCCCGTGTCCCTGACCCTTCTCCCTTTTCCCGTGTCCCTGACCCTTGGATACACTGAACCTCTACATTTCTGTACCTTCATACTTATAAATCTGTCTCTTTACGGTTGATCTTGTGTGTTTGATCAATAATTCTTCAACACGCACACTTCACTCGAATGGATTCCGTGTATTTCCCCTGATAGATCCCCAAAACCCACAGCACTCCCTCGAGACACACCCCGTGTATGTGTGTGTGTGTGTGTGTGTGTGTGTGTGTGTGTGTGTGTGTGTGTGTGTGTGTGTGTGTGTGTGTGTGTGTGTGTGTGTGTGTGTGTGTGTGTTTGCGTGTGTGTGTGTATGTGTGTGTGTGTCCAACTAGTAGATCTCACCTATATGTGGTTGCAGGGGTTGAACCTCAGCTCCTGGTACTGTCTCTTGCCGTGTGGTGGAGTCGCTTCCTCCTAGACTCGTCGGCCTTGTTATCCCTGTTGCTAAAACTTTCCGTTTTTCTTCTCTGTCCATGTCTAAAAGTAGTAACTTTTACCCAATGTTTCGAGTTTTTTTGGGTATCACAACTTTAGTATGCTATTAATATAACTTTTGATGCATGAGACACTTGTGCTGCATTTGGTTATCTTTACTCTAAAAACGTTTCGCCAGCCAGTAACTTCCTCAGTTCAATACAGAAAGGAATGGTGGAAGATGAGATGGAGTTTGAGGTAATCATTCCCTCTGCCTTCAGTCGATGTCTTCAGTCTCAGGGACTGAGGAAGCGAAGGGCTGACAAAACGTTTCCAAAATAAATATGTTTGTAGCTTTTGAAAACTCATAAAAATTTATATTTTGTGTATCTAGAAATTTCAAAACACACACACACACACACACACACACACAATATATATATTATATAATATATATATATATATATATATATATATATATATATATATATATATATATATATATATATATATATAATATATATATATATATATATATATATATATATATATATATATATATATATATATATATATATATATATATATATATATATATATATATATATATATATATATATGCAAGGAATTCGCAAGAGCAGGCTAAATATATACAAACACTGATCTCTGGCCGAAGGAGACTCGAACCTACGAACCTTGGAACAAGGTACGCAGTGCTTTACCATTCTCACCACACCCCCAGCTTGCGCTAGACGTTAATCCAAAGTAGGCAGCATTCAGGGAGAAGGCTTACAGCTTTTCATCTCATCCCCTGCATGCATCAGCCTTACTAGAGATTTTAACAATGCAAGGAATTCGCCAGAGCAGGCGAAATATATACAAACACTGATCTCTGGCCGAAGGAGACTCGAACCTACGAACCTTGGAACAAGGTAAGCAGCGCTCGTGTATATTTCGCCTGCTCTTGCGAATGTTTGCCACATTTAACTTACTTTAAGTGCAATGTCTTTAAAGAAAGTCTACGGACTCTGTCTGCCACATTTAACTTACTTTATGCCAATATCTTTAACAGCAGTTATAATAATGATTTTTATTGATAATATAATAAAAATATTTATTTATCATGTTATTCTAATTAATTATTTAAGATATTGATAAACGGAGGTAAAAAAATCATTCATTTTTACTGCAGGCTAAGTAGCCGGCAGGAAGGGAAAGGGATCGAGGACATAGTGAATAGGGTGACGCGTGCGTTGTGTTGTCTCTTGAGGTGAGTTTTTGTCCTTCTTTATTCCACAATGACCATTTAAATTTGCTTCATAATTTGTGTGAAGGTACAAGCTAGCCCTAGGCTGGCTAATGTGTAGTAAGTAATTCAACACCCTTAGACTAATCAGGTTGTTTACCCCCTAGGATCCAGGACTTTTATTTACGTTACGCTGTCAAAAACGTAACAAATATAAATGTAGAAAACTGACCGGGGTTTTCTTTCCCCGTGAGGCTATTCATTTTCTCTAGTAATGATATTAGCATTAGATTTAAAAACTAAAACTTTTTAAATCCTCTGTATAACCCGAGGTCTTTAAAGCTAATGAAAATTGGTGCTCAGACCGTGATAAATATTACATTGGTGAAATTAGAGATAATGAACCTCGACTACACCAGCATAGATACAGAGTGTTCTAGAGGGAATAAAATTGAAGTGTCGTCTGACATGTTTACAGTCGCAGAATCGTTTATAACGGCACACACATACATTGACATATATATATATATATTATATATATATATATATATATATATATATATATATATATATATATATATATATATATATATATATATATATATATTATATATATATATATATATATATATATATATTATATATATATATATATATATATATATATATATATATATATATATATATATATATATATATATATATATATATATATATATATATTTATATATATATATATTATATATATATATATATATATATATATATATATATATATATATATATATATATATATATGTATGTATATATATCATAGGGAGGTACCATCTCTAGATATTGACTGGGGACCTTCATCCTCAGAGAAGACAATAAACGTACATCAGGGAAAACTCAAGGTTCTACCCGGAGCTGTTTGAACATTTTCTTCTCCTACCACCTACCACCCCCTATATTTTATATTCTATATGAACTTTATTAATGGACAGAATGCATTGACAGATATTATATATATATATATATATATATATATATATAATATATATATATATATATATATATATTATATATATGTATATATATATATATATATATATATTATATATATATATATATATATATATATATATACATATATATGTATATACATATATATATATATATATATATATATATATATATATATATATATATATATATATATATATATATATATATATGTAAATATACATATATATATATATATATATATAATATATATATATATATATATATATATATATATATATATGGTATATATATATATATGGTATTGATCAATAACAACACTGCACTAGCCGAGGACTCGAACCCATGCTGCTTTGGCCTGCCTCATGGTGGGCAAAAACACATGACGCCCTTATCCACTGAACCACACGATCCTTAAGAGTAGGGCATTCTGTGGAACTGGATGTGGTAGTCCCTACCCAGTTCCGCTGGATGCCCTACTCTTAAGGATCGTATGGTTCAGTGGTCAAGGGCGTCATGTGTTTTCGCCCACCACGAGCCAGGCCAAAGCAGCATGGGTTCGAGTCCTTGGCTGGTGCAGTGTTGTTATTGATATATATATATATATATATATATATATATTATATATATATATATATATATATATATATATATATATATATATATATATATATATATATATATATATATATATATATATATATATATATAATATATATATATATATTATATATATATATATATATATATATATATATATATATATAATATATATATATATATATATATATATATATATATATATATATATATATATGTCGTGCCGAATATGTAAAACTGGTCAATTAGCAAGAACTCATTTAAAATTAAGTCCTCTCTGAAATTTTCTCTTATACATTTAAAGACATATTTTTTTCATTAATGTTAATGTAAAAAAATTTAATTTTGCACCAAAAGAATCTTAGAAAAGTTACCTAACCTTATTATAACAAGAACAATTTATTTTAGCCTAACCCAACTAAATATATTTTAGATTTGTTTACAATAATTTAATACTAAACAAACACAATGAAGTATATTTTTTCGTTAGGTTCAGAATGATTTTGGCGAAATTATTGCATACACAAATTTTCGTTGGTCCTATATGGCAAGATGAGCGTTGCTATTTAAGCCAAGATAGCAAATTCTGCCTATTCGGCACGACACACACACACACACACCACACACACACACACACACACACACACACACATATATATATATATATATATATATATATATATATTATATATATATATGTCGTGCCGAATATGTAAAACTGGTCAATTAGCTAGAACTCATTTAAAATTAAGTCCTTTCTGAAATTTTCTCTTATACGTTTAAAGATATATTTTTTTCATTAACGTTAATGTAAAAAATTTTAATTTTGCACCAAAAGAATCTTAGAAAACTTACCTAACCTTATTAGAACAAGAGCAATTTATTTTAGCCTAACCCAACTAAATATATTTTAAATACGTTTACAGTAATTTAGTACTAAACAAACACAATCAAATATACTTTTTTCGTTAGGTTCAGAATGATTTTGGCGAAATTATTGCATACAAAAATTTTCACTTTTCCTATATGGCAAGATGAGCGTTGCTATTTAAGCCAAGATCGCAAGTTCTGCCTATTCGGCACGACATATATATATATATATATATATATATATATATATATATATATATATATATATATATATATATATATATATATATATATATATATATTATATATATTATATTATATATATATATATATATATATATATATATATATATATATATATATATATATATATATATATATATATATATACGTATATATTTATATAAGTATATATATAACAACACCAACAGCAAACAAAGACAGGTAATCTACAAATCCACATAAGGGCACATAACACACAATAACAGTACATAATATCATAACATAAAATAACGCTCTATAACACCCAGTAACACCACATAACGCATATTAACACTACATAACTCAGTTGCACCACGTAACACAATAACGCCACATAACTCATAGCTCCATATAACTCACAATATCACCACATAACTCACAATGCTGCTTGACTCCATACGGTTTAACACTTATAACTCATAACACCACACAACACACAATAATAAAACACAGCACACAACAACACAGCACATAGTAGCGCCTTATAACACACAATAACACCACAAAACACACCATAATACCACATAACATAATAACACCACATAAGACTCAATAACACCACATAACAAACAATAACACCACATAACACAAAATAACACAATATAACACACAATAACACCAAATAACACATTAATTCCACAAAACACTCCGTAGACAATGACAGCTTCAGGAAAATACATGAACACCCGTCAGCAACAGAGTATAAAAGCCAGTTTAAAATATACAAATTTAATCTCTCAGTTTATGAGACAGTGACGAAAATAAAACTTTTTGTTGAATTTAACTCTGTATAATGGTTGATCTCTAAAGACACAGTTAATATCTGTAGTTAAATTTTAATATTGCTATTAAATATCACAATGTAAATAACGTAGTCAAATTTCATAGTTTTATATTGAATTATTAAATATCATGGTTTAAATGACTGAGTTTATATCGAGGTTAAATATCGCGTTCCAAACACCCTTGTATGACCGAGTTAAATGGTAATAGTTTATAACGTAGGCAAAAATACCATTTGGAAGATCAGGATATGGAGACATCGTGAGGGTCATACAACACCTGGAAAGCACATAGTTGCTATAATTCCTTGGATCAAGAGCCAGCCCATCACCAACATCAAGCGAAGAGCAATTACCACAAAGGCGAAGAAAAAATGAAGCATTTCTGAAATTGGCTCTAAAAATAGAGACATTTAGCATGACTAAGATGCGCAGCTCAATGTATGGGAGAGTTACGGTGCGCAGTGCTCGCCCGACCGCCATATATTAACCATATCAGCTGTTCCTATCAGTAAAATAGGTACCTGGGTGTTAGTCGACTGGTGTGGGTCGTGTTCTGGAGACAAAACTGACCTAGTTTGTTCGAAATGCTCTGCATAACAAGGGGCTTTGTATATCGTAGTATGTTACTGATATCAATTAGGCCTGTATACCCTGTACATGTAGTATGTTACTGATATCAATTAGGCCTGTATACCCTGTACATGTACTTGTACATATAAAGATATTATAATTATTATTATTATTATCAGATATTTACGTTTCTCAACATAAGAAAGTCTACGGACTCTGTTTGCCATATTTAACTTGCTTTAAGCGCGATATCTTTAAAGAAATTCTACGGACTTTGTCTGCCACATTTAACTTACTTTACGCCAATAGCTTTAACAGCAGTTATAATAATAATTTTTATTGATAATATAATAAAAATATTTATTTATCATGTTATTCTAATTAATTATTTAATAAGATATTGATAAACGGAGCTAAAAAAAACACATTCATTTTTACTGCAGGCTAAGTAGCCGGCAGGAAGGGGAAGGGATCGAGGGCATACTGAATAGGGTGACACGTACGTTGTGTTGTCTCTTGAGGTGAGTTTTTGTCCTTCCTTATATCACAATGACCATTTAAATTTGTTTCATAATTTGTGTGAAGGTACAAGCTGGCCTTAGGGTGGCTAATGTGTAGTAATTTAAGTACTCTTAGACTAGGCAGGTTGTTTACCCCCTAGGATCCAGGACTTTTATTTACTTTACGCTGTCAAAAACGTAACAAATATAAATGTAGAAAACTGACCGGGGTTTTCTTTCCCCGTGAAGCTATTCATTTTCTCTAGTAATTATATTACCATTAGGTTTAAAAACTAAAACATTTTTAAATCCTCTGTGTAACCCTAGGTCTCTAAAGCTAATCAAAATTGGTGCTCAGACCGTGATAAATATTACATTGGTGAAACTAGAGATAATAAACCTCGACTACACAGTGTGTTCTAGAGGGAATAAAACTGAAGTGTTGTCTGACATGTTTAGAGTCGCAGAATCGTTTATAATAACACACACACACACACACACACACACACACACACACACACACACACACACACACACACACACACACACACACACACTGATACTCTAACGTGATCCTCTATTATATCCCTTTTAACTTACAATCTTCAGGTCACTTGTGTTTTATTGACCTATATATTTCCAAAGAAAATGAGGAGGAAAGAAGATAAACGTGTGGGGTAGGGGAGAGGAATGGAAGGGAAGGTGAGAGTTAACGGTAATGAGGAGGGAGGGGAGGGGAAGCAAGAGAATGGAAGAATAAAGAATGAAGATAAAGATTGCGTCAAGAAAGGGTTAGTGGAAGATGGCTTTCTGGAACAAGTATTAGATGTATGAGAGTAGCAGAGTGAGCAGTGAGAAGGAAAATATGAAAATAAAAGAAAGACACAGAAATGATAATCAGAGATAGAGATAGAGAGAGAGAGAGAGCTGTAAGACAGTCTTCCTCTATCTTGACTACCCCACCCGCACACCACATTCACTCTACACCCTCCATCCTGAGTGTTCCATCTCCCCTCCGCACCCATTATTCACCCCCAAACTAAGACAATGGACTATCCCTCTCACCCATCACCCAGAGCTAGCCCCCCCCAACTCCCTATCCTACTCCCATTCTTCAGCCTCTGACACAACCTGTTCCAGATACGCGCTAGAGATCTTATTAAGGCAATCCAGCAGTGTGTGTGTGTGTGTGTGTGTGTGTGTGTGTGTGTGTGTGTGTGTGTGTGTGTGTGTGTGTGTGTGTGTGTGTGTGTGTGTGTGTGTGTGTGTGTGTGTGTGCGTGCGTGTGTGTGTGTGTGTGTGTGTGTGTGTGTGTGTGTGTGTGTGTATGTGTGTGTGTGTGTGTGTGTGTGTGTGTGTGTGTGTGTGCGTGTCTAGGGAAGGGGTTGATTTTTCAATTGGGTTAAAACCCTGTCGATTACACGAGGGTTATTCAGGCTGCGTGACACCTTTTCACCATCAATCCAAATACTTTGGTTCTTAGAACAGGGATTTAGGTAAACTATCAGCATTAACTAAGCTAAAATACACCTTTCCTTAAATATCTACTCGTTCCTGGTTGCAATAATGTAAAATACTGCTTGTTGGGATAGTACACCAAACAGGAAGTAGAATGAAATTACCTCAGAGGCACCCACACCACCATATGTCCTCAGACCAAGGGTAACACACTTAGCTTGGCTGGTGCTTGGTTCTTGTAGGATTTAGTGGTCGTGTGGATTAGAGTGTCATGGGTTCGAGTCCTTGGCTAATCGCAGTGCTGTTATTTATATATGTATATGTATGTATGTATGTATATATATATATATATATATATATATATATATATATATATATATATATATATATATATATATATATATATATATATATATATATATATATATATCCTGTTTTTAACTCTGGAATATAATTTATTTCAAAATCTTGAACTTTGACGTTTTCTAATTTTAATAGTCTGAGACCTTTCTTATATGCTTTTGTAGTAATTATTTCATTTACCAACTTTTCATGAGAAAAAAATATATCATTTATTTCTTACTTTTTACAAATACAATATAAAAATGTTTTTATTAAAAAAAATGTGCAGAGCTGTTCGGGGATATTTTAGTGCACGAGAACTCAGGATCAAAAATTTCAGCAATAAAGATAGAAATGATTCTTCATTCGAGGAAATATGCAGATCATAAATTTTATCACAACTTCATATCACCTAAGATCACTTTTTATGCTTATTGGGAAATGCTAAACCAGTAGGCATCATATAGCACCACGGGATCAGGAGTCAGTCTTGTTCAGTTAAAGGAAGGGAAGAAAAAGCATAATTCCTTGGATTAACAGCTCCTCACCAGCACCAAGGAAACTCTCCAATGCGGTGAGTTTTTATGGAGACTTCTAACATATTACCTCATACTGCTGTCTCTCGGCCAGACACACTTCTGGTGAAGACGAAACTAATAAGGATAAAAGCCACAGTAACGTAGCTGGAACAACTCAAAACTAACCCACAAACTGAAGCTGGAACAATTCACATGCAATTATACCCTGGCTGAAACAATTCACAATCAATCATACCCTGGCTGAAACAATTCACAACTAACTTACAATACCGCGGCTGGAACAATTCACAGTAAAATACCTAACCTGGAACAATTTGCAACTAACCTATAGTATAACAGGGAGACAAATCAACTTAGAACTAACTTACAGTATAATATCGTGGATAGAACAATTTAAAAGTAACTTTCAAATGAACCTAAACCAATACCAAGTCGAGAGTGCCTTAATTATGATTCAATACCTGAATGTTGTCTAGGTTTATACTTAATTCATATGACATGTAAAATTTATGTTTTTGAAAAAAAAAAAAAAACTTTTTGCTTGTTGAGATAACAGCCTGAAGCGATTGAATTCCGAGTAGAACTATGTACGAATATTACACCCATCCGAGGCCGTTCCATACAATTGCTACATGATCTTCAGTCATTTTCGAGCCAGGAATTGTCCCAATTCTGATAGCAGCAGCAGGAGAAATTCGTGCAGGAAAACAATGGAAGAAAATCTGTCAGCAAGCTGCAGTTTGAACTGATGAAAGCAATCATTGTTACACTAGAAGCGAAGGTGAATGATAGGTGAGTGAATGGTTGGTTGGTTAAATGAGTTTTAAAGGCTGTCGACTTCACGAGTATCAGCCACCAGTCACGGAGACTTCAATCTCTAAGATAAGGGGTTAAAGTTAACTCTTAGTGCATTCCATGAGGGATTAAGGCATGGGTTTTACGAGGCTGAAGCACAGGGTCTTCCGCAAACTTGGGGGAACCCAGAGATTAAGTGAAAAGTGTTCACAGTTAGTGCTGTTAAGTTTATAATTATATGTTATTACATCACGTATATGTTGAATGCTTGATTGCTGTGATTTATTTTTTTTTTTCGTTTTGCAAATATCACTGGAGGCCTCACAGTACATATAGCCCAGAGGTCTACAAAATTTTAATCCGGCTCTGTGAATATGTACTGAGACATGCAGTTTTCAGTGTATACATTTTTTTAAGTTGGAGCTTTGCTGAGCACCGCTTCCTAAATTTACTCATTGGGTCCTCAGTTTCTTCAGTGTTTAGTGATTCATCAGTTAACTCGGTATTTTGAAGGTTTAGACACATGTGCAACATTTGGTTATCTTTATTGTAGACGTTTCGCCATCCAGTGGCTTTATCAATACAGATTCTAGGACATAATAGAAGACAGTAGAACTATATACAAAAGATGAGGTAATCAGTCCCTCAGCCTTGTAGTTGGTGTTGAGAGCACCGTGGTGGTGAGGTGATAAAGCCACTGGATGGCGAAACGTCTACAATAAAGATAACCAGATGTTGCACATGTGTCTTAATTTTCGCATTGTCGGTATTTTATACCTTTCTGCACATCTCGGTGTTTTGTAAATTTACTCAGCGGTACATAAGTTCTATCAGTGCTCCGCTAAATAGTTTGATCAATATTTCGTAACTTCATTCAGAATCTCATTAGTTCGCTAGTTCACTGAGCACTTCGTAAATTTATTCATTGGTTCATCACCTGCCTGAAGAACTACTTCGCAATTATCAAAGCCTTCACACATGCAAATATTATTAACCGTGTGTGTATGTGAGCGTGTGAGTGTATGTGTGCTTGTGAGTGTATGTGTGCTTGTGAGTGTATGTGTGCTTGTGAGTGTATGTGTGCGTGTGCATGAATGTGTGTGTGTGTGTGTGTGTGTGTGTGTACTTACCTGTTTGTACTTACATATTTGTGGTTCCAAGGGTCGGGTCACGGTTCTTGGCCCCGCCTCTTCGCTGGTCGCCACTAGGTCCACTCTCTCCTTGTTCCATGAGCTTTATCGAATCTCTTGTTAGAGCTGTGTATAAATTCTGCTTCTACTACATTACTCACCAGATTGTTCTACTTCCTGACAGCTCTATGACTGAAGAAATACTTCCTAACATTCCCGTGACCCATCTGAGTCTTCAGTTTCCATCTACGACCCCTTGTTGCTTTGTCCCATCTCTGAAATATCCTGTCCCTATCCACCTTGTCAATTCCTCTCATTATTTTATATGTCGTTATCATATCCCCGCTATCTCTCCTCTCCTCCAGAGACAAGTGTGTGTGTGTGTGTGTGTGTGTGTGTGTGTGTGTGTGTGTGTGTGTGTGTGTGTGTGTGTGTGTGTATGTGTGTGTGTGTGTGTTCTCACCTATTTGAGGCTGAAGGAGTTGAGTTATAGCTCCTAGCCAGCCTTCAGAACTTGTTGCTTGCTCTCGCTCTCTCCCCCTCTCTCTCTCTTCTCTCTCTCTCTCTCTCTCTCTCTCTCTCTCTCTCTCTCTCTCTCTCTCTCTCTCTCTCTCTCTCTCTCTCTCTCTCTCTCTCTCTCTCTCTCTCTCTTTTTTTTTTTTTTTTTTTTTACACAGGGTTTGACAAGGTTAAGGATCCCTAGCTTTATTGACAGCTATTTACAGGTTAAGGATTCCTAACTTTATTGGCAAGCTAAGAGCTGTTACCTACATCAGCTCATTTGAAAGCATTTTTATTGTTATGAGACATACAAGTAGGGAACAGGATGAAGTGCCCTCTCTCTCTCTCTCTCTCTCTCTCTCTCTCTCTCCTAGTCTCATTTGCTCTGTCGTACTCATTCTTAAAAGAATGGGAGAAGCTTGCTCAACCATGGTGACACTTTATCAGGTTCCTCTACATTTCATGAATCCATCTCCAACAAAAGATTCTTTACCTCTTCCCCTGTTTTGCGTATTGCATCCACTACCTGTCGGAATATTCTTTTCCCAAGGCTTTCTGGTATTTGCCCTTATTGCCACTGAGAACATTTCTATAAATCACTCGTTCAACACTCTGTAAACTTCCTTGTCATTTCTCGTGAGCTCCACCCCTTAGTCATTTTCTACAAATTGGCCACTTCAGTTTTTTCACCTCTTACTTAGCACGACTTGAAATGAACTAAGTATCCACTTGCCGAACTATTCATGTAATATGTGCAAGTCGTCTCACAGCATAATACCGTCTAACAGGATCGTAGGAACTATGTCCTTGAGAGGTGACTTCCAGCATGCAAGTGGAAAAAAGAAATAATGATATTAGGAAGAGACTCGAAGTAAGAGGGTCACTAAAAGAATCACAGGAAATGTGATTAAAGTTGTAATTAAGATAGAAGGACTGTGTAGCAGGAAGGAAAGACTGTGTACGAGGACGGGAAGACTGTGTAACAGGAAGGAAAGAATGTGTAAGAGGAAGGGAAGACTGTGTAACTGGAGAGAAAGACTAAGTAAAAGGAAGGAAGGGAAAAGCCCTTCATCACCTTACTTTGATGATGCACCAGCCAGATTGTTATTACTTCTTATTAACATAGAATCACTTTTTTTTCTTCTCTCTCTCTCTCTCTCTCTCTCTCTCTCTCTCTCTCTCTCTCTCTCTCTCTCTCTCTCTCTCTCTCTCTCTCTCTCTCTCTCTCTCTCTCTCTCTCTCTTTCTCTCTCTCTTTCCCTATATGTATCTGTCACTATATACTTCTCCACACTATTATTTCTAACACTAACATTCTAAATAATCATCCCTTCTCTTCTTCCCAAATTTATCTTTCCTTTATTACTCTGCTTACTTGGTTTTCGTCGTTAATTTGCTCTACATATTCATGAAATCATAAAATCAATTATTTTGAACTAAATGTTTGTCAATATTTGACTATCATCTGAGAACATTACAAAAAAATTCGAGCTGTCAAAAAGAGTGAAAAGTATATTACTTTTAACTGTTCAATAAATACATTTTTAAAAATAAAGCACTCGTCGTGAGTACATTGTTAGAGATGAGTTCCTGAAAAATTCTGTGAAAAGTTATTTAGGTTTTTAGCATTTCTAATGTAGTTTTGAGGCATAAAAAAAAAATATTAAAACGTGTAGTGTGCTTTAATTTTTTTTTTCAGTTCCATTCGAGTAACAATTGGTAATGTAACCATCAAGTTACACTTGCCGAATTATATTTACGGATGTCCAAATTCAACTGGTCAAGCATCCAATATTCAAAATTTTTGGTCTCTAGATTCCTTTATACATAATCTAGAAACTGCTTTGTCATCTCTCTATCCAGCTTATTACACTTATTTACCACTCTGAGACTGAGGACATATTGTGCAATGCCTAGATTATTTACCACACCCAGGTCTTTCATGTACTCGTACTGCAAATACGATTATCGATTACATTTCGTATGACTTATTTATGTTGTGGATGGTAGTATGGCGGATTTACATACTGATGGAACGATTACGTAATCCTTGCAATGCACTTTTCAACAATAGATTAAACTAGCTGCAAATGCACCAACCAGTAAAAATATTCCTATGTGCATTTAAAATTTTAGTATTAATCATTTATCCCCGATACTTTTCTGATTTTTTTCTGAATCTCTCATACGTTTTTCATACTTAAGACACCTCGATTATATGGTATCTCATTATTTGCTGTCTTATATATAAAATTTTAACCTTCATTTCAATATCTACATTCAAAAACTTCTAAACATATTTTCGCCATTTCTTCATAAAACATCTCAAAATTTTTGTAAATGACGGGTTCATTTGCTCTATATGTTCTCACACCTAATTTATCTCTCTCCTAAATTGCTTCTTAGCAAACGTTTCTAACAAAGACACACATTATTACCTTTGCCCTTTTTCAGCACTCTTTTACATTTCTATTTTTCTTCTCATTGTACTCAGTTTCATTATATTATTTTTGCTATATAAATTCTGTCAAACACTACATTTTTCTCTCTTACCACCGTTTTATCTCATTTCACCAACCATTCTTCTTCCATCGTGCACTCATCTTGCTGTAACTGCAAATATCTGTTGCGCACTCTTTCACTGTATTCTTGTATCCACACTAAACTTTCTCGACATTCTCCTCACTTTCTCTCACTCTAGCTAACTTTTCTTCCTAGAATTCCTCATACCTCTCACTAACTATTTTCAGTTCCTTTATACCCACTGACACTATCCTCAACCTTCATCTTACTCTAGATGCCACTAAATGCTGGTCAGATATATCAGTAACTTTTAAAAATTATGTATATTCAAAACTCTTCCATTCAGCCTTTTAACCACTAATAATT
>NC_069413.1:57765994-57790994 GCF_026875155.1 Cherax quadricarinatus
TAATAATGTGAAATTTCTCATCGGGAAAGTTTATAACAATATCTGAATTTCCAAGCATCGTCCAGTCACTGTTATCATTGAGAAAACTTAAATAAACGTTGTTACAATGATTAACCATTTTTGCGTGTAGTTACAAGCAACACACAGAAATAATCCAGTATGTGGTTAATCCAGAAAAGTCAGGGGTGACTTTATTGAAACTATGTTTAAACACAGAATTTATCCGAAATTATATTATTTTAGCTTCTTAATCTCGGTAATAATTAGAGAACTGGATTTCGAAACAGTAAAAGGGCACCTTCTCTTTTAATCATATTATATTCAATAAGCGCTGTACCTGTGTGGGGTCGTTTAGGTCACGGAGTAGGCGGTGACTCGATCCTCCGTCCACAGTTCACGAAACATACACACTACATCACTGAACTTATTTAACCTACAAAAAGTAAGAGGTATGATAAAAGCTAACGGATCAGCTATTCTTGCTAAGTCGATCCTTTTTTTTTTAGTAGCACAAGCTAAAACACTTTTGAGAAAAGTTCAAGGGCAGTTTAATTTAATGAACACTGAGAGGAGAGGTTAAAAATCAGAGACGGAAATTAGTATGAAGGAACTGCTGAAAAATAGGAATTAACACTAGTGGTGTAAACTGTGTAAATTATATGTCTGTTCATATGTATGTGTGTTACAAGCCATGTATGGTTATTATGGTAAAACGCCATTAGATATAACTTTATTCTTCGACACCACATCTACAAGAAAATTTACGGTCTTTAATGTCTTCCTTTCGGAGCTGCTAAACTCTCGTAAATAAAACAACATATCCAAGTGATTGCAATTCTTGTTGCCTCTGTAGAGCAGCGGAAAACGATATTATAACTCTGGACGATGATATAACTCTCGAGAATTCAAAAGCAGAGAAAATGTAAATTACTGATGGAAATCCAATATAACTTGTGAAAAGATGAAATCAAAACTAAGACGTGTTATCGAATTTTCATAAAGATAGCAACTTTCATAGCCACTACCGCTCACTGAAGTTCCATAACAAGCACTATAATTTATTTTTTATGACACAAGTTTAGTGAGTTTAGAGATGTGGATATCAAACACCAGACACACAAACACACACACACACACACAGGGCTGTCAGGAAGTGGAATAGTCTAGGAAGTGATGTAGTGGAGGCAGGATCCATACATAGCTTTAAGAAGTGATATGATAAAGCTCGTGGAGCAGAAAGAGTGGCGTTGTAGCGGCCAGTGAAGAGGCGGAGCCAGGAGATGTGACTCGACCCCTGCAACCACAACTAGGTGAGTACACACACACACACACACACACAAAAAAAAAAAAAAGAACACTTAATATATCTGCATATATGTGTGTAACATACCTATATACATTACATATGACATAGTTACTCTGCATGTGTTTATTAACGTTACATTTAGAAATGGTTTCATAGCAAAGGAAATATTTTTCATTGTGTAAGATTACATTAATGGTATACAATGCCAACAAATAAATAAACAAGACACGTGTGCCACAGTTAGGTATGTTCATTGCCAAGATGTTACGTCTGCCCAGCTGGCCTCTTCAGTCGAAGAGACAAAAATATTCATTGATCGAGCGCACCTAGGCAGAGCGTCTGACCAACTCGGATTTCTTCAATGCTGAAGGGCTGACCGCCTCGGACTTCTTCAGGGCCGAGGAAAATAAGGACTGACCACTTCCATCTTCTTCAAAGCAGAGCTACATACATCCACAACCTTCTTCAAGGCTGAGGGACTTATCACCCCATAGCTACCTCTCATCTACTTCTCATATCTCCAGTAATTAAGTCACCTCTGTATTTCGACTGAAGAAGCCTGCTGAGCAGACGAAACGTTTCAGCAATAAAGGCAACAACTGCTGCATGTCTTCACATCTATAAGACAAGTTTGTAAAACACAGCTCATACAATATTGTGCGACACCCCACACACAATATTGTGTTACTCAGGTTATACAATATTGCGTGACACAACTCACACAATATTACCGATACACAATATTGTGCTGCTAAATTATTTGGGTTATATATCTATTATGCTGATTTTCAAAATTCATAATCATCAAAGTTTTGCAAAGTCGTTAATTATCCATGTTATCCCCCTGTTATTTCATTTACACTTCTCTTGTTGAGACAGCCTTGCTAATTGTCGACAAGTTCATAGTCCTTGTGATGTTCTAGCAACCGGTTCAGAGCCACTGTGAGGCTCTGGCAACCGGTTCACAGCCTCTGCTAATCTCTGACAAGCTGTTCACAGCCCCTGCGATGCTCTGGCCGAAATATACTCGCAAATTTCATGCGGGACAAGAATTTTTTAACCTTTGATAATCGTGCTCGCAAATTTTGCAATTATTAAACCTGTGGAAAACTTTACCATGAGTTTATTGTGAATATTAGGAGAGAGAGAGAGAGAGAGAGAGAGAGAGAGAGAGAGAGAGAGAGAGAGAGAGAGAGAGAGAGAGAGAGAGAGAGAGAGAGAGAGAGAGAGAGAGAGAGAGAGAGAGAGAGAGTTTATTTCTCAGTGTCAACGCTCGTCTTAGGTTTCGTCAACAAATAATATTGTCAGCTGGGATGAACCTGCAGGTGGAGTAAGAGAACCTGACGTTGCCACAGCAGCTCAAGTGGCCACAGAAGCTGAGGAGGCCACAGCAGCTGACGTGGCCATAGCAGCTGACGTAGTAGCAGCAGCTGACGTAGCCAGAGCAGCTGATGTGGCAGTAGCCCTTCCCAGTCCACTGTGTAAATATTATGTGAAGGGGAAACTCCAGGTGGTGCCCTGCTGTATGTAATGTGAATAAGGGAAGGTTAAGCTGAAGCTCTTGGACCCTCACCTTAAATTCCATTGAACTGGCGTGGTTTCGCTGCTATTTTCTATTTTATATTATTGGATGCTTAAAGACACTAATTACTTTGTTTTACCCAACTAGATAGAATTATTTTCTGTTCTTAGACGTAAGTGTGACTCTAAGTATGTACTTTTCTGTCTACATGTATGTACTCTAAGTATGTATTTTTTATCTAGATATATGTACTCCATGTACTTTCCAATCTTGATACAAGTATGTACTCTATGTACTTTTCTATCTAGATGTATGTATTCTATGTATTTTTCTATCTAGATGTAAGCATGTGATCTATGTACTTTTCTATTCTAGATGTAAGCATGTACTCTAAGATCACTGTGCGCTTGCTCGAGAGTACGACTGTTATCTGAGTCCCCTTTTCCTTGAACTTCCCATTTTTATGTATCTGTTTATCTGTCTGTGACTCTCTCTCTCTCTCTCTCTCTCTCTCTCTCTCTCTCTCTCTCTCTCTCTCTCTCTCTCTCTCTCTCTCCTCTCTCTCTCTCTCTCTCTCTCTCACTCTCTCCTTCACCCTCTCCCTTCCAACATTTGCCAGACACTACACTGCCTCAGTGACGTTAATATCATATTGTGTGTCAGTTGGGATTACTGCGAGCAACTCCAGTGTTTGTTCTCTCTCTCTCTCTCTCTCTCTCTCTCTCTCTCTCTCTCTCTCTCTCTCTCTCTCTCTCTCTCTCTCTCTCTCTCTCTCTCTCTCTCTCTCTCTCTCTCTTTCTCTCTCTTTCTCTCTCTCTCACTCTCTGGCAACACTTCATCACTCCTACACCTCTTCTACACAGTGATTCTCCTCACTCGATTATCCACGAATAGTGATTGTTACCCATGACTGTCTATCATCATTATCCCTGTTTTTCAATCATCATTGCTTGTATTTATAATTAGAAGTTATGTTTCTCGTAAAAACTTTCGATTTTGCTCGTGATTCTTAGTGGAATACAAGTTTTTAGGTATATAATTACACGTAGTTTAGGCGCAGATAAATGAGCCAAAATCGACCTCACATGGTTAATAGCAGTAATTTTCTCATTTCGTGTGCTACAAGAAGGTTGTTTCTTAACAAAACTGCATTCTGACACTATAGTAATACTCCTTTCCAAGTTTACGATGAGAGAGACTACTGTTTGCCTTCCACATACTTTTAAAATATTCCGTGCACAATGTGGCGTGTACATTGTAGATGTGGAGTCCCTTGTTTACATTATGTCTGTACAATGAGTTAGTAAATTTCACTTTTACAGTGTGGTGAAGACGAGAGAACACGAGTATATACAGACGAGAGAACACGAGTGTATACATTTAGGACATCTTTATTGGACACGTTCCGCTCCCGAAACTGGTCACCCCAAATGAGTATTGAAGGTCCCAGGACCGAAACGTATCCAATAAAGATGTTCTGCAGTTTGATATATTTTACACTTTTGCCTTACGATTATAAGCTTGAATAATGGTCTCTAACTTGATTATATTTTTCAATTCATCAAACTTTTCCCTACTTTATCTGAGAGCCTTGCACATCGACCTGCTCTTCTCTGCTGCCATGAATTCCACGCCAGAGCACCAGTGTGTGTTTCTTACAAACATCTGCCTCTCCCTCTTTCTCTATATATTTTTAACTTCTGCCAACTATCTTAGCTGTGAAAGTTTGTTCAATCTTACCTGAGTCAGTTTGAGAATAATATAACATTACATGATCTTTTATCTTGATAATCTAGCGATGTTTTCCCTTATTACGTATTTAACTGATATTCATGGCATCTAAATGAAGGGATGTATATATATATCTTCCCCTTCCTGTGGAACCAACACTTGAAACCCAGCGTGGAAAGAGTCCTATCAGCTCTCACGATTCTCCAACTTTGCCCATGTTTTACCCAGAATACTTTCTACCACCGCTCTCAAGACATACCAGATGGTATCGCCCTCTTCTTGCTCTCCAATTAGATTTTCTCTCCTCCTTTCTAGAAATTGAATTTCGTAATTTTCTTATACAGCAGATATTAATATTTCTGAAAGAATTCTTATGTTATTTTCTTTCTCAAAATTATTTACTTTTTATTAGTATTATTTCGACATACAAAAATCTGTTTATGTATAATAGTTTTATTCTATAGAAATCATATTATTTGTGTCACGCTAATACCATCTTGAGTTATTATTATTTAAATTCAAATTGTTGTGTAAACCTGTTTACTAAATTCGTGTTGCATCAGCCAGTGTGTCGCTTCCTGTCCCGCCTGTCTGGTCTCAATGAAGAGGTTCTTAACTACTTGCAAAGAGAGTGAGAGAGATAGAGATAGAGGTAGATAGATAGATAGATAGATAGATAGATAGAGAGAGAGAGAGAGAGAGAGAGAGAGAGAGAGAGAGAGAGAGAGAGAGAGAGAGAGAGAGAGAGAGAGAGAGAGAGAGAGAGCTTGGGGTGTAATGAGGTAAGCAACACCCTGAGGAAGGCAGCAGGGATGCAGTACTCACAAAGGCAGCCACATTCAAGTTCACACCATTAACATCACCGCGAGGAACTCGTCTCTTGTCACACTCCCACATTATAAATCCCTGATGATTCACACCTCTATTATAACATGCAAAATATAAAAAATATGTATATAACCCAGATGAACATTGGAGCTAAGATCACTACCCACATTTATTCAGCTGGCATCGCTGCATACACATACTCAGCAAGATACAGCCCACACAGGAAGTTAAGACACGGACCGTCTAGTGTAAAACATGCAACGAGCATGACAGAAATGATACCTGGGGTAGGGTCATCGGTAGAAATGTTGTTGGTGACACTGATGTCCCCTGAATGGCACTTACCTTAGTGTTTTATCTGTTGGCACAATATTTCCTCTATCAGTGATACTACATGAGTCTCCTTATTGACCCATCATTGCTAAAAGAATAATTAAGTACTGCCGTCCTTAAATTTATCTCTCAACTGATATTGACAGTCAATGATATTACTTCTGTGGGACTATAAACGAAGTTGCCTAACAGAAGTAGATTGCGCCATGCCTTACCGGTGCTTTGGGCTTCTAAGTTACTGGACCCTCCGTTTACCTGCCTGAGAACGTTTGTAAATTTACCTGCGGCATGTAAACGAGCTGCTTTTGGGATGTAAGATAAGCTCCTGCTTGCCTACTCGAAGGTCATCACAAATGTTTAGGTTACCAGTGGAGTTTTCAGCTGCTTGTCGGAACTGAGTTGCTACCCATGGTTGCATATTTGACACAACACACCTGTTTCATAAGTAATCAATGCAATTATTATTAATGACACAATATTCTCCAAACCTGATATGTGGTGTCTGACAACTACGGTTGTGCGGATGTCACCGGCCACGGTTACCCTTAGGACTAAAGGTAACTGTGGCCGGTAACACATCCGCACTACACTACTCTGAGAACTCTCTCCCTGCTTTAGTTCCTCTCTTGCAATATTGCATAGATCCTGATGACGCACTGAGAAGTGTGAAAGTATTTCAGCTAAATATATATATATATATATAAAATATATATATATATAATATATATATATATATTATATATATATATATATATATATATATATATATATATATATTATATATATATTATATATATATATATATATATATATATATATATATATATATATAAGCCGATTGGTGTGTTAATGTATCTGTACATTTACTGTTATATTTACTTTAAGCTCTATTTCAAGCATTATTTTTAAAGTTAGTGTATAGGTGAGTTACAGCCTTAACGACCCTCGTGCAGTACATAACAAGCTAACAAGTATGGTGAGATCACTTAAAAGGGATCTAGTTTTTATGAACAAGGTTTGAATTAAAGACTTGTGATTGTTTGAGAAAGATGTGAGAGGGAAACCTTATTGGTTTCTAATGTAGATTAATGTAGGTGTAATAAAAAGAACTTACTTTGTTTATATATTGATAAGAGTAACAAGTATGAAAGTTTTATAGTCATATATAGGGTAAAAGAGCATTTCTCTCTCTCTCTCTCTCTCTCTCTCTCTCTCTCTCTCTCTCTCTCTCTCTCTCTCTCTCTCTCTACAGCCTTTTTCTCACCCCAACATCCCTTCCCCTCATCCCCTACAGCAGTCCCCTTACCCCCTTCAACCCTCCCTCATCACCCCTTCAACCTTCCCTCTCACACCCTCCCAACACCCCTCCACCTCACCCCCTTAAACCCTCCCCATCACCCTCACCCCCTCTTCCTAGCTGGCTCCAGGGATTATATAATAATTTTTAACTAAGCAGGACATATGTAATTCTAAACACGCAATTAAAATAATGATAAGTTTGCCTTTTTACCAGAGTAATACGTGTCCACTCGAGATATTAATTGGGTTATAATCGACAAACATGAGCAGGAGAACATTAAAGGGATTTAACTAAACGTTTTTTTCTGCTTGACATAAAAAATATATTGGAATATAGTTTCCAAGTAATTTTTGTGTTTGAGTGTATGTGTGCACATGTTTTTGTGGACGTGTCTTTGTAAGTGTACCTATGCATGGGTGTGTTTTCTTTGTATGTGTATGTCCACGTATATATTGCTTTGTGTGTGTGTACTTTTCTATATGTGATAGCAGGGATTGAATCTTAGCTCCTGGCCCCTCCTCTTTGCTGTGTATGTGTGAGCGTATACATGTTTGTTTGTGTATGTGTGTAAGTGTGTGTATACTAATCTTTTTGTGCTCACCTATTTGCGGTTTCAGGGGGCGATTTACAGCTCCTGGTCCCGCCTCTTCGTTGGTCGCTACTAAGTCTACTCTCTCCCTGCTCCATGAGCTTAACCGCGTCCTTCTTAAAGTTATGTATGAATCCTGCCGGTGTGTGTGTGTGTGTGTGTGTGTGTGTGTGTGTGTGTGTGTGCACCGTGCATCATTTTCCACCTGCTCTCAGACTGTGGTCGTCACTTTTCACATGTAATCTCAGCAAGCACAAGACGGATCAGTATAGTGAGAAGCATAACCACGGCGGGTGAGACCGATGTACTTAATCTGCTTCAGGAGAGAAATTTAACGAAGTCATTTAAGTTTACTACCCTGTACACAATAGCGGCCACCAGAGACAACCCAGGTCACGATCTCTTTCTGACCTCTTGACACTTCTATGTGATCTGGCGTTCCTCTATTACCTAACCGTCACTTTACCTCACTTAGATACCTGATATCCCCTCACCTAACATCTTTCCCCCTTAGTCATATGTCATAAACACTAAATAATGGAAATAAAAATGGATGCGAGAGGGTCTGCACATATCGGCTTGGATCATTGATTTCTTCATGTGTGATCTGCCTTCAAATTTCTCTTCACACAGGATTTGCCTACCAATTACAACTAAGCAACAATTTGGAGATCTCTAGATGATTTTCTATCAGTCTGAAAACGTTTTCTCTTCTAACAGTAAGTTAGTTGTGAGTTGTTTCTGTCGTGGTATTGAGACTGTTACTTTCACCGTCATAAGAATATGCGAGGAAAACTGCTGCAGGCCTACTGGTCCATACTTGGCAAGTCCTTGTCGAAATCACAACCCAAAAAAAAAATATTTGCCCAATCCATTATCAATGTTACCCAATTAATAAGCTTTGATAACCCTTTGAACTCAACTGCAAGTTCCCCTCAGTCATGTATTTATCTAACCTAAATTTGAAACTACCCAAGGTTTTAGCTTCAATAACCCTACTAGTCAGACTGTTCCACTCATCGACTACTCTATCTTCAATATTTCCTAAATCCTTTTTAAATCTAAACTTATCAAATTTTATTGCATTATTTCTGGTTCTTTCTTAGAGGGATATCCTCAGGACCTTATATCTCCTTTTTTAATGCCCATCTTCCACTTATCCACCTCATATTATATAATATATATATATATATATTATATATATAATTATACAGTGAACTCAAATATCGAACTTTCTTCGGTCCAGAAGGCTGTTCGAGTGCCTTTACTGAATGAATTTATTCCCATCAGGAATAATATAAATTAGATTAGTCCATTTCAGACCCTCAAAAATACACTTATAGAAACACTTACAAAAATACACTTACATAATTGGTTGTATTGGGAGCAGTTCGATTTTTGAGCTCCACTGTATATATTATATAGATATATAAATTAATTATATTAACTCATATATAAATAAAAAATAATAATAATTTTATATATATATTTATACTATTATATATATATATATATATGGAGGTACCACCTCTAGAACTGGACTGGGGACCCTCATCCTCAGAGAAGAGAATAAACGTACTTCAGGAAAAACTCAATGTTCTCCCCGGAGCTGTTTGAATATAAGAATCCCATGACTTGGTTATTATTATTGCACTGCATGAGCCCTACGTGTCATACAGTGCCTGAGAAATGGATGACATTCAGATTCGATTCAGGGAATTGGAGCACAGGTCTAGTTCCTTAAATCCAGAGCCCTTTACCAGCATCAAGGAACCTTCCTTAAGGTGTCGTGACTTGATCTCCTGGAAGCATGGTTATTACTTGACCTGAGCACGACTCACTTGCTGACCCATCACCTGGCCCACCACCTGCCCCACCACCTGGCCCACCACCTGGCCCACCACCTAGCCCACCACCTGACCTACCCTAGTAAAGCTCTGGGCCTGGCTGTCTCCTTCGTCAGCAGCCTGAAAAGAGTCCGCGACAGTCAAAGTAATTTATCTTCCCCCTTTTTATAATTCCCTGATATTCGTTTCTACTCTTCATCTTGTGAGAAATTTATAATGAAAGAAGACAAATAAGTTGAGTTAATGTCGTCTTTGTGGAGGCAAAAATAATGAGATTAAATATTTTCCAAGACTAATTAACATTATTTTTGAGGGTAAATGTAACCTATTGAAACATGTGGAGAGAGAGTAGTATGTGGGGTACAAGAGGATAGATAAAGGCACCAGGGTGTATGAGAGGATATGTATAAGATGAAGAGTGACTGACAAGAAAGCAGAATCCAGAGAAAGTAAAGAAAGGAGGGGTCCCAGAAACTCCTGCCTATTAAATTAACCAACACAATTGCTACATCTCGCGCTGTCTTACGGCCTTCGATAAGAGAAAACAGTTGATCACCAGTGATCCTTGACTCGGGAGATTTTAATAAAGAAGAATCACAAATTCGAGATGATTGTCATGTATTTAGCACTTCACTGACCCAACTAGAAATAACACCATATCAAAGACATAATATGAACTTAACTTAAAACAGTTACCTTAACCTACAGTAACCATTTGTGGTGATGTGATTGGTTGATTGGTGGCTCCCTCTCCTCTCCTCCCTAACTGTGACTGAGGCATCACAGCGGCAGTTGTGTAGGTCCCGGGATCTGTCCTCACAATGGACTTTACAATCTATGACACCCATTGTATTGCATTTCAAGAGCCATTAATCATTTTGGGTTATTCAGCGCAAAACATGGAGTTCGAATCTTGCTCTAATATCTGCCCGTCTCTAGCCAGTCAGGGTCTTATGTTAATCCAGGAAATGTCCATTCACTCTGGTATCCTCCGTAAATATTACATTGGTATAAACCTTGATAACAGATACCGACACGTTGGTTTCGAAAAACTCGACAGGAAACACTAGGACATATTAGAAACCGTTTCTGTCCTGGGACCTGGAACATTTCTGATCAAGGTCACGGGACCGAAACGTTTTCTAATAAATATGTCCTAGTGTTTGCTTTCGTGTTTATCTAAAGCGAATATTACATTATTCCCCAGCAGGTACACAGTATACATAGCTATCAGTCGCCACATTAGGGAAGTGTGAGCCCCTGGGTGTCTAGTTCAAACAAAAGAACTACCATTAATAATTTACATGGAGGCTAGTTTGCTAAACAACGATTTATCGACTTTTTAACACACACCTCGCTAGTCTCGGAGACCAGGGCTTCTCTGCACTTATAGAAAACTGGGAAATATTACGTATCCAGCCTGATACAGGGTGTTGACAGTAATGCTGAAGAAATGTGTAAACAACAGTTTTTGAGATGACAATTTTGACTTCGAGAATGTAAGGCGGAGTCACCGTAGACTTGCCCTTGGATCTGTAAGGTCTCCTCTTAGTCTTAATATAAATGTTGCCTCACGTCACCTCTTCCGTCCTTTCTGTGCTGCCTCTGTATAAGCATCTTAGATAGTTCAAAGTGCAGATAATATTGTTAGTGTTCTTTACATATTCACAGGATTCTGCTGCTGCTGCTGCTGCTGCTGCTGCTGTAATACTTTCTGCGTGCTGCAGCTGCTGCTGGGATACAGTCTCTGTGCATATGGTAAAGTCCTCACACTGATAATAAAAATTCCTTAGGTTCTGAGGCATAAGTATTTCTTGGATATTATTATTATTATTATTATTATTATTATTATTTTATTATTATTATTATATTATTATTATTATTATTATTATTATTATTATTATTATTATTATTATGACTACTACTACTACTACTACTGCTACCACTTCTACTATTACTACTACAACGACAACTACTACTACTACTACTACTACTACTACTACTACTACTACTACTACTACTGCCACTACTACTATTACTGCTACAACTACTACTACAACTACTACTACTACTACTATTACTACTACTACTACTACTACTGACTGTTATTACTATTATCTGCAATGGAAGGTGTTTAATCTGTTACGGTCATACACCTCCTGGGAAATAGGTGGTAAACAGCTTTGCTCCAAATGAAAGCTTAGCTCCACTTCCTCGGAGGAAGAGCCCTTACTAGCATCAAGGCACATTCACGCCTCCACCTTGAGAGGTGACGGAGAATACCGACTCCTTTAATGAGGGAGGTTTGGTAATACTTGAGACAGGTTTAATTTACTTTAGAATTCAATTTTCATTTCATGATAGTTACCTTAGAATTAATTTGGTTTCCCTTAAGTTTCATTAGCATCTGTTAAGTTTCACTTCGGCTAAAGATGTCTTCTGTTTTTTTTTTCCTTTTCACGGGTTTAATTCCAATAATTGTATTAACTTTGAGCCATTTAAGTAGAAACCATTTATTTTTTATTTAAATTTACGATCTAATTTTTTTTTTTAATTTGGATTATTTAGAATTTTCTATTTTCCTTCTTGGAGGAATTTATTTAGGTTGGTTTGGATTTTTTTTATTTTTTTAAATAATTTGGATCCCGCTTCAATTCTTGTTGTTAGATTTGATTTCACTTCAAGGAAAATTTTAATTCTTTGTGATTGGAATGACTTTATTATGGTTCATATGGGTAATTCTGAATGTCTATTTAAAGTTATTTAATTTTGTTTAATTTCAGCTGATTACACTGGGAATCATTATATCTAATAAAATCATTGTCACATTGTTGTTCATGATAATGATTATGTAACAGTTTGCAATACATAAATATAAACCCGACCTCAAATATTTTTTAACAATGTCAGTAATACAAATAACAACAGCAGTAGAAACAACAGATATAACTACGTCAGTAGCAATAAAAAAAAGAGAGTAAGAAGAAAGAAAGAAAGACAACATCAGGGCACACACATTAAGCTGGTCTGGAGGATAGTTGAGGTGTTCTTCCATTGTGTGTCAAGGCCTTTGTAAGACGCCAGCCAGACTCACTCATCTTGACACTATCAAGCCAAGGAAAGATCGCCCATTGTTGCTCCTGCCTTCCTTCACGCAGCCATTCAGCAGCTGGCGTAAATTGTGTATCGATAGTGTGGGACAAGTCATGTAATCTCCGTTTTGTGCTTACCATTCTCCTTCCCTCCAATGTTCATTGTGTTATCTCTGATGTCAATTACGTGTCTTTTAGATTTTCTGAAAATAATTACATATTCCTGTATTTCGCAGTAGGTTTCAATGTATTTTTTTTATTCGTTCTGATATGTGAAGCTTTACTTAACAAATCCGATAATAGTGTGGCTTTTTGTAACAATGTTTAATATGACTGATGATAATAATTATTAAGATTCATTAGTACTACTACTACTAATAATAATAATAATAATAATAGTAGCAGTAGTAGTAGTAGCATTAGCAGTAATACTATTATTAATAATAACAGTAGTAGTAGTAGTAGTAGTAATAATAATAATAATAATAATAATAATAATAATAATAATAATAATAATAATAATAATAATAAATAAATAATGAATTTTAAGCTCAGTACGAAATATCACATAGATAGGAAGAAAATGTCACCAATACCGCCAGAGTGCAATAAATTATTCTTTGTCTCACTTATACTGACTACCAAACTGCTACTTCCTACCTCTAGAAAATAACTTCAGTTACTAACTCTAAGAGGCACCTAACTTGTGTGGCATTTTGATAAGGGACGGCTATTTTTTTTTTTCTTTTTTTTTGTGTATGTGATTATAAAATAAGGTTGTTATTTCACTTTGAACAATCTGTGTCTTATGTACAGCTATCGTTGTTTAACTTACTAAAGTCTGTGTTGCTGGTCGAGATCTGTATGTCTAACTGCATATGCATCTTCACATGTATGTATTTTTGTACACTGAAGTGGTTTCCTGGACGTAGTCTCCTGGACGCGATGTTCTGTAGGTGGTCTCCTGGACGTGATGTCCTGGAGGTGGTCTCCTGGAGGTGGTCTCCGGGAGGTGGTCTCCTGGACATGGTCTCCTGGACGTGGTCTCCTGGACGTGGTCTCCTGGACGTGGTCTCCTGGACGTGGTCTCCTGGACGTGGTCTCCTGGACGTGGTCTCCTAGATGGGGATCCTCTGGACGTGATCTTCTGGACGTGATCTTCTGGGCGTGATCTCCTGGACGTGATCTCCTGGACGTGGTCTCCTGGACGTGATCTGGACGTCGTCTCCTGGACGTGATCTCTTGGACGTCGTCTCCTGGACGTGGTCTCCTAGACCGGGGTCTTCTGGACGTGATCTTCTGGACGTGATCTGGACGTGGTCTCCTGGACGTGGTCTCCTGGACGTGATCTGGACGTCGTCTCCTGGACGTGATCTCTTGGACGTCGTCTCCTGGACGTGGTCTCCTAGACGGGTCTTCTGGATGTGGTCTCCTGGACGTGGTCTCCTGGACGTGGTCTCCTGGACATGATCTTAACACACCAATGTTTATCATCCCGTCAGCTGATTCCCTTCTTCTCCAAGTCGTTTTCTGTGTGAGTCGTTTGTCTTCCTTTTTATCAGTTTTGGTGTTAGGGTAGGAGGTGGGAGGGGTGTGTGGAGAGAAGATTAGAAAGAGGAGCGAGCAAGTGAGCGAAAGAGAGAGAGAGAGAGAGAGAGAGAGAGAGAGAGAGAGAGAGAGAGAGAGAGAGAGAGAGAGAGAGAGAGAGAGAGGAGTACGAATATATTACCTGGCTCCTAAGTTGGCACCGGATGGTGTGTTAAGTGGGATTTGCTTCAATGTTATGCCTATCACAGGATGAGTTGTTAGTTACAGTATCCCTTTGCCTATTATGTATATGATACAGGATACCATGTGCGCCCTACTTTGAACATATCAATGGTCCTCTGCCTAAAAAATCTCTTTTCACATTACGATAGATTGCAAACTGAAATTTAATTTTTAGTACAAGAATTTTATCAGATAATAAATATCTGTGTGTGTGTGTGTGTGTGTGTGTGTGTGTGTGTGCGTGTGTCTGTGTGTGTCTGTGTGTGTGTGTGTGTGTGTGTGTGTGTGTGTGTGTGTGTGTGTGTATGTTTGGATGTGTGTTCGTGTGCGTGCGTCCTGTGGCCAAAATGAATAATTGAGATTAACGAATTATGCAAGCATCCTCTTCGAAGTCATACATTATTGATGGTGCTCCGCTAGATTAGACTTCCAGCCAATCAACATCTAACGTAGAACTCTCGACCAGTGTCAAGGTGAAACTCGTTGTGATACATTCAAACATTCAGCAGTTTTATTGCTATTTTTATTAAAAATGACCCTCAATGACTAACCTTTCTTTGTCTAATTACGTTAGTGTTCTTTGAAACTTCCCTACGACAGTATTATAACTCATGATAGTGTCCTACAGGAATGTTATTAACATGATCATTATACTTCCTAAGCTTCCGTGTTTGTTGGAATGTATGGGGAAGATACGGCTCCTGCTGCGTAGGTTTAGACTTGTTGAGAAGTTAATAAAAACAATGATTTTTTACGAGGAGAATGAGATCAGCCTTGTGTTATTTAGAAAAGAAAGGGAAAATATTACATTAAAAACAAGTCTTAAGGAGGAATGTGAATTGCCACCTTGGCTGTTTAATGTGTTTGAATTATACTGAATAATAAGTGAATTCTGGAGTGTTCGGGAAAGACACACTATTAAAAGAAATCTGAAATTGCTTTTTACTGATAACAGTGATTTTGAGAGATTCAGAAGTTGCAGTAATTTGAAGGTGAGATTGAATGGTGTATAACAGAAAAGAAAATCTAAATCAAATGTATTAAAAGTATAGGAAATTAAATAAATTATTAATGTTCATCAAGGAGGGAAGAAAAATGATAATTTGTATCTACTTATACATTCAAGAGTGAAAGTGTCAACAGAGGGAACCATAATAGATGAGGTGAACCATGGGTTATGTACGAAGAAATAATTAGCAGAAGTGCTGAAGAGGTGTAAAGAAAAACGTATGTCAAATGATACCATTTTTTTTTTTGTATGGATGTGAAGGAGAGTTATTCAGTGTTGCAGAGAGAGTTATAGAGGCGGTGGATGTGTCTTGTAAGAGAACAAGGAGCGAAGACGCGCAAGTGGGGTTCTTGAGATTGTTTGCTTATACAAAGAGGAGGAAAGAAGCTAGATTGTTTAACGATTTATATAAATATGTAATGTTATTTCAAATCTAATTAAATTAGTTCAGGTTAGGTTAGGTTGGGTTAGGTTAGGTTAGGTTAGGTTGGGTTAGGTTAGGTTAGGTTAGGTTAGGTTGGGTTGGGTTGGGTTGGGTTGGGTTGGGTTGGGTTGGGTTGGGTTAGGTTAGGTTGGTTAGGTTAGGTTAGGTTAGGTTAGGTTAGGTTGGGTTGGGTTGGGTTGGGTTGGGTTGGGTTGGGTTAGGTTAGGTTGGGTTGGGTTAGGTTAGGTTGGGTTAGGTTAGGTTAGGTTAGGTTAGGTTAGGTTAGGTTAGGATGAGTTAGGTTAGGTTAGGTTACGTTAGGTTAGGTCAGGTTAGGTTAGGTTAGGTTAGGTTAGGTTAGATTAGGTTAGGTTAGGTTAGGTTAGGTAGGTTGGGTTGGGTTGGGTTAGGTTAGGTTAGGTTAGGTTAGGTTAGATTAGGTTAGGTTAGGTTAGGTTAGGTCATTTTAGGTTAGGTTAGTCAGGTTGGGTCGGTTAGGTTAGGTTAGGTTAGGTTAAGTTGGGTTAGGTTAGGTTAGGTTAGGTTAGGTTAGGTTGGGTTGGGTTGGGTTGGGTTGGGTTGGGTTGGATTGGGTTGGGTTGGGTTAGGTTCGGTTAGGTTAGGTTGGGTTAGGTTAGATTAAGTTAGGTTAGGTTAGGTCAGGTTAGGTTAGGTTAGGTTAGGTTAGGTAGTTAGGTTAGGTTAGGTTAGGTTAGGTTGGGTTAGGTTAGATTAGGTTAGGTTAGGTTAGGCTAGGTTAGGTTAGGTTCGGTTAGGTTGGGGTAGGTTAGGTTAGGTTGGGTTTAGGTTAGGTTATGGCTGGGGTAGGTTAGGTTAGGTTGGGTTAGGTTAGGTTAGGCTGGGTTAGGTTAGATTAGGTTAGGTTAGGTTAGGTTAGGTTAGGTCAGGTTAGGTTAGGTTAGGTTAGGTTAGGTTAGGTCAGGTCAGGTTAGGCTAGGTTAGGTCAGGTCAGGTCAGGTCAGGTTAGGTTAGGTTAGGTTAGGTTAAGTCAGGTTAGGTTAGGTTAGGTTAGGTTAGATTAGGTTAGGTTGGTTATGTTAGGTCAGGCTAGGTTAGGTTAGGTTAGGTTAGGTTAGGTCAGGTCAGGTCAAGTTAGGTTAGGTTAGGTTAGGTTAGGTTAGGTTAGGTTAGGTCAGGTCAGGTCAGATCAGGTCAGGTTAGGTTAGGTTAGGTTAGGTTAGGTCAGGTCAGGTCAGGTTAGGTTAGGTTAGGTTAGGTTAGTTAGGTAGGTTAGGTTAGGTTAGGTCAGGTCAGGTTAGGTTAGGTAGGCTAGGTTAGGTTTGGTTAGATTAGGTTAGGTTAGGTTAGGTCAGGTAGGTTAGGTTAGGTTAGGTTAGGTTAGGTTAGGTTAAGTTAGGTTAGGTTAGGTTAGGTTAGGTTGGGGTTAGGTTGGGGTTAGGTTGGGGTATGTTAGGTTAGGTTAGGTTAGGTTAGGTTAGGTTAGGTTAGGTTGGGGTTAGGTTGGGGTAGGTTAGGTTAGGTTAGGTTAGGTTTAGGTTATGTTAGGTTAGGTTAGGTTATGGGGGTTAGGTTGGGGTATGGTTAGGTTAGGTTAGGTTGGGGTTAGGTTGGGGTTAGGTTGGGGGTAGGTTTTAGGTTAGGTTAGGTTAGGTTAGGTTAGGTTAGGTTAGGTTAGGTTGGGGTTAGGTTGGGGTAGGTTAGGTTAGGTTAGGTTAGGTTAGGTTAGGTTAGGTTAGGATGGGGTAGGTTTTGTAAGGTTTAGTTACTTAAAAATTTAAAACTTAGGGATGGGACGATACCAATATTTTTGCTGATACAGGTACTGATACCCAACTTTCGGCCGATACTGATACTTTTCCCATATTTTTTTTTTTTTTTTTTTTTTTTTTTTTAAATTATAATGACTATGTTCAATATATAAAGGAATGTTTATTGCAGAACTGATATTAAATAACACAGGAAGGTTAAATATTAACTTAATTTATCTGAGATGACAAAAATCATTATTCCTTACTTGGCTTGTTGGCTTAGTTACTAGTTGTCAAAGTCCCTTGTCGATAGTGTGTACTTACCTATTTGTGGTTGCAGTGGTCGATTCACAGCTCCTGGCCCCACTCCTTCGCTGGTCGCCACTAGGTCCACTCTCTCCCTGCTCCACAAGCCTCATTGTATCGTGTACTCACCTAACTCCTCTAATTGTGGTTGCAGGGGTCGAGGCTCAGCTCCTGTGAGTTTGTATGGGTGTGTGGGTGTGGTTGTGTGTACTCACCTATGTGTGTGTACGTGTTTTTGTGCATATGTGTGTGTGTGAGTGTAAATATTGGTATTTTCAAGCACACATTTAATATTACTTGATATAAAAAAATCTTGCCTTAATTTTCCCTTAAAACGAAAGTGTAGCAGCAGTTCCAATTAGAAGTGTGATTGTTCACATATTTTAGCTAAAAAAAATATATATGCCAGAGAAAGTTTCGCCGTTTATTTTTACCGATATCGTAAAAATGGCCGATATCCGCCGATAACAGCACCTTGGCACAGCCTTAATATAATAAAAACGTATAATTAATCATAAATTACATAAATAGGATGTTGTACGTCTGGAAACGTGTTGGCCGACGAAACGAAAAAACAGGGAACGTTTAATTCTGAACGTTTATCCTTGTTGAAGCGAGAAAGCGCTAAAAACAGTAGTGGGTGGAGTCCGGGAGGTATCACGAGTAAGAGAGTCTGAAGAAGAAAGAGA
The DNA here is from genome assembly GCF_026875155.1 of Cherax quadricarinatus. Classification (NCBI taxonomy): domain Eukaryota; kingdom Metazoa; phylum Arthropoda; class Malacostraca; order Decapoda; family Parastacidae; genus Cherax; species Cherax quadricarinatus. Next base: position 57,784,471 of record NC_069413.1, read on the forward strand.
AAGGAAAAAGAATGTGAGGGAAATTCAGAATTTGACATGTTGTTGTAGAGTGAAAATGAAATACCATTGTCGCCACTTCAGCAGCACAACAATATGCAGAAAAAAAAGGCCAGTTAGCCTGACATGAGTTTTGGAGGTAGGAAGTACGGTGCCTGCATTTTGATAGATGGGTGGGAAGGTGGGAATGCTGCCACTGACTACGCATTTCGCTAGTGACAATGGAAATCCAGTAGTCATGCCACAGCAATATTCCCTCCGTCCGTAGTGACAACACGCACGCACCCCCGTCCCTCCCTCACCCACCCCACGTCCCAGCATACTTCCCCAGCGACAAGAAGTGTGGCAGCTGTTATTTTCGTGGCCCTGAAATCTTCCCCAGTAACAATATCCATCTTCGTGCAACTCTTTTGTCGATGCAGCTAAAACTGTATCAACGAGTGGCACTCTGCGCACTTTACGATGCTCAGAAAAAATGGGAAAATCTACATACATATAGTGTTTCCTTTCCTGAGGAGTGAACCATCTACTAAAGAATTTATTTTCTCGAGCTAACCTTATTTTTTTCTCCAGAATCTAAAAAGTTAATTCACTTAAACAAGACTATTGTTTAAGTCTCAGTCAGCTGATGCATCGAACTACCTGGAAATCTTATTTTGTTCATACAATGAATATCTCTTAAAGTCCAGGACATACGGGTTCCTCCCAACGCTTACAAACTTTATATTCCCTCCTACCAGGCGTAAAACAATCTCTTTCAAATATTGGGTAGTGTTGGCTGCTCCTCCATAGGTCGTTGCTGGCAGGCATGTGAATCTTCCCACGCAGAAGGAATGCAAATTATATTCATGATTTTTACAACATCTTAAATGGTGTCTGAAACAAGCAAATTATCCACCAGAGCTCATGGAGGCAACTGCGTGTTGCTGATGCAAGCATCATTACCCTCGACCCAGGGAGGGTAAGACCTGGGTATTAATTTGGGGCTGTGTGTGTGTGTATATATGCGTGTGTGTGTGTATGCATGTACTCACCTAGTTGTAGTCACCTAGTTGAGGTTGCAGGGGTCGAGTCCAAGACCCTGGCCCCGCCTCTTCACTGGTCGCTACTAGGTCACTCTCCCTGAACCATGAGCTTTATCGTACCTCTGCTTAAAGCTATGTATGGATCCTGCCTCCACTACATAGCTTCCCAAACTATTCCACTTCCTGACTACTCTGTGGCTGAGGAAATACTTTCTAACATCCTTGTGATTCATCTGTCTTCAGCTTCCAACTGTGTCCCCGTGTTGCTGTGTCCAGTCTCTGGAACATCCTGTCTTTGTCCACCTTGTTAATTCCTCTCAGTATTTTGTAAGTCGTTATCATGTCCCCCCTATCTCTCCTGTCCTCCAGTGTCGTCAGGTTGATTTCCCTTAACCTCTCCTCATAGGACATACCTCTTAGCTCTGGGACTAGTCTTGTTGCAAACCTTTGCACTTTCTCTAGTTTCTTTACATGCTTGGCTAGATGTGGGTCCAAACTGGTGCCGCATACTCCAATATGGGCCTAACGTACACGGTGTACAGGGTCCTGAACGATTCTTTATTAAGATGTCGGAATGCTGTTCTGAGGTTTGCTAGGCGCCCATATGCTGCGGCAGTTATTTGGTTGATGTGCTCTTCAGGAGATGTGCCTGGTGTTATACTCACCCCAAGATATTTTTCCTTGAGTGAGGTTTGTAGTCTCTGGCCCCCTAGACTGTACTCCGTCTGCGGTCTTCTTTGCCCTACCCCAATCTTCATGACTTTGCACATGGTGGGATTGAACTCCAGGAGCCAATTGCTGGACCAGGTCTTCAGCCTGTCCAGATCCCTTCGTAGTTCTGCCTGGTCTTCGATCGAATGAATTCTTCTCATCAACTTCACGTCATCTGCAAACAGGGACACCTCGGAGTTCATTCCTTCCGTCATGTCGTTCACAAATACCAGAAACAGCATTGGTCCTAGGACTGACCCCTGTGGGACCCCGCTGGTCACAGGTGCCCACTCTGACACCTCGCCATGTACCATTACTCGCTGCTGTCTTCCTGGCAAGTATTCCCTGATCCATTGTAGTGCCTTCTCTGTTATCCCTGCTTGGTCCTTCAGTTTTTGCACTAATCTCTTGTGTGGTACTGTGTCAAACGCCTTCTTGCAGTCCAAGAAAATGCAATCCACCCACCCCTCTCTCTCTTGTCTTACTGCTGACACCTTGTCATAGAACTGTGTGTGTGTGTGTGTGTGTGTGTGTGTGTGTGTGTGTGTGTGTGTGTGTGTGTGTGTGTGTGTGTGTGTGTGTGTGTGTGGTGTGTGTGTGTGTGTGTACTCACCTAGTTGAGGTTGCGGGGGTCGAGTCCGAGCTCCTGGCCCCGCCTCTTCACTGATCGCTACTAGGTCACTCTCCCCGAGCCGTGAGCTTTATCATACCTCTGCTTAAAGCTATGTATGGATCCTGCCTCCACTACATCGCTTCCCAAACTATTCCACTTACTGACTACTCTGTGGCTGAAGAAATACTTCCTAACATCCCTGTGATTCATCTGTGTCTTTAGCTTCCAACTGTGTCCCTTGTTACTGTGTCCAAACTCTGGAACATCCTGTCTTTGTCCACCTTGTCAATTCCCCTCAGTATTTTGTATGTCGTTATCATGTCCCCCTATCTCTCCTGTCCTCCAGTGTCGTCAGGTTGATTTCCCTTAACCTCTCCTCGTAGGACATACCTCTTAGCTCTGGGACTAGTCTTGTTGCAAACCTTTGCACTTTCTCTGTTTCTTTACGTGCTTGGCTAGGTGTGGGTTCCAAACTGGTGCCGCATACTCCAATATGGGCCTACGTATACGGTGTTTCAGGGTCCTGAACGATTCCTTATTAAGATGTCGGGAAAAGTGTTTCTGAGGTTTGCTAGGCGCCCATATGCTGCAGAGTTATTTGTTGATGTGCGCTTCGGAGATGTGCCTGGTGTTTTTACTCACCCAAGATCTTTTTCCTTGGTGAGGTTTGGTGTTTGACCCCTAGACTGTACTCCGTCTGCGGCTTCTTTGCCCTTCCCCAATCTTCATGACTTTGCACTTGGTGGGATTGAATCTCAGGAGCAATTGCTGGACCAGGTCTGCGCCTGTCCCGATCCCTTGTAGTTCTGCCTGGTCCTCGATCGAGTGTTTCTTTCATCAATTCCGTCATCTGCAAACAGGGACACCTCAGAGTCTATTCCTTCCGTCATGTCGTTCACAATACCGAAACAGCACTGGTCCCAGGACTGACCCCCGCGGGACCCCGCTGGTCCAGGTGCCCACTCTGACACCTCGCCACGTACCAGGACTCGCTGCGTTTTCCTGACAAGTATTCCTGACCCATTGTAGTCCCCTTCCCTTTTAAACCCCTTCCCTTGGTCCCCCATTTTTTTCCCAACCAATTCTTTTGTGGGGAACTGTTTTTAAAACCCCTTCTTGCGCCCAAGGGAAAAATGCAATAAACCCCCCCCCTCTCTCTTGTCTACTGCTGTCCCATGTTTTAGAACCCCGGGTGGGGTTTGTGACCCCAGGATTTCCCGTCCCGGGAAACCTGCTGGCTGCGGGTTGTGAAAATCTTTCCTTTTCTAGGTTTTCCCACCACTTTTTCTCCTGATAATTTTCCATGTTTTTCCCTTTTACTTACATGTGGAAAATGGTCTGTATTTTAAAACGTTTTCATGTCTGTCCCCTTTTAAAAAAGTTTGGGCTACTTTTGCTGTCTTCCATGCCTCAGGCAATCCCCCTTTTTCGATAGATGTATTGAATTTGTTGTTAGGGGTAACTAGTGCCTCTGCCCCTCCCAAACCCAGGGGGAGATTTTTAACCCCGGCCCCATTGCCTTTAAAGGTTTCTGCTCATCAGAAGCCTCTTCCCCTTTTTCCCCTTTTTGTGTGCCTGTGTCCGGGCCATTTGGTGGTGTCCCCCTCCCCCCCCGTCTTTCGGGAGTCCCTTCTGTCCCCTCTGTGTCACTTTTTTGGAATCTCTTGTTGAGTTTTTTCACATATTCACGGTCATTTCCTGTTGTCTTCCCCCTTTCCCTTCCTTACCCTGATTCCCTGGTCCTTGATGTTTTTTTCCCTCCTGTTGGGGCTTTTTAAAAAACATTTTTCGGGCAGATTTGGCTTTGCTGCTATGTCATTTTCATTTTTGTTTTTGGGGCCCCTCCCCTTCTTATCTGTGCATTTTTTGTTTTTTGGTTTCAAAGGACTGTTCTCCTTATTCTCCTGGGTCCTTTCCCTTCTATTTTCTTCCTTTCCCCTAGCACATTTTGGTTTTTTGGGCCTCCCGGCCCCCTTTGGGAAAACCCAAAGGGGTCACCCTGGCTTTTTCAAAACTCCTTTTAAACCCTTTGGGGTACAAACCTCTCCTCGGGGGGGCCCTCCTTGCTTTTTGTTGCTACATTTTCCCTTTCATCTTTTAAACTGGCTTCCTGCCAGTTCTCTGCCCCCACTAAACCCCCCGTTCCCGGTTTGTTCCTTTTTCCTGTGTAGCCCCCCTTTTCTTTTATTTGGGGGCTTCATTCTTTCCCGGGCCCTTCCTGTTCTCCCCCCAATTGTAGCCTACTGTGTATTCGAAGCTTAAAACCACATGGTCACTCCCCCCAAGGGGTCTTTCATATGTGATTTTCCCCCGTATCTGCATCTGAAGGTGAATTACTAAGTCCAGCCTTGGGGTTTCATCCTCTCCTTTTCTCTTTTTTGGGGTCCCTTACGTGTTGGTCATGGGGTTCTCCGTACCACCCCATCATTTACCCTCCATGTATCTTGGCCCCCATTTTGGGTCCAATTTTCCCCCAAATGTTTTCTCCTTGTGGTTAAAAGTCCCCATAAATCGGGGAGCTTTGCATGCATGAAAATGAGCTTTTTCTGGCCACTCTAGCCAGTTTTGTAAACCCTTTCGCCCCTTGTACTCTTCCGAGAAATTTCTTTTCGGGGGTTTCTCTTGGAGGATCCGGGTTCCCGCACTGTTTCCGTCTGAAAATTTTCAGCTTGTTTGGGTGGGGTTTCTCCCCTTCAAAGTACCCCCCTTTTTTTTCGGGGGAAAAATTTTCCCAATTTTTCGTCCATCTTTTTCACCTTTTTTCCGGGGTTTGATTTTCCCAAATTTCCCCTTTTCCCTTCCCTTCCTGTTTCCTTTCAGTGTGGGGGCCCTTCCTTTCCTTTCCGGGCCCCTTTTTGGGTTAAACACTGATTTTGCTCTTTTTTCCCCCCTTTGCCCCCCCACCCTCTGGGGACTCTGGCCCTGTCGGTATGTGGTCGTTTCCCCCTTGATTTTTCCAGTGGCTCTTGATACCCTTGTTGTCCCTCAGCATTCGCCCTACCCCTTTCCCCATCTGAACCAGCTGATTTTCCCCTTTTTCCCCCTTGGTCCCCCTTTGGGGCAGATTGATGTGACCTTAGCATAATTCATAATTCCCCCTTTTCCCGTTCAGCCCCGCAGCTTTTTTAAAGCGTGTCTTCTTGGGACTGCCCCGTAAATCCTCCAAACCTATTTATCTCAACTTTTAGGGGGCCCCTTTCTTTGGGTACTGCAGTTTCGACTTTTGCTCCCCCAAATTTTTTGTTTCCCCGCTCCAACCCCCCTTTCCCAAAAAACAGAGAGTCTTTCTCCATTTTTTCAGAAAGCTCTCTAAAATTTTTTCTCCCATTTGTTTTCCCTCCCTTTTTTTAACCCGCTCCTCCATCCCCTTTCCCCACCCCCAACCATTCTCATCTTTTATCCTTTGGGTTTCCCGCGAGTCCCCCCCAATTTTTTTTTTTTTTTTTTTTTTTTTTTTTTTTTTTTTTTTTTTTTAAGTGTAGGAAAAGGGGAGAGTTAGGGAGGGGGGAAAAAGGGGGGGAGAGAGCAAGAGAGAGAGAGAGCAAAAGAGAGAGGGGAGCAAAAGAGGGAGAGAGCAAGAGAGAGATCTGAGAGAGAAGAAAAGAGCAAAGAGAGGGCAAGAGAGAGGAGGGGCAAAAAGAGAGAGAAGAAAAGAGGGGCCAAAAAGAGAGGAGAGAGAAAAGAGAGGAAGAGAAGAGAGAAGAGAGAGAGAGAGAGAGGGAGGGGAGAGAGAGAGCCAAAAGAGAGAGAGAGCAAGAGAGGAGAAAGGGGAGGGGAGAGAGCAAGAGAGAGAGCAAGAGAGAGAGAGAAAAGCAAAGAGAGAGAGAGAGCAGGAGAGAGAGAGAGCCAAAAAAGAGAGAGGCAAAAAAGAGAGAGCGAGAGGAAAAAGAGCGAGAGAGGCAAGGGGGGAGAGAAGAGAGGAAGCAAGAGAGAGGGGAGAGCAAAAGAGGGGGCAAGAGAGGAGAGAGCAAGAGAGAGAAAAGAGGAAAAGGAAAAAGAGCGAGAGAGAGGGGAGCGGAGAGAGGGGAGGGGCAAGAGAGAGAGGGAGCAAGAGGGAAAAAGAGAGCAAGGAGGGAGAGAGCAAAAGGAGAAACGGAGAGAGAGAGGGGCAAGAGAAGAGAGCCCCAAAAGAGGGGAGAGCAAGGGGAGGAGAGAAACCCGGGAGAGGGGCAAGAGAG
>NC_069413.1:57795994-58045994 GCF_026875155.1 Cherax quadricarinatus
TCATCCAACACTTGTTGGTATATTCCCTCTTGATGTTCCCTTCTGTGCTGTCTTCCCACAGCCCTTCCTGTCTCTACTGTAAAAACTTCCTTAAATCTCCTGTTCAGCTCCTCACATACCTCCTGATCATTTCTTGTGAGTTCTCCACCTTCTCTGTCCTTAATCTGATCACCTGGTCTTTGACTGTTGTCTTCCTCCTGATGTGGCTATGCAACAGTTTCGGGTCAGTCTTGATTCTCGATGCTATGTCATTTTCATACTGTCGCTGGGCCTCCCTCCTTACCTGTGCGTACTCATTCCTGGCTCTGCGACTGATCTCCCTATTTTCGTGTGTTCTCTGCCTTCTGTACTTTTTCCATTCTCTATTGCACTTTGTTTTTGCCTCCTTACACCGTCGGGTAAACCAGGGGCTCGTTCTGGTCTTCCCGTTGATACTGTTGCCCTTGGGAATAAACCTTTCCACTGCCTCCTTGCATTTTGTTGTTACATATTTCATCATTTCATTTACTGGCTTTCCTGCCAGTTCTCTGTCCCACTGGACCTCCCGCAGGAAGTTCTTCAAGCTTATGTAGTCCCCTCTTTTATAGTCAGGCTTTTCCCATTCAACTCCTGTTATTCTCTCCACTTGCAGCTCTACTATGTATTCAAAGCACAGAACCACGGGGTCGCTAGCTCCTAGGGGACTCTCATACTTTATGTCTTTAATGTCTGAGCTGCCCAGGGTGAACACAAGGTCGAATCTTGCTGGTTCATCCTCCCCTCTCACTCTGGTAGTGTCCTTAACATGTTGGTGCATGAGGTTTTCCAGCACCACGTCCAACATCCTGGCTCTCCATGTTTCGGGACCCCCATGTGGCTCCAGGTTTTCCCAGTCAATCTCCCTGTGGTTGAAATTCCCCATAACCAGCAACTTTGCTCTGCTGGAGTGAGCTCTTCTTGCCACCTCAGCAAGTGTGTCCACCATTGCTCTGTTGCTCTCTTCATATTCCTCTCTTGGCCTCCTGCAGTTCTGTGGTGGATTATACATCACTGCAATGACCACTTTGTGTTCCCAGACTGAAGTGTACTGCTATGTAGTCTCTTTCTCCCGTGTGTGTGTGTGTGTGTGTGTGTGTGTGTGTGTGTGTCTGTATGTGTGTCTGTGTGTGTGTGTGTGTATGTGCGTGTGTGTGTGTATGTGCGTGTGTGTGTGTGTGTGTGTGTGTGTGTGTGTGTGTGTGTGTGTGTGTGTGTGTGTGTGTGTGTGTGTCTGCGTGCGCGCGCGCACGTGTGTGCGCTCATACACACATACAGACATAAAAGTCTCTGAGATGAGTCTCAGCTCCTGGTTCCCACCTCTTAACTTTTTATTCAACTTTCTCCTTGTTGAGTTTAATACCTCAGAGTTTCAGTACTCATTTAGTGGAAATCACTTTGTAATATGAAAGTTGGGCAATTAACAGGATTTTTCATGTATTTTGAAGCTGCATAAAGATTAAGCTGGATGTTAATAACACTCATTTGAAACAGACACAAACAATAATAATTATTTAATCCCAGTAACGCAGAAAAATAACTCCATTGTAAATTGGTTACGTCGATTCTAATTTCAAACTCTTTATTTAGCTTTTAGCTGTCTCTTTAGCTAACTATGTTAGGATCTAGATATGATATCGCCTTCCATGACATGCTTGGATTCTATCTTTCTGCGTGAATGTCTCATGATGGGGCAATCTATCAGCGTAAATTACAAATGATGGAGCCATCTATCAGCGTAAATTACTAATGATGGAGCCATCTATCAGCGTAAATTATTAATGATAGAGCCTTCTATCAGCGTAAATCACTAATGATGGAGCCATCTATCAGCGTAAATTACTAATGATGGAGCCATCTGTCAGCGTAAATTACTAATGATGGAGCCATCTATCAGCGTAAATTACTAATGATGGAGCCCTCTATCAGCGTAAATTACTAATGATGGAGCCATCTGGTGGCCTGGTGGTTAACGCTCTCGCTTCACACGGTGAGGGCCTGGGTTCGATTCCCAGCCAGAGTAGAAACATTGGACGTGTTTCTTTCCACCTGTTGTCTATGTTCCCCATCAGTAAAATGGGTACCTGGGTGTTAGTCGACTGGTGTGGGTCGCATCCTGGGACACTGACCTAAGGAGGCCTGGTCACAGACCGGGCCGCGGGGGCGTTGACCCCCGGAACTCTCTCCAGATAAACTCCAGATAAGATCTATCAGCGTAAATTACTAATGATGGAGCCATCTATTTGCGAGACTGCATTCTGTTCTAGATATTCACCTGCCTGGCTGCCAAGATCTCGATTTTTATCTGCACTGTAAATATCTGCATGATGCGGAAACAACAATATTAAATATTTTGTTACAGAGTTGGGCTTCTTGAATGGGATCTGAGAGTGATTTTGGTGTGACACCCATAGGAATCTTATCAACAATTATTTGAAACATTAAACACTGAAGACAGGATACCATCAGGATTGCTACGCTCCTCCAACAAGAAATAGGTAACTTGCCTATCTATGAACCTCTCGCTTCTGTCTGTCTGTCTGTCTGTCTGTCTGTCTCTCTCTCTCTCTCTCTCTCTCTCTCTCTCTCTCTCTCTCTCTCTCTCTCTCTCTCTCTCTCTCCACACCCTCTATCTCTCTCAGCCAGGACATAAAATTTGTCTCTTTTGATAGAGCATTACACGCTGGCATAAGCACCACAAAAACCTGTAATAAACCTTCAATAACTTTAATGGCCCCTCGGCTCCAGCAGCAAAACTCTCATATATATACTTAATACCGCCTTGGTCCGGCTTTCCTCTTATCTTCACAAACGCTGCCCGCAGCGCTCCACTTTGTATCAACACATTTTTTCACATTAACATAAGTATGGAACCGGGTGAGCTTGACGACGCTGGTCCTCGAAGACAGGACAACCTCAGATCATTACGCTCAAGGGTTTTAATATGTGAGAGATCGTAGTTGACAGTTTCACAGGTGATGAGGGCTAGTGACGACAGGTTGTCGTAGTAATTGTTTGATTTATTTGTTGAAAACCACTACACGAAACTATTGCCGCTATTTTTGTACCGATATATTTTGTATAGAGGAAGATAGGGGGTGGATAATTCTAGAGGATTGGTTGTTCTAACGTTGGGCCCTGTAAATCCGTGGATGTTCTTGGGGAATTCGTGTTTCCTCACTTTATATACTCTCTCATTGCTAAATATTCTAACATAGTTGCAGATTATTTTATTTTACATTTTTAAGTGGGAAAAAAATGGAAAAGGCTGAGCTCCTTAATTCAGGCAAGACGTCATTAAAATCTCATTTGTGTACCTGTAGTCCCCAGGTGTACAGTACACACTGCTCTTTACCTACTCCTTCTTTATTTTTGCTAATTTATTTTTACTTCTATCCAGAGCAGTTGTTTTATATTTTTTGTCTTGTTTATGCTCGTCGCCGTTCAGCCTCCCAATAATTCTCGAAAATAAATAAATAAAATATATATTTTTTTTATTTATTATTATTATATATATATATATATATATATATATATATATATATTATATATATTATATATATATTATATCAATTTTTTATTAGTATGGGCATATATTTTGCTACTCAGTCCTTAATTGTTTATATTGTATGGGGTTAATTTATCCAATAACAGACTAATGTATAGTTAGATTGTTGAAAGTTGATTTCCTGGTTTATAACTTTAAATTACGGGATAAATTTACCAGTATTATTGACGAGAAAACTTTAGACGATTTGTACGTGGCTTGTAGTAAAGTAGGACTAATGTTGGGATACGCCTGATTTATAATTATATATAGCAAGAACAGTCACCAGTGCCCTCTACCCTCACCATATCCATACTAGGTCCAGCACACACTTACCACACACTCTCACCACACACTCATCACACACTCTCATCACATAAAAATCAGGTGCGTCACTATCAATAATCTGCCAGTGCCCTGCTGACACTGCCGTTCATACATATAATTCTACAAGTGCATCATCCTGGCAACATTATCCTCATTAACTTCACTGTGGTGTGAGTCTCTCTGTAATTAGTCGCCTCGCCACGTTTTTCATCTCTCGTATTGGTGACGTGATTGACAGTGTGAGTTGGCAATGTCGTGGTTTTTGTTGGTGGAAGAATGGTGGAGCATAAACGAGGCTTGTGTTGGAGTGAGTGAACGCGCAAAGACAAGTATTGTGTTGGAGGGAGAGTAACGGAGTGTAGATGAGGGTTGTGTTGGAGTGAACGAGCAAAGACGAGGACTGTGTTGGAGGGAGAGTGCTGGATCACAGACAAGGGTTGTGTTGGAGAAGAGTGACGGAGTATAAATGATGTTTTTGTTGAAGAGAATGATGAGCCAGTGACGCGACTTTTGGTGTAAAAAGAGTTATGGAACCTAAGATAATGGAACCTAAGACGATAGGACCTGAAGTGATGGACCTAAAGAGTTGTAATCTAGATGAAGTTTAATGACTTGTCTTGAAGATCTGCAAGAAAATCTGTCACACACTCAAACCACTTTTCTCTTACCCACTCTCCCTTTTTCCCTCTCTCCTCTTTCTGACCCTCAGAATCACCCACTTTTCTTCTTTTCATCTCCCACCTTCCTATTCGACCCACGAACTCTTCCCTCCCTCTTTCCAACCGACACTCCAAACACTCAACAAAAATCCTAATGCCAGTGAACCTTCAAGGAAGGGAATGGGAAAAGACGATCCCAGCTACAATATGGTAAGTCACTCTCTCTCTCTCTCTCTCTCTCTCTCTCTCTCTCTCTCTCTCTCTCTCCCCCTTTCTCTCTCTCTCTCTCTCTCTCTCTCTCTTTCACACATAAACTTTCCTGAGCACATACTTTTTCTCACACATATTCTCGCACACGCACATCACTCATAACGCACATTTCACCTCTCGCACACCTCACCTCTGTCACAGGTTGCTACGACGTCTCATCAGTATTCTCAGCAATGGATGACAATCTTCACTAACTTCTGCCAACTTTTCGCTTTCATACCCCACAACACGAAGACATTTTCGTTATCATTCACACATTCAGTATTTTCTTAATCTTATTCTTTCACTTTGTCGCTTCTCTTCCCCTCTCCTATCTCTCACTTTTTTGTCTATTGCTTACTCATTCCTTCCTTTCCCTTTTTCTCCCTATCTCAACCCTCCACATTCTCTTTATCTCTCTTTCTCTCCCCTTTTTTTGTGTGTGTACTCCCCTAGTTCACCTAATTGTGGTTGCAGGGGTCAATTCATAGCTCCCGGCCCCGCTTCTTCATTGGCCGCTACTAGTGTGCATGTGTGTGTGTGTGTGTGACATCAGCATGAAGTGTCCTCTCCGCTTCATGCTGATGTCATCTCTCTGAGAAATATCACTCTTCAACCTCAACGATTAGTTCTTGTCATCTTCAACAGATAATGAAGGGAAAGCAGCTTCCATTATCTCTCGCCTTAATGATCTGTAACAACCTAACTATCATCTTACAGGTGTTCCAGATTAGCGTAAATGATTCTCAATTATCTCACCATCTGTTCCCAGATGTATCGAGACATTTTTTTTTAATTTCCTCATTAAAGGTTAAATACATGTTTGTGTAGATCTGTAAGACGTTGGAAATATAAACACATAAGCAGTACAATGCGATCCTTTATTGACAACGTTTCGCCCACGCAGTGGGCTTTATCAGTGGGCAAAACGTTGTCAATAAAGGATCATATTGTACTGTTCATGTATTTATATTTGAATTGTGTCGGTATTTTATACCATTTATTTTCATCTATAAGACGTAATCTTACTCAGTCTTAAATAAGGTAAATTATAGTAATTAGTATTTATAGGGTTACAGGAAGTGTAAATAAAACTGATATTGAGAATCTGTTAAGATACTTAACATTGGACGGTGACGATGATCTTTATTATTATGTCTCTGCTTCTTGAGGACCGTTGAGCGAGACTCAGTCTCTCATTCTATAGCCCTCCCACCCTCAGTTTCTCACTCTATGGCCCTCCCACCCTCAGTTTCTCACTCTATGGCCCTCCCACCCTCAGTTTCTCACTCTATGGCCCTCCCACCCTCAGTTTCTCACTCTATGGCCCTCCCACCCTCAGTTTCTCACTCTATGGCCCTCCCACCCTCAGTTTCTCACTCTATGGCACTCTCGTCCTTAGTTTCTCACTCTATGGTTCTTCCATCCTCAGTTTCAACGTGTGGACTACTAGTCAGCTGGTTAGGAACTAAACTATGGTGCATACGGTGGGTTCCGTTCGGCAGGAACCACTTGGTCGATCAGGCCATGAACAGGGATGTCTGGTCTGGTACTGGGCAGCGGAGGAGGTGATCCCAGAAACGACTACAATTGACCTACAGGTAATCTATGACATAGATAAAAATCTTCGGCACAGTTTTCTCCTTCCTCTAGCTTCAGCGATTTCATTTTCTTCGGACACTCTTGTCTCTACGCTGACCAATCCTAGGACTCGCTTCTACGCTACAGTTAAGTTAGTTCTATATAATTTACTAGAAATAAACTTCCCTTTCTGACTCGTTTCTCTCATCTCGCGCGCTCTCCCATCCCTGTCTCATCCCTCTCATTCCTCTCTTTTTCCTTCATCTCTCCCCATCTGGGGAATCCACAGCTGGACAAGATATTGAAAGAGGCAGGAGGGGCTGGTGAAACTATTAAATTTTTAAAAATACTTTGAAATTTTCCTTTTTTTTTGTTTGGTTGCAATAAAGTTTTTACAGAATTCAACTGATATAGTCGTATGAACATGCAAATAAAGAGACTAAGTGAGTAAATACACTCATTACTCAAATTCTGGATATGTATCTTCGTTTCCATGATATATCTAATCAATAATAATAATAATAATAATAATAATAATAATAATAATAATAATAATAAAAATCTTTATTTCTACAAGTACATGTACTAGGTATAATGGCCTAGTTGAAATTAATGACATACTACTATATAGAAAGCCCTTTGTTTTGAAGAGCATTTCGGGCAAATAAGGTCAATTTTGCCCCAGGATGCGACCCACACCAGTCGACTAACACCCACCTTCATCTGAAGGTATGAAAGACTTTGTATATTCAACGAGAATCCTCACAGATAAGCTTGTCAGGGAATAAAAGACGTTCAGCACTGTGCCATCTCTCGGTGGTAAGTGGAAACAACAGGAAAACTATCTTTAGGAAGAGCTGGCCAGTATACAGCAGCAACATATCACTCACTCATAATCTCTGGAGAGATGCTTGAAATCCTTTTACTAGTATATGCTACTGTGTGCCCAACTTGGTTAGATATCTATACGCCTGACATCTTAATAATCCGCTTCACGATATAGCACCAGTCACTGCATAAATCTTAATATTGCTGGCGTCTTTCGCCGTGCATTGAAACACCGTCTTCTGCCGAAGCCATAAGCTCTAGGACTCTCCGGTTGAGTCGTACACCCACATCACAACGTAAGTCATGTTTTTTTCTCGGTTTCCAAAGATTCCAAGTGTTATATATTAATTTAGTACCTTGAAAAATAGAACGGCTTAAAAACTATACTGATTGCCTTCAGAACTGGACTCTGGAAAAGTTGTTAACTAACAGAAGTTTTAAATAAGTGAAAGCATACCTAAAGGAATGGGCTTTCTTCCTTCTGGGATATATATTTAAATGAGTCTTTCAGAAGGGGCCTTAATTATTTTGAGGAGATCTTGGTCCAAGGAATCGCAGATATTTTCTTTTTAAAATAATAAAATTTGATTACTTGAAGCCACATGATTGTACTCTTAACTTGACTACATAAAAATTAAACTAACATGACTACATAGATAACTGTGCTCTAGTATGACTACATAGGTGCCTTCACTAACATAACTTCGCAGATAACTGCACTCTAGCACGACTACATAGATAATATCTTTCTAATATTACTACACAGATAATTGCATTCTAACATAATTACATAGATAACTGCACTCTTAACATTTACCTGTATAAACAAGAGAGACTGGCAGCAGGAAACCTCACTCACCAAGGTGATGCACCTCTCACTTGTGTGGAATCAGTAACAGCAGAACTCTCTGCCAGGCACACATTTCTTCGCACCTTAAATATTTATTATTTATTATCACACCGGCCGATTCCCACCAAGGCAGGGTGGCCCAAAAAAGAAAAACTTTCACCATCATTCACTCCATCACTGTCTTGCCAGAAGGGTGCTTTACACTACAGTTTTTAAACTGCAACATTAACACCCCTCCTTCAGAGTGCAGGCACTGTACTTCCCATCTCCAGGACTCAAGTCCGGCCTGCCGGTTTCCCTGAATCCCTTCATAAATGTTACTTTGCTCACACTCCAACAGCACGTCAAGTATTAAAAACCATTTGTCTCCATTCACTCCTATCAAACACGCTCAAGCATGCCTGCTGGAAGTCCAAGCCCCTCGCACACAAAACCTCCTTTACCCCCTCCCTCCAACCCTTCCTAGGCCGACCCCTACCCCGCCTTCCTTCCACTACAGACTGATACACTCTTGAAGTCATTCTGTTTCGCTCCATTCTCTCTACATGTCCGAACCACCTCAACAACCCTTCCTCAGCCCTCTGGACAACAGTTTTGGTAATCCCGCACTCCTCCTAACTTCCAAACTACGAATTCTCTGCATTATATTCACACCACACATTGCCCTCAGACATGACATCTCCACTGCCTCCAGCCTTCTCCTCGCTGCAACATTCATCACCCACGCTTCACACCCATATAAGAGCGTTGGTAAAACTATACTCTCATACATTCCCCTCTTTGCCTCCAAGGACAAAGTTCTTTGTCTCCACAGACTCCTAAGTGCACCACTCACTCTTTTTCCCTCATCAATTCTATGATTCACCTCATCTTTCATAGACCCATCCGCTGACACGTCCACTCCCAAATATCTGAATACGTTCACCTCCTCCATACTCTCTCCCTCCAATCTGATATTCAATCTTTCATCACCTAATCTTTTTGTTATCCTCATAACCTTACTCTTTCCTGTATTCACCTTTAATTTTCTTCTTTTGCACACCCTACCAAATTCATCCACCAATACTCTGCAACTTCTCTTCAGAATCTCCCAAGAGCACAGTGTCATCAGCAAAGAGCAGCTGTGACAACTCCCACTTTGTGTGTGATTCTTTATCTTTTAACTCCACGCCTCTTGCCAAGACCCTCGCATTTACTTCTCTTACAACCCCATCTATAAATATATTAAACAACCACGGTGACATCACACATCCTTGTCTAAGGCCTACTTTTACTGGGAAAAAATTTCCCTCTTTCCTACATACTCTAACTTGAGCCTCACTATCCTCGTAAAAACTCTTCACTGCTTTCAGTAACCTACCTCCTACACCATACACTTGCAACATCTGCCACATTGCCCCCCTATCCACCCTGTCATACGCCTTTTTCCAAATCCATAAATGCACAAAGACCTCTTTAGCCTTATCTAAATACTGTTCACTATATGTTCACTGTAAACACCTGGTCCACACACCCCCTACCTTTCCTAAAGCCTCCTTGTTCATCTGCTATCCTATTCTCCGTCTTACTCTTAATTCTTTCAATTATAACTCTACCATACACTTTACCAGGTACACTCAACAGACTTATCCCCCTATAATTTTTTGCACTCTCTTTATCCCCTTTGCCTTTATACAAAGGAACTATGCATGCTCTCTGCCAATCCCTAGGTACCTTACCCTCTTCCATACATTTATTAAACAATTGCACCAACCACTCCAAAACATAATCCCCACCTGCTTTTAACATTTCTATCTTTATCCCATCAATCCCGGCTGCCTTACCCCCTTTCATTTTACCTACTGCCTCACGAACTTCCCCCACACTCACAACTGGCTCTTCCTCACTCCTACAAGATGTTATTCCTCCTTGCCCTATACACGAAATCACAGCTTCCCTATCTTCATCAACATTTAACAATTAATATTCTCAGGTGGACTTTATTCTGAATCTCCATTCTGTCTCAAATTTTCTCAAATATCACGAGAGAAAGAGACAGAGACAGACAGACAGACAGACAGACAGAGAGAGAGAGAGAGAGAGAGAGAGAGAGAGAGAGAGAGAGAGCATGTGAGAAAGATAGGATAATAAATGATCCAGTCAGTTTCTACATGTAAAAAAGATTTCTTCTGCCATCTTTTCCTTGACTTGTTGTCATTCTTAACATCGCTGGTGTCTCTTTCTCACTTTTCCTCATTTTCTCCCTTATTTCTTTGCAACTATTTGCAAGTTGGTGTTACGATGTAAAGTGAGGCATTTCTGCCCACTTCTCGGAGAGGACGAGAACATTTGTAAACATGGCATGGATGTGAGGTGGGTCCAGATTCAGATGTTTTATAACACCTGCAAGGGACAGCCTGTCTGACCCACTCACTCACATTCCTTTTTTACCTCTTTCTCTATCCCCCTCTACACACAAAACCTCAACAAGATTAAGGACGAGGTGGTACAATGTAAGAGATGCTATTTAACCTCAGCAGACTGTCAAGACTTATCTTATCAGCAGCTGTATAATCGATATTATTTTTAAAGTAACTAAATTATTTATTGAGTACCTGGTACATATGGAGTCATCTGGGATTTAAATTTGTCTCGTATATTAGATTTCACTAATGTTTATTAGACCAAGTACTATTAACATTATGAAACCTAGTATTAATGTTAGTAGTGGGAGTAGAAGTAGTTGTAGTAGTAATAATAATACCAGTCATAAACCCAGAATAATTATAATTATTATAATTATTATTATTATTCATATTCAACTTATTATTATCCTTTAAACCACTTTCTTCTTCTCTACTACACACACTATAATAGCCATATATTTCTCACCACTCTTTCTGGAACCACCCTCTCTTGCACCACCCTCTCTTGCACCACCCTCTCTTGCACCACCCTCTCTTGCACCACCCTCTCTTGCACCACCCTCTCTTGAACTACCCTCTCCTGAACCACCCTCTCCGGCACCACCCTCTCCTGAACCACCCTCTCCGGCACCACCCTCTCCTGAACCACCCTCTCCGGCACCACCCTCTCCTGAACCACCTTCTCCTGCACCACCCTCTCCTGCACCACCCTCTCTTGAACCACCCTCTCCTGAACCACCTTCTCCTGCACCACCCTCTCCTGCACCACCTTCTCCTGCACCACCCTCTTGCACCACCCTCTCTTGAACCACCCTCTCCTGAACCACCTTCTCCTGCACCACCCTCTCCTGAACCACCTTCTCCTGCACCACCCTCTCTTGCACCACCCTCTCTTATGCCATCCTCTCTTGCACCACCGTTATTATCACTGTCTCCTTAACCACTATCCTCTCACCATTACCTCCCTAACCATCACCACAGCCACCTATCATATCGCCATTAATTTTACCAGCACCACTACACCTATTCAACTACTACACAACTACCACAACCACGTCTCCCACAGGTACCCCAATTATGGACTGCCTTTCAATTATTAAAATGTACATTAGTGCACTAGAGTCAGTGCCTCAGTGTTGGGTGATTTACATAACAAATTCACACTCATTTATATAATATTAAAATCGCATTTTAAAGTAAATATAAAAACATTTGTTTAGATGATAATCAAGGGTAGAGATTACTTAGAGCTTCTTTGATAGTTAAAAATGCTATTGTATGATATGGTCTTTGGAATGGAGGTTGACCATTGGCACCTAACTCCTCACCCCTGAGTGGTATGTTTGTGGTCAGTCTGAGTTAAGGAATTAGGCTCCCTTGGAAATATTTATAATCTTTATTACATTATCACTAATCTTAAATCGTAGACGATAAGTATTTTTTTTTACATCCAAAAACAGGCATTATGATAGACCTCTTTTTAATAATTTTCAGTTTTTTTTTTTCAGAATTATAGTATTTATATTTCTGCCGTACTTTGTTCACTTACATTAATAGTTTAGCAAATTTCATTTGATCAGTTTTTGCTATTTTTTTTTTTTTAACATTTTCATTTTTGTGGCATGGGATAAATATTCATACATTTTCAAGTTGTCATTCACTTAGGCAGACTGGCCAATCACCACTACCATTTCTGTCACCACCACAACACCCACTACCACTGCTACAACACCCACTACCACTGCTACAACAGCCGCTACCACTACTACAACTATTATCACCGACACCATCGTTAAATATTTTAGAGTTTCCTTCACCGTCTTGGTCTTGGGTTCAGAGGTGACGCTGCAACCACAAAAGATAATTTCCTTAATTAGCAGAGACGTTGGTCTTAATGAGGACTGAGCACCAGCCATTTCATCCTCTGATGAGATTACCCTTTTATGATGTATGTTCTCACGAGTGTATTTCAAGATTATATATGCTTTTTTACATGTATGACAGCGACGGGATACTATGTCAGTGACTGGTTCTGCATGCATGACAACAGCAAGATACTATGTCAGTGACTGGTTCACATGAATGCCAGCAGCAAGATACTATGTCAGTGACTGGTTCTGCATGAATGACAACAGCAAGATACTATGTCAGTGACTGGTTCACATGAATGACAGCAGCAAGATACTATGTCAGTGACTGGTTCACATGAATGACAGCAGCAAGATACTATGTCAGTGACTGGTTCACATGAATGACAGCAGCAAGATGCTATGTCAGTGACTGGTTCACATGAATGACAGCAGCAAGATACTATGTCAGTGACTGCTTCACATAAATGACAGGGACAACATTCTATGTGAATGACAAGGATAAGGTTCCATATAAACAAAACAGACAATGTTCTATGCAAATGACAGAGACAAGGTTCTATATGAATAACAGGGACAACGATCTACATTAGTGAGAGGGACAAGGTTCTAATGTCAACGACAGTGTAAGACATGTTTGATCTGCTCACGTTTATAACCAAAGCTCCGACATTCACCTCTCTACGTACTTAAGTAAAAAAAATGTGAATATGCACGTATTTTTACCCAATAAAGGTATGTTTCACAAATATATTGAGTCTGCCTAAGAAGTAGCCAAAATATAGTATATAACCGAAATAATACCTGATAATAAGTCTATCAACCCCGGCAGCCAATAATAAGTTGCTCAACTCTTAGTGTTGCACGAAGCTCATCATAACAAGAAACATTACACAATCACACAGGGCTCTTAAGGTCCCACGAGTATCATATGAACATCTGACACACGACTTGTGGTCTACACAGTGAATCTCATTATGGAGATAACATCGAGTTAAAGACTAAGACCACAAAATACAGTGTGTAGACAGCAACAAGGAAATCAGAGACAAAGTTCATTCAGTCCGAGCATACACTGAGTCCACAAAGCTGGACAAATACAAAGCCCACTCACTATTGAGTATGAATAAGTAAACTTCCCAAGACTGAGTTTCCATTCACCTTAAACAATGAGACTCTGATTTTTTTCTTTTATAACCAGAACAGTTTACGCTCGAGAATGCGATGAATGGTTTAGAAAACCGACAAGCTGAAGAATGAGTTACTTATGCAACGTATGGGAATCTTTAGTGAGGAAAAGTTTTGCCACAAAGTGGCTTCATCAGTCCAATACAAAGAAGCAAAGTGTAAAGAGAGGAGGAGTTTGAGGTAATCAGTCCCTGAACCTACAAATCGATGTATTCAATCCATCAGACTTGAAGAATCAATGTACAGAGAAGTGGCTTATATACTGTAGTCGCCGTTCCTTGTACTGGACTGATGAAGCCGCTGTGGAGAAACGTTACGGTCGAGTCCCGAGTTTTGGACCTATTCTCAGCTCTTGACCTTCAGTTATGTTCTTTGTACTCTTTGTATTTTGAGTCGTATCTTTATGGATTCTGGGTAAGTTTGGGATTGTGTTACTATTAGCATTATCATTTTTTCTTTACCTGGAATAGTTTTAAATTGTATGATTTGTTTAAATTTCAAGGGTTTGTTGTAATTTGTATGTGTGATAAGCTTGTGTGGAAGTTTGCAATATTTTAGTGCATAGAGCATTGATTCACCTATTGATCACAGCCATCTACATACAGATGGACACAATTTCAAAGCAGTCTGCTCTGAAATTGGGTCCATCTCTTTGAAACACCCTGCGTATAGATATAGAATTTACAGTGGACCTGGAGCTGAAGAGAAGAGAGAGAGACTGAACAAGAAACCTGTGAGCAGAAGACGAACGCTCCTGAAGGTATACACGTTCCATTTCATGGCAACCCGATATGATGTACAATTTTACCGAGAGGAGAAGCCAAGTAACTGACAGACTGGTACCCTTTTAGAGAACGTTGTCAAGAATGTGGAATACAAATTGATGCCAGAGAACTGGATAATCTTCAAGGCAAAGTAAGACAGAAGGAGACAAAAGTAAAGTCAGACGATGACCCAAAAAATTTACTCAAAATTATTCTCACTTTTGATTTATTACATTAATATTCTTCCTGACGGCACCTAATTATCCTCTACTTCTGTATGATTGAATGAAAGAGATTATATTCTCTCTCTCTCTCTCTCTCATTCTCTCTCTTTTTTTCTCTCTTTCTCTCTTTTTTTCTCTTTCTCTTAATGATATCAGGAGTGACGATACATATCATTTTGTCTACGCCAGATTCAATTCATCACACGTTATGTGTCAGCTGTACAACAGAGTGGCAACAGACCTTAAAATATTTAAAGTGGAGAATAAAGCTTTTTCGATTGGGAAGTGAGAAAGATGGAAGAGAGAGCTTCGAGACACAGTGGTTGCTCTTTCGGCTCATAACCAAAGAACTCGGGTTCGATCATGGGGTGAATGGAGACTTTGAACATGTTTCTATACACTTGTTGGCCCTCTTCACTAGCACTAAATTGGTAGCAAGGTGCTAGCTTCTTGCTATGGGTCTCATCCCGGGGAAGAGGACTCTTGAACATAATTAACTGTATATGCCGTGTGGTAGGTGCAATAGTTTGCCGATACGGGATTCATGTATTGGTGAGAGTGACGTCGGGGGAGAAATGTTATAGCATATAATTAGGTAGCAGTCTCGCTACCTAATTACGTAAGCAATTGGCGAGAAAATCATAGAGCGGGAACGTGTAGATAATTCCGAGGGGAAGGGTACAGTGCGGAATATGTGCGAATATATATGCAGGAGCTGCAAGTGCAGAATGAAATAACAAGATTGGTTATATGGAACAATGCGTGAGTATTGGATGTGAAGAGAGACATTGAGCAGCATGTGGTTTGTATGAATTAGCTGAAACAGGAGAGAATGTTTGCGTAGCCTTGAGCCAGAGTGCGTCTTTGTAACGCATGTACGATCATGTACCAAACAGTCACACGTGTAAAACAGTCAGCCAACACACAGAAAATGTTTCAAACACTGAGAGATGTAATCTTTTTTTGTCCTTGTCGCTCCCAACTGCTGTCACATCTTATATACTTTAATATTTTCTCCGTTGAGTTCTTTCCTTTTTTTTCCATGTATTGTTTTATCGTTTCTTGTACTCCACTTCAAAGGAATCTTCGTAAACTTCAAAAATTTGCATTTTCCATCATTTTTCATTTTGATATTTTCCTTTTCAAGTATTCCTGTGTCTTCTCGTCTTTAGTTCTAAATTTTCTTTCGTAATTACATGCCTTTTTTCTATTGCAATTTTCTTCTGCCACACACAATAGTTTGAGAATGTAGACATTGTCAAGGGACTGTTTCCTGGGTAACAACAGAGACATGAAGTCACGGTGGGGACTTGATCACAACTTACAAGAAAGAATTATTAACAGTGTAGAAGACAGGGACAAGGGAACACTGATGAAAACTGAAAATCATTAATAGTTAAAGAGTTTTAGGATAGAATTGTTTCGGTGTGAAAGAAGTGAAACGAGGTGGTAGTAAGACAGTGAGGGAAAGTGAGTGTGTGTGAGTGAAGGAGTGAGAATGAATGATGGAGTGAGACTAAGAGTGAAAGAGGAAATGGGTGATAGTAAAGGTGTGAGAGAGTGAGTGAAGTGAGAGTGAGTTAGGCCATTACAGTGAGTGACGATGTCAGAGAGTGTAGTGCATTCATCAAGGAAATAGTGGTAGTAAACTCTGCCTGAACTCTAATCCAAATACGAGGAAACTTCTTGAATGACTGGAATAGGCTGTTGTGTAGCTGATCAAGTGGAGGAACTCACGAGGCTTTACGTCAATCCAATAAATACTGTCAGGTGAGTACTCACACACATACACTCATGGCATGTATACAAACAAGCATGTGTGAATACATGTATACCCAGACAAAATAACTACCGGATACCTGAAAGAGTGGAAATATAAACACATATGCAGTATAATGTGATCCTTTATTGACTACGTTTCGCCCACACAGTGGGCTTTTTCAAGTCACAAACAGAACTACCTGGGGTGGAAGGAACGCGAGTATTTATAGTCAGGTTCAGAATGCTGAGGTCAGGTGGAGAATGCTGCATCTGATGATGTACCGAGTGGGGTTATAGAGTCTAAAATCTTGGGTAGCTTGGAAAGGAGATTGGACAAGTTTGTGAGCAGACCTTCTACAGTGTTCTTATGTGGGATAGCGATGAAGAAGCTTCTTGGCAAGTGGTTCAGCTATGTTATAGAAGCCACTATTCTGGTTGAAGTTGTCGGATATAGAAATAAGTGATGATTCCAGGATTCTTCGGTATTGAGTGTTGTCTTCTGTGGCGATAAGTCTTGAGTTTCTGTAGTTTATCAAGTGGTTGTGTGAATTACGGTGTTGTACGCAGGCATTCCTTGTGTCGTCAGACCTGCTTGCGTATTGGTGTTCTGAAATACGTGTTTGGAGGTCCCTTGATGTTTCGCCAACGTATAACTTGTTGCAGTCATTACAAGGGATTATGTATACCCCTGCAGAGGGTGGAAGCTTGTCCTGTCTATCACTGGTAATGTCCTTGATGGTCGTGGTTGTGGAGGTAGATACTTGAAATGAGGTATTGGAAAAGATGTTGGAAACGTGTTTGGCAATGGAGTTGGTGGGGAGGACTATGTATCTCTTCTCGGCAGTGTCTTCTCTGGGTGTGTTGAAGATGTTTAATGCCCGTCGTCTGCAGTCTCTGATGAAGTGACGAGGATAGTGGAGTTTAGAAAATACTTGTTCAATCATCGTGCATTCTTCTTCAAGAAACTCATTGCTGCAGATTCTGAGTGCACGCAGGAAGAAGCCTATAATTACACCACGTTTGGTTTTGGTGTCGTGGTGAGAGTAAAAGTGGAGAAGATCGTTTTGGTTGGTGGGTTTTCGATAGACAATGAGTTTCTTGAAGAAGAATGCACGATGATTGAACAAGTATTTTCTAAACTCCACTATCCTCGTCACTTCATCAGAGACTGCAGACGACGGGCATTAAACATCTTCAACACACCCAGAGAAGACACTGCCGAGAAGAGATACATAGTCCTCCCCACCAACTCCATTGCCAGACACGTTTCCAACATCTTTTCCAATACCTCATTTCAAGTATCTGTTATTAAATGCTGAGAGGCTTCTCGTACTGTTCTCGCACTAAACAGGACTGGGTGACAAGGAAAGTGTTTCTCTGGGTAAAGGAGTATCAAAGAAACGGGAGACAAAGAGTAATATTGATGGAGGAATGTGTGACAAGTGTGTAAGGTAGATTTTCTCAAAACTGTGTAAGGTAGAGGTTAGGTTAGGTAATGTTCGTCAGGAAACAGGACAAGTATTTCCTGAAGCGGATCTAAGTCAGATGATGAATCGCCGTTGGAGCTTTTGGTCATCTGACCGAGGTCTTCCGCTGGCGTACCGGTCCACCTCTTTAAAAATTATGGTCATAGTTATAACCATTTAGTTATAGCCAGTCCTCGGACTGACTGTATTCCTGATATATGTAAACGGCCTAACAGCAAACGACGGACTCTAAGTTGATGTTTGAAGACGATGCAAAACTGACGAAAACAGGGAAAGAAGATAAGGACAGAAGGGACTAAAACAAGAAGCTAAGCAATTAAATTGGAAGCAAAACAAACTATAGACGTACTGTAGGTAGACACAATAAATAACAACGAATTGAACACAAGTCAGTCGAAGATTAATAGCCAAGATCCAAGGGCTGATGTTCAACTCCAACACATGTTGTATCAAACACACAACATTCATGTGTGTTGAATAACAGCCGAGCCACAAGCAGTATATTAAATTATAACGTTGCATCGCACTTTACCAACCTTAATTCCTGTCAAAATATTAGTTTCGTGTGTGGACGCCGACCAGACGAATGTAGTGAATTTTTGTTCAATCAGTTAGTAGAAATGCTTTACTATAAGCACGTCCTGTGTCATTTTGGTCTCGTAATAGTTATTTGTCCATAATAAGGAAAATTTGGCATCTGTTATCCACAGCATCCTGAGTGCTTCACAACATCCTTGGTACATTTCACAGTTACTCTGTTATGTTTCACTACATCCCTGGTGTGTTTCACAACAACCCTGGTGTGTTTCACAACCCTATTATGTTTTACAACAACCCTGGTGTCTTTCAAAACAACCCTGTTATGCTTCACAACAACCCTGTTATGTTTCACAACAACCCTGGTGTGTTTTACAGCAACCCTGGTGTGTTTCACAACAACCCTGGTGTGTTTTACAACAACCCTGGTGTGTTTCACAACAACCCTGCTATGTTTCACAACAATCATGGTGTGTTTCACAACAACCCTGGTGTGTTTCACAACAACCCTGTTATGTTTCACAATATCCCTGGTATGTTTGACAACATCCCTGGTATGTCAACCCTAGTGCGTATCACAACAGCCCTGGTATGGCTCACAACAACCCTGGTATGACTCACAACAACCCTGGTATGCATCAGAACAACCCTGGTAAGTATCACAACAGCCCTGGTATGTATCACAACAACCCTGGTATGTATCACAACAACCCTAGTATGTATCACAACAACCCTAGTATGTATCACAACAACCCTGGTATGCATCAAAACAACCCTGGTAAGTATCACAACAACCCTGGTATGTATCACAACAACCCTGGTATATATCACAACAACCATGGTATGTATCACAACAACCCTGGTATGTATCACAACAACCCTGGTATGCATCACAACAACCCTGGTAAGTATCACAACAACCCTGGTATGTATCACAACAACCCTGGTATATATCACAACAACCCTAGTATGTATCACAACAACCCTGGTATATATCACAACAACCCTGGTATGTATCACAACAACCCTGGTATGTATCACAACAACCCTGGTATGTATCACAACAACCCTGGTATATATCACAACAACCCTGGTCAATAGAGTATCACAACAACCTTGGTATGTATCACAACAACCCTGGTATATATCACAACAACCCTGGTATATATCACAACAACCCTGGTATATATCACAACAACCCTGGTATATATCACAACAACCCTGGTATGTATCACAACAACCTATGTGTTTCAGAACATCATACGTACATTTTACACCACCCCATATTTTATTTGTAAACTTGTTCACATAAATTTTTGATCCTGCATTGAAACTTATTGGTTTAAATTCGAAACATTATTGACAGCAGTAGTGATCCTTGTGGTATCCCGCTGGTGTCCTTTCCCTTTGAATTTTTTTCCTATTTCATTACGTATTGTGTGGTTCTTTAAAAAATTATCCAGTGTAAGCGTTAACCTGCTGTTTCTTCTATATTTATCTTTAGCTTTCAGATCAGTCTTTCGTATATTAAAGTTAGTGTTCAAATGTTTTCCATTTAAGTAGTGAAATGTACCTCACGTTTTCCAGTCTTCTCCATAACAATGATCTTACGTACTTCTGTGTAGGGGTTCCAATGTTCTCCATATATGAGGTCCCATGTACTCCATATATGAGGTCACGTGCTCTTATGTAAGTTTTCCCATATATTCCCACTATGTAAGTGTTACAATGCAAGTATTCCCATATACGTTTGTAATATTTTCTCTTTGACGTCAGATGTAAATTCCTCACAGCTTGTGACAGTCTCGGCAAAGGCTGACATACGCATCTACGCTACGCCTCAGGTTAGCAACACTTCAATTTACAGTACCGACATTAGATCAATATCATATTCTAAGGCAGCCTTGCATTGCGTCACTGTCACCATGGGAACGACTAGCCACTAGCACAAGGCTGTGAGTTGTGACAGAATACCAGCAGCAGCCTACGACCACCGTGCCAGCGCAGTGCTTCTTCTTCGTCTTGGACTTCTACACGATACATACACTGTACTTAGAGGTTCCTCCTCATCCCGATGGCTGCAGGAGCTCTAGCGTATTTTCACTCTGGTTTCGGAATGCTTGGCTATTGTCACACCTTTCCAGACGACCTGATCAATTTTTTCTGAAGAACATACAGAAATGAAAAACGAAAAAATAACATGTTTACCATATAAATAATGAAAGTGATAATGATAGTAAAGAATTATAATGGCAATAATAATATTATTCGTAGTATTCTAATATAATAATAAAATAATTACAAGAAAGTTACCATAATACTCATAACTCTTATATTATAGATATACAAGTTTAAATAATTTAAAGTAATGTCTTCTATAATTACCAATAACAAATACATCAACAAAATTTTTTTTTTTGGTGACACTCGCAGCAAACACACTGCATATGAAATATTATTTTTCACTGGGATATATTTTTGTAGGAAAGCTGTTAGTATTGATCACCAAGTTTTGGACGACAACTTTTACTTGACTAAGGTCTCGCATTAATATATCTTTAACTCTCTCTCTCTCTCTCTCTCTCTCTCTCTCTCCTCTCTCTCTTTCTCTCCTCCTCTCCTCCTCTCTCCTCAGTTCATCATTCTCTCTTCTCTCTCTTCATCATTCTATTCTAGCGCCTTCTTCGTCACTTCACCTGCACTCCACTGCCTCTCTGTTTACAATACCGCGCTAGCCTCCCACCTCCCCAGTCTTCTCTCTTCTCTCTCTCTCTCTCGATCTCCTTACTCTAGTTCTCTCTCCATCTCATCTGCAGGACTCTTAGCGTTTCTTCACTCTTCTTCGATGCTTGCTATTTCTCACTTTCATCGTACTATCAATCTTTTTCTAAAACCTTACAGTTTACCCTGAACAATCGATACATTAACATGTTTACATATTAAATATATGAAAGTTATATCATGATCGTTAGCATTTATATAATCTTAATCATTTTGCTAGATATTCTGTGTAATATAATATTCAGAGTTTCTATATCATCATTTTAGTGATCACAGTGTTAGGAATCACATTTAAAGTTGTTCTATGATCACAGTTATATCAGCATGTGGTGTTTATCATCATTGGTGATGAGATATCACAGTTGCTATGACATCATGTGGTGTTATGGATCAGCATGGTGGTGTAGTGATAAGCTGTGTAGTATGATCACAGTTGTAGTGACAGCATTTTCTTGACTCAGCATGGCATAATTAGCTGATCACTTTCGTCTCTTCTGTATCACATGGTGTTGTGATCAGCATGGGCTTGTCACATTGCTACTGATCACATGTGTTTCTGATCACATGTGCGTCGTCTTATCACATGGTTTAGTGATCATCTCGGTCTTTATACATCATTCTAGTTCACATCTTTTATATCACATTGTGTTAGTTCCATGTTCTTCTATCCATTCTAGTCTCACGTTCTAGTATCATCATGCTGTCTATGATCCATTCTATGATCACTTGTGTCTTTCTCTGGTGCTTCGTACTCTACATGTTCATTGTATCCATGTGTGTCTAGTGATCTTAGCAGTGTTCTAGTGATCAATGTTTAGTGTCCATTTGTTTAGTGATCAGCATTATTATTTAATCCGTTTTGCTATACTCGCGGTGTTTTATTTCCATGTCTCTACTCCATCACAGTGTTAGTGCCGATCAGCAGGGTGTGCTAGTGATCAGCAGGGTGTGCTAGTGATCAGCAGGGTGGTGCTTAGTGATCAGCATGGTGGTGCTGTGATCAGCAGGGTGTGCTTAGTGATCAGCAGTGGTGTCTAGTGATCAGCATGTGGTGCTTAGTGATCAGCATGGTGGTGTTACTGATCAGCATGGTGCTAGTGTCACAGGTTGTAGTGATCAGCATGGTGGTGCTGTGATCAGCAGGTGGTGCTGGTGATCAGCATGGTGGTGTATGATCAGCAGTGGTGTCTAGTGATCAGCATGGTGGTGCTAGTGGTCAGCATGGTGGTGCTAGTGATCAGCAGGGTGTTAGTGATCAGCAGGTGGTGTAGTGATCAGCATGGTGGTGCTAGTGATCAGCAGGGTGGTGTTAGTGATCAGCATGGTGGTGCTGGTGATCAGCAGGGTGGTGCTGGTGATCAGCATGGTGGTGTTAGTGATCAGCATGGTGGTGCTAGTGATCAGCATGGTGGTGCTAGTGATCAGCAGGGTGGTGCTAGTGATCAGCATGGTGGTGCTAGTGATCAGCAGGGTGGTGGCTGGTGATCAGTCAGCAGGTGGTGCTAGTGATCAGCAGGGTGGTGCTAGTGATCAGCAGGGTGGTGCTAGTGATCAGCATGGTGGTGCTAGTGATCAGCATGGTGGTGTTAGTGATCAGCATGGTGGTGTTAGTGATCAGCATGGTGGTGTTAGTGATCAGCATGGTGGTGTTAGTGATCAGCATGGTGGTGCTGGTGATCAGCAGGGTGGTGCTGGTGATCAGCATGGTGGTGTTAGTGATCAGCATGGTGGTGCTAGTGATCAGCATGGTGGTGCTAGTGATCAGGAGGGTGGTGCTAGTGATCAGCAGGTGGTGCTAGTGATCAGCAGGTGTGCTAGTGATCAGCAGGTGGGCTAGTGATCAGCAGGGTGGTGCTAGTGATCAGCATGGTGGTGCTAGTGATCAGCAGGGTGGTGCTAGTGATCAGCAGGGTGGTGCTAGTGATCAGCAGGGTGGTGCTAGTGATCAGCAGGGTGGTGCTAGTGATCAGCAGGGTGTGCTAGTGATCAGCAGGGTGGTGCTGGTGATCAGCAGGGTGGTGCTAGTGATCAGCAGGGTGGTGCTAGTGATCAGCAGGTGGTGCTAGTGATCAGCAGGTGGTGCTAGTGATCAGCATGGTGGTGCTAGTGATCAGCAGGGTGAGTGCGTAGTGATCAGCATGGTGGTGCTAGTGATCAGCAGGGTGGGCTAGTGACAGCAGGTGGTGCTAGTGATCAGCAGGGTGGTGCTAGTGATCAGCATGGTGGTGCTAGTGATCAGCAGGGTGGTGCTAGTGATCAGCAGGGTGGTGCTAGTGATCAGCAGGGTGGTGCTAGTGATCAGCAGGGTGGTGCTAGTGATCAGCAGGGTGGTGCTGGTGATCAGCAGGGTGGTGCTAGTGATCAGCAGGGTGGTGCTAGTGATCAGCAGGTGGGCAGTGTCAGAGGTGTGCTAGTGATCAGCAGGTGGTGCTAGTGATCAGCAGGGTGGTGCTAGTAAATCAGCAGGGTGGTGCTAGTGATCAGCAGGGTGGTGCTAGTGATCAGCAGGGTGGTGCTAGTGATCAGCATGGTGGTGCTAGTGATCAGCAGGGTGGTGCTAGTGAATCAGCAGGTGGTGCTAGTGATCAGCAGGGTGGTGCTAGTGATCAGCATGGTGGTGCTAGTGATCAGCAGGGTGGTGCTAGTGATCAGCAGGGTGGTGCTGTGTCAGAGTGTGCTAGTGATCAGCAGGTGGTGCTAGTGATCAGCAGGGTGGTGCTAGTGATCAGCAGGGTGGTGCTAGTGATCAGCATGGTGGTGCTAGTGATCAGCAGGGTGGTGCTAGTGATCAGCATGGTGGTGCTAGTGATCAGGTGTGCAGTGATCACAGGGTGGTGCTAGTGATCAGCAGGGTGTGCTAGTGATCAGCAGGGTGGTGCTAGTGATCAGCAGGGTGGTGCTAGTGATCAGCAGGGTGGTGCTAGTGATCAGCAGGGTGGTGCTAGTGATCAGCAGGGTGGTGCTAGTGATCAGCAGGGTGTGCTAGTGATCAGCAGGGTGGTGCTAGTGATCAGCATGGTGGTGCTAGTGATCAGCAGGGTGGTGCTAGTGATCAGCATGGTGGTGCTAGTGATCAGGGTGGTGCTAGTGATCAGCAGGTGGTGCTAGTGATCAGCAGGGTGGTGCTAGTGATCAGCAGGGTGGTGCTAGTGATCAGCAGGGTGGTGCTAGTGATCAGCATGGTGGTGCTAGTGATCAGCAGGGTGGTGCTAGTGATCAGCATGGTGGTGCTAGTGATCAGCAGGGTGGTGCTAGTGATCAGCAGGGTGGTGCTAGTGACAGGTGTGCAGTGATCAGCAGGTGGTGCTAGTGATCAGCATGGTGGTGCTAGTGATCAGCATGGTGGTGCTAGTGATCAGCAGGGTGGTGCTAGTGTCACTGGTGTCTAGTGATCAGCAGGGTGTGCTAGTGATCAGCAGGGTGGTGCTAGTGATCAGCAGGGTGTGCTAGTGATCAGCAGGGTGGTGCTAGTGACCAGCAGGGTGGTGCTAGTGATCAGCATGGTGGTGCTAGTGATCAGCAGGTGGTGCTAGTGATCAGCAGGGTGGTGCTAGTGATCAGCAGGGTGGTGCTAGTGATCAGCAGGGTGGTGCTAGTGATCAGCGGGTGAGTGATTGCTAGTGATCAGCAGGGTGGTGCTAGTGATCAGCAGGTGGTGCTAGTGATCAGCAGGGTGTGCTAGTGATCAGCAGGGTGGTGCTAGTGATCAGCATGGTGGTGCTAGTGATCAGCAGGGTGGTGCTAGTGATCAGCATGGTGGTGCTAGTGATCAGCAGGGTGTGCTAGTGATCAGCAGGGTGGTGTAGTGATCACGGGTGTGCTAGTGATCAGCAGGTGGTGCTATGATGATGTGGTGCTAGTGATCAGCAGGGTGGTGCTAGTGATCAGCATGGTGGTGCTAAGTGATCAGCAGGTGGTGCTAGTGATCAGCATGGTGGTGCTAGTGATCAGCAGGGTGGTGCTAGTGATCAGCAGGTGGTGCTGTGATCAGCATGTGAGCTAGTGATCAGCAGGGTGTGCTAGTGATATCTGCAGGGTGGTGCTAGTGATCAGCAGGTGTGCTAGTGATCAGCAGGGTGGTGCTAAGGTGATCAGCATGGCGTGGTGCTAGTGATCAGCATGGGGTGCTAGTGATCAGGGTGGTACTATGATCAGCATGGTGGTGCTAGTGATCAGCAGGGTGGTGCTAGTGATCAGCATGGTGGTGCTAGTGATCAGCAGGGTTTTGTTAGTGATCAGCAGGGTGGTGCTAGTGATCAGCAGGGTGGTGCTAGTGATCAGCAGGGTGGTGCTAGTGATCAGCATGGTGGTGCTGGTGATCAACAGGGTGGTGCTAGTGATCAGCATGGTGGTGCTGGTGATCAACAGGGTGGTGCTAGTGATCAGCAGGGTGGTGCTAGTGATCAGCAGGGTGGTGCTAGTGATCAGCATGGTGGTGCTAGTGATCACAGGAAAGCTCGCAAGCTCTAGCCCCACCGGTACCACATCGTCCCAGTAGGTTCGGAAACATTTGGCTCAAGGGGAAAAGCATGCAATGGTTTTCTTCAAAGAGCTGAGTTCCAGGCTCATCAGAAATCAGAGGGTTGCCATGTTTCTCTACCAGCGCCTCAGTGTGGCGATCCAGAGGAGTGACTGCTGCGTCTAGGGTTCCCGTCCGGTGTCTCAAGAGCCCCACAACTTAAATTAAGAGTTTACATTCTTTGCACTTCTGCATGCAACTTAATTCCTAAAGTACTCTGCTCATTATGATCTTTGTCATACTGTGTAGTCGGTATCATTTATCTTTTAACCAAATATGGCCAAGATGTATTGTCTTTTTTTCTTCAGCCTCTTTTGAGTGGGATAAGAGGATAAACGAGATCAAATCTTCCAAAATGGGACTTTTACAGTTTTGGATGAGGCATTGAAACTTGAATTCAGTCATCAATTTGATTGATGTTTCTTTTGTAACATGTGAGAGCAGAAATTTTTGTATATTGTACCAGTGCTGAAAGTTTTATCTTTGACGTCACTGGTTGTCTGTAACGTTACTGGTTCTTTCTGTACTAGTTTTCCGACGTCACCGATTCTGTGACGTAGCTGGTTATCTTCAAGGTTGATATCAATACTCCTCTTTAAATAGCGTCACTGCAACTCTGGGAGTACCGCAGTTTAACCTGTCTGGGTCACGTCTTGTGTAACATAACTCGCAACTTACGTCAAGACACTCACGATAAGTGTCAAGCATACCTGTTTTTATCAAGCAAGAAATATTTACAGCCTTAACGTCAGAGACGTAAATCATACGAGAAAAAATGTGTATAAAAAAAATAAATTTGCTGATGTGAAAGTTTTATGTTGATCTACGAGCAGCCAAGACCGCCACGTAACACCCTAAGTTTTCCTGTCAAATATTTTACCAGGAAATTTTTAGGTAACAGTGACAATAATTTAGGTGAGGGTATTATTATTCTCATGGCTCGTGTTTATCATGTTCTTAACATTTTTCATGAATTTTTGGGGGCTTGTGTATTGCTGTGTTTAACCATGTTATAAAATTCATTATATTTATATGAATACGATCAATGAAATTAAAGACGGCACAATGATGATGTTGATAATAATGATGAATGATTGTTGAAGACGATACGAATTATTTATGACAAATTGATGTTGATCCTCAGTGGTATTGGGGTTTTCCAATAATATTAGGCGTGAATAAAACCAGACCTGATACATGTCGGCACCTACCTGGCAGAAAAATACGCCAAAAGCATTATTAAAATATTCCAATTATCTCTTGGTGATAAAAAGCCTTGCGAAAGCTCCTAATTTCACAATCATCAATGTTTCCCTTTATTGTTCCAATATGTGGGAGTCTCTGCTGTTTCCCAGTACTATGATGATCCTCACCTTCCTTCTGCTGCTTCTCACCTTCTCTTGAAGACCTCTAGTGACTGTCAGTTTCTCATGACGACTTCTGCAACCTTTCGCTTCCTTTACAAGATTTCTGTCTCTCTTTCAGCAGGTAATCTTATATTTTCGCTAAAACGTTGAAGAGGCTAGAACTCTTGATATTATCAGTAGTGTACAATCATACTAGCAGTACCCAACTTCACTACTGAGTACATCCTATACCCGCTGAATTATGTACCTTCCACTGAGTACAGGTCCGGGAGTTTAGGTGCTTTGTTGACTGTATGCAAGCAGTAACAAACACTTATTCCTTTTTTATAACATTGAGACAATATTAATGAGAAAATACTAATGAGACTAAATTTTAAAGTATTTCTGACCAAGAAAATGTGTATAATACTAAAAAAATAATTAAAAAAACAGAAATGTTTAATGAACACATTAGCAAAACAAAAAATTTAGGGTTTTGAAGACTATACGAAAAGGTAACAAACAGTAAACTTTTCTTCCTGACAAGTTCCAACAATCTTCAGCAAATATTCCCTGGTTATAAACTGCTGTTTATACTTTTTATTTCTTGCATGTTGTTGAAAACAGCATAGCAAAAAACACACAAAAAATAAAGAATTTATGGTATATATCGTGGTTACGTCTATCCTTTGTACTCCCATGTACTTTCATGCACTCGCATGTATTTTCATGTACTCCCATGTGCTTTCATACACTCACATGTATTTTCATGTACTCCCATGTGCTTTCATACACTCACATGTATTTTCATGTACTCCCATGTACGCCCGTGCAATCGTTTGCTTCCCATGGAACCCCTACGGAAGCCCCACGATACTGATGACGGATTTGTTCTTCAATTCCTTAGATCGAACGTAACTGCTTCACATTCCCCAGAGGCTGCATCACCTATAAATATAATAATAGTAGTAGTAATAATAATAATAATAATAATAATAATAATAATAATAATAATAATAATAATAATAATAATAATAATAATAATAATAATAATCATGCTTCCTACGTATTGTCTCGTATTAAGTTAAAATCCCCGTGCGATTTGCTTTTTTTACTTATTATAATTTTAAATTTTTGTGAAAAATTTAGGTGCTGCCCGAGAGATTTTGTTGGGAGAATATCCAGCAAATTATAACGTTCGCTACGGTATTAGGACGTTCATTTCAGAACGGGAACGTTAGCTTCCGTGAAAGAACGCTGGTTTCTATGTAAAAAAATTGGTTACGGTATTAAAACGTTAGCTATGTTGTTGAAATCTGGCTGTGGTATTTTAACGTTCATTACTGTACTATTACGTTAACTACAAAATTAGAACGATAGTTAAAGATTAGAAAGATAGTTACAAGATTAGAAAGATGGCTACAAGATTAGAAAGATAGCTACAAAATTAGAAAGATAGCTACAAGATTAGAACGCTAGCTACAAGATTAGAAAGCTAACTACGAGATTAGAAATCTAACTACGAGATTAGAAAGCTAACTACGAAATTAGAAAGTTAACTACAAGATAGATTAGAAAGCTAATTAGAAGATTAGAGGTCTAACTTCGAGGTTCGAAGTTCACTGCGTGACTAACACTCGCTGAAGGCTAAAATATTGTTGACTATGGTGCCAAAATAAAAAGTCATAATGATAGTTAGAAAAAAGTATGTGATACTCGGAGCCAAAAATTCTGGCGTAATTCTGCATTAGTCTGAAGTTTTAAATTCTGCTTCATTTGCGTCCAGCACGGCCGACTGTATAACTGGCAGCGGGATAGTTGGCTGGATAGTGGCAGGATAACCGAACGAGATAACAGGATATTTGGCAGGAGAGCTAATGGAATACCTGGAATTTTAGCTGGCATAATTAACTGAATGGACAACTGATGGTATGGATGTTAAATTTCCAGCATAGATAACTGGCAGGATAACTGACATAACTGGCACTTGATATAACTGGCAGGATAATTGACATAACTGTCAGGATAGCTGACATAACTGGCAGGATAGCTGACATAACTAGTAGGATAGTTGACATAACCGGTAGGATAGCTGACATAACCAGCAGGATAGCTGACATAATTGGCAG
Organism: Cherax quadricarinatus; assembly: GCF_026875155.1. Lineage (NCBI taxonomy): Eukaryota > Metazoa > Arthropoda > Malacostraca > Decapoda > Parastacidae > Cherax > Cherax quadricarinatus. The sequence goes on from NC_069413.1 coordinate 57,825,060, forward strand.
GATAGCCGACATAACTGACGGGGTAGCTGACATAACTGGTAGGATAGCTGACATAACTGGCAGGATAGCTGACATACCTGGTACGATAGCTGACATAACTGGTACGATAGCTGACATAAATGGTACGATAGCTAACATAGCTGGCAGGATAGCAGACATAATTATAATTGGATAACTGGGTGGCTGCGGGTTCAGTGTGTAGTCAGATACATGTAATTACCCATATACATATTCTACAAAATCTGCACAATATAGATTTTGTAGAATCAAACATTATTATGTAAAAGTGAAAAATAGAATTAGCTAACTGCAAGATTAGAAAGCTAACTACGAGATTAGAAAACTAACTACGAGATTAGAAAGCTAACTACGAGATTAGAAAGCTAACTACGAGATTAGAAAGCTAACTACGAGATTAGAAAGCTAACTACGAGATTAGAAAGCTAACTACGAGATTAGAAAGCTAACTGCAAGATTAGAAAGCTAACTACGAGATTAGAAAGCTAACTACCAGATTAGAAAGCTAACTACGAGATTAGAAAGCTAACTACGAGATTAGAAAGCTAACTACGAGATTAGAAAGCTAACTACGAGATTAGAAAGCTAACTACGAGATTAGAAAGCTAACTGCAAGATTAGAGCAAATCAGATAGAAGCTAATACGAGATTAGAAAGCTAACTACGAGATTAGAAAGCTAACTACGAGATTAGAAAGCTAACTACGAGATTAGAAAGCTAACTACGAGATTAGATGAAAAATAGACTGGAAAAGAATAGATAAGTAAAATTTGCCAACTTTGCGTTGAAATTAACTGTCATTCTCATAATAAGATGTAGATGGAAGGGAGTGATGAAGGGCGGATGTGATGATGGATGAGAGAGTGAAGAGTGAGAGGAATATAATTGATCAACAGATGAAGAGATAAAGGGGGAGGGAATAGTAAACGGGAAAGAGAAAGTTAACAGGAAGGTAATATTTAACGGGAAGGGGAAAGTTAACAGTAAAGTAATGGTTAAGAGGAAAGTAATGGTTGACGGGAAAGTAATGGTTAACGGGAAAGTAATGATTAACGGGAAGGAAATGGTTAACGAGAAAGTAATGGTCAACGGGAAGGAGAGTTAACAGGAAGGAAAGCTTCAATTCCTTGAGCGTAGGTGTCGTCAACAGCATCAATGCATTAAGGGTCATTCATGGGTTTAACTCCGTTTTATCAAACACTGCATGTGTGTACCTTCGTTAAAATGTTGAACATGTGCACCGTGTGCATGTCTTCTTTAATTAACAGTATCTCTGTTAAACCAAGTTCTGTTTCCTTTTTGGTCCAGTGCAGTATTTCTTTTTTTTTTTTTTTTTTTTTTTTTACAACATGGTGTATCAATTGTTTTGATGTTTCTTAATGTGGTAATAATTATTTTTTCCTGCTTTTGTATGTGACTTTTCCAGTTTTTTTTTTATTTACTGTTCCATGTACAGTGGAATGCCGGTGTTCGAACGTACCGGACCTCGAACGAACCAGAATCCGAACAATTTTGTTCAGAAAAAAATAGCCCTAGTCTTTGAATGTTTTTCTAGAGTCCGAACGTGCTGACTGGTTTAAAATTCAGTTGTAAAAAAAAAAAAAAAAAAACTTTACAGGAAAGCCCTGTTTCAAAAGTGCTTTGAAGTGACCTCTGATACTAACCAAATTCCTTCAGCATCCTTCAGTATGTGAAGCTGATAAATGAAGCCTGGGAAATATTGTTTCGGACATCGAACTTTTCGCAGTTCGAGCACAACCTAGGAAATAATTATGTTCAAACACCGGGGGTTCCACTGTACTTGAAAGTTGGTGTTTATGTGTCCGAGGGTTTGTATCCCAGAGTTCGTGTGCGAAGGTTCGTGTGTCCGAGACTTCATGTGTCAAAGGGTTCATGTGTCCGAGGATTTTTGTGTCCGAGGATGTGTGTGTCCGAGGGGTCTATGTGTCCGAGGGTTTGTGTCCGAGTCACTGACTGTTGGAGTGGCTGGTTTGTGATTAAAATTCTGGCAGGGGAGCAGCATCGCAGCTGGGGTCATAGTAATAAAATTTATCGCCGACCAGCACCCATGAGGCAAACTGAATTACACGACGTAGAACACATTGTGTGGACCACACCATGTGTGGTTAACACGGCATGGTCCACAAGTGGAGCGCGTCATGTGTTGTGAACACGGCATGGACCACATGTGGATCACATCATGTGTGGTTAACACGGCATGGTCCACATGTGGACCACACCATGTGTTGTGAACACGGCATGGACCACATGTGGACCACATCATGTGTGGTTAACACGGCATAGACCACATGTGGACCACACCATGTGTGGTGAACACGGCATAGACCACATGTGGACCACATCATGTGTGGTTAACACGGCATGGTCCACATGTGGACCGTATGGTGTGGACCACAGGATGTGGAATAAACATTCTGGATCTGATGGTGTGGAAAATAGGCTCCTCACCAACCCCGTTAGCAAAAATCGCCCACTTCTTTATTTTTCAGATATTTTTAGATATAACGACTTTCATATTTACTTACATGTCGAAAAAAAAAATGCAACTAACTCACTTTATTTACATTCAGTTGGACTTGGACTATTATTATCAGTAGTAAAAAAACGAAATACATCAATATTTAATATTCAAATCCGTATGTATTAAAAAATACATTAGTTATAACCACATAAATTAGAAATTTGCACGCATAACACTTAATATATAATGTACTGCATGAGACGCAGGCGAGACCATATATGAATAATACATATATATGTTAACAGCAGCGCAATACAGGAATTTGCGAATGCAGAAATGTGTTAGAGAATTTCACGGGTGACAAACACACACCTGTAATGAATGCAGAGTTATGTGTAGTATTATGGAGGATAGTTCGTTTCGTCCGAAGTCACAGTTGTTTATATTTTCACTTATTTTCAGAAAGTAAAAATGACTCCCGGATGTTACAAATCCGAATAAAATGGTTCAATAGAAGAATTAATTGAGGATTCACCAAAATGGTTACAAGCATAAGCTGGAAATTTCAGCTAGCTTCAGAAGCAAGGATTAATATCATAAGGGAGTGAAAAAGTGTTGCACGCTATGTACTTGAAGGAAGTACGTCATATCTAAAATTTACAGCCTTAAGGGGTACGTAATATACATGTTCATTTTTCCACTTTAATCTAAATTGTCCATAATTACTAACGCATTTGCTTTGTCTGTTTCGTAAGGTGAAGTCTAAGATCTTTCCTTAATTCATGTTGTAACTTAAAAAATCTTTGAGGACAACACAACAGCTCAGACTTCACCTTACGAAAGAGACAGAGTAAACGCGAGAGTAATTATGGACAAGGTAGATTATAGTGGAAAAAATGAACGTGTTAAGATAAATAAGATAAGATTTCGTTCGGATTTTTAACCCCGGAGGGTTAGCCACCCAGGATAACCCAAGAAAGTCAGTGCGTCATCAAGGACTGTCTAACTTATTTCCATTGGGGTCCTTAATCTTGTCCCCCAGGATGCGACCCACACCAGTCGACTAACACCCAGGTACCTATTTGCTGCTAGGTGAACAGGACAACAGGTGTAAGGAAACGTGTCGAAATGTTTCCACCCGCCGGGAATCGAACCCGGGCCCTCCGTGTGTGAAGCGGGAGCTTTAGCCACCAGGCCACCGGGCCTGAAGAAGACAGGGTACTTACGTCCCTTTTAAGTTCTGCCTTTACACACTCTTAAGATATAAACAAAAATTCCCCGAATCTTAGACCTAGAAAGATTAAATCTTTATAAATTAGATCTAGAAATTTATTAGATGAGTCGAAAGAGATGTTATTAATCAAGGTGGCAAGGTCAAATTCTATTGGTAAATTCTATAAAAAAGCGTATTTATTTTGATCAACAAAAGTCTTGTCCATGAAGCAAGCCGAGTGAGGACAGGAATTAAATCAAGATCATGTTCGTGTGACAAGTTTTCACCGACCATGGTTTAGTCATGTCAAAAGAATTCATGTCTTATTTATCTTAAGAAACATAATATCTCGGTCAGATTTCGAGAAATCATATCGCGGTGACCATTTGTTATTTTTTTCTGTAACTGAAAAAACTGCATTAAGTTTTTATTTTAATTTAGATTATATTAAATAGGTTAGCTAATAATTGGTCACATAAACATACAGAAAACATATTAATAAAAAAGTATAATATAAAGCAACCGCAACATGTCTAGAAAGGCAGTGTTAGGAAAAAGCCAGGGAACGTTCGGCGGCTGTTGTGAGGAGTACAGTCGTATGAGCCTCACTAGACCTTAAGAAATGAAGAGGTGACATGTATACCAATACGTATATTGCACTGTATATTGCTCTATGCCAGTATGTATACCAATGTATATTTTTTTTTTATTATCACACTGGCCGATTCCCACCAAGGCAGGGTGGCCCGAAAAAGAAAAACTTTCACCATCATTCACTCCATCACTGTCTTGCCAGAAGGGTGCTTTACACTACAGTTTTTAAACTGCAACTGTATATATATGTATGTATATATATATATATATATATATATATATATATATATATATATATATATATATATATATATATATAAATATATATATTTTATATATACATATTATATTTTTTTATTTATTTATTTATTTATTTATACCCCGTATACCACTGTGATTGTAACCATGTATACCGCCACCTTTACCTAGCATATCACTATGTATATTGCATTATATAGCACAATATACACTCATACACATTTCCTTTCATCACATTCACCCAAATCCCTCAGCAAACCTCTACATCCCAAACAATATAACGCCAAGTCTGCCAAAACAGATCAGAGGAGAGAGCTTGACAGGTCAGGCTGTGGTTACACCCACCGTGTTCACCTCCACTATCAGGGCCAACACGTCGTTTACAATTTGCTCTTGGTCGTCTTCCCAACACCTAAGATTTGCTGCTGCGAGTTTCCAGGTAGAGGAAATCAGCGTCTGTGAGATTACCTATTTCAGCGACAGATAGAAAGGTACTATGACCCATGTCATCAGGATTTAGTACAGTAACGCAGTTTTAAAAGTGTTCACAAGTAGCAAACTATTGCTGCTTGGAATCTGTAAAATATTTACTATTATATGAAATACAATGTGACACATAATTATGACTTTCATAGGTATGCCCCTAGTTATACAATGGATTTAGGGCCAAAAGTAATGTTTCAATAAGTGGAACAATATATCAAACATATTGCCTAATGTTTTACTTCGTGGGTCAGATTCTTACAGGTACAATAACGTATTTTCTTCGTAATTTAGGAGAATGTAGTGTATCTAGTCTAGGGATGTGCAGGAGATTCGGTATCGGTATCGGCCATTTTTACGGTTTCGGAATCGGTGAAAAAGCGACCAATACCAACCGATACTTTCTAAAATAGTAAAATTACAAGTGATTAAAAAATCAACATTAACACTCTGCCTCACGATTGTGACGATTACTCACACGCACACGCACACACACACACACACATAGACTGGACACAGCAACACGGGGACACAGTTGGAAGCTGAAGACACAGATGAATCACAGGCTTGTTAGGAAGTATTCATTCAGCCACAGAGTAGTCAGGAAGTGGAATAGTTTAGGAAGCGATGTAGTGGAGGCAGGATCCATACATAGCTTTAAGCAGAGGTACGATAAAGCTCATGGTTCACGGAGAGTGACCTAGTGGCGACCAGTAAAGAGGCGGGGCCAGGAGCTTGGACTCGACCCCTACAACCTCAACTAGGTGAGTACTAGGTGAGTACACATACACACCATACACACACACTCACACACACATATGTGTATGTGTGTATGTGTATGTTAGGCCCATACTGGAGTATGCAGCACCAGTCTGGAACCCACACCTGTTCAAGCACGTCAAGAAGTTAGAGAAAGTACAAAGGTTTGCAACAAGGCTAGTCCCAGAGCTCAAGGGAATGTCGTACGAGGAAAGGTTAAGGGAAATCGGACTGACGACACTGGAGGACAGAAGGGTCAGGGGAGACATGATAACGACATACAAGATACTGCGGGGAATAGACAAGGTGGACAAAGATAGGATGTTCCAGAGAGGGGACACAGGGACAAGGGGTCACAACTGGAAGTTGAAGACTCAGACGAGTGACAGGGACGTTAGGAAGTATTTCTTCAGTCATAGAGTTGTCAGCAAGTGGAATAGCCTAGCAAGTGAAGTAGTGGAGGCAGGAACCATACATAGTTTTAAGAAGAGGTATGACAAAGCTCAGGAAGCAGAGAGAGAGAGGACCCAGTAGCGATCAGTGAAGAGGCGGGGCCAGGAGCTGAGTCTCGACCCCTGCAACCACAATTAGGTGAGTACAATTAGGTGAGTACACACACACACACACACACACACACAACACACACACACACCACACCACACACACACATAACACACACACACACACACACACACACACAACAACACACACACACACACACACACATACACACACACACACACACACACACACACACACACACACACACATACACACACACACACACACACACACACACACACACACACACACACACACACATACACAACACACACACACACACACACACACACACACACACACACACACACACACACACAACACACACACACACACACACACACACACACACACACAACACACACACACACACACACACACACACACACACACACACACACACACACACACACACACACACACACACACACACACACACACACACAAACACACACACACACACACCACACACACACACACACACACACACACACACACACACACACACACACACACACACACACACACACACACACACACACACACACACACACACACACACACACACACACACAGTAAAATAGGTACCTGAGTGTTAGTCGACTGGTGTGGGTCGCATCCTGTGGGCAGAATTAGCCTAATTTACCCGAAATGCTCTGCAATACAAGGGGCTTTCTGTGTAGTAGTATGTCAATGATGTCAGCTGGGCCTATATACCTTGTACATGTACTTGTAAAAATAAAGATTATTGTTATTTTACTATGTAGGGGTCACATTTTGACCCGCACAGCATTTCATAACCTGCTCATCTGAGTGGCCCAACTGCCCCAGCCTAGCGTACCATGAGTGGCCCAACTGCCCCAGCCTAGCGTACCATGAGGGCCCAACTGCCCCAGCCTGGCGTACCTTGAGTAGCACAACTGTCCCAGCCTGGCGTACCATGAGTGGCCCAACTGCCCCAGCCTGGACGTACCATGAGTGGCCCAACTGCCCCAGCCTGGCGTACCATGAGTGGCCCAACTGCCCCAGCCTGGACGTACCATGAGTGGCCCAACTGCCCCAGCCTGGGCGTACCATGAGTGGCCCAACTGCCCCAGCCTGACGTACCATGAGTGGCCCAACTGCCCCAGCCTGACGTACCATGAGTGGCCCAACTGCCCCAGCCTGACGTACCATGAGTGGCCCAACTGCCCCAGCCTGGCGTACCATGAGTGGCCCAACTGCCCCAGCCTGACGTACCATGAGTGGCCCAACTGCCCCAGCCTGGCGTACCATGAGTGGCCCAACTGCCCCAGCCTGGCCACGCCCCACCAGTCAAAAAATCCCCGCGGCGTACCATGAGTGCACACTGCCCAGTGGCGTACAGTCAGCTTGCGTAATTTCTCATCAAACCCGTGGCAGAGCAGAAGGACGAATTAATTTCACCGCTAAACAACGGAACCCGCAACATCGGCCGAAAATTTTGGAATCGGTTTGGCAAAAATTTTGGTATCGTCCCATTCCTAGTATCCATCCCTCCCCCTCACCATGTCTTTCTTAATTAATGTTTCTACGCTGTCATAAAACACCGTAAGTCTTGTGGCAGTTGTTATTTTTGTTTCAATACTTTATCAGTCCTGTTATCTTCACTATTACCGTATTATTATTATTATTATTATTATTATTATTATTATTATTATTATTATTATTATTATTATTATTTTTAATAGTTATACAATACCCATTATCATAGTTTACATGTCAGTGATATCAGTCTGCAGTTTTATTTTCTCTTCTTGTGCTTTTAGAATATTGCAACAATAATTGCTGTTTACCTGCTTTTTAAATTTTGGTTAGACTTCTTAGGATGTCAGTTAAGGATGTCATTTCACTTAGGGCTTCTTTTTATCATTCTCTGTTTTGTTGATACTCTCAACTCTCTGCTGTTATGTCTCTTCTCTCCAGTGGTACCATTGTTCCTGCAGTGAATACCTACTTGAATCATTTGTTCATTTTCTCAGAGATTTATTTCATTTGTTTCCTCTTCCTTCCTTCGTACCGTAACTTGAATCTTTACTGCATCTTCCCTCTCGTGTGGACTTCGCCTTCATAGATATGAAGTTATCCTCCACTTCCTTTAACTTCCCTGCAGAGCACCTGATCTGATTCGATGTCTTTCCTTTAATTTACCGTTGTCTCTGAGCCGTGTTCAAAAAAATCCCCAGTTTTTGCATAGTTCAGTCTCCTTTAGTCTGGTCTGTCTCTTCCCCTCTCTCTTATGCACCTTGCCATAACCATTACAACCAGGTAGTCGAAACTCAGAACTGTGTGTTAGCTGGCAACAGTAAGGTCCCTCAGGCTATTTCTCCAGTATGATGGGAGTCTGTGTGTGTGTGTGTGTGTGTGTGTGTGTGTGTGTGTGGTGTGTGTGTGTGTGTGTGTGTGTGTGTGTGTGTGTGTGTGTGTGTGTGTATTCACCTATTTGTGATTGCTGGGGTCCATTCACAGCTCCTGGCCCTGCCTCTTCACTAGTCGCTACTAGGTGACTCTTCCTGCTCCATAAGCTTTATTATACCTTTTCTTAAAGCTATGTATGTATACTGCCTCCACTACATCACTTCCAAGACTATTCCACTTCCTGACAACTCTGTGACTGAAGAAATACTTCCTAACATCCCTGTGATTCATTTGAGTCTTCAACTTCCAATTGTGACCCCTTGGTTCTGTGTCCCATCTCTGGAATATCCTGTCTCTGTCCACCTTGTCAATTCCTCTCAGTATTTTATGTGTCGTTATCACATCCCCCTTATTTCTCCTGTCCTTCAGTGTCGTCAGGTCAGTTTCCCTTAACCTCTCCTCGTAGTACATGCCCGTTAGCTCCGGGACTAGTCTTGTTGCAAATCTTTGCACTTTCTCTAATTTACTTACATGCTTGGCTAGGTGTGGGTTCCAAACTGGTGCTGCATCCTCCAATATAGGCCAGACATACACGGTGTACAGGGTCCTGAACGATCACTGTGTGTGTGTGTGTGTGTGTGTGTGTGTGTGTGTGTGTGTGTGTGTGAAGAGAAGGAAGTTGGAGTATCAGCAAAAGCATCATGAAATACCTCAATAGCTGCTGATGTCTTGAATCTAACCTCATTAACCTACCATTACAACATCAAAGTTGAGGCAGCTGTCTTGAGAGGCCAGACGAAGGTGAGGCTGCGGCGGGTGTCGCTGTAAGCCACTACCCACAACTCTCTCTCTCTCTCTCTCTCTCTCTCTCTCTCTCTCTCTCTCTTTCTCTTTTTTTTTTTTTTTTTTACACAAGGTTTGACAAGGTTAAGGATCCCTAGCTTTATTGACAAGCTATTTACAGGTTAAGGATTCCTAACTTTATTGGCAAGCTAAGAGCTGTTACCGACATCAGCTTATTTGAAAACATTTTTATTGTTATGAGACATACAAGTAGGGAACAGGATGAAGATGGAGCCATCTGTGGGCCAGCATTTTCATTTGATCAACTGATTTTATCTCGTTGACATCATTATGCTGTACGAATGTGTTCCATACTCGAGTCATCCTGGGTATATATGATCTCAGATGAAGTGAAGCTCTGGAGAAGGGTACAGCCAGAGTGAAGTTGCTCCTTTCTGCCCGTCTTGTGGCATAAAAGCTTGTTTCACGCTGTCCTCGAAGTGGATCCAAGTGTGGTACTTTGACAATATTGGTCTTGTACATAACAGTAAGGCCACCCACATCCCTCCTGTGTTGAAGGCTCTGCTGAAATGGCAGATCTCTCTCTCTCTCTCTCTCTCTCTCTCTCTCTCTCTCTCTCTTTCTCTCTCTCTCTCTCTCTCTCTCTCTCTCTCTCTCTCTCTCTCTCTCTCTCTCTCTATTACTAAGCATTCTGGAGATTTACCTGCGTTCCAAGTCTCTGCACTCCCATCATGGAACCATAACAGGTTCCCAAGTCTCTGCACTCCCATCATGGAACCATAACAGGTTCCAAGTCTCTGCACTCCCATCGTGGAACCATGACAGGTTCCAAGTCTCTGCACTCCCATCATGGAACCATAACAGGTTCCCAAGTCTCTGCACTCCCATCATGGAACCATAACAGGTTCCCAAGTCTCTGCACTCTCATCATGGAACCATAACAGGTTCCATGAAGCGAGAGCTTCATTCCTATTCTTTTTTAACCAATATAACAATTTGTCTAATTAGTAGTTAAAAGCTAAATTATTCTTACTTTAGAAACTGTATAATAATAATAATAATAATAATAATAATAATAATAATAATAATAATAATAAAAATAATTATTATTATTATTATTATTATTATTATTATTATTATATTATTATTATTATTATTATTAATAATTATTAATTATTTATTTTTATTATTATTAATTATTATTATTATTATTAATTATTATTATTACTATTATTATTATTATTATTATTATTACTATTATTTTGATAATACTACAAACTAATTCCATTTTATTCTCCAATATTTTTTTACGGTGAACTTAGGTTTTATTGGCCATTTAAGATTCTCAGGATTTGCATATATGAATGGAAAATTTTCAGTGACGTATTTGAGGAGGCCAAAGTGAATGCATTATCATGAAGGCTATTCTAAAAAATTATATTTATGAAAAAAATTTACCATTTTAAATGTTCTGAGTTCTCATCACTTAAGCCATTGTCGTTTTTTAGGAAATATTAACTTCTTTTATGAACGTTATGCACGAACCTTGCAAAGACATCTGACTCACGGTACGGGTGGGGATTGAACTCGCGGCAAGTGAGTCGTGAAATTCCAGGCCAGCACGTAAGAAGAAATTTCTCATTTAATATATCGCAAATGATATACAATGATGAATCTAAGCAATAATCTACTGGCAGGGTTGCATCTGCTCTTGTTGCCACCTCCCTAGATAAGAAATATTGCAACCATGTTTAGTTACAAGTAAGAATTAACAGCTGGGCGTCTACACTGCAAACCAAATTGTTTGCCATTTTAATGGCACTTAAGTTAACTATAAGTTAACTTATAACACTGAGCACCCTCATGGGGTATGCGCTTGCTTTTGATAATGACAATAATAATAACAATAATAATAATAATAATAATAACATTGAGCTTGGCTCTTTGATCATTACTCATTCTATGTCATCATTAATTATACTTGACTCACATAATGACCAACATGTTCATGTGCTCTTAGATAAGCCAGGTATTCTAAAAAATGAAAGAGAAAAAGGAATTAATGTACATTTTTTACGGATTCCATCACGCGTTGAATTACTCCTTCATGATAAAGTGAACAAGCTTGTTAAAAAAGTACCCTGAAGGAAAATGTAGAAAATAACTTTGATATATCTGAGTCAAACATTACGAATAATATTAAAATAGTAGTTAATAATAAAAAGTGAATGTCATATGAATGCAATTAGAAACAAGAGTCTATATATCAGTCATTATGACAACATGAACGTAACAAAAATGTCTATAGAGAAATTTTAATGTAAACAAACTGACTGACTAATGTTGTAGTAGTCAGGCAGTTTGGCATATACATAGAAGTTGATCAAACTAAATGAAAATTATGAGGCCAGCTCTATGGCCACTTTCGTGAACACTATATGCTCTAATGCCACCTATTGAGTAAAAAGAGAAGTATATAACCTTGTGATATGTCAGGTACTATTAATGAAAAATAAGACATTAGAGATATTAAGCAATTATTCTAAATTTGCTTGCAACAGATAAGAAAATTGCAGTAATCCAGAGATACTCCTATTAACCCTTTCTGGGGACTGGTTCCTAGGCGTGACGTTCACTGAGTATGTCTATTATTCAAACGTTCATCATACACCCACTGCATCCCTCTCTATCACGAACTGATACTCCTATTAACCCCTTTCTGGGACTGGTTCCTGGGCGTGACGTTACTGAGTATGTTCTATTTCACGTTCATCAACCCCACTGCATGCCCTCTCTATCAGCGAACGATACTCCTATTAACCCTTTCTGGGGACTGGTTCCTAGGCGTGACGTTCACTGAGTATGTTCTATTATTCGACGTTCATCATACACCCACTGGCATGCCCTCTCTATCAGCGAACTGATACTCCTATTAACCCTTTCTGGGGACTGGTTCCTAGGCGTGACGTTCACTGAGTATGTTCTATTATTCGACGTTCATCATACACCCACTGGCATGCCCTCTCGATCAGCGAACTGACAATTCAGAATATAGCAGTTATGGGGCTCCAATGCTTTATTAAATGTCCAGTTCAACCAACCAATAAAGTGAGAGCTGACTCCTCAGCCGAGGTGATGTTGCCCTTGTCTGACTGGCTGTGAGTCAGACTCGCTGACGCTGGTCCAGTCCACCCCTCCTTTCATGAGTGGCTCTTTGCTCTGTCTTATCATTAATACGACTAATTTAACTTTGTAATTATTGCACATAGTGGTGAAGAAATATACAAGTAAAGAAAACACTGTCTCTTCTGTTTTTGTTTTTCCCTTTTATTCCTAGGCTGCTCGCTTGATTGTTGACTTTGCTTACAGCCAGGTGCAACAGGCCTTGAAATTGTCACTTGTATTTGTAGGCCTATTATGCATCTGTTATCCCTTTTAGGGCCTAGTTCCTAGGCATTTTGTGTATCCAGAGGCTCTTGCGCTATCGTCCACAACCTGGATATGAGGATCTACAATAACCTAGTTGTTCCGATGGCAACATATCAATCTTACTCATGAACTTCACGAGACTACAAACACATAGACATCTGAAAGTGCCTGTGCGTACTTAGTTGTGTTTCTGGCGGTCGTCTCTTAGCTCCTGTCCCCATCACTTAATTTACAAACGTTTAGAGTTTTCTTCCGTCACTTTCATCATCCAGATCATTCCATTTTATTACTGTTGCAAGTACTTATTTTCCTGAGGTTTCTTTTGTACATCTTCATTCTTACATTTATATGGAATTTCTTATTTGTGTTTTTTAAATAGTTTAAGGATGAGACACGTCGTTATTATCTCTTTCTTGGTCTTTCTCTTACGGTCGTAAGGATCAGCTGTGTCAGATAAGCATCATAAACATGATATACAATTCCTACAAGTTTCTTTAATGAAGATACCTAAGTGTTGTATAGGTGACTTACTTATATCAACTTGTCGATTCTGTATACCATACTAACAGTTGCTTTAATTTATTCTCGTCATTCAGTTTCTTCACCTTTGGAACTAATATAGTTCAAACGTTTAATTAGATATGGGGTGTATACTCTTATAAGACAGCCAGAAGTAGTATAGTGTGTCATAAAGCATTCATTAACTCCTTTAAATATAGCTCTTATGATTTGCTTGAATCACCAATGTATCTTGTAACTGATCACTATTAGCACTACTCCCTCCATTTTCTCGTTTTTTTTTTCATTGCTTGAAATCTTACTGGGAAAAAATGCATTAATTAAGTTCATAAAAAACTGATTTCGGTAAAAGCTAGGATTCTTTTTTTTTTCTGTGCTGTTCTGACCACCAGTTTTCTGCACGACCATTACTGGTGTTCCCTTTCAGTTAGTGAAATTGAGCTTGTCTTTCCACCTTTTGTGGTGAATGGGCTGGAGATTTACGAGAAGTAATATATATTGTAGGAGTGAGAAAAGGCCTTAGGGGAGGAAGAGAAGAGAGAGGGACAGGAATAAGTTTTAAGGGATTGATAAGGGTGAGTAGGGTTAGATAGTTGACCGGAAGCTGAAGAGGCAGTTGTCAGTGTTAGGGTAGACGGGAATGAGTAGAAGTGGCAGGAGCAGGAAAAGGGCAGTGGATAATAGTGGGAAAGGGTGAAGCACAGAGAGAGAGAGAGAGAGAGAGAGTAGGTGATAAATGAGAGGAGGGGGAAAGAATAACACGAGTCGAGGTGAAGCAAGTGAAGGTGAGGGGTGGGAATGCAAAGAGGTAGAGAGACTGGAAGGACCACGTGATATTTTGAGGAATAGCAGGTAGAAAGGGTTTAGGAAGATATAATGAGGTATAGGTGGAGGGGGGCGGTTTATGATGTGCATGTTCAGCCTCTTTGAAAATGATGCCGGGGATCGAGTGGCGTAGTGGACTAAGGCGTCGAGAATTTAGCCAGCTTCCAGGTAGGCTGGATAAATAACTCGGGTTCGATCCCCGGATGGTCGCAGTATGTGATTTGATATAATCTCGATACAAGTAAGTTTACCGACGACACCAAAATAGACCGTCGGATTAATTCTGACGAGGACACTAGAGCGCTACAGGAAGATCTGGATAGGTGGAGACAAATGGTATAAAATACCGACTCAATGAAAAAATAGAGACAAATGCAATATAATGCGCTCCTTTATTAACTACATTTCGCCCCCACAGTGAGGTATATCAAGTCACAAACGGGAGTACATGAGTATATATAAGGAGCATAGTGACTAATGGTCCAAGTCGGACCGAAACGTCGTCACAAGTTTCTGTCTCTTTTGTCCATATAAAAAATCTGGAGCAATTCAAAACGATTCCCATATGCTAGCAGTTTTATGACAGACAGATATAAGTAGTTAAAAAAAAAGGCTTTTAAGGTTCCAATAAGACTGAAGTAGTCTTTAGTTAAACACCCAACTCTAAAAAAAAAAAGGGTGTGGTTTGCTTGCTTGCAATCGTGTCATTACGATTTCGTGAGTCAGATAAGTAGAAAATATCTTGAGTACATTCAATGAACATTTGCACTCTATCTCTAAGTAGGACAGACGACAGTTGAAAATTTGAAGAAAGGTTCTGGCAAACAGAAAAATTTATGGTTCCATTAATTCGTACAAATTAGAAACAGTAAAAACTCTGGACCAACTTGTGCAACATTTGGGTATCATTATTCTGGAAAGTTTCAATACTGCCTGGCGAAACGTTACTAGAATAAAGATTCCCAGATGTTGCACAAGTGTCTCATTTATCAGCAATAACAATATACTTGAAGCAGACAAATACTGGGTTACATTATTTTTTCCTGTGTGTACCGTGTATGTTAGCAGGTGTGTGCCGTGTATGTTAGCAGGAGTGTACCGTGTATGTTAGCAGGTGTGTGCCGTGTACGTTAGCAGGTGTGTACCGTGTAATTAAGAAGTGGTTATAACTTTGACCATAATTTTTAAGGGGGTGGACCGATAAGCCAGCGGAAGGCCTCGGTCAGATGACCAAGATCTCCAATGGCGGGTCATCATCTGACTAAGACTCGCGTCAGGAAACATTTTCCTGTTTTCGGACAAACCTTACCTAACCTGTACCGTGTATGTTACCAGGTGTGTTCCGTGTATGTTAGCAGGTGTATGCCGTGTACGTTAGCAGGTGTATGCCTTGTACGTTACCAGGTGTGTGCCGTGTATATTATCAGGTGTGTGCCGTGCATGGTAGCAGGTGTGTGCCATGTATGGTAACAGGTTTGTGCCGTGTATGGCAGCAAGTGTGTGAAGAGTATGGTAGCAGGAGTGTGCCATGTATGGTAGCAGGTGTGCCGTGTATGGTATAGCAGGTATGTGCCATGTATGGTAGCAGGTGTGTGTCGTGCACAGTGTAGCAGGTGTGTACCATGTATCTTAAAAGGTGTGTGCAGTGTATAGTTGGTTTAGAAAGACACGTAAGCAAACACTATAACACGGGGCATTTGATGAACTGGAACGAGGCACAACTCGTTCTCACCGAACCAGACCTCAGACGCCGACGGTGCCTAGAAGCCTCACTAATCACCGTCACCGACACTATAGAACGCAACACTGGAAACTACAAAATTTCAAAAACATTGGCATACATGATACTTAAGCAGCACCAACCCAACAACACAGGAGTCACGTGATTTCATCGTCTACCCTCGCCTCGCATGGGCCAGTTGGCCTTCTACAGTGTTCCTCCATTCTTATGTTCTTATGACATTCCTCAGGTCACGTGCGTCACATCTCACTCTCCGCCTATATATATAATGTCTTTCTACCTCTGTATGTTAGAAGTGATCAAGGTTCCAGGACCGAAACGTTTTCTAATAAATATGTTATAGTGTTTGCTTACGTGTCTTTCTAAACCAACTTGTCGGTATTTATTACCAAGGTTTATACCGCAGTGTATAGTGTAGCAGATGTGTGCCATGTATGGTAGAAGGTGTGAGTCGTGTATAGTGTAGAAGGTGTGTGCCTTGTATGGTAGCAGGTTTGTGCCGTGTATGGTAGTAGGTGTGTGCCATGTATTGTAACAGGTTTGTGCCTTGTATGGTAGCAAGTGTGTGAAGAGTATGGTAGCAGGAGTGTGCCATGTATGGTAGCAGGTGTGTGCCGTGTATGGTAGCAGGTGTGTGCCGTGTATGTTAGCAGGTGTGTGCCGTGTATGTTAGCAGGTGTGTTCCGTGTATGTTAGCAGGTGTGTGCCGTGTATGGTAGCAGGTGTGTGCCGTGTATGTTAGCAGGTGTGTGCCGTGTATGTTAGCAGGTGTGTGCCGTGTATGTTAGCAGGTGTGTGCCGTGTATGGTAGCAGGTGTGTGCCGTGTATGGTAGCAGGTGTGTGCCGTGTATGGTAGCAGGTGTGTGCCGTGTATGTTAGCAGGTGTGTGCCGTGTATGTTAGCAGGTGTGTGCCGTGTATGTTAGCAGGTGTGTGCCGTGTATGGTAGCAGGTGTGTGCCGTGTATGGTAGCAGGTGTGTGCCGTGTATGTTAGCAGGTGTGTGCCGTGTATGTTAGCAGGTGTGTGCCGTGTATGTTAGCAGGTGTGTGCCGTGTATGTTAGCAGGTGTGTGCCGTGTATGTTAGCAGGTGTGTGCCGTGTATGTTAGCAGGTGTGTGCCGTGTATGTTAGCAGGTGTGTGCCGTGTATGGTAGCAGGTGTGTGCCGTGTATGTTAGCAGGTGTGTGCCGTGTATGGTAGCAGGTGTGTGCCGTGTATGTTAGCAGGTGTGTGCCGTGTATGTTAGCAGGTGTGTGCCGTGTATGTTAGCAGGTTGTGTGCCGTGTATGTTAGCAGGTGTGTGCCGTGTATGTTAGCAGGTGTGTGCCGTGTATGTTAGCAGGTGTGTGCCGTGTATGTTAGCAGGTGTGTGCCGTGTATGTTAGCAGGTGTGTGCCGTGTATGGTAGCAGGTGTGTGCCGTGTATGGTAGCAGGTGTGTGCTGTGTATGGTAGCAGGTGTGTCTCATCGGTATCGTCCCTAGAACATTCCTTGGATTTTAAAGAAATAAAAGCCATTCCACTGTAAAATTTAAATAGCATTTTTTTTTTACAGCGATGCGAAATAGAATGGTAAGATCTGTTCCCCCTTAACCCCCGACGACCCTTCCCTTACCCCTCATCAGTGTACCCTCCCCTACCCTTTTCTCATCAACTATCCCCCCTCCCTTCTCCTCCTCAACCAACTCTTCCTCCCATTCCATTCGATGAAATCTCTGCCCATTCCCCTCAACCAAATGTCTCCCCCCTCCCACTCCTCTCAAGCAGATCTTTCTTCCTCTCACTCCCCTCATTACCAACTCTTCCCCTCCCGTCCCCTAATTCATTTCTACTCCATCCCCCTCTACTCAGCAATCAACTTCCCTCTAACAGCCCTCATCAATCAACTTATCCCTTCCCTCCATCATCAACCAACTATTCCTGATGTAGTAAAATTCAAAGAATTTTTAAGACCCGCTTAACTTTTATTATTGTGATTCCCCAAACGAGCAGTTACGATGCCGTTGGTCGGAAGTATCTGTCAGTGTTGTGTAATTAACTAATGAAGCGAGTCAGTGGTGTGGAAATTTACGAGCGGCTACTCTTATTAACTGTATTGCCCCCTGTTGGTTAAAAATTTTCAACTCATCAAAATTTTGTATACAATATATATATATATATATATATATATATATATATATATATATATATATATATATATATATATAAACAAACACTGATCTCTGGCTGAAGGAGACTCGAACCTACGAACCTTATGACAAGGTACGCAGTGCTTTACCAATCTACCCACACTGGACAATACCTTGGCGTGTAGCATGCGCTACACGTTTGATCCAAGGCAGCCAGCTTTCAGGGAGAAGGCTTACAGCTTTTCATCTCATCCCCTGCATGCATCAGCAAGGCTGATGCATGCATCTAGTAAGGCTGATGCATGCAGGGGATGAGTTGTAAGCCTTCTCCCTGAAAGCTGGCTGCCTTGGATCAAACGTGTAGCGCATGCTACACGCCAAGGTATTGTCCAGTGTGGGTAGATTGGTAAAGCACTGCGTACCTTATCCTAAGGTTCGTAGGTTCGAGTCTCCTTCAGCCAGAGATCAGTGTTTGTGTATATTTCGCCTGCTCTCGCGAATTCCTTATATATATATATATATATATATATATATATATATATATATATATATATATATATATATATATATATATATACAGATTGCATTTAATGCCTTCCCTTAACTCCTTGACTGCATCTATTTTTTACTAGATACCGAACATCAAAAATTATAAAGAATTGTCGCCACGCACCTCACTATTATATGTACACTATAGGTATAGTCAACCTACCAACACACACACAATGTTTTCCTTGCTGACTAAACAGGAAAACCTTTGTATCACTCGTCAACACAGAGAAAGTTAACAACAGCAGCTTTGCTGCCTCGGAATACAAAGTTTGTCATCGACCAATAAGAAGATAACTCGCTTAACTTTCATTTTTCAGTGAAAAGGAAACACAAATTGCGTTGATCAGCAAGGCAGGTGAGACCCCTAGCATGTCTGGTATACTCTGCCTTTTAGTTGGGGTGATGCTAAATGTTGTTATGGTAGTGGGAATGGTGGTAGTTGAGGTGGTGGTTGTAGTAGTGGAAACCCTGGTGGTGATGGTTGTGGGAATGGTGGTTGTAGTAGTGTGAAAGGTAATTGGTTGTAGGTATAGTGGTGGTGGGGATAGGAGGTGATGGAGTGATGGTGTGGATGGTTTGGAAGGGTTGGAGGGGCCGGTGGAGAGGAAGAGAGGCAGGTAGTAGCTGCTGTAGCTGTCAACAGGTCATCAATTCTCTCGCTCTCAGCGAGGAAGCAGCATATGCATTATCTGCGAAGCCCGTTGGGAGGAGAATTTTCTGTACTCGATAATCTTACCGTGCGATCAAGACACTCCGTGGAGCAGACGATAGAAGAACTAGCTGCCATTTCGGGAACCACTCTTCAATTTAAACAATCTAATCTGATCGTATACCTGGAGTATAATTGGAAATGGTTTCAGGGGCCAACGCCCCCGCGGCGTCGCGGTGGATCAGGTCCTCTCACCGAAGACACATTCATCGCCTACTACCTCAGCGACAATGAGACTGACTAGATTGTTGAGACATCTGCTATGAAGCTGCTAAAGAACGACACGCATAAATGGTTCCTGCTGTCTCCATTGACAACCAAGAAGCCGTTACGTAACAAGAATTTAGAACGAGAGCAGCGTTGTATGACCCTAATGGGTTCACCGCTTGGTTTTTTATTATAATAATAATAATATAGACCGAGAAACAGCAAATCGGCAGTGTTTTGAAGAACTAAATTGAGGTTCTGAAAGACTGCGCCGAGTTGGACGAGATTTGTAATGGCCAACATGTACACAAATATCGAGTTCACAGAAATTTCTATTGTTCAACAAGCAGCCGCTGCGCCTTAGTGGTGGTGGTGATGGTGGTGATGGTGGTGGTGGTGGTGGTGGTGATGGTGGTGGTGGTGGTGGTGGTGGTGATGGTGGTGGTGGTGGTGGTGGTAATGATGGGTGTGATAGTAGTGTTGAAGCTAGTACTGCTAGTAAGGAAATAGTAATATTAAGGTTGCGATTATGGTAGAATACTGGTGGGTTATATTTTCACATTTTTTTTTTTTACCTGTATTTCACATTCGACTGAAAACAAGTTAAACACAAACACACACACACACACACACACACACACACACACACACACACACACACACACACACACACACACACACACACATCACACACACACACACACACACACACACACACACACACACACACACACACACACACACACACACACACACACACCAGGAAGACTGGACCTTGTATTCACCTTGAGTAGTTCGGACATCGAGGATATCATGTACGAAAGGCCCCTGGGAGCTAGTGATCATGTGGTTCTGAGCTTCGACTACATAGTTGAGCTCCAAGTGGAGAGAGTAGCAGGAATAGGCTGGGAAAAACTAAATTACAAAAGGGGGAACTACTCAGGCATGAGGAACTTCCTTCAAGACATTCAGTGGGAGAGAGAACTGACAGGAAAACCAGTACAAGAAATGATGGACTATGTGGCGACAAAATGCAAGGAGGCAGAGGAGAGGTATGTTCCCAAGGGAAACAGAAATAATGGGAAGAACAGAACGAGTCCTTGGTTCACCCAAAGGTGTAGGGAGCAAAAACTAGTGTAACTAGAGAATGGAAAAGGTACAGAAGACAGAGAACTCAGGAAAATAAAGAGATTAGCCGAAGAGCCAGAAACGAATATGCACAGATAAGAAGGGAGGCTCAGCGACAATATGAAAATGACATAGCATCGAAAGTCAAGACTGACCCGAAGCTGTTGTACAGCCACATCAGGAGGAAAACAACAGTCAAGGACCAGGTAATCAGACTGAGGAAGGGTGATGGGGAATTCACAAGAAACGACCGAGAGGTAGGTCAGGAGCTCAACACGAGATTTAAAGAAGTATTTACAGTGGAAACCAGTAGGACTCCAGGAAATCAGAACAGTGGGGTACACCAGCAAGTGCTGGATGAGGTACATATAACCAAGGAGGAGGTGAAGAAGCTGCTATGCGAACATGACACCTCAAAGGCAGTGGGACCAGACAACATCTCTCCGTGGGTTCTTAAAGAGGGAGCAGAGATATTGTGTGTGCCATTAACAAAGATCTTCAACACATCATTTGAAACTGGGTAACTCCCTGAGGTATGGAAAATGGCAAATGTAGTCCCAATTTTTAAAAAGGGAGACAGATATGAGGCACTAAACTACAGACCTGTATCACTAACGTGCATAGTATGCAAGGTCATGGAGAAGATCATCAGGAGGAGAGTGGTGGGGCACCTGGAAAGAAACAAGTGTATAATTGACAACCAGCACGGTTTCAGGGAAGGAAAATCCTGTGTCACAAACCTACTAGAGTTTTATGAGAAGGTGACAGAAGTAAGACAAGAGAGAGAGGGGTGGATCGACTGCATTTTTTTGGACTGCAAGAAGGCCTTCGACACAGTTCCTCACAAGAGGTTACTGCAAAAGCTAGAGGATCAGGCACACATAACAGGAAAGGCACTACAATGGATCAGAGAATACCTGACAGGGAGGCAACAACGAGTCATGGTACGTGACGAGGTGTCAGAGTGGGCGCCTGTGACAAGCGGGGTTCCACAGGGTCAGTCCTAGGACCTGTGCTGTTTCTTGGTATATGTGAACGACATAACGGAAGGGATAGACTCAGAAGTGTCCTTGTTTGCAGATGATATGAAGTTAATGAGAAGAATCAAATCGGATGAGGATCAGGCAGGACTATAAAGAGACCTGGACAGGCTACAAGCCTGGTCCAGCAACTGGCTCCTTGAATTTAACCCTGCCAAATGCAAAGTCATGAAGATTGGGGAAGGGCAAAGAAGACCGCAGACACAATATAGTTTAGATGGCCAAAGACTGCAAACCTCACTCAAGAAAAAAGATCTAGGGGTGAGTATAACACCGAGCATATCTTCTGAGGCGCACATCAATCAGATAACTGCTGCAGCATACGGGCACCTGGCAAACCTACGGATAGCGTTCCGATACCTCAGTAAGGATTCGTTCAAGACTCTGTATACCATTTACGTCAGGCCCATACTGGAGTATGCAGCACCAGTTTGGAATGCACACCTAGTCAAGCACGTCAAGAAATTAGAGAAAGTGCAACGGTTTGCGACAAGACTAGTCCCAGAGCTACGGGGACTGTCCTACGAAGATAGGTTGAGGGAAATCGGCCTGACAACACTGGAGGACAGGAGGGTCAGGGGAGACATGATAACGACATATAAAATACTGCGCGGAATAGACAAGGTGGACAAAGACGGGATGTTCCAGAGAAGGGACACGGACACAAGAGGTCACAATTGGAAGTTGAAGACTCAGATGAATCAAAGGGATGTTAGGAAGTATTTCTTCAGTCATAGAGTAGTCAGGCCGTGGAATAGCCTAGAAAGTGAAGTAGTGGAGGCGGGAACCATACATAGTTTTAAGGCGAGGTATGATAAAGCTCATGGGGCAGGGAGAGAGAGGACCTAGTAGCAATCAGCGAAGAGGCGGGGCCAGGAGCTATGAATCGACCCCTGCAACCACAAATAGGTGAGTACAAATAGGTGAGTACACACACACACACACACACACACACACACACACACACACACACACACACACACACACACACACACACAGAACACAATCGGAACGACAGCAGCTGAGGGAGAGGACAAAAAAGCGAAAGGAGCTAGGAAAAGAGACAAGGATGGAACCAGCAGAGGTCAGTCAGAGCAGAACAGAACAGCAAGGGCAAGCACACACACAACTATTCTCAGAACCATACAACCTATCACACCATCCCAACACACTACAATCCATACCCACAGCCTCCACCCAACACCGAGCTATAGAATCCCACAGTATGCTACCAGGTCTCCCACCCTCACAGGCCCCCCAAAACCCACAGTGTTGGAAAGGAAACTGAAGGTATGTTACACAAACGCTGATGGAATAACAAATAAGTGGGAGGAGTGGCATGAAAGAGTCAAAGAGGCATCACCGGATATCATAGCTCTCACAGAAACCAAGCTTACAGGTATAATAACAGATGCCATCTTTCCAACGGGATACCAAATCCTGAGGAAAGACAGAGGGAACAGGGGGGTGGAGGAGTGGCATTGCTGAATCAAAAATCGCTGGAATTTTGATGAGCTGAGAGAGGAGAACAGCGAGAAGAAAGTGATTACATAGCGGGAACGCTTCACTCTGGAGGTCCCAAGGTGGTAATAGCAGTGATGTATAACTCACCACAGAACAGCAGGAGGCCAAGGCAAGAGTACGACGAGAGCAATAGAGCGATGGTTGACACACTGGCTAGAGTGGCCAGAAGAGCTCATGCATGCAGGGCAAAGCTCCTGATCATGGGTGACTTTAACCACAAGGAGATCGATTGGGAGAACTTGGACCCGCATGGGGGCCAAGATACATGGAGGGCTAAGATGATGGAGGTGGTACTGGAAAACTTCATGTACCAACACGTAAGGGACATTACAAGAGAGAGAGAGGAGAGGATGAACCAGCAAAGCTGGACTTAGTATTCACCTTGAGTAGTGCAGATATCGAGGACATCACATATGAAAGACCCCTTGGGGCCAATGACCATGTGGTTTTAAGCTTCGAATACACAGTAGAGCTACAAGTGGAGGGAGAAGCAGGAAGGCCAGGACGAATGAAGCCAAACTACAAGAAAGGGAATTACACAGGAATGAGGAACTTCCTGAACGGGGTTCAGTGGGACAGAGAACTGGCAGGGAAGCCAGTTATGAGATGATGGAATATGTAGCAACAAAATGCAAGGAGGCTGAGGAGAGGTTTGTACCCAAGGGTAACAGGAATAATGAAAAAGCCAGAATGAGCCCATGGTTTACCCAAAGGTGCAGGGAGGCAAAAACCAAGTGTGCTAGGGAATGGAAGAAATATAGAAGGCAAAGGACCCAGGAGAATAAGGAGAGCAGTCGTAGAGCCAGAAACGAATATGCACAGATAAGAAGGGAGGCCCAAAGACAATATGAAAATGACATAGCAGCGAAAGCCAAATCTGACCCGAAACTGTTGTACAGCCACATCAGGAGGAAAACAACAGTCAAGGACCAGGTAATCAGGCTAAG
Source organism: Cherax quadricarinatus (assembly GCF_026875155.1). Classification (NCBI taxonomy): domain Eukaryota; kingdom Metazoa; phylum Arthropoda; class Malacostraca; order Decapoda; family Parastacidae; genus Cherax; species Cherax quadricarinatus. The sequence goes on from NC_069413.1 coordinate 57,849,359, forward strand.
GAAGGAAGGAGGAGAGACAACAAGAAATGACCGTGAAGTATGTGAGGAACTCAACAAGAGATTCAAAGAAGTGTTCACAGAGGAGACAGAAGGGCTCCAGAAAGACGGAGAGGTGGGGCACACCACCATGTGCTGGACACAGTGCACACAACCGAGGAAGAAGTGAAGAGGCTTCTGAGTGAGCTAGATACCTCAAAGGCAATGGGCCAGATAACATCTCCCCATGGGTATTGAGAGAGGGAGCAGAGGCGCTATGTGTACCCCTAACAACAATATTCAATACATCTATCGAAACAGGGAGATTGCCTGAGGCATGGAAGACAGCAAATGTATCCCAATCTTTAAAAAAGGAGACAGACATGAAGCTTAAACTACAGACCAGTGTCACTGACATGTATAGTATGCAAAATCATGGAGAAGATTATCAGGAGAAGAGTGGTGGAACACCTAGAAAGGAACGATCTCATCAACAGCAGCCAACATGGTTTCAGGGATGGGAAATCCTGTGTCACAAACCTACTGGAGTTCTATGACATGGTGACAGCAGTAAGACAAGAGAGAGAGGGGTGGGTGGATTGCATATTCTTGGACTGCAAGAAGGCGTTTGACACAGTTCCACACAAGAGATTGGTGCAAAAACTGGAGGACCAAGCAGGGATAACAGGGAAGGCACTGCAATGGATCAGGGAATACTTGTCAGGAAGACAGCAGCGAGTCATGGTAGGTGGCGAGGTGTCAGAGTTGGGCACCTGTGACCAGCGGGGTCCCACAGGGGTCAGTCCTAGGACCAGTGCTGTTTCTGTTATTTGTGAACGACATGACGGAAGGAATAGACTCTGAGGTGTCCCTGTTTGCAGATGACGTGAAGTTGATGAGAAGAATTCACTCGATCGAAGACCAGGCAGAACTACAAAGGGATCTGGACAGGCTGCAGACCTGGTCCAGCAATTGGCTCCTGGAGTTCAATCCCACCAAGTGCAAAGTCATGAAGATTGGGGAAGGGCAAAGAAGACCGCAGACGGAGTAAATTCTAGGGGGCCAGAGACTACAAACCTCACTCAAGGAAAAAGATCTTGGGGTGAGTATAACACCAGGCACATCTCCTGAAGCGCACATCAACCAAATAACTGCTGCAGCATATGGGCGCCTAGCAAACCTCAGAACAGCATTCCGACATCTTTATAAGGAATCATTCAGGACCCTGTACACCGTGTACGTTAGGCCCATATTGGAGTATGCAGCACCAGTTTGGAACCCACACCTAGCCAAGCACGTAAAGAAACTAGAGAAAGTGCAAAGGTTTGCAACAAGACTAGTCCCAGAGCTAAGAGGTATGTCCTACGAGGAGGTTAAGGGAAATCAACCTGACGACACTGGAGGACAGGAGAGATAGGGGGGACATATAACGACATACAAAATACTGAGAGAAATTGACAAGGTGGACAAAGACAGGATGTTCCAGAGATTGGACACAGTAACAGGGGGACACAGTTGGAAGTTGAAGACGCAGATGAATCACAGGGATGTTAGGAATTTTTCTTCAGCCACAGAGTAGTCAGTAAGTGGAATAGTTTGGGAAGCGATGTAGTGGAGGCAGGATCCATACTAGCTTTAAGCAGAGGTATGATAAAGCTCACGGCTCAGGGAGAGTGACCTAGTAGCGATCAGTGAAGAGGCGGGGCCAGGAGCTCGGACTCGACCCCCGCAACCTCAACTAGGTGAGTACAACTAGGTGAGTACACACACACACACACACACACACACACACACACACACACACACACACACACACACACACACACAAACACTTACACACACACACACACACACACACACACACACACACACACACACACACACACACACACACACACACACACACACACAAAGCACTTACACACACACACACACACACACACACACACAACCCACACACACACACCCACACACACACCACACACACACACACACACATATGCATACACATGTATTCACCTAATTGTGGTTGCAGGAGACGAGTCATAGCTAACGTGTATGCATGTGTGTGTGTGTGTGTGTGTGTGTGTGTGTGTGTTGTGTGTGGTGTGGTGTGTGTGTGTGTGTGTGTGTGTGTGTATGTGTGGCTGTGAGAATGCATGTATGGGGCTCTGGTGGCCTGGTGGTTAACGCTATCGCTTCACACGGTGAGGGCCTGGGTTCGTTTCCCAGCCAGAGTAGAAACATTGGACGTGTTTCTTTCCACCTGTTGTCTATGTTCCCCATCAGTAAAATGGGTACCTGGGTGTTAGTCGACTGGTGTGGGTCGCATCCTGGGACAAAACTGACCTAATTTGCCCGACATGCGAAGCATAACAAGGGGCTTTCTATATAGTAGTATGTCATTGTTGTCAACTGAGACTGTATACCATGTACTTGTAGTAAGTAAAGATATTATTATGTATGTATACGAGTATGCGCACATATCCTAGATAATTTGTTAACCCGAATTTTTATAGAACTCAAGTGTGAATTAGAGTAGTTTTACTGAATTCTATGAAATTAATCATGTTAGACAACAATTTTACCATAATTAACCCTAAAGTTAACCAACACATCTGTAAACGTATTACCGTTATGGTGACTCATCAAGAATTCATTGACTTAATTCGAGCGAGCCATAGTACATCAGCAATGGACAATGTAGTAGTCTCTACCATGACAGGTTTACTGCCTCCAAGAGGCAGCCGGAGAGGCACTAGCAAGCACAAACTGCGTAAACTATATGTCGGAGTCTGCTTTCTACGTTAACTCCTTTTCCTCTGCTCACAAGCAGAGGAAAAGAAGGAGCTAGAGATACAAACTGGTTAACGTTGTAGACAAATACAAGACTGTCAAGTATTAGAGCAAATTAGAGAAATCTAAAGAAATCAGTCGTTCAGAAAACAATACACACAAATTAGTCCAGTAGCAGGGGTGTCACTAGCACGTTAAGAGACCATACAATAAGTGTCAGGGGACCGAGACTGTTCAACTGCCTCCCAGCACACATAAGGGGGATTACCAACAGACCCCTGGCAGTCTTCAAGCTGGCACTGGACAAGCACCTAAAGGCAGTTCCTGATCAGCCGGGCTGTGGCTCGTACGTTGGTTTGCGTGCAGCCAGCAGCAACAGCCTGGTTGATCAGGCGCTGATCCACCAGGAGGCCTGGTCACAGACCGGGCCGCGGGGGCGTTGACCCCCGAAACTCTCTCCAGGTAAACTCCAGGTAAACTCCAGTGGAGTTTGCGGAAACAGACAAAAGCCCCCACGTCAACAAGAAGTCCAAGAAAATGATAGGGATCAAAAATATTTATACAGGACTGGCTGGTCCCAGAACTGAAATAGCTAGGATTCACAAATAGGTTAAAGGAAGTAAATCTGATTATTTTGGAGATTCGAAAAGCCACTGGAGAAATGACCACAACAAAAGTTCAGAGACATTAACAAGACAGACAGGGTGGGGTGGTATGAATTATAAGACTCGATCATCGATCAGCCAATTCCATCACATTAAAGAACCCAAACAAGGACGTGTACTTTGTCAGTCGATTGTGCTTTACCCCATTGTTGCCAACTCAGTTGTAAAATAACATTAAACATTTGACTCGAGTGCTCTAAGACAACCTTAAATTTTTCACTCACTTGAAGTGAAAATAATAGCATAAAAACGAGTCGTCCCTCATATTCACAGGTTTAGGAAATTCTAATTTTATGTTTATACAATATATAGAAATGTATAGCAACAAAACGAGGGGTGATGTGAAAATTAAATTCAACTGAAGCAAAGGCACGAAGAATTCTTTCAGTGTGAAGATAGTGGGCGAGTTGAATACATTAAGAAGAACTTTATTAGAGTCAAAATTTAAACCTGAATTTAAAAATAGACATGACAAAGTCAATCAGGGCCAGAATATAATATAGATCCACATCTTCAACCACAAATATCTAAGCTTACACATAAACTACAAGATAAACAGCAATTACTAATACCTCATTAACGGTTGAAACGCTTTGATTATCCAGATATTCGTTGTGATAAAATATTGTCATAAACTTTAAATCTTCATGAGATCAGTCTCTGCCTTTCCCATGAACGCTGCTTCACGCGTTTTTCCGCGTGTGGAATCACTGATGTGATCTTTGCCACAACCCATTTTTCTTGGGTTTACCGTTCCAAAGACAGATCCAATTACAAGTTATTACGAAATGGGTGTCGTGTTACTGGTGTCTTCGACGTATATACTGTGTGTCTACCAGAAGCAGTAAGAGAATACAATGGTAAAACTTCAGGACACTATATCCATCGTGGTCACCAGATACTTTACTACCATATCAGACTCTGCAGTTACAATTCTTAGAACCAAAATAACCTTTAACAATAGATGTCATTAGTATACAACAATAAAACATCGCATAGCATTCACCATTACAAGAAATGTGCACCGATCATTACAGTGTATATCAATATATATCTGTATGCATATGCACTAAGATCACAGTAAACAGGTAATATATATAATATATATATATATATATATATATATATATATATATATAAATATATATATATATATATATATATATATATATATAATATATATATATATATATATATATATATATATATATAAATAAATATATTCAAAACAACCACTCTGAAAGAATAGAGAAATTCCAAGCGCTTTCGTGACTATCCACATTATCAAGGAAACTATGAAAGTAAAAGCATACAAGGAAGCTAATATAAGGGTCTGGCCAGCACCTCACTATCAGATCCCACAACGGTTAAACACCTACGCGCGCCAGCACCAACTTGGATAGGTCCTTTGCACAACTCACCCACAAAACACTATCTACCCAAGAAAATTTAAAAATAATTATTTGTCCAGTGTATTATTAAATTCTTCCAAATTTCTATTAATATAAATGGATTAATTTATATAAACCAAAGGAAATATTCATATTATTGTCAAAACTGCTTTTTTATGAAACAAGATTCAATTATATTCCTGTCGACCATGGACTTGCTTGATACTACTTTCTCAACTTTTTGAAAATCAATTGGATGGTTAAAATCTCTTACATGAATAAAAATAGAGCATTGGAATCTTGTCAGTTCTAATGCTATATTTATGTTTTTTAAAAATTTCTTAGTTCGAGATTTTTACCAGTTTGACCGTAATAAAATTTTAAATCGAAAATTTTTACAAGGAATCTTTTTAGACACATCCATCAGCATTTTGGGGGGAATTCTTTATCAAAGTTTTTTTACTGTATCAAGATTTTTGAAAAACAACTTCAATATTAAAAGTTTTAAGAAGAGAAGGCATATCAACCAAGTTTTCATGGTAAGGGGGGAACCAACATATTTTTAGTTGAATTAAGGCTGGTTGTCCCTTTTTGGATTGTAAAAATAATTTTCTAGAAATTTTTAAAAAGATTTATCAATTACATTTCTTGGGTTTTTTAAAATCATAACCTATTCATAAATTTTGGGATATTTCCTCATCTATGAACTCAGGACTTCAAATTCGTAAAGCTCTCAAAAACTTTGATGAGAAAACAGACAGTTTGACCTCTATCTTGATGCGAGGAATATAGTGGACTTTAGGAACAGTTTTTGTAGGTTCTCTGTTAAATTTTTAAATTTGAATTCATTTTTAAACCCTTAATAATTAAAACACCTAGAAAAGGCAATGAGTTATTTTCTTCAAACTCAACAGTAAAGTTTATAGAATGGGCTAAGCTATTTAATTTTCCAAGGAAATGGTGTATATCTACATTTTTGGGCATAAGACACAAAATATCATCAACATATCTGAACCATTTAGCTCTATTGTTGATGATATTTTGTATGAAGATGAATGGTTCAGAGAACCGACATGATGATATATCAGACACATGTGCAGACATGTGCAGACATGTGTCAGACACTGCAACTTCTTTGGATCTTAATACTTGGGAATTCTTCGCTTGCCTAATTCTTGGGCACGACCTACTTCCACATTGAACAAATGTGACACCGCCTATGACTGCTGCACCTCTCCTACCAACGGTTTATAAGCTCCTTCTGTGCACGTATGCCGTATTCTATTCAAGATTGATGGACTGACCACATCGACTCAAGGTTGAGGGACTGATTACCTCATTCTCCTCCTGTTCTTCAAGATTCTCCTTTGTATGGACTGATGAAGCCACTGTGTGGCGAAACGTTTCCTCAATAAAGATACCCAAGAGTTGCACATGTGTCTAATATATCATGATATTTTGTGTCTTATGCCCAAAAATGTAGATATACACCATTTCCTTGGAAAATTAAATAACTTAGCCCATTCTATAAACTTTACTGTTGAGTTTGAAGAAAATAACTCATTGCCTTTTCTAGATGATTTAATTATTAAGGGTAATAATGAATTCAAATTTAAAATTTACAGAAAACCTACAAATAACTGTTCCTATGTCCACTATTATTCCTCGCATCAAGATACAGTCAAACTGTCTGTTTTCTCATCAATGTTTTTGAAGCTTACGAATTTGTAGTCCTGAGCTCATAGATGAGGAAATATCCAAAAATTTATGAAAATAGGTAATATTTAAAATACCCCAAGAAATGTAATTGATAAATCTTTTAAAGTTGCTAGAAATACTTTTTACAATCCAAAAAGGGACAATCAGCCTTATTCAACTAAAAATATGTTGGTTCTCTCCCTTACCATGAAAACTTGGTTGATATGCCTTCTCTTCTTAAACTTTTAATATTGAAGTTGTATTCAAAAATCTTGATACAGTAAAAAAACTTTTGATAAAGAATTCCCCCCAAAATGCTGATGGATGTGTCTATAAGATTCCTTGTAAAATTTGCGATAAAGTTTATACGGTCAAACTGGTAAAAATCTAGAACTAAGATTAAAACAACATAATATAGAATTAGAACTGGACAAGATTCCAATGCTCTATTTATTCATGTAAGAGATTTTAACCATCCAATTGATTTTCAAAAAATTGAGAGAAAGTAGTATCAAGCAGTCCATGGTCGACAGGAATATAATTGAATCTTGTTTCATAAAAAACAGTTTTGACAATAATATGAATATTTCCTTTGGTTTATATAAATTAGATCCATTTTATAATTAATAGAATTTGGAAGAATTTAATAATACACTGGACAAATAATAATTTTTAAATTTCTTGGGTAGAATAGTTTGTGGGTGAGTTGTGCAAAGGACCTATCCAAGTTGGGTCGCGCGCGTCAGGTGTTTAACCGTTGTGGGATCTGATAGTGAGGTGCTGGCCAGACCCTTATATAGCTTCACTTGTATGCTTTACTTTCATAGTTCCTTGATAATGTGAGTAGTCACGAAAGCGCTTGGAAATTTCTCTATTCTTTCAGAGTGTTGTTTTGCATATTCTGAAATGCACCTGTTTACTGTGATCTTATTGCATATATATATATATATATATTATTATATATATTATATATATATATATATATATATATATATATATATATATATATATATATAATATATATATATATATATATATATATAAGATCAGCAGAAGGCATATAGGGGCGAGATATTGTAAAACTGTTTCCCATTTTCACCAGCAGTAAATGGGTTAATCAACTGTTATGAGCCGAATCCTAGGGATGAACATGTAAGGACTCCAACGGAAATAAGCCACACTTCTTGGCTTTCTTGGGTTGTCCACTGATGTTAACCTCTTGGCGTCAGTTATCTGAAGAAAGACATCATCTACCAATGCCAACTGATACACAGAGTATACGTAAAATATTCTACTAACCTTACACACAGGATATATGCACCGACATGTGTATCCCTCAGTGTAAATAAGCTAAGAATTTTTTTCGAAATCTTAGGCAATAGTGTTCTTGTTTGGAAGTAAAAAGGTTACGTACAGCCTTAACCCTCGTGCAACCAATCTAACTTTATTTATGTCATACAGTTATTTTAATAGAATAAATAAAATTTAGGATTGGAAAATACTGAAAATACCGTTTATTAAATTGCTTACAAGTAGAGTCCAGAATATCTTGCTGCCAAGTTTGTCAAGGCTGAGAACCAAAACAAAAGTATAGTACTAAGGGAACACAGTAAGTGGTCAGGCTTCGACTCCCCTTTTATTGTACAGCAATAAACAAGTGGAACGGACTTCTTGCACAAGTCAAAGTCTGTCACAGCATGAGTCAGTTAAAAAAGAGAGCCAAAAGGTACATAATGAATTAAGCTACAGAAAGGGAAAAAGAGTGATTTTTTTGTATAGCTAACATGCATGTACCTGTTACTCTACCATTCATGTACCTATTACTATGATCTGAGCTTCTCTAATGTTAATGTAAATATAACTCAGTTTATCCTATTCCTAGTATATCTACTTTTATTGTAACTGTTTTCCACACAATTGAGTTACTTAGCTGTTTTAACCTTAAAGGTTTAAAAAAATAAGATAATACAAGAACTCAAATGAAAATAAGTCACACTGTCTGATTTTTTGGGGTTATCCTAAGTAATCTACACATACGCTACTATGTATGATAATTGATGTAATTAAATTTATGTGTACTTGTACCTGAATAAACTTAATTACTATTTCAAGTATAATTAACATTGGTGTACTGTACCTATTAGTGTAAGATGATCCTTTCTATTTATATTCATTTAAATAACTCACCTCACTGTAATTGATTGTCACACAGTTGAGTTACTTAACTATTTTAATTTTTAAAGTTATAACAATGACTGATTTCTACTGTATTTTACAGCCAGGCTTTAAATTATAAGATATTACGAGGATTCCAATGGAAATAAGTCGCATCGTGTGACTGGATTATCTTAGGTAATTTACACATACGTTACTATGTATGACAGTTATAGTCACATAAATCTGTGTAACTGTACTTATGTGTACCTGTACCTAAATAAAATTACTTATTTTACATTTAAATGGATATATACTTGAGTTATACTGCAAAACTAGTTTTCTTTAAAATAAATTTTAAAAAAGAAAACGAGTAATACTCTTGTGTCGTGTGCACGTACACTCGTTTAATCAATAAATGCAAGACAGTTAATGAAATACAAAATCAATACATATACCACAATACAGTAAACTGATTTACTGACTCTGGTGCAGTTTATAAGTATAAAACTTATTAAATCAGTAACATCAGTAGTGCATAACTACTGTATATACACAGAACGATACTAACACGAGAATTTATATATTCCAATGAGTAGGTTTATTCAGGTACAGGTACACATAAATACAGTTATACAGTTATGGTTATTAAAATTATCGTACACGGTAACACATGTGTTAATTATCTAGTACGTACTCCTTGGAATGCAGGAAAGATACATGATAATATACACTTGGAAAATCTTGGACAGACTAGTCCCAAATCTGCACACGGAAATTACTCCCAATGAAAAGCAAGGGAGCCACGAGTATGCTAAGAGACAACACAGTAAGTGTCAGGGGCCCAAGACTGTTCAACTGCTACTCAGCATACATAATGGGGATTACCAATAGACCCCTGGCTGTCATCAAGAGGGAGCTGGACAAGCACCTAAAGTGCATGGGGTTCGTACGTCGGTTTGCGTGCTGCCTGCAGTAACAGCCTGAATGATGAGGCCCTGATCCACCATGAGGCCTGGTCATTGACTGGCCGCGGGGGCGTTGACCCCCGAAACCATTTCCAGATATACTCCAGGTATTAGGAACTTTTTTAGCTCTCTTCCTGGACTGACTAGTGCTTTGACATGAAAATTAGACACGAGTGCAACATCTGGGTGTCTTCATTGTAGACGTTTAGCCATCCAGTGACTTTATCACTACAAATTCAAGGACATAACAGGAAGAGAGTAGAACTATATACATGTTCAGGCAATTACTGTTTTATAATAAGAGATGCTTGAGACCTGACCGCTACTGTAGGCACTACAAAATTATGTTCATTTCACCTAGTACCTCAATGGTTTTGGTTCCTAACTTTGACAGACTTCACAGAAGAACATTTTGGACAGTGCTCGTGAACAGTTTCAAAAACATGATTTAACTTTAGCTGCCTTATTCTGTCTTCAGAGTATAAGTCTCTTGATGTATGAAGCTAATAAAGTGGCCATTGCTTGTGCATATATATATATATATATATATATATATATATATATATATATATATATATATATATATATATATATATATATATATATATATATATATATATATATGTATGTATGTATGTATGTATGTATGTGTGTGTGTGCGTGTGTGTGTGTGTGTGTGCGTGTGTGTGTGTGTGTGTGTGTGTGTGTGTGTGTGTGCGTGTTATTAAACATAACAAGTTGTCGGTCTTGGTTTGACTACCTCCCCTTTACATGTTAAAGTGGAACGCCCACACGACGCATCACGACATACGACACAGCACGACACATCACGACACACCAGTACACAACACGACATAATACGAATCATCACAACACACTACACATCACAACACGCATGACACAACACATGGCATGACACAGCACAACATTACGCATCACACCACAACACATCACGACATATTACGACACACTCTGACACCGAGGACAAAGAACAGTCCACTTTACTCCGTTATGTTTTAAGCTGTCAGTTCCTCCACCCCCGCCAACTCTTCCCTTGTTCTTGTTGATACACTGCCTGGACAAAATATATGAGAAATAATTTAAAAAAATGTTCAAAATAAAAATGAAAAGGTTTGTTCTGGATATCTGAACAATGGAACGTGCTTGTCTGAGAGTATAACAAAAATTAAATAGGCTAAACGTGTCAGAGTATAACTGGAGAGTATCTGACAAAGACAGTGGACAATAGATTTAAGTTGGGCAAATTTAAATTTAAAAAAGTGTATTGGGAAGTACGGGTTTGGCGAAAGAATTGCAGATGAGTGAAACAAATTCCCAAGTAGCGTTATTGAAGCGAGAATTTTGAGTAGCTTTAAAGCAGTGGTTCCCAAACTGGGGGTAAATTACCCCCAGGGGGTAATTTAACCATTTTTGGGGGGTAATGGAGGGGTGACAGAAAAAAAGTTATGAATTCTGAAAATCAAGAAAACAATGCGGTACCCGGTATGAGGATTATTGTTAACTTTGTCTTAGTATATAAAGTTGTAAAGTAAACCTATTATAAGTAAGTAATAAAGTTAAACCAAATAACAATAAACATCAAAAACTAATATACAGTATTAGAAAAGAAGAAATATATAGCTAAGTGTGTGGAAACCCAAAAGTATTTTGACAAGTATGCTTCAGGACAAAAGTCACTCAGTAGCCCAGATCGACCTGTCCAGTACGCATCACTCACTTCCTGAGGCTGCCTCTATTTCACACTGTCAGTTTTATCTGTGAGCATCAGCCGAGGTAGACATAAGCTGGTATGTATGTGTACTGCCCTGTGCAGTATATAGTTAGTATTTACCCACAGTTACTGTGAATTTGTAGCTATTATTAATTTTATATATAATGTATGTGTGGTTCTTACGTTTTCAATGGTTTTGCTAGGATTAGCAGAGTATGCGAGGCTGTATACGTTCACGTTTAGCCATATATATCAATAATAACAACATTTTGTGAAAGGGGTAACATGCTTTATGTGGCATGTTAAATTGGGTAACAAGCTGAAAAAGTTTGGGAACCACTGCTTTAAAGGGATGATTAAAATGGAACTTGGGAATGTAAACATGCATCTGTAATACCCAGTGTATGCAGCCAGGCAGTAATAAATTACCGGAATATACTAACGAACAACGTCAAAGCAATTAATAGCATTTATAAATTCAAGGCTAAATTTAAGGTACATTTTGCAGGGTTCTTTAAGGTACACTTTGGAGGGCTCTTTAAGGTACACTTTGCAGGGCTCTTTAAGGTACACTTTGCAGGGCTCTTTAAGGTACACTTTGCAGGGCTCTTTAAGGTACACTTTGCAGGGCTCTTTAAGGTACACTTTGCAGGGCTCTTTAAGGTACACTTTGCAGGGCTCTTTAAGGTACACTTTGCAGGGCTCTTTAAGGTACACCAAGCTTCGATTACACGACGGTTAATAAGGCTGCATAACACCTGTTTACCACCAGCCAAAACCATTTTATTCCATAAAACAGGACATGAAGGAAGACCTCGACACATACATATACACTTCACGGTGCGTGAGTGACAGGAAAAGCTGCGGAAAGAGTGGAGAATTATTTGTATATTACGAACATAATATTGAAACACAGGTTAAATTGTAGAACGTGAACTGTCATTCTCTCTAATATGTACATTCCTAATTTATATTCAAGTATTACAGAGTAGTCAATATGTATTGTCACAATATGGATAAATATATTTGTGGAGCATCTGTGGTGTACGATAAACCAGAGACATGCAAAATCTGAGGATAATTTTGATTTATGGATTATACTCCAGGCTAGATCGTGCTGATTTAGTCATTGTGAGGAAATCTTTGTCTCATGAATGAGCGAGCTGTTTCTCTAGACCGTACCGACCTTGTCCAATAACATCACCTACCACTGTACGGTGTTGTTGCTATGTGTTGAATCACAAGGTGATCCAGCATGTGCTGGATTACCTTGTGATGGAGAATTTAATGTTAATATACATGTGGTGTATCAATAGGTGTTGTTATACATGTGGGGGATCATTAAATATTGTTACACATGTGGAGGATAACTAAGTGTTGCTACACATGTGGTAGATTATAGACCTAGAGCAGCGTCAGGTGTACAGACGCTAGTGTTGACACACTATTGGAGGTATGACATGCAAAGGGAGGTATAAGGCGCAGAGGGAGGAATGACACACTGAGGGAGTGATGGCACACTGAGCGAAGGATGACACACTGTGGGAGGGACAACAAACTTTGGGAGGAAGAGAATGTAAAGTATTACTTTGTTTTTTTTAAACAAAAGTTTATGAAACATTGTCAGAAAGGAACGAGCCTGAAGAAAGTAGAACAGTACAGACAGGAACTAGCAGGTAATCCATTATCCACCATAATCAAATGTGCCAAGTTCAGCATATATATGGAGAAAGTAAGCTGTTGTTACTGCTAGACTAAGGCTAGGATATAAGTCTCTCTGGCAGTATGGTCTGTATGGAGATGTCAGTGGCATAAAATGCGAAGTGTGTGAATAGAGACAGAGCCAAACACTGGAGCATTTTATCATAGTGTCCTAATATCCAGCTTTCAGAGACACTTCCATGCGAACCTTACAGGATATGGCAAAACGCCTCATTGTTAATAATAAGATATTTGAAATCTTAAAGTTGTATCTATATTTTGCATCGACTAGATGAATAAATTGTCTTCATAGAAGACTACAACCCATTTATGACCAAATTTTTTTTATTGGTAATAAGACAGAAATTTCTGAGACTATTTCTTACTGTAATGTGTACAACAACTATATGCAGTAATTATAAAATACAAAATTACTAAAATTCCTTCCTAGTTATGTTACAATGCTCAGTGGAAGCGGAATAACACATACTGACGAAGGGATGAGACACCCATAGGGATGGATAACACACTGAGGGATGACACACACACACACCAAGGGAGAGATGACACACCGAGGGAGGGATGACACCTCACTGTTGGTACCTGGCGGGTTGCGTCACCAGGCCAGACACTGCTGCCTTCCAGTCTTTATGCATTCATGAGAGACCTTAAACCTCTAATTGTTACACAGCGCCTCTGGAGTGGAAGGCAGAGGAAGAACGTAAGTACTAAGTTTATATTTAGGTTTGTTTGTGTGCATAACATGCCTATAATTATTGTTTTTTACAATAGTTTTGAGGGCACACATATGTTATGGGCAGATAAAAGTGCATTAGGTATATTTTCCCTAGGATAACACAGTAAAGTTAAACAACGGGATTGATTTCCACTGGGGTAGTCAGTGTTGATGCGAGGAAGGGGAGGATATCTCCAATTTCTTGGGACAAGATCCCTTCACCAGCATGAAGGCGTCCCCTTGAAGGGTGACGTGGAGTGATTGCTTTCGGAGTGGTAGTATTACCGATCTGTGGAATGATGAGTTGCTTCACAGGTGAGGTACTTGACACCCTGATCGTCATACATACACAGTACGGTGATGCATACATGATGGTGTGTAATATATACCCGGTACCGTAATATACACATGGTATCGTGATACATAAACGGTGCCTTGAAACAAACTCGGTTACCTGGAGTAGCTTCCTATGGTCACCGCCCCTGCGGCCCGGTCCCAGACCAGACCTTGTTGTTGGCATGATCGTTCAAGTTGTTGATACCTGCTGCCCACACTCCTTCGTATGCACTACTTTCGGGCTGATAAGGAACTGTTTTGAGGAATCTGTCGAGTTCCGTCTTGCTGACACCTAGGTGTCTGTTGGTAATCCTTCTTATGCATGAAGGGAAGGTGTTAAAGAGTCGTGAATGAGTTTTCCTCTCAATGTTCTTACCGCTCCTCTGTTTTTCATTGGAGGTGTCCTGCACCCTCTGTCATGCCTCTTATGTTCAGATGTAGTAATTTTGGTGTGTAGATTTGGGACCAGTCCCACAAGTATCTTCACTCACCTGCGTCCAAGGGACTTAAAGTGCTTCCAGTAATTTAGGTGGATGACTGAATTCGTGAGAGCTGTGAAGACTCTCTGATCAGCCGGGCTGTGGCTCGTACGTTGGCTTGCGTGCAGCCAGCAGCAACAGCCTGGTTGATCAGGCTCTGATCCACCAGGAGGCCTGGTCCCAGACCGGGCCGCGGGGGCGTTGACCCGCGGAACTCTCTCCAGGTAAACATTTTCCAGCTCAGCAATTTCGACTGCCTTGAAGGGAGAGGGGGCGTTACCTGGAGTTTACCTGGAGTGAGTTCCGGGGGTCAACGCCCCCGCGGCCCGGTCTGTGACCAGGCCTCCTTAGGTCAGTGTCCCAGGATGCGACCCACACCAGTCGACTAACACCCAGGTACCCATTTTACTGATGGGGAACATAGACAACAGGTGGAAAGAAATACGTCCAATGTTTCTACTCTGGCTGGGAATCGAACCCAGGCCCTCACCGTGTGAAGCGAGAGCGTTAACCACCAGGCCACCAGAGCCACAGCAATATTCCAGCCTAGAGAGAACGAGTGATATGAAAAGTATCATCATGGTACGGTGGTACATACCCTGTACCATAATATATTCATGGTGACCGAGATATATACCGTGATAATTACAGATAAGTACAAAACCGTTTCCAGATTCTTTTCACACACTAATGCATTGGGTTACTGTAAGACCGTAGACTATCTTAGGTGCTTGGGAATGGTATTAACGCAATGGGTTGTGGTGGTGAGGGGACTGTGGTGGAAGTGGTGCTGGGTGACAGTGTGGATGGTGTGGGAAGAGTAAGGACGGTGGCGCTGGTGGTAGTGGGTAAGGCAGAGGGGTGGCGCAGTAGGGAGGAGAGAGTTTTCCCTGGCCAGTAAGCTCTCAGCAGCAGCACACTGCCAGTCCGCCTCCACGGTACACATCAGTCAATACCAGAATCTGCCGTGTTGCTTCACTCTCAGTCTGCCCCAACACTTATACGGTGATGTGCGTTGTAGTGTCCTCCTGTTGATGTGTACGTCAGCTTACAGTGACCTCCTGTACTGTGTTGTTTATGTTGTAGGTAGACGTGGACAGTGGTAGCTGGTACTGGTTGTTAGTGGACGAATCTGCTTGTTACTGCAGATAAGAGTAGCTGCACTGGTGGAATCTATGTTCACATCCGGCGGCAGTGGTGCTCAAGGTCTCTCACCTCATAAAAAGGCATCTTTTTTGTTATTCCTCAATTACAGTATATCAAATTCGTATATGATTTATTTTATTATAAAATATTTATCTGATTATTCTGGTGCAATATTTACACACACACACACACACACACACACACACACACACACACACACACACACACACACACACACACACACACACACACACATTATATCATTACATATATATTCTATATATATATATATATATATATATATATATATATATAATATATATATATATAAAATAAATAAATATAAAATAAAAGGACAAATTAAGAGGGTGAAGGTATATTACATAGAAGTATATTAACTTGTGTTCTGTGGTTCAGTACGGATGTTGAGACAGTTAAGTGTGCAGAAAAGAGATAAATAGAAATGAGGGGAACCAATGAACTCGGTATCTGGTGAACTTGATAATGGAAAAAGCCAGAGGAAATTGTAGGTGCGAATTTACTTGATGTTGGGAATTCGCATGTGCAGTTTTTTCATTGCGCATTTTGAGTTCGGAAAATATAATATAAATTACGAGTTCATCTTTCTAGTGGAGAAACAGGAGACTTTGTGGATAAAATGAGCAGTTTTCTCTCTGGAAGTGTGATAAGATTCCATTGTTTATCTTGAGTGCAAGAGGAAATGCTGCCAGCAAACCTATATATGGAGTTGCTTAAGAATTTTAGGAAGGTTATTCTTAATCCAATGATTAAAGAATTGTGTGGGACACCTGTAATATGCAACATTCTTCACAGATAAGGATAACAAAAAATGGTTATTCAGGGAAACGGGACTGAAGTGCTCGTTTCGTAAACCCTGTGAGAAGCTTCATCAACTCACTGACGACTAGAACATTTTTCTGTTAAAATGTCTAGCATGCACGAGAAAAGTCTCAACTGTCAAAATTTAGCTGACTCGGTAGACGGTGCAGTCAGTTATGTCTGGGGACATAACTGACTGCAAATAAATGTCTGGGGACATTTTATTATTATAATCATGGGGAAGCGCTAAACCCGTAGGATTATACAGTGCCTGTAAGGAGGGTATGGAAGGTATTCAGTCTTAATTCAGGGAACTGGAGCACAGAACCAGTTCCCTAGATCAAGAACCCCTCACCAGCGTGTGACCTTGTTCATAACATTGTCATAGGAAATTAGAAACCGTGAAGGAACTGGCACGTATAAACACAAGTCACAAGATATAGATACGAACGGGAGACGAAAACTAAGGGAGGTTGGATGTGGGTGTTTGGAAAGAGTGTTGCAGTACTGTAAACATTAAAAATGTTGTCACAGTGTGAGAGATCAACACATCGACGCTAGTATTGGAGACTTTAGGAGCCCTGGTTAGCAGGGAAGTGAATGTAAGACAGCTGTGGCTACTTGATTCCCATACGGCTAATACACTGCTTTGATTTGTATCATGAAGTATAAGTAACAGAAGCTTCATAGTGTTGCTGTAACCTATACATCATTCATAAGAGCTCATTTAGATTATATAATAGAGTTCTTGCTCCCATATTACAAAAATGAAATGGGCATCCACTAGAATGCCGCCATGTTTTGAATGAACAAGTGGCACCCAACTTTTTTCCAAAATTCTCTGGATGTCCTAGCTAAACCATAGCAAATTCACTGATCTAGCTTCTGTAAAAATGAAAGGTCTAAAGCTATCTTTATAACCTCCTCGCTTGGCTTATTTGCCTCTGTGTGTGGGGTATAAATGTTAATACATCCAGTGATTATCTTGTTTATTCCTAGTTGCTCGATCTCTGACCAGGTTTCTAATTTGCATAAGAAATGTTACAAAAATAATATGTTAAGAAACATGAGGTGATATTTCTAAGATATACTTGCCAACATACATATTCATGAAACAGAATCAAATCCTGCTAAAGTGCATGATATTTGACAGACTTACACATTAAACACTTAAATGACAGCGATAGTACTTGACTATGGCTGCTGTCTATCATCCTATAGCTGGTCTTTTTCCTGATAGATGTGCGGGTTGACGCGGGTACTGGCTGTAGCAGCATATCTGGCCGGCGGACCTCTGGCCTCCACCACCACACACACGGCACAACTTACTGGTAAGTTTCATAATTTTTGAGGGGGACTCGATCCCATAACCAGGTCATGACATTCTAAACTGTCAATGATTTCTGAGGATCAAGCCTTTCTCACAGAAAGAGCCATTCTACTTCTTTTCCTCTTGGCCTTTTAGGCTTGTATATATTCTTGTGTTGGTCTGTGGGCTAGGCTACTTGTTCAGTAATAGTGTACTCCTGGATGCTGGGTTTATTAGTCCTGTATGCTAGGTTTGTTAGTTTGTACTGGGTTTGTTTGTCCTGTGTGCTGAGTTTCTTTTAGTTTCAGTCCTCCTAGCTTGAGGGACTGACCACCTTCTACCAAGACTGAGGGACTGAATACCTCATACTGTGTCTACTGTTTTCAGTTTTTTACTGAATAATAATAATAACTGAGAATATAGCTCTGAAGAAGCCTGTTGTGCAAGAGAAAAGTTTAGACAATAAAGATACCCAAGTATTATACATGTCTTATTCATCAACTTGTCCGCCTTATATTCCATCAATAATATGATGAGCTTTGCAACAATGGCTGCCGCTTTTGGTCAGCTCTTGCCCTTATATACCGCCAAAGGGAGATTTGTCATAATGTTCATGACAATGTTTCAACTTGACGTGCTAAGCTTAAGCTTCAGATATATGCAATACCTTTAGGTTTGTCTCTTCCATATCTATATCTACTGTCTGTTTTTATTAAGTGATGTCTATATTAGCATTGCTGCTATTTAATGTGGTATTGAACATTTAATGGTATGTCTGTCCTTCATGTTATCACCTTGGCTGCTGTTGAACATGGTGATGAGCGTATGTCTCTTATATGGGAACTTGCATTACTTACTAGGGATAATATATCCGAATAACGTGTTGCAGAGTGCCGGCTGCAGGAGACTGGCGTCTATGTATCCATTAGTGCCGAGGCGGAGTTCGTAAACAATGGTACTGAGGCCATCCGCTGGCTGGAGGTCAATTGGTATGGCGTGAGCGACTTCCAGGAGGAGGACTGGGTGGGGCTATGGGACCATGACCCCACTGTGTCTCTGGATGATCCCTTAGTTCAACTCCCAGCGTCTAGTGATGACGGTGTTATCAGGACTGATCAGCGCTGGGACGGCAGCCTTATCCCTAGCTCACTGAGGGATACAGCAGACTCCTGCCTGCCGTATTGGGCGGGTTACATACGTGTTGGAACCCTCCTATACTCATCGTGCTTGATGCTGAGACCTCATTGGCTGTCATCTCTGAGGTCACAATTGTCAACAACACGGGTGACTAAAGTTGCACTACCAGGCACTCATGATGCTGGATCTTCTGGCCATTTTGGCTTGGGAATTATTGGAAACGTCGTGGGGCGGTGGACTTTCACGCAGGACGAGAGCCTGTGGCAGCAGCTCGTGCTTGGTGTCCGCTATATGGACATGAGAATCGCTTATTATCCTCAGACAGAGGAGAAATTTTTCGTAAACCACGGCGATGTTCGCATCGCTCCGTTGCAAAGCTATATAGACAACGTTGTCGACTTCATGAAGCAGACTGAAGAAATCGTCATTTTCGATATTCACGGGCTGGAACTCGGATTCGATGGTTATCCTGAACGTCACCAGGAATTGATCACACTACTCGAGTTGAACTTTATGGAGTGGATGGCAACAAAAGACTTGGAGCCTGATCCAACACTGGAAGACCTTTGGGCGAGTGGATCTCGACTGATAGTTACTTACCCGTCTTCTGAGGGATCGCTCTCCCAATACTTGTGGCACAATGTCTATCACCTTTGGGGTAATGTTAACAACCTGAGCGACCTGGAGGTATACCTCTACACTTGTATTCCTCAACAGTCAGATCGTGGGTCCTTATGGTCGGCGATGGCAGAGTTCACCCCCTCGTCGCTAGACGTGGTTGCAAACCGCTGGGGAGGGCTGCGAGGAGCTGCCGCTATCACGAATGCCCCAGTCACTCGATGGTTCCGCCAAGATTGGTGGAACCAAGTAAACATCGTCGCCATGGATTACATCCCTGCCTCCGATGTCGTCTCTGTCGCTGTGGAAGCCAATAAGATCAGAAGCCAATGTGAGGGGAAGATGAATAACACTTTCGACTTGACCCGGCGCTGGTAGTTGGCTACTTCTGCAGCAGTAGATCGAAGCCCCAAGCTCTGTGGAGCATGATCACTGTTATAAGGTGCCATACAAGTTCGTTTATTATTAATGAACACATGTGTTGCTTATTAAATAGACAAAGTCCTTATGTATTATTTTATTTTTTACATACATCTCTTAGTATTCTTTTTCTTTTTTACTTAGGGAAGCTGTATGGCCTGGGGAATTAATTCTCCAGATCATACAGCGCCTGGGGAATTGAGATTTATGGGTGTTCCCGTCAGATTGAATCTGCACAGCGACAATAAATTATGATGTGGCAGAAATGTGGGTATCTTTGACCACGACCCAATTCAAGCTTGGTCATCTTTGAATATGATACGTCAAAGGCAAGCACAGGTCACTATTTCACGAACAAGCTTCCCAAAATTGCCCCTTCACGCAAATACGATAGAAAATTTATGACTAGGCTTATGAGCTTTTTTCTGGGTCTTGACAGTGCTATAGTGATTGTTAAGTACTATATTAAACGGATGTTCTTTCTTAAAAAGCAGTTGAAGAGAGTCCCTGTGCGTGATCTTATTCCAGGAGTTTCTCATGCTGTGACGTACAGTAGTATTTTCCGACTGCTGATAAAATTTTAACGAAAGATGCCAATATTCTGGACGAAAGCATCAGTAATAAACTAGTTATCGAACAACGATATACTGATTTGTGTTTTGGATACTTCCCTCAAGATCCACAAGTAACCGATTACGAACATCCCTTAACAGCTGAGAGCTTTTGTCCAAGACACCAGGGAATCGATTCCAGAAGCTGAGAGACATAATGACACCCAGCAATTACAAATGGGACGCTACGCTCGCCGACCTGCTACAGTCATCATTTTGTACATCCAATGAAACTTATATAACAGCCAGTTATTCTGGCCAACTCTGGGCCATGGTCGAGCATTAATACGCAGACCTTAACTGGTCTACAAGAATAAATGAAGCAATTGTTCGAGAACGTGAGTCTTAGCCATGGTTAGTAAACAATCATCCTTAACCTTGATAGCCTCTAGGTTAATAGTGGACGAGGTCAGTTATAATGTGAAAACACTGCTACGAGTCAGGTGGTGTAACAAGATAAGCATTATCTCGTGTGACTTCTCCTTGTGACCCTTTTCAGTTTAGCGCTTTCTCTGATTGTAATAATAATAATTCTCCTTGTTTGCTATTTACCTAGAGTTCGATATCTAGGCCAACCTGATGATACATTCATATCATTTTTGGTGATAAAATAGTAAATAAAATATATAAATTAAATAATATCTGTTCCTATGTACGTTTGCCATAAGGTGTTTGATAATATTACTGCTATTTAATAATATTATTAGTACTACTACTTCTACTACTACTACTATTACTACTACTACTACTATTACTACTACTACTACTACTTCTACTACTACTACTATTACTACTACTACTACTACTTCTACTATTACTATTACTGCTACTATTCTACTACTACTACTACTACTACTTCTACTACTACTACTACTTCTACTACTACTTCTACTACTACTACTACTACTTCTACTATTACTACTACTATTACTATTACTACTATTACTAATACTTCTACTATTACTACTACTACTATTACTACTACTACTACTTCTACTATTACTATTACTACTATACTACTACTGCTACTACTACTACACTCTACTACTACTCTACACTACTATACTACTACATACTACTACTTCTACTATTACTACTACTACTACTATTACTATACCTACTATTACTACTACTATACTCTACTACTACTACTACTCTACTATTACTACTACTATTACTACTACTACTATCTACTACTATTCTACTCTACTATTACTTAATACTTTACTATTACTACTACTACTACTTCTACTACTACTACTAACTACTTTACTAACTACTACTATTACTACTACTACTACTATTACTACTACTACTATACTACTACTACTACTATACTACTACTACTACTTCTACTACTACTTACTACTACTACTATACTACTATTCTACTCTACTATTATTACTACTACCTATTTACTACTTACTATTACTACTACTCTACTATACTACTTACTACTATTTACTACTACTATATTATACTACTATTCTACTACTACTACTATACTACTACTACTATTATTACATACTACTACTACTACTATACTTTCTACTACTATCTTTACTACTACTACTACTTTACTACTACTACTACTACTATACCTACTACTACTACTCTACTTTACTACTACTACTACTACTATATACTTACTACTACTGTACTACTATTACTAACTACTACTACTATTCTACTATACTACTACTATTACTAACTTTACTACTACTACTACTACTATTACTACTACTACTACTACTACTTCTACTATTACTACTGCTACTACTATTACTACTTCTACTACTACTACTGCTACTACTATTACTACTACTACTACTATTACTACTACTACTACTACTACTACTACTACTACTACTACTACTACTACTACTACTACTACCACCACCACCACCACCACCTTTTACGACTACAGTGAAGGCAGACGATATACTGATACCGACAATATGGATGTAATTAAACAAGCACACACATACATTCAGTATGTATATATGTGTGTATATCGTGTATCAGTTGGCCTTGCCAACTGATACAAGAGAATAAGGAAGCATAAATATCAGGGTTTTTCCATGTAAAAAATGTATACTGTTAACCTGCTGTTAACTTTAATGCATCCTCTTGGGAAATAAAGTTACGTTATTGCTTCTGTTAGTGTTAGGTGTTACAGTGCTATTATAACCATTACTCTTTAACTGTTATTGCTTTTTTTTTATTGCTGATGCTATTGTTACTTCAAGTATTATATGTACTACTGCTGTTATTTCTTTTACTATTTCTTTTATTACTATTAATATTGCTACTATTATATATCCTATTACAATTATTATTACTGGTAGTAATAATATTACAATTCAAGCTGTTGATATTGTAATTACTACTATTATTACTATTACTTCTGTTGATATTGCAACTGTAACAGTGATTATTGAAATTACAGTTACTGTTTGTACCCCTAACAACAAACGTCTAAAAATTATTACTACTGCTCCTCTTACTGTTGCTATTATAATCCCAACTAGTATTACGATTTCTAATGTAACTATTACAATTACTACTACTTGTCTTACAGTGCATTACAAGCACTTCCCAACTCTGATTCCTCACCTTCCATCCTCCTCAAGTATTAACGTTGGTGGTGTCGTACCTCCAGCACCATAAAGGGAACGTTTACTACCCGGATCATCACTTTACGACACTGAACGTGTCGACTCCGCAGTTCACGACCTTCCAATCATCCGATGAGGGTGATTGAAAAGCTATTTTTTTTTTTTCCGAAACTGCTTTCATAAAAAAAATTACGTCCTCTCAGTGCTGCATTTATGGAAAGTCAAATGTCTAAAAAGAGTTATGGGAAAAAGTTTGTATCCTATACAAACTCTTCTCAAGGAGGCTACCTTGATGCTTGTGAAGGGCACTTGATCCAAGAAATTGGAGCTATCTTCACTTTGCATCAATACCGATTATCTTCCATTCCTCGGACGTTATTTGAACTCTACGGATTCATCGCTTCCCCATGGTACAGTTTCTAAAATAAAATTAAATCTTGAGAAAAGGCTGAATGGTTTAGCGTTTTTTTTTGTGGAAATAATAATAATAATAATAATAATAATAATAATATTAATACATTCTGGAAGAAATACATACTGGATAAATTAAATTCACTAGAAAAAATTATTCTTGGAACAGTTACACTATTACATATAAGTTTAACGATTTTTGTGAGAACTGTAGATTATGCTCTTACAACAGTCTCTTCAAAATATACATCGACACCATGCCCAGCCCTTCTAGGGTAGGGTAGGTGCTTGAACCCGAGCTTGCAGCTCATAAGACTGTCATTCCCAATAACCACCTTGTGGCGGGGATGGCAGACCAGAGAGGCCTAACTTCTCCCTACGAGCCCCGTGAGGGCGGGGAATGTGGCTAGGCCTGGGGACAGTTGGTCCCAAAGATGAGGGGGTATTTGTGCCTCCTCCCATGGGAGACTTAGGTCTCAGACACCCTAGACAGGGAGCCAAGGCCGGGCCACCACTTGGAAAAGGCCCGGGCCGGGAGAATACCGGCGAATCTTCAATAATAAATAATCTTCAAAGCACATTTTTTTTTTTTTAAAGATAGACAAGGAGCTGCGTTCTTTGAAATATATCACAGAATATACTACATTGCCTGGAAATAAATGGATAAGGGAGTATTTGGTATCTTCTGAATGACTTAATAAAGTTCTCCAAACAGATATACAACTATAACCATGATTTTTAAAGGGGTGAAGGGGTAAGCCAGCGGAAGGCCTCGGTCAGATAACCAAAAGCTCCAGCTGTGGGTCATCATATGACTAACACCCGTGTCAGGAAACACTTGTCCTGTTTCCTGACAAACCTTATACCTTCTACGTACAGAGCTATGTACAGTTTACCACTTGAATTGAACATTTATGGAAAACCAAATTGCTAGAGAAAGTTCATTCTCTAGCATATAATACATTATCGAAAAGAAATCTTTATTTCAGGAAAAAAATGCGTTTTCCTGGAAATACATTACCATGATATTCAAATCTTGCTTAAATTACATTTCTGAAAAATAACATCTCAGTAAAATTTTCATTTCGAAAAACAAAAAAAATACTGGAAGAATTATATTCCTGGATAAACTCAACTACATCCCTTTAAAGTTACATTTTCTTACATTTCTCATTACTAATACAGCTACTGCTCTTATTACTACTGATATTAGTGATACTACTGCTAGTAATGCTACTACTACTATTACTACTGCTGCTACTATTATTACTGATACTATTATTACTGATGCTATTATTTCTGTCACTGATACTATTTTTCTACCGCTGTTAATATTGCTGCTGCTATTACTACCACTTCTACTATAAAAGCCGTGGTATACTTGTTGCCAGTATACAAAATCAATACATTACAGAGATGTTATCACTGGTCTTCAGCAGCTGTGTGTGCAGACCTGGTGGGGGCGGGAGGTGTGGGCGTGCGAGTTTGGCCAACAGTCAAAGCTTCACCGCACAGGAGCCATAACAAACTTCACTTTAGGCTACTCCAGGTGAGGTTATCAGGTGGTTCGTGTAAAGGTTGTCAGGTGGTTCATGTGCTGTTATCAGGTGGCTCGCGTGAAGTTATCAGGTGGTTCGTGTGAGGTTGCAAAGAGATTCATAAGAGCATAATGCAGGAATATTACAGTGGGTCTTCTGTTTTATGCTAGGCTGGCCCTTCTCAATTGAGGTTGTTGTGTAACGAGGGTAGTTGTGAGGAAGTTTTAGAACATGGTTATAGTAACTATGCATGAGCTGGATGTATATCCACGCTGGTGTTCTACCTAGTGATCCCATAAATTGAATAACAATGTCTTTTTTCCGTTCGTTGTCGTTCAGGTCAACTGGGACGCGGAAGAAATATACGAGGGTGACTGGCTGGGGGTGTTTCCTCAGGATCCACGCCCACCCCACGCCAGACCTCCCCCCACAACGCCCCCAACCACACCCCACCGCTTCTGGCAGATGCCACACCCTCTACACTGGGATACTCCCTACGCCTCCCGCGGCACCATTACTACCAACATTACGTTGCCTAGGATTGAGGTAAAGAGAGATAAGTAAAGTATTAGAGAGTGAGCGTATGTGTCTGTATGTTCTCGCTTATATGTACTCACCTGTCTGTGGCTGCAGGTATTTTAGTCATGCCGCCTGAGCGGCTAATTTATAAGAACATGAGAACATAAGAAAGAAGGAACACTACAACAGGCCTACTGACCCATGCGGAGCAGGTCCATGTCCCCCCCGGATTAGACCAATGACCCCCCTCCCCCGGATTAGCCCAATGACCCACCCAGTCTGATCATCTCCACTCAAGGATGGAGCATTGCACCAGACCCAGCAGCACAAGCTAGTCAGGTCCAACTCACACCCACCCACACCCACTCATGTATTTATCTAACCTATTTTTAAAACTACACAACGTTTTAGCCTGAATAACTGTACTCGGGAGTTTGTTCCACTCATCCACAACGCTATTACCAAACCAGTGCTTTCCTATATCCTTTCTGAATCTGAATTTTTCCAACTTGAAACCATTGCTGCGAGTCCTGTCTTGGCTGGAAATTTTCAGCACGCTATTTACATCCCCTTTATTTATCCCTGTTTTCCATTTATACACCTCGATCATATCCCCCCAATTCTACGCCTTTCGAGAGAGTGCAGATTCAGAGCCCTCAGTACGTCGGACTGCGTGCGGCCAGCAGTAACAGCCTAGTTGATCAGGCCCTGATCCATCGGGAGGCCTGGTCATGGACCGGGCCGCGGGGGCGTTGATCCCCGGAATAACCTCCAGGTAACCTCCAGGTATCCTCATAGGGAAGATTTCTGATACATGGGATCATCTTTGTCACCTCCTCTGTACGTTTTACAGAGCATTTATATCCATTCTGTAATACGGTGACCAGAACTGCGCAGCATAGTCTAAATGAGGCCTAACCAAGGATATATAGAGTTGAAGAACAACCTGAGGACTTCTATTATTTATACTTCTAGATATGAAGTCAAGAATTCTGTTAGCTATATTGCGAACACTAATGCACTGTTGTCTTGGTTTTAAATTACTGCTAACCAGAACTCCTAAATCCTTTTCGCAATCAGTAGTATTAAGATCTACATTATTTAGTTTATATGTGGCATGGTTATTTACCTGTCCAACATTTAGAACTTTGCATTTGTCAATATTAAACTGCATCTGCCACTTCTCCGACCATTGCATGTCTATTCAAATCATCCTGGAGTGCTCTAGTGTCCTCATTAGAATGAATTGGACGGCCTATTTTGGTGTCATCAGCAAATTTGCTTATGTTGCACCATATCCATATCCTGTGAGCGGTAGCGCAAAGGAAAGCAGGATTACAGGGGCCATAATGGATCTTTATCAAACCTCACTGGGCATTGTTATATCACAGATCTTTTTCTAGAAAAAAATCTACAGTATTAAAGCCATACTCTTGGTTGATGTCTATGACACGTGTGCACTGCTTCTGATACTGTCCAACATACACTGTGTTACACATAGACACTGGCCTACGTACACTGTCACACATAGGCATTACCTCTGACACTTCTCTGCTTACACTGTGTCACACAAGAGTAATTTAGCACTGTTTTCGAAAGTAACTCAGTTCTTTTTATCAAGAGCCCTACACCAGCACCAATTACGCTCTTGAACGATGTTCTTCGCATGGTTTCCAACACTGTTATGTTAATAAGAGTGTGACTTATACTTTTCTATATAAGACCAACAATTTGATTTGCTTTATTATCATCTCTTATGTATTGTTGCCTCAGCTTGAGATTCCAATTAATTAAATTTTTTACGTCGTTTCCGCATCCAGCTTGATTATATTCAATATTATACAACCATTATTTCAACAAGCGAGAAAGAATGAGAAGTAAGCCATCGGTTTGGGAAAGCACAGCTATAGATATGTCGCCTGAAGGCCGACTTCGAGAGCTCAGACCTAAGAGATGTATCACAGAGATAAGCCAGGAAAACTTTTTATGCTGGCATGTGGTGGCGTAATTTCTCGATTTGTTATCCAAATCTTCCTGTGATACCTGTCAAAGTTTCAGCTCCTGAAGACGACTTTTGGCCGAAAGAGCTAAAGCTATTTGTTGCCCTGACCCTGTTTCATTGTTCGTGACTCTTTATTATTTACATTATAAATGTAACACTTATTTTTTTTCCATGATTTCTACTTTACTAGGCCTAAATTAATCTGCACTTGCCACATACCCGAAAATTTTACAATCTACTCACAATCATCACTGTCATGTACAATATCTTATCATCACAGCATTGTATCATGATCTAAATAAGGTGTACCAAGCTGACTGACAAGTGTTTTCCCTGCACAGCTGAGTGTCCTGGCTCGGGGTGGGTGTGTTGGAGTCTACGCTGGCTTCATCAGGAACGGTGTGTGTGTAGCAGCTGAGTGCTTGGCTGCGTATCCTTCATGGCTCTTTGATCATAGGTGACCCACTCCAGTATTCTCCTCAAATAATTGTGTATTATTTCCCCATGTATACATTCAATTACACACACACACACACACACACACACACACACACACACACACACACACACACACACACACACACACACACACACACACACACACACACACACAAAGATGTAAGAATTAAGATAACCAACAAAAATAATTATAAAATTTGATACTCTGTATTCATAATTTCCCGAAAATCAAAGAACTCTAGTATTCCACAACTGTACTGACTCATATATTTTTATTACCCTTAAATACAAATGCTTGTGGAATAAAATCGTGAATTTCTGTGATTGTGTTGCAGACAGGTGCTGGGTAATCGCTCCCTCAGGTCCCTGGTCTTACCTGGCACCCACAATGCTGGGTCTTACTCTCTTAAGGACCAAGATGACGTTGTGTCTGCCTGGGTCGTCTGTCAAGACGAGGATATCATCTCCCAACTCCTCTACGGTAACAGGTCAGTCCACTGCTTAATAGCTTAATGACAGGAAGAGAAAAGCTGTCTCAGGGTATGTGTGAACGTTTATGAAAACTGTTGCGAGGAAATGGATTCGAGAAGAATGTGAACCTTATTGAATAAAGTCAGAGTTCTCACAATTTATGAACAGTGGCAGAAGATGGAAGGCAGGTAATATAGTGTGTACTCTGAAGAAAGAAGTGTATGTGTAGGGTTACATGTCAGTACTTGACAGTGTATGTGTCAGTACTCAACAGTATATGTGTCGGTACTCAACAGTGTATATGTCGGTACTCAAAAGTATATGTCGGTACTCAACAGTGTATGTGTCGGTACTCAACGGTGTATGTGTCGGTACTCTACAGTGTACGTGTCGGTACTCAACGGTGTATGTGTCGGTACTCAACAGTCTGTGTGTCAGTACTCAACAGTCTATGTGTCAGTACTCAACAGTGTATGTGTCAGAGTTCTCAACAATTGTGTGTGGGGGGGGGGACAACGAGTGTACGTATCGTTACTCTGAACAGAGAATATATTAATTTAATTCGTTTTATAGTATAACATTTGCATGTACATTAAAAATGTTAAAACAGCATAAGCATAAATCAGGACATTTTGTTAAGACTAATATTTTATATATTTAGTAAAGTTTCCAAACTTTAAAAAATCTTGACTCACGAAATCGTAATGACACGATTGCAAACAAACCATACCACGGGTGGGAATAGAACCCGCGGTCAGGTCATAACACTCCAGACCGACGCGCTAGACACGGCCAGAGGCTAGCGCGTCAATCTGGAGTTTTATGACTCTCTGATCGTGGGTTCTATCCCTGCCCGTGGTATAATTAAAAAATCTTATTTTGTGTTTATTGTAGGATGTAGTATTGTGGTCTGAGCAACCTGAAGGCCTCAATAAAAATCAAACAACCTAATTTTCGGTCAGAGAGAAGGTAGATTTTCAGTTTCGTCAAAATTTTGCTTTGACTTATAACCCGTGATTATATTTGTAATGGATAAATTATGTATAATAGCAGCAGATTGTTATTAATGATATTAAGTTGTTAAGATGGTAGTTAACTAACCATGAAGTTACCAGATTCTTATATTAAAAACATTAAATAAATAAATGGTTCTGGTGCTATGTAACTCGTACAACTTATCAGGAACGGGTGAAGTGTTCGAAATGTTTCCTTACACCTGCTGCCTCTACTCATCTAGCAATAAGTAAGTACTCTTATTGAGAGTTTGACAGCAATGGAAAGCCTTGAAAGTTGGATCACTTGTGAAAAAAATTGCAATAGCGGGGGAAATGCCACAGATCAAATTTACTCTGCTATTTTACTCACATACATATGAGACCATGGGCAGAGTGCAAAGGTTTGAACATTCCATTTTTTAAACCATATTTTTTTCTATATTGCTAGGTACCTGGACCTTCGCGTAGCCTATTACCCCGACACACAAGAACTACTGTGGATCAACCATGACCTTGTACGCTGGCGGCCTTTGCTGGAGGTCCTCACCGGTGTGAGAGGTTTTCTGGCCATATCTCCAGATCCACTTATTATTGATATTCATCGCACACCCGTCGGCTTTGATTTGCCCGAGGCATGCCGCTTCTCTTGTCACTGATGAATGAAACACTTGGGTCCCACTTCCTTCATAACCGCTATGGATCACTAGTTTCCCTAGATCAGATCTGGAAGATAGGGAAGAGGGTTATCTTTACCTTTGCTGACGTTGATGCAGCAGATAATCATGAATGGGTGTGGCCACCTCTGCCACAGGCTTGGGCTAATGCTCAGATACTGGACGACCTCAGGACCTACCTAGACGCTCAGATGAACATGCGGGTTGGATCTCCCAGACTGTGGGCGGCCATGGCTCACCTCACACCAACACTGTGGGACATGATATTACGCTCTCACGTGGGTGTGCGTGGCCTGGCTGACCGTGTCAACTTCTCCATCACTCGGTGGCTGCGTCAGCGATGGGCTCATATGGCCAATATTGTGGCCTCAGATTTCTTTAGGGGAAATAATGTCATTAATGTGGCCATTAGGTAAGAAACGTGATCTTTTGTATGTAAATTTTGGCCCTTAACGTTCCATTTCAGAAATACTGGGTGGATTTGTATATATTGCTACTATGTTATAGACTGGCCCCTTCTAAGACCTTTTTACTCCTATCATTTTTGCAGTATATTTCATATTTTTTTACGAATTTATAAAAGTGAGTTTCAGAAGTCATTATTCCAACTTATGAGCGAATGGGAATCACAATTTTCTATAATACTGTCTGGAGTATCTCCACAATCTGTCGAGACACTTCAGACGGTATAGATTTACCGATCAACTTTTGATGACATTTCCGTTCCGTTATTAAATAGAATTGTGCCACAGGATATTCAAGTTTAAAACAGACGCATTTGTGTGTGTCTTGCGTTTCTTTATAATATTATCCGAGTTACAGAAAAGTTAAATATTAAAATGTAAATTACGGTTGTGGCAGCGCACATGACCGGCCAAGACTGTTTTCCATACCTCTTTTGACATCTCGTAAACGCACATGTTCAAACTTAACCCTATTTACTGTATAAACTTATGACGACGGGTTATATGCGTATTGTTCCAGTCACTGTATTGTGCCTTTTTATTCATTAATTTCTAACTTATATGCAAACTTACTCATACACGACCAATATAAAAAGTCATACATGTTTTATTGATAATTGCAATAATTTTTTTTTCAGAAATCTGTATTACTCATAGTCATAATTTGCATACTTATTTTTTGAAGATTTTTTTTATGCAATACAGAGGCATATATACGTAAATATATGCTATATGTAAAGCGATAAACCCATGTGAGTCAGCACAAGAGGTTCGAACCTCCGCCTGCTAATCATGGGATAGACACACTCCCTAACTCTACTCACTGATATCGTAATAGTTTAGTTACATCTTATAAAGTTGTAAATTGATCTTTAAATGTGATGAATTTGCGAGAAGTACAACTGTATATTCATATCTTACGGCTTCAGCACCAATCATCAGTTTGCCTGAGGGTAAATTGAATTTCATTAAAACAATTTGTGCCAAAGTCAATGGGAATTATATGAAAGCACTAGAGTATATCATTCACCAGTGTTATGAAAAATTTCTAGAGTAAAATTAATTCTGCTATAATTGATGCTGTTAATTTAACCACCACCACCATTACTACTACTACTACGATAAATAGCTATAAAACAATAATAATATTATTATTACTATTATTAGTAGTAGTGTTTTTTTTCTGTGGGCTAGCAACTCAAGGCTCCTACAATTAATTTCCCTTGTATTTTTACATTCGCGACTGCAAAATTTCAGATTGTAATATTAAAATCGTTAATTACTGATGCAATATTGGCTTTGCAGAACCAACTTGGCACTGAGTGTGTGTCGGCCAGCACATCAGAGGACAGTGGCCATTCCAGTGGTGCCAGTAGCACCTCAGAGGCACCCAATCACCTTCAGAAGATCGACAGGGTTCAGGATCGTGTCTGACACAAGGCGTCCAGTGTACTCGGAAATGACACAACCGATGTCTTCGGCCACTACTCTACCTCCACTTTTCAAAAGAATCTATTCCCCAATATCGTCTGAAGAGAACTTACCAAAGACCTCCTCTCTACCTGTGACAGCCACTGTCAATGAAGAAACTAAATATACTTTACACTCGTCTGCTAATTTCACTTGGGAAATGAGAAATGCCTCGGTATCCACTCCCACTGAATTACCCTTATATCCATTAATACGCGTATTCATAGCTTCTACCGTTGGCCCTTCTGTATCAGCAGATAACGCAAATCAGCACGATGGTAACAGGCAGTATAACCATACTAATTATCCGCCTGTGACCACTGAAACTTCCGAAGAAAATATTTATATCAGTGAACCAGAGATGAACATTTACGGTTTAAACGAACGAACTCGAACCGCAGATTCTCAAGGTGCTACAGATCAGATAAACCTTTGGAACGAAACTGTCAGCTATAGCGATGGTGACTATGATAATGCTAGTGACTTGCAAAGTAATGGTGATTGGTATCACAACAACCAAACGACTGATACTAGTAGAAACTCTAAGCTGAAAATTGTCACAGAGAATCACAAAGAATTCAAAAGTTACACAGGGCGTAACCTGACTAATTTTGTTAAAGGTTCTGCGCTGCGAGAGGGCAGTCTCTCCAATGATGCCATTCCAGGCACTGACACGACTACCTCCTCAACTACGAGGGACGAAACGACTACCCCGTCGACTATAAGGGAAGAGACTACCGCCTCGTCATCCACAAAGGCTGAGATGAATACTTCGTCAACCTCAAGGGATGAGGTGACTACCCTGTTGATCACAAATTATGAGATGACTACCTTGTCGACCACGAAGAGTGAGACGACTACCTCATCAACCACAAGGGATGAGATGACTATCTCGTCCATCATAAAGGATGAGTTGACTGCCTTATTAACCACAAGGGATGAGATGAATACCTCGTCGAATAGAAGGGATGAGATGTCTACCTCGTCGACTACAAATATCTTGAATTATCCTCAGGCTTAGGGAGGTAACACGCCTCTCACTGATATTAAGAAATATTTTCTTTTAGTTTCTGCTGACAATAGCATATATCACTTACCTGTAACTCAGTCGCCACGAATTTACTCTAGATTTTTTTTTTTTTTTTTTTTTTTGATACAGTAATAAATTTTTGAACGTTTTACAAACATAATCTCCACAACTCTTCTCAACTCAAATACAAAAAAAAAAAATAATCACTTTTCGGCACAGACTACAGAAAATATTTCAATATAAACCCCAGAAAACTTAAGATAGCAAATACAAATTCCAGAAAAGTTGTTAGCATAGATTTCAAGCCAGTTAACAATACTTAAAAAAAAAATCACTTTTCATAACAGATTTCCTAACATTTCCTAACGCTAAACCAAACCTTGGAACACATTTCATTGATTCAAAAATCATTGAGCACCCAGATAAGCTGTCTTGAACACAAGCGACTCACAATTATCTCTTCTTTGATACAGCAGTAATCAAAGATGTATTGATGAATCTATGACGCTGGAAAGATTATTATTATTATAATCAGGGAGGAAGCGCTAAACCCATAGGATTATACAGCGCCTGTGGAGGAGGGTTGTGGAAGATATTCGGTTTAATTTCAGAACAGGGAGCACAGATCCAATTCCCTTATCAAGAGTCTTTCACCTCATCAAGAACTGCCTTGAGGAGACGCGGAAAGAAATTTGCGACTCGTCCCTAACAGTTTCCAAACACGTTAGAAAGTGAAAACACACCGGAAGATCTTTTTCAGAATATATTTCATCATAAAACTCATCTTTACAAACATTAATCCAAATCTTCATAATTTGCGCCCATCAAGTGAGCAGGAAATTTCATGCCAATGTGACACGATGTAACTGATCATTGCCCATTTTAACATATCCAACTGTGCCCTTAGTTATGTAAGAGTATATTTATTTCAGGCTTGATTATATTTGACCTCGGGCACTTGCACTGGCTTATATTATCATATCAGGTAAAGAATGACCGTAGATGTTAAGATTGGAAAGATTTACCTCTCTTCACACACCGTCAGCGTACGAGTGAATTCTTGCATGCACTTCTCGTGCATGCACGTCAATTTTGGCATCACTTCTCACAAAATGGTTAATAAATGATTTACTGATCTTTAAATGCAAAAATAAATGAGTTCAAAGAAACTCGGTCCAGACACATTGTCGTAATTAACATGTGGAGTCGAGTTTGTGTTTTGAATATTAAATCATCGTCAGGGTAAAATTATTTGTTGACGTGAACTTCAAAGTATGGAGTTCGCAGTTTAATTGGAAAAACAATTGCATTTATGAAAGAATCCCTTATTTTTTTGGCAAAATCAACGTGTCAGATACAACCAGCGTTGAATATTTCTAACCTCTCATATCTATTAAGGCTATTTGACCCTAATCTGTCAAATCTAACACATCCTTATTAAAATTTAACACGTGTGGTCTAACAAAATAAAACCACACTAGTTTAAGTATAATGATTATAATTCTGTCTTACAATACTTTCTAAACCTATTCCAGCTTTAATCCTTATGGCTGATTGGTTTATAAGGTTTAAAGCCTATTACAAAGGGTTATTAAGACTACACATCACCAGACTAAGATTTGTGGTGCTGGTCGTCACTCTTTCAAGATTTAATAAGCATATTCGTAATGAATATAATCATTTATTTTTCTAGCTAACTTTCTTCCTGTACATATTTTTTTTTTTTTTTTGTAAATAATTACCTGTAAGTGACAAGCTTCCAGTTCATCTCTAGTAATAAAACCAATATTGTATTAATAAATATTCCATAACATCGTTTTATTTTTTCAGTCCTGCACATAAAAACAGTAAAGAGTCATTACACATAACAGAAGCAGGTAACATTTCTGCACATAGCAAAAGCTAAGATTCCTTAAAAAATCGCAAGAAACATTCCTACACATTAAATCATTTAACATTCCAACACATACAAGCAGCTAACATTCAAGCATACACAACCTGTAACAATTACAATACACGACACAGTTAAACTTTCCTAACATAAAAGAATAATCATTGATACATACAGGGGTACTCTTGGTTCAAGTGGTAGCGCGTTTGACACATCTCGAGGACCTAGTTATAAGTTATGTCCAATAACTAGTTATAAGTTATGTGCAATAAGCAAAGTCATGGGTCTGGTCACAGACCGGGCTGCGGGGGCTTTAATCCCCGAAATCCCTCTCCAGGTATACTCCATGGTATTTTTCCAAAATGGTTGGTAATATGTCATTGTGAATTAAGTATACTTTTAGATATTCCTTGAACAACGGTTTCTAAATTTTCTCAGAAGATTTTTTTTCTGCTTCTTTTTAGCACATAATGACGACAGCTATTAAACCAACTACAGGATCTGGGTTCGATCCCACTACAAGTACAAATACAAATCTGTATTCCGAAATTGCTGAACAGGATATATAATAATATGAAGACCCATAGAAAGCATGGAATTTCGGGCAAAACATAGACAATACTGTATTTAAAATTAACAGTTTTATTTTTCAGTATTTTTAAGAATCTAATTAATAGGAACTTAAAAATAGATACAAGTTACATGTTAATTTACATAATAAAATTTTTTTTAAATATATTTTCCTTGTTTTAGCAAGATGAATGGTAATAGTTAAATTATAAATAGTTATATATATAAATATATATATATATTATATATATATATATATATATATATATATATATAGATAGATAGATAGATAGATAGATAGAGATATAAATTTATGTGTATATATAAAACTTTTTATTGTGATTTAGTTAAATGTAAGTTTTCATGAAATTTTTCTATTAAAGACAGATAATACTTGATTACGGAAAAAATGGTTATAACAATGACTATAATTTTTAAAGGGGTGGACCGGTAAGCCAGCGGAAGGTCTCGGTCAGATGACCAAAAGCTCCAGCTGCGGGTCATCATATGATTTAGACCCGCGTCAGGAAACACTCGTCCTGTTTCCTGACAAACTTAGTACCTACCAAGATAATACCTACATATATACTATTTTTTTAGAGGGATGGACTGGTAAGCCAGCGGAAGGCCTTCGTCAGATGACCTAAAGCTTCATCTGTGGGTCATCATATGACTAAGATCCGCGTCAGGAAACACTTATCCTATTTCTTGACAAACCTACTTAAGATAATACTAGGTAAAATTATTATTGCAATAGCTATGTCTGAAAGAAGGGATTGCAACCTATCAAGTAATATATGAAAGTGGTAAGAAAAAACTGAAAGAAGTGCAGGGATGGAACTGGATGAAAATAATCAGATTTCAGGAATTGCTCGAAGTATATTTCT
Organism: Cherax quadricarinatus; assembly: GCF_026875155.1. Lineage (NCBI taxonomy): Eukaryota > Metazoa > Arthropoda > Malacostraca > Decapoda > Parastacidae > Cherax > Cherax quadricarinatus. The sequence goes on from NC_069413.1 coordinate 57,886,071, forward strand.
GTCAAAGAATCACATTAAGGTAAGGAGATGCTTTTTAATAGTAGCTTTAAAGCGGTTGGCTGATAGGCAGCCTTTTGAATCTTCAGGCAGAGAATTCCAGACTTTAGGGCCTTGTAAGTGCATTGAGTTTATTCAGGTTGAGATTTGTTCGGATTTTTACCCAGAAGGGTTAGCCATCCAGGAAAACCCAAGAAGGTCAGTGCGTCATCAAGGATTGTCTGTCTTATTGCCCTTGGGGTCCTTTATTGTCCCCCTAGGATGCGACCCACACCAGTCGACTAAACACCCTACTTATTGATAGGTGAATAGGTATAGCAGGTACAAGGAAACATGCCCAATGTTTCTACCCATGCCAGGGATAGAACCACGGACACTCAGTATGTGAGCTGAGTGTGGTGTCAGTCACGAAACAGTACTCTTAGAGAATGCATAATGTCTTAGGCAAGACTCAGCCTACACTATACTTAAAATTCATAATAAAAATAACACTAGTGGTACTAGTTACTAAAATTACAATACAAGATATGAAATAGTATACGCATTTAATAATAAATGGAAGCTGGAAGAAAAAGAACGTGGACTAAACTGGATGAAAACAGCAGTTTCTGCACTTCTTTAACATAGTTTATTGCTGTCAACATTACATTAAGGTAAGGAGGTACTATTTTAACAGTAAATTTGAAGAGTTTGGCAAATAGGAAACCTTCGGAATCTTCAAGCAATGAGTTCCAGATTTTATGGCCTTTTATGCATATCAAAATTTTCACAGGTTGAGTCTGATAATTTGCACAAGAAAACGAAGGTTTTGCAGCAGAGATAGTTTTATGTTTAGGGAATTGTTCAGAAAATTTTTGGGAGGTTTTCTTAGGTTAGGTTCACTTAGGTTTTGGATAGATTATGTTAGATATGTTTAGGTTAAAATTTTTAAAATTTTTAACCTAACCCAACCAAGCTAAACCAAGCCGAACCCAGCCTAGCCTAATAAACCCAACGCAACCGAGCCCTACCCAACCTAGCCAAACATTAATCCTGAGCTAAACTCTTTTTTATGGAAAGCTGCAACAGAACATACAGATACAACAAATATACATACAAATTTGTAATTTTTATGCAGTAAAAATAGTGTAGCTTACATGTGATAAAACACTGGTAGGCGCACAAAAAATATACTTATTGTGCAATGCATTTCGAACAAACTAATCCTAATGCTTACATGTTACTCAAGGTCTAGACACAGACAAGTAGGATTTGTTATGCAGTTAACTACATTCATAAGTACAATAAGAAAGGTAGCTAATGAACAAATGGTCAGCTACATGAATTACATATTATTTCGAACTGATTCAGTGATCTTCAGTTTTGTGGAGTGATTGAACAGAGATGGTGAACTTACAGCAAGTTCCGTAGTTATAATAGAAATACAATGGACAAAATGTTGCATCAGTTACGTTGCTGTCTCAGTTACGTTAAGGAGAGGATGTGCTGTTTAACAATAGCTCTGAATCGATTCGTAGATAAGGGACCTTTCGATGCTTCGGGAAGGGAGTTCCAGATCCTAGAGCCATTTATCTGCATTGAGTTTTTGCATAGGCTGAGTCGGACACGGGGGATGTCAAAGAGGGTTTGGTGTCTTGTGTTATGCCTGTATGTTCTGTTCCAGCTATCAAGGAAAAGTTTCAGAGAGTTTATGTTATAATTTAATGTTCTATATATATAGTAGACAGTAGTACGAGAGCATATTTTCCATATTATGTTCATTTCTGAAGAATGGGTGGGGGGAGGGGGGGTTGGGGTAGCACTGGAATGAATGATAGTCTACACAGAGGCTTTTTGTTGGGTTAATAATTTTAGGTGAATTGGTGCAGAATATCCCCAGGCACAAATACCATAGGTAACGTGAGGGTAAATTAGACCGTGGTATAATGTAAGTAGTATTGTTTGTGGTACATAGTAACGTATCTTGGAGAGGATACCTACTGGTTTGGAGACATTCTTGTCTGTGCTGAATGTGAGTATTAAATTTCAAGGTGTAGACCTAGGAATTTACCCTCGGTGTGACTTTCAATAGGAGAACCGTTAATTATTATATTAAGCTGGATATCTGAAGCTCTGTTTCGAAACAGCAGTAGTATTAGTATTAGTAGTATCAGGTGCTGATGAATGCAGGTAGCAGAGCACTGCGGTCAACCTTTTAATCCATTATTTAGATTTGAACTGTTTACACTGAAGGTATATTGGTTTTGTTCAGTACAGATGATTTCTGACTCCGGGTACTTTCCTCAAGTTCTGTCCCTTCCTTCAATAATAATGTGCTGTATTTCCACCTTCTATGGGTATGCAGATTTGTCCCAATGAATGACTTGTGTATTGTTTGTGCTTTGAATCCTACAATTATTATTATAATCATAACTGAGTGCTAAACCCACAAGGGTCATATAGCGCTGCTTGTCCCACAGGAGCACTGGTATTCCAATATTTTAGTATCCATATTCGTAATGTTTCTCCTGTGTATTCTTTATCACAGCTTGCACTTGGAATGATGTGTACTCTAGTACTGTTGCTAATTGGTGTGTCCAGGTCTGGTAGTGCCACCAACGATCTTTAACTTGACAACTGCTACTAATATTAGTACTGACGTTTGCAGTTTGGAATTAATTAATTACAGTAATTACAAACGAGTGACTCTTTTGATTGTGGAATTACTCTAGTTACGATTTTATATAATTTTTAACTAATTTTTCTTGGACAGCTTTTTACTAGACGTATTTACACAGTCCGTGTATATTTTATACATATATGTGTTTTTCATAGAGATTGATTAAAACTATAGATTTAATTACTTACTGTGGCAGCCCCCTTCCCCATCCACTGTTGACTTGTGCTTAATGTATTGGTAGGTGACCTGTGGGACAGCGGACGCGACACCTTGCCACACCATCCATCACGCACTATACCCAGACTCACTAACCTTCACCATAACAATGAAGGAGTGATGAACACATGTAAAACGTCTTGAGTTATATGCAATGTAGGAAAGAATTGGAATGAATGAGAGAGAGAGAGAGAGAGAGAGAGAGAGAGAGAGAGAGAGAGAGAGAGAGAGAGAAGAGAGAGAGAGAGAGAGAGAGGGGAGAGAGAGAGAGAGAGAGAGAGAGAGAGAGAGAGAGAGAGAGAGAGAGAGAGAGAGAGAGAGAAAGGCAGTCCAGCTGCTGTATGTTTTTTGACATGTCACCCCATTCCTTCCATGCCAAATACGCAAAACTGTAGCAATGAGGAAGTAAAGAGCATATCTAAAGAGTATTGTGTTATACTGTTTTGTAGCTCTGTTCTTATTAACTCTTTAAAACTATCTGACATGCTAGTATGCTGGGAACTAAAATGTGCTCGACGCTTTTGTATACATAATTTTTGTATTTTCAAATTTGTATACTCTTACCGTCTTAAGGTCTCGGCTCAGCTGCTTGAGTTACCTACGACCTCCTCCAGCCTGGGAAGTGACACCCCTGTACCGCATCATGAGTAACAATGCCTCAGCAGCGCATGTAAACAATAAGGCCAGCACTTGTTGTGCTACCATTGTTACTACTGGTTATAATCACAACCATGATTTTTAAAGAGGTGGATCGGTGAACGAGCGGAAGTCGTCGGTCGGATGACCAAAAGGTCCAGCAATGGGTCATCATATGACAAATCCGCGTCAAGAAACACTTGACCCTGTTTCTTGACAAACATTATACATACATGCATATATTCCTGTGCTGCCACTAGCTTCCCTGACAGCAAACAGGGTGAGGAACTGGCTTGAAGATGCCTTTTCTGTATCAGTTTTATTACAATTTCATGGTACTCTACCATGAATTCAAACAAAAGGCGCACCATGTGGATTTAACCTAGTATAACCCAATAAAGTCAGTGTCACCATGTTTCAAAGACTATTACATCTTGAAATAATCGTAACATTTTAAGATTTCATTGTACATGGTGTTGAAAAACAAAAAGTCAATAAAAATAAGAACCATTATTTGTGCCAATTTATCGAGACTAAGGCCAATTTTATAAGGGCTATGGTGTGCTATGCATCTCTGCATGTTGCATGTACCAAATATTTTGAAACACACCTATTGTCCTAACAGCTGTATGACCCTATAGGTTTAGTGCTCGCGTTGATAACGATAATAATAATAGTAATAATAATAACAACAATAATAATAATAATAATAATAATAATAATAATAATAATAATAATAATAATAATAATAACTTCAAACAAAGTAGTTTAGATAATGTTAGACACTGAATTTTTTTTTTTTTTTAAAAATTCGGCACATGGGAATTCCAATTTCATGGTTCACATTAAATAAACAATGTTTAATACTATTTTTAAATAAAAATCAGAGTACTGAATCTAAAATATTGGTTAAAAATTCTTTGGCTTGGAAGTGACCTCATATTAATTAGGTTTCTTTGGGAAAATAGGTTCCGAGTACTGATCGGTGGGCTTACAATGAATTTTCATGAATGCATTAACAATGTCCGTTAGAATTCTATTGGTAATATTAATGTACTTCTGTTTGGTGCCTTGGTGAGTAGATCTGCAGTGTTGCTGGATGGAAAGATTAGATGCCTATTCCAGCCTTTTTTTTTTTCTGGGTGGAAAGGATTTAATGAGCCACCTTCAATTTTGAATGAATTATGATGGAAACTAAAGTGCAGAAAATGCGTTAACTAATTGTGTCAAATTTCTCTTTACAAATTCTGGGCTGCAAACCATTAAGCTCTCAGATAATAAAGTTATCCAAAACTTTTTGTTTTCTGCTATGTTGAGACAAGTACAAAAATTTTTTTAGTAGTGAATTTACAGAAACCATAAATTTCAGCCGTTGCTGTATTGTTCCTTCGTTAACTTCGATAGCGAACTATAGGGAAGGAACAAACATACGCACCTTATGGCATGGAAAGTTGAGAAACTTACTGTTAAAGCAAGAGACAGACAGATCCCGACATCGGTACTGGTAATCATCAGTGATTGGCACAACAGATATTACTGAACAGAATCAAGATTTTTTTCAGCTTAGCAAAACACTTGGTACATACATATTATACAGTAAACACCCAACCTATAATACAAAAATAGGTCAAGCCTAAATAATAGAAAAGCCGAATGCAGTGCTTCACTTCGTGTATCATTAGCAACTGACAACTCTTTGTGATGAAATGTTTGGGAAACAACGACCAAGTCGAAGATTGAACCTTTCGCATATGAACCTTATCAGAACTGTTCTACGCCACCCCGTGGGCGGTATTATTTTTTACAAGTTGTCCCCTAAACTTATATCCAGTTGAAGGATGCATTACTCATTCTCTCTCTTCTTTATTTTCCTCACTTTAGTATTACTGATGCATGCCAAATGGTAGGACGAAACGTTTTACCTGCAAAAATTTAGATGTTTTTTTGCAACATAATGTCCTGACATTATTTGAAAAAACTGTTGTGTGCATGCAACACTAAAGGCGGGTACCGTGACATCCGGAGATACATTTGTCCTTTGGTCAGAGACCTTCCCTAGACCGTTTCTTACCTCCATGCACTCGTGGTGTTGATGTTGGGTTTAATTTGATGTTCATACACAAGTTTCTCCCTAAGTTTTTATTATCCTCAATATTGAATGAAGCATAGTCCCAGTAAAGCTTCTTCTGCCTACTGTCTTTATTATATCCATACAATACATCTTTAAGTGAGATTACATGTGGCTTATTTTCCAAGTGCGATAAGAGACAGAAACAATTTGTTTGTACATACTGCAGAAATTTAGAATGTTTTTTTGCCAACTATTGTCCTTATTGTTAACATATTTTATCAAAAAACTGTTGTGATGGCATGCAAGTGCATAAAGGCTGTGTAAACCCGAGACCTCAGCGGGAAAACATCTTGTAGAAGCCCTCGATGACCGTCTTAGCGGAGGACCTCCGCCGTCGAGACCAGCGGCGTCTTACTACGTCTCTATGCAGCTCGAAGAAGGCTGCTTGAATGGATGGGCCTCCATCACATGCTGATGTCATGAACAGCGATGCCCCCAGTTCTCCAGCTAGTTCTGTGGCTTCGTCTTCACTCACCTCTGCCAGATGACCTGATGAAATGGTAAACAGTTAAATATGTATAGCACATTTATTTAAGTTCCACTTTATATGAATATAATAATATAAATAATAATGATACAGTAACAACAGCAAAAACAACTAACAATAATGGGAAGAAAAAGAATGATGACCCCAATATATTTGCACTTTAGGTAATACCGATTTCGCCCACTTTGAGGTCTATTTGAAGCCACTTCCAGTGCTCAGACTGACTCAATTCCTGGCTATTTAACTAATATGCCTTCTGTTTCATCTACTGATCTCAAAAAAACTACCCATTCACCCTTCAGAACCAAAGGTCAGTAATTTGGCCAATTTTATTTTATTTTCAACAAATTCCAATTTAAAAACTAAAGTCCAAAACAAAAGCTATAAGCATTCACCCACTAAAACAACCTTCCATCTCTTCATTAATGGTTTTACCCAGTTTTTTGCTAATAAAATATAACCAAGAATGTTTGGTCATGGTTTAGGCTGTCCCGATAATTGAAGCTGATAAGGAGAAATCCATAAACAGACTGAGGGGGTCAGGGGGCCATCCGTCCACCCTTTTTTCAGAAAAATTGCTCCCCCATTTTCTTTTGCCAGTTTGATGCCGTTTCATGCCACTTCTGATCGTCAACTGACCCAGACTTTGTCCATGTTAGTAGTATGTCTTCCAGTCTATCAGTTCCCTCAAGAAACAGAAAATAAAACCGTGAAAACCACCCTAGAAAAAAATACCCCAAAGTTATTTTACCCCAAACATAGGGCAAGTTTTTTTTGTGCTGTGCACTCCCATTGCATAGACCTATTTTCTCATGTTTAGGCCAAAAATTTGAGGGTGCCATGAATTATGTGTACTGTCATGTCATGAACTCTGATAGCTAGGGGGTAAAGACTTAATTATAAATATTAATGCATTCACATTTTGTGAGAGTTTATTTTATGTACGTATAAAGAGTTCACACTTGTTGAGCAAACACTGGTCAAAAACCATGGATTTAATGGTTGGAAATCATGAGTGGCCTGGTAAGTGTTTACATTACCGCAACTTGTGGCACACTAAATTTGGGGTGTGTACGGGAGCTCACCTGACACACTATCTAACCCACCGTCCCTCTTGATTAAAACCCAACTTCCCACACTACATACCTACCCTGTGTGTAATAGTATTACAAGTGAAGAGGAAAAATGGGACCGTCAGTACTGTAGTGCTTTTGTTATTGCTGTTTTTTAACTTTCGACTTACTGGACAATCGGCATTACCAGACACCCTCTTCCTCTATTAGTTACTAAAGAAGTTATAAAAGAAGTTAGATCAGTCATTTAAATGAAGGGTTAACTGCATTTCCAATTACTAATAATACTTTAACAAATGATAACAATTTAGCCCAAACCTGTTTTGTTGGGCCTATTATGTTTTGGTTCACCCTTAATTGCAAACAAATTAAATTTCTTACTTGCAACCGTGACTATCCCTTTGTTCAATTATACTTGTTTTCATCATGGCTCCTAAGTGTTACAAGAAAGGGGAATGTGAATGTACTCGTAAGATGTAGTGAAAAATTACAGAAATAGTGAAATTAATAGACATGTCTGCTAAGTGAGACTGCAGCAGCTGATGGAATCAGGTATGATGTAAACTGACGTACAGTGCAAGACGTAAGGAAAAAATTATTGGAAGATTTATAAGTGTGACAACCAGTACAGGAGGCGTTAAGGTGTTTTTTTTTTATTTGTGATCCTTACATACAGCATTTAAGAAGGATAAAGACCCAAATGTGTGGATTGAAGAAAAGCATAATAGGGAAATTTGTAAAAAAGCTTTTCAGAATTTCTTTTAAGTCTTGTTTATGTAGATTATAGAAGTTGGCATTAATTTATAATTTTATATATATATATATATATATATATATATATATATATATATATATATATATATATATATATATATATATATAAACTATTGAACAAGATTAATTTAAGGATAAATACAATACGCAAGGATTTTTGTAATCAATAAAAATACCAATTACAGTCATAGATAAAACTAACCAAGATCAGTTTTGTTGGCAACAATAACACAAGAAAAGTTTGGAGTGTGTCTGGCAGCAGCAACAGCAGCGTGAATGGTAGAGATGGCACTAAAACTTCGTCGGTCGATCAGGCTAAATGCCAGAAGGAAGCCGTCACCCCAGCGAGCGTGGGCCTCGCTTATTTCCCCCTCCTCCTGCACAAACAAAAATTAAGAATATATTCTCAAGAAACGTTACATGATCATAAAAGAAATTACAATTTTCCCTGGATTTAGACAGTTTTGTGTGATTTTATTAACTTGCTTCTAAAGCAAGTCGTGGAGCCAAGAGGAAACGTGTGGTTCTCAGTGTTAAGCTAATGAGCTAATAGAGAAGGTCAAGTCTGGCCTCTCAATAGCACATCTTCGCAGTAATCTTCATCAATTTTCACAGCTACTCTGATTCAGAATAAAAGTTAGTCTGAGTGGCTACTGCTGATCATGGCAATCTGCACCTCATCTCTCCACCATAAAAACGTTAGTAAAATTACTACTACTGCAGATTATAATACCCATATTCTTATGGTCCAGTTGCATTCTGAACCATCAGACCAAGTCCTCTAGTTCAAAGGACAACCTGACAATCATGAAATTTTTTTTTCATAATTTGGAAGTTACGGGCAATCGCCAAGATCGTACACGAATCTCCCCCTCCCCACTTTATTAGTCCATTAATAAGAGGGTTCACTGTATTTGCATATACTAGAGTTTATGTTGTGAAAGACTTGTTAAAATATCGCTACAAAAGATAAGGGCAGGTGTCCTGTATTCGATTTAAAAGTTGGAAAGAATGTTAAGCCATTTCTTTTAAAATACATATTAAGAAACAAAAAAAAGTAAAATCATCAAATGCACTCAGATTAAAAAAGCTTTTTTCTAGCCTTCCTCATAGCAAAATCATCCAAAAGTTCATCAAAATTTGTCTGTCTAAGTTTGTCACTCTCAATGCATATTGTGGAAAATTGCATTTAGCTGAATGTATCATTATATACATAACAGTAAATGAACAAAGATAATTATTATTTATCAGTTAGACAAGTAGGAATTTGGGACACCTAGGTCGCAAAAAATACCCCCCTTCGATACCTACCACTGTCATACCACAAGTTGCTCTGGACCTATTAATTAAATGAAATATACATACACCAGGAATGCTGGTAAATATATAAATTTGTGGACTGTATATTAAATTAAAAAATGATTATATATAAATACACATACACATAACAGAAGGAGAATATATCTTAATCATAACACTCACCAATTTGACTGGATATTAAGTTGTATCATACTCAGAAAAACCTCACTAAATTTATGAAAACACTGGCCAGAATTATACACAAACCTAGAGAGCTTATCTGAGGTTCCTGGAGTTGTCTTGTCCAGACGTCTGATATCTCAAGTTATGCAGGAATGCACATCCAACAAATTCGCCTCCTATTTGAGAGGTGTCAATCCAATTTTAACCTCTAGAGCACGAAAAATTCTTCCCATTACATTAACGTTGTATCCAATTGAAAAACCACAAAATGGCGACTGACTCCCCCAGCCGCAGGTTTCACATTTTCGATATCATACTTCTTTTAAAAATACAATATAGGCATCTATTTACCTATAAATTACCGTATTTCCGGAAAATATATACAGTATTTTCCACACATATAATGCTCAGTGTGGACAATCTTTGTTGAGACATTGTTGCTCTCTCTCTCCTCGAGCAGTTAGTGACCATTAGGCTAAGAAATAACCGCAAGATTGCTTCCACATTAGGGAAGGCCATTTGAATTTTTTCCTTGTATATAATTTGATAAAGGCCTGTATGAGAGTGACTGCTCTTCTGTAGGCCTATGACTTTGTCTCACGCACAAGTGAAAGTGCAAAAGTTCATCAATAAGTTACAGGTGAACATCTTCTGGGTTATGTTGTCATCAACAGTTCAACACCTTGCTGAGTTCCTTGCTTAGATGCTGTCAGATTAGCAAAAAAGGAAAGCATTTGTACACAGTAGCTCTTCTTAAATTACCTGCAAGTGCATCTAGTATAGGAACAAAGGATTTTATCCTAAACTTATCTCGTGAAGAGAGTTCATCTACGGCATCAGGACCAGGTGCACTTCCCTCTTTTCCTCGCCGTTTCCTTACTCTTTGTCTTCTTGTGACAGTTCTCTAGTTAACATTTAGCAAGGTGAGTTTTGCTTGTTGTTCAAGCTCATCGAAATCTCTAATTCTGCTTAAATGATCCTGAAGTGAACTGTACAAACATGCACAAATACTCAATACTCTTATTTCTGAATGACTCTGCTGACCTTGTGAATATGACCTAGACACGGGTCCAGAAATGCAGCATAAACACAAATTCCAGTTTTTCTTGCATAAGATTGTTAGCTTGAAACCTAATATCAACCTTCTCATTAACATTAGAGTACAAATGACTGAGGGGCCTCAGTCAACTTATCAATCTCACTGCTTTCCTGGAAGAACAAAATCAATACAGAAATCAATGCTTGTGTCGAGATATTGGCTTAAAACAGTATTATTAAGAAATGGAATTCAAGGAACATTACTGAAGGGTCGTTTAGAGACTACAGTGCGTTATGATAGCATGTGTAAGAAAGGCCTATGACAGTATCAAAAATATTATACACCTGGCTTTAGGCTTCAGCCTGCCAAGCCTATAGGTAAATCCAGCACTGTCTGTATCAGTAGCAAGCTGACCCGTATCGCATAAAGACGTACCTTGTGGGTTCTCTGTGAACGGAATCAACCATGCCCTTACTGGAGCAGTTTAAGTATTATTATTTTGTCATCATTATCGTTATTATTATTATTATGAGTGTGGGGGAGGTGTGTGAGACAGTGGGTAGAATGAAAGAGGGTAAAGCAGCTGGGACTGATGGGATAAAGACAGCAATGCTAAAAGCAGGGAAGAGGGATATAGTTTTGGAGTGGTTGGTGTTTTTATTTAATAAATGCATGGAAGAGGGTAAGGTACCTAGGGATTGTCAGAGAGCATGCATAGCTCCTTTGTATAGACAAAGGGGACAAAAAAGAGTAAAAATTTTAGGGGAATAAATCTGTTGAGTATACCTAGTAAAGTGTATGGTAGAATTATTGAAGGAATAAAGAATTGTGTCTGAAATTTATTTTTTTTTGGTTTGTCGTTATTCACAAACCCTTCCCCTTACAAGCAAACTTTTAACTATTTGTGACTACCGCTCCCTACAATTTCAAAGACCCAGCTTATTTTACCCCTAAAGGGTTACTACTGACCTGACCAGCAGTGTCGTAGATGTGCATGACAGCCGGATCATCATCAACTGTAGTATGATGACGGTACGCAGCTTCAAGTGTTGGGTCATACTCCCAGATAAATCTCCCAGTTAGCAGCCGCACCACTAGAGCTACAACCAAACAAGCAAAATCAGTTGAATCACCATAACTTTAACTAAATAATTTCCTCTATTACTAACTGGATAATATTTGCATGGTTGGTGCTCTGTCTTAATAGACATTTTTGTTAAGCCTTGCTGTGGGTAAATCATTTTGGGTATTGTGACATCATGATCTTGGATAACTTTTCTCATTGTCCTTTTACTGGGTACCTGACCATTCTGGTGTTCAGGGCAGCAAACTTGCAAAGTCCTTTGTATGTTTCAGACCTCTGGACTTTTGAGTTTCTAACAGTAAGTTTTCTTTTTTCCAACCATTTCCCAACTTTGTTTTGCAATTTTGAGATCCAAGCTATTAACTAACAAACTGATTTTAATCAAACTCACAATAGTATTACAGGCTATCCTCTTCACTAATGTCGGTTATGAAAGCCACTCTTGACTGTATGATGGACACATGAGGTTTACACATGGACATCTCATGTCGTGCTGACAATCAAGCATCTTTTGATTGTCGTGTTTGTCAAAGAGCACCTAGAGTTCATTTTTGACCTCTCCTTCAATGCCCTTTTGTTCTCTGACTGCCCTCCTCTCAGAAAATACAAGATTCATTCTATGATTTGTTAAATGTTTAATGTTAAATGAATTAACTATGACCTCTGGCACATAACCTCATCTTCCATATTTTTTCCCTTATTATGTGCTGAATGACCTATACACTTTTAACACTTTTATGAATATAATATAGCTTCATCTGTTAATATAAAACACAAAGAATGGATTTTACTTGCCAGATTTACCAACTGCTGGAGCTCCAAGTACAACGAGTCGGGAGTCAGAGGTGTTCTTCTTATGGCCAGATGAAGATGTGAAGGTAGGGGGTCCTGACCAAGGAGAGAGGTGTGTGGTGCTGCTGCTGGTGGCGGTGGTTGTAGTAGGGGTTGTGGTACGTGTAGTGCTGGTGGCTGTGGTTGTAGTAGGGGTAGTGGTACGTGTAGTGTTGGTGTTTGGAATGCGAGGGGTGTTAGAACCTGTGCATGCAGAAGTGGTGACAGTGTTGGTACTACAGTTATTAAGACTGGTGATGGGAGTTGTGTTTATAGTGTTGGAGGATGATAGTAAGGTGGAAGTAAGCATTGCCCTGGTGGTAGTTAAGGAGGTAGTGGTGGTGCTAGCCTCTGTGGTTACTGTGGTAGGCATAGCTGTAGAAATGGTGGTAGTGACCGCCATTGGGGTAGACATAACAGTAGCTGGGATAATAGGCGAAGATGACTGGGCAATTCTTGCCTGGCTTGAGGTTTAGGAACCACTGGTGGTGGCGGTGTGAGGAGCATTGTAAGTGGGTGCACCACTGTCAAGCTCCACAGTGGTGAGGCAGGCGGTAAGTGCTTGTGGCAATGGATATGGCGGTTGCAGAAGTACGTTGAGATAGAAGATGGCAGTGATAATTATATAAACAGAAGTGGTGACAGTGACCAAGTAGATAATAACATTGTGGGTGGTGAGGGCTGTGGCTAGGTGAGTTGTGTAGTGGTGATGATGGTATATATAAGCTGGAAGAAGGGTTTGTGGTGGCTCTGTATATCGCTCTTCCTTCTGTATCCTGCAAAATGCAAAATTCTTGCATTATTATAACTGCATGCTGATGATGAATTTGGAATTGATACACAATTATGCAATTTGAATATGCCAGTTGGGGTGCGAGTATGCTTAAGGAGCACGTAAGTTCCCTTGTCTTCTAATAATATGTTTAGTTTTCCACTATAATCTATCTTGTCCATAATTACTATCGCATATGCTTTGTCTGCTTTCGTAAGGTGAAGTCTAGAATCTATCCTTAATCCATGGTATGACTTAACAAATCTTTGAGGACATTTGTGTTGCAGAGGTCTGAGCAAAGCTCAGAGAGGCTACAGTATACAAACAGTGGGGGGGAAATGTAGAATGAGCCAAAAAATGTTAGGTACATGCCTTGTGGTAAGCCACCAAGAAACAGTACCACCAGTGTAGGTTTGTGAGCTGAATTCTACACCAAGTGACTCCTCGATTTTGTACCCGCGCTGTCGACAAACCATGTGATGTCCAGAGGTGTGATGCAATCACATGAGAGTGCAACATAAACAGCCAATAGCGACAACAAGACTTCCACTTCAACCCAAAACAAAAATAAGCTATTACTAATACTACTACTGCTAATAATAATACTTATAATACTAATATATAATACTTAATAATACTAATAATAATACTGCTAATTACATTCCTTTTAATAATACCAACTCAACTCCAAATCTTCCAATTTCTCTAACGATTTCTCCAAAAAACACAAAAGATGCCACAATCTTCAATATCTAAACCACGACAACAATCACTATCCCACACATTCGTCTTAACCATTTTAACAAGACGTGGAAATTTCCACCGTTCACCAATATAATGCACCAAACAGTTCATTATGTTAGAAAAACTAAAATGCCTCATAGCTCAGTGGTAGAGCGTTCTGCTCACACTCGAAAGGACATGGACTCGAATACGGTGCTAGTCAAGAGTATAGGCAAGTCTCTTCACACCTATTGCAATTATTCACTTGACTATAAATTGTACCTAGGAGTTAGTGGGCTGTTGTGGATGGTATCCTACAAAAGAGTATCGAAGAGTACCCAACAGATATAAGCCACAGTACTTCACTTACTTGGTAAATAACTCCCTGAGGTAAATAATAATCTAAAAAAAAAGTGTTTCTTCTTCAAGTTTATTACTGTGTGTCAAGCTGGACGATCCGAATGGGGAAAACCCCAACCACCCTGCATAAAAACCTTTTACCTGTCACTTTTATAATTTTTTTACTGTCATTAAAAATCCTTTAGACTATGACCTTTTTTTTTACCTGCAGGGGGCCCCCCATTCTCCGGTCCCCCCCGCCTCTTCTGCTTTGGTCGTTGGTTTTTTGTTTTCGGGGGGGGGGGGGGGGGGGGGGGGTTTTTTTGGTGTTGTTTTTGGGGGTGGTTTTTTGGTATTGTATGGTTTTTAAGGATGTTTGTTTTGTTTCCCCACCCAAAACTTCCTGTCCCTGATACTTTAATTTTCCAAAAACATTTTTTACCCGGTTTCAAAAGCCCCTTTTGGGATTTGGATTTTAAAGGGGGGGCTTCGATCCAAAAAAAAGGCTTATCTATGTTTTTTGGGATTGAACCGTATCAAACAATGGACAAGGGTGGATTTATCCATTGACCAGCCTAGGCTGTTTGGCTTGTCGAAAATTCCGTTTCCCATTTTTCCTCCTTTTACAATAATGTCAGTATAGCTACAGAATTCCCTTATACGTATACTTGTGTAGTATATTGTAGATCATATCATCCATATATATATTTAGGCTCCCTGGTGAGTAGGCCTGGGATCTTCAGTCAACTTGGCGTCCACCAGGACGCTGACATGTCCCTAGGGGAGCTCTCCATCGGGCTGCTAACGGAGTCACTGGCTTCTTGGACCTCTTGGGGAGGGTCGATGGTGCTCGTGCAAGCAGCAGATCCCGGGGCAACTTGCTGCTGTTTGCAATGGCTGTCTACCGAGGAGAGACAGGCACCTAGCAACATCTGTTGTTGGGGCAATGGATGAATTCCCTGCTATGTTTCTTAACTGCTCATTACTCTGTAATTTGTCTATGATTGTAATCATGTGATAACGTGTTTATCAACCCTGTTTGGGCTCTCCCCCTTCACACTCTGCAATATAGTGTTACCATCCAACAACTGTGTTTATCTCCAACCTTCATATCTCCTACGAACCCCCACTACAATAATACCATGACGAATATTAGAAGGTAAAGAGGGTTGAAAACATAGAGCAAGAGAGAGAAATGTTGGTAGGAGGGTAGCAAGTGATAAATATCTCTCTGATATATGCTGACAGGTGGTGAATAGGTAACAGGCAGCCTTAATGAGCCTCGTGTAGTCGATAGGTTTTAAACCTAATAAAATAATCAGGAAGATTATGGATGGTAGGGACGCTATGATAGGCTAGTCAATAGAACAATAAGCTGGAGAAGGCAACAGCAAGCTAGAGTTGGCAAAGCAACAAAACAGAGAAGGCAGAACAGTAAGCTGAAGACAAGAGAACTGTCAAATAGAATCGGCAGAACAATAAGCTAGAAAAGAAAATAGCAAATTAGAGCCGGCAGGACAATAAACTAGAAGTAGAAAAGTAAGCCAGAGATGGTAAACAGAGAGCTAGAAACAGCAGAACAGTGAACTAGAGACAGCAGAACAGTAAACTAGAAATGACAATATAATGAGCTAGAGAGGGCGGTATAGTAAACTAGAAGTGGCAGAACAGCGAGTTAGAGACGGCACAACAGTTAGAAATAACAGAACAGTAAGCTAGAGACGGTAAAACACAAGAGAGTGCTGGAGATGGCTCCAAATTCATCCTATTCCCTATTTGTAGGCATCATAACAGAAAACTGTTTAAAATGAGCTGAGGTAGGTTACAACTCTTACCTTGTAAATTAAAGTAGGAACTCTTAACCTAACCCTAGAAAAAAACAGTGTAAAAGACAAAGAAAGAGAGAGAGAGAGAGAGAGAGAGAGAGAGAGAGAGAGAGAGAGAGAGAGAGAGAGAGAGAGAGAGAGAGAGAGAGAGAGAGACAGACAGAGAGAAATTGAGGGATGATTGTATTGGGAGGGATTGATAGATAGATAAGGAGAGATGGAAGGGGTTGGGAGGAAGAAGAGGTTAGCTGGAGAGCTGTAGGTCCGTGTCTCGGGTGTCACCTTGCAATATTCATACTTTAAGGGCGACAGGCGATCGCGCCTTACTGAGCACCTGATGTCATACACTCTATGACCAATTATTCTGCTCTCTTGAACCATATTTTTGTTTCTAATATTCTATCCTGCCTCTCCTTTTATATCGATCCTTTTGTAGCTCATTGTTCTGCCTTCTCTAGTTCCCTGCTCTACCTTTTTAGTTCACTGTTCTGCCTTCTCTAGTTCACTGTTCTGCCATCTCTAGTTCATTGTTCTGTCATCTCTAGTTCACTGTTTTGTCATCTCTAGTTCATTGTTCTGTCATCTCTAGCTCATTGTTGTCATCTCTAGTTTATTGTCATCTCCAGTTCATTGTTCTGTCACCTCTTGTTTACTATTCTGTCATCTTTAGTATATTGTTCTGTCATCTCCACCTCATTGTTATGTCATCTCTAGTTCACTGTTCTGTCACCTCTATGCCTCCTCAGTGATTATCTTTAAGGTAGATCTGTAATAATAGTTCTCAACCGGATAGAGTCAGTAAGGCAATCTATTGGTGCAGGTGTTCCACAGGGAAGTGTGCTGGGGCTATTGTTATGGAATGTCTACTTCAATGACCTCCTTCATCTCATCCCAGGCGATTGTTCTCTGACATTCGCTCATCCAAGAGAGTAAATACCAGCTGCTCTAAGATATATCAATCACCAGCTTACAGCTATGTCAGCCTGGGGATAACAATGGCAGGTCGCATTTGCTCCTGAGAAAACACAGAGGATGACGGTTTCTAGGCACAAAGATGGTAATGCTTGAGAAGCGTTAAGAATAAATGGGAGAGTGTTGGTACCTGGGGAAGAATATGATATCCTTTGGGGTGAAATTTGACTCCAGACTGACTATGAAGAACCACGTTGTAAATATTGCAAACAAAATATCCAGGAAACTTAGAGCACTTAGACGTATCTCACATCCGCTCAACAGTACAGGTTGCAAGATTCTGTACGAGACACAAGTACACTCATATCGTGAGAATGCTCCACTTTCTTGGACTGCCTTCTTCTCCCCCCCCCGTCTCATCTGCGACTTCTTAACGGAAAAGAGAACAGAGCAAGACGATTCATTTCTCGTCTGGACCCAGCCTGGAGAGTTCTGTCATTTCAGCAGAGCCTTTGACACCGGAGGGACGTGGGTGGCCTTACCTGGAGGTTATTCCGGGGATCAACGCCCCCGCGGCCCGGTCCATGATCAGGCCTCCCGATGGATCAGGGCCTGATCAACTAGGCTGTTACTGCTGGCCGCACGCAGTCCAACGTACGAGCCACAGCCCGGCTGATCCGGCACTGACTTTAGGTATCTGTCCAGCTCTCTCTTGAAGGCAGCCAGGGGTTTATTGGCAATTCCCCTAATGCTTGATGGGAGGCTGTTGAACAGTTTTGGGCCCCGGACACTTATGGTGTTTTCTCTTAGTGTACCAATGGCGCCCCTACTTTTTATTGGCGGCATTTTGCATCGCCTGCCCAGTCTTTTACTTTCGTAGGGAGTGATTTCTGTGCAGATTTGGGACCATTCCTTCCAAGATTTTTCCAAGTTTAGATTATGATATATCTCTCCCTCCTGCGTTTCCAACGAGTACAAGTCAAGTGCTTCCAAGCGTTCCCAGTAGTTAAGGTGCTTGACAGAACTTATACGTGCAGTAAAGGATCTCGTACACTCTCTAGATCTGCGATTTCACCTGCTTTGAATGGAGATGTTAATGTACAGCAGTATTCCAGCCTAGAGAGAACAAGTGATTTGAAAAGGATCATGGGCTTGGGATCTCTCGTTTTGAAAGTTCTCATTATCCCCCCTTCATTTTTCTTGCACTGCATCGTGGCACTGTTGTACCCTTAAAAGTGAGTCCTAAACATTACTACCCCGGGGTCCCTTACATTTTTTTTTCCGCTCTATTGTTGGCCGGAGCATAGTATATCTGTTCAGTTATTATCTTCTCCAGTTTTCCATACGGAGTAGTTGGAATTTGTCCTCTTTAAACCAATTGTTTCCGTTGCCACTAAAAAATTTTGTTTATATCTTTTGGGGGTTTAACCCTTGGTTTTAAAAGGGGCAATACGTGAAGATACACATTGGCTCCATCCGAGGCAGCGAAAAGTGAGTTTTACACAAACGAGCACAAACAAAACCACACTGTGACTGGACTTTTCTCCGGAAACTTTTGTTTCATCTGAGATCATTTTTTCCCGGGATGGCTGGAGTGGGGGAAAAATGGTCTACAGCATAACATCAACGAAATAAAGTCGTTGACCATATGAAATCGCTGCCCACAGAGACTTAATTTTTCACTTCCCATTTTTTTATAGCTCATAACAGCAATAAAATTTCAAATGCGCTAAGTAAATAAACTCTTTGTTTATAAATAAAGTTGGGAACACGGATTTTAGCTCTGGAAAAAAAAACAGCGAGAAGAGAGAGAGAGAGAGAGAGAGGAAGAGAGAAGAGAGAGAAGAGAGAGAGGAGAGAAGAGAGAGAGAGAGAGAGAGAGAACAGTTGCTTTGCATCAATGGAGCATCACTAACGCTGTGATTCCGACGGGTTTTAAAGGTGGGCAATAAGGTACCTTGTACACGGGCTCTGCACAGGGCGATAACCAATTGATTCTGGTAGTGCCCCTCATGCAGTCTAGGGGTATTTTATGTTTCCCATACACAAAATTTCTGAATACTATGCTTTTCAAATCTCTGGAATCTGTGTTTTTCGTTTTAGAGCCGATATCCTTTAGCAGGATGGTTTAACGTGGATACTTTCCCCTATCTTTGAGGTTTTGGTGGGAGGGTTTTTGGTACAGGGGATACTACCCTTCTTTTGGGATAACCAAAGCCAAAATATTTCTAGAATTCTGTTTCCTTGTTATATACTGTGTATATTTTTTCTTTGTACTCCAAATGAAAGTCGTGATTTTTTTTTTTTCAAAAAGTTATTTATCTCAGATAATCATGGAAATGTATGGTCCATACAGGTTTGAAGCAGTTTTGTGAAAATGATGATCTGAGTCACAGTTCTTCGTGTATCCGAAAAGAAAGTATGATTACAATGCCCAAGTCGTTGAACTTAACAGGAAGGAAACCAAAGTTGTCGTTGAACGTACTGTAAAAAGCCGGGTTCTGGGGTGCTCTTGCGCTCTTGAAGAGGGGGATTTCAACTGGAGCCACCTACCCACCCCTTTCCTCAGACCAAATCAGATATGCCTCTTATTACCCCCGAGGTGTTGCACGACCCTTACGGGTTTAAGGCTTCTATTTGAAATAATTACAATTTGGTAGGCTACTGCAGGCAGCATCCACTGTAAAGTAACCAGAGAGGAAGCCAGGCCACGAAAAAACTAGTTTGTCAGGGACAAGGTGACGCCATGTACAAGTCTGCTCGGCTTTCCCCCCTGTCAACCCTCCCTCCCGAAACACGAGTCGTGGACGCATTTTTAATATATTTATATGTCGTGCCGAACACGTAAAACTTGCGATTTTGGCTTAAATAGCTATGCTTGCCGAATAAGGAGAGCGAAAATTTGTTTATGCAATAATTTCGGAAAAATCATTCTGAACATAACGAAAAAAATATATTTCATTGTCTTTATTTACTATTAAATTACTGTAAACTTATCTAAAATATATTTAGCTGGATTAGGCTAAATTAAATTGCGCTTTTTATAATAAGGTTAGGTAAGTTTTCTAAGGATCTTTTGGTACAAGATTATTATTTTTTAATTAACATAAATAAAAAATATATATATTTAAACGTATAAGAGAAAATTTTAGAAAGGACTTAATTTTAAATGAGCTCATTCTAATTGACCAGTTTTACCTATTCGGCACGGCACACACACACACACACACACACACACACACACACACACACACACACACACACATATATATATATATATATATAATATATAATATATATATATATAATATATATATATATAATATATATATATATAATATATATGATGAACCACAAACGATGTATGTACTTTTTGTGTTAGCCGCGCTTCATGTTATAGTTTCATGATATTAAGAAATCGGAGCTACTCCCCCCTTCCTCGGATTAAAGTTTATTACCGCCTATTTCCCAGGGTGCGTAATGTTGTGGTACACTCTAGTGTATTCTTGAAAGAATCCCAACAGTTTCGGAAATTTATTAGGTATGTAGCAGCGGTCTGCGGCATTTTTGGATGCTGTCAATATATATGCCTAAAAATATTTCATCTCGTCTATGAATGTGTGTATTATTTACCTTTAGGTTTAAATGAAGAGTTTTATCTTACTTCTCAAACAATATGTGCTGAGAACGAGGTTGTTGGTTGCCATTAAAGTAGTTAGCTTTAAAACCTCGTCATTATCTATGATGGTAAGAACAACCAGATCTGGATTTGGCGAACGTTGTCAACTGCCAAAAAAAAAATGGTTTTAAATTCATAAGCATCAGATAGCTTATTGCTGGAGATAAAGAGTAATAAAGGCGCTAGGATGCTGCCCTATAGCATCTCTATGTTGAACTCTGAGTGACGTCACACTCCCATGTGTTACTTGGTGGTTGGTAAACATCACACCTAACCCCATTGGTTTCAACCTTTGTACCCTACATTATCTAAGAACACTATATCAAGACGATTACCGATTTTAGATCCCTAAAACACCAAGATCACAGAAAACACACATTTTTTATTAATTATTCACACAAAATCACGCGATCACATTCCATATCATGTTCTCTTTACGTCATCTATCAACACTAATCACAAGATCACCAAAAAAAATCTTAAGATCATGCATCTCAAAAACAACTATTGGATCACTGAAAAACACTTATTTTTTTAACATTCGCACAAAAAATAAGACTACACAAAAATACCACAACACTTCCGACAAACATATATAACTATGTAACATGGAGCACTATAACATATCACTATGTCACAAAAAAATAATAAACCCCCTCCCCCCTAAAACCCCCATAACACCCACATATTATACATTTCAATTGGAAATTAATGACATGAGACATACACACCTCAAATCTAAGACTTTCCTCTAACTAAGACAACACATCACTTAAAACTTCCCTTCCTTATCATTCGCATATCTCCTAGAGCTGTTTTAACCCGACGGTTCCATTTCCGGCGTAGGAGTCAGAGGAACCATCACCACCCACACCACCTACTACACTCTGGCTCCTACGTCCGTGGTGGATCCGTCGGGGTTAAAACAGCTCTAGGAGTATATGGCGGATATGAATAAGGAAGGATAGTTTTAAGGGTGTGTGTATCGTCTTAGTTGGAGGGTGAATGTCTTTAGATTTGGTGTGTATGTCTCCTGTCTTAAATTTCATTGAAATGTATAATATGTGGGTGTTTGTTTATTATTTTTTTGAGATAGTGTTAATATGTTATATGCTTCATGTTATGTAAAAGATGTTGGTGGAAGATACACTCCCCCCCCCTTCCCCCCCCCCTTCTGGTATTTTGTGTATGTCTTATTTTTTGGAATGTTTTAAAAAAATAAGTGTTTTCAGAGATCATAGAGGTTTTGAGATGCATGTCTTAGATTTTTTGGTGATTTGGTGATTTAAGGTTGATAGATGACGGTTAAACATGATATGGAATTGGTGATCGTGATTTTTGTGTGAATAATTATAAAAATGTGTGTTTTCTGTGAATTTGGTGTTGGGGATCATAAAATCTGGTAAATCGTCTTGGATATAGTGTTCTTGATAATGTAGGGTACAACAGGTTCGAAACAAGGGGGTTAGTGTGATGTTACCAACCACCAAGTACACAAATGGGAGTTGTGACGTCACTTGGATCGGTTGACCTCGTCTCGGTCCTGTGAGGTAGAGACATCGTGTGTGGTGGTAGTGAGAGTGAGTGCGAGCTTAGGTATATTGTCAAATTATGATTGTTTTTTTGTGTGTGTGTTGTGTGTGTGTGTGAAATGTTTATAAGAAAATTATTGTTTTCTGTTGATATTAGTGATTTTGGAGGTATCGTTGAGAAACATGGGTGATTGTAGTGGTGATTGTCTTATATTATGTGTGTGTATAAGATATTATTTAAGTTGTGATGGGATGGCATGTACTAAGTGTTTGCTTGTATTAGGTTTGTGTTCCATGCTTTTTTTGTTTTTATGCGCCAAATGGGGAGGAGTTCTTGGTTTAGTGATTTGGAGGGGATTCTATAAAAAGGTATGTTGATGGTGATGGTTAAAACTTAGTTTCTGGTGATTTTTGACGGTGATTGGTAGTATTCAGTGGTGATTTGGTAGTTAGATCAGTAGTGTTTTTTGGGGGAGTATTCGGAGGTGTTGATGGTGTTTTTTTTTTTGAGGTGTTCAAATGATGTGCAGAGCATTTTTTTGAAAGAAGATCAGTGGGTGTTCAGAGTTGTGTTTTCAGAATGTTAGTCAGTGTTTAGGTTAGGTTAGGATTAGGTTAGGTTAGGATAATTAGGTTAGGTTAGGGTTAGGTTAGGTTAGTTAGGTTAGGTTAGGTTGGGGACGGGTTAGGATAGGTTAGGTTAGGGTTTAGGTTAGGTTCGGTAGGTTGTAGGGAAGGTTATAGTTAAGGTGTAAGGTTTTTAGCGTGAGTATTCGAGGTGTTTGATGAGTTTGGTTTTAGGTTAGGATAGGGTTAGGTTAGGTTTTAGGTTAAGAGGTGTTTGATGGAGTGAGTTGGGGTTAGGTTGAGGTTAGGTTAGGTTAGGATAGAGGTGATTGATGTGAGTTAGTTAGGTTCGGTTAGGTCGAGGTTTAGGTTAGGTTAGGAATTAGGTTTAGGTTAGGTTAGGTTCGGTTGGATAGACAGTTGGTCTGGAAGAGTGATTTCTACCTTGGATGTTACCCGCGCATTACATGGCGCCTGTCTGGTCCGTGAGGTTGACTCAGGTTGTTTATGTTCTACTTGGGTGTGAAGAGCATTTTTCACATGTGTTGGGGTGACCCACTATCTTGCGTCTCTCCG
Organism: Cherax quadricarinatus; assembly: GCF_026875155.1. Lineage (NCBI taxonomy): Eukaryota > Metazoa > Arthropoda > Malacostraca > Decapoda > Parastacidae > Cherax > Cherax quadricarinatus. Next base: position 57,909,406 of record NC_069413.1, read on the forward strand.
ATGATTGCGAGGAGACAGTGCTTCTATTCGGAAATCGAGTAATTATTTCTACCATTGAGTTGTGGTTTCTACCGCGCAACAAGAGAAAATAATGTTCGAGATTTTACGATAAAAGTTTTCAAAATAATGTGGATATATCCAAAATGGAAGTCGTTCAAAAGTAATTCTGGAGTACTCAAAATAGTGTTTTGGGGGTCTTGTTCCAATATAGTTTAGGATAGGTTCGGCTTGGTTTAAGGTTGATTAGGATAAGATAGGTAGGTAGGGTAGGTAATGGTAGGTTAGGTTAGGTTAGTTAGTGTAAGTTAGGATAGGTTAAGTTAGGTTAGGGTAGGTTTGGTTAGGTTAGGTTAGGTAAAAGTTAGGTTAGGGTTAGGGTAGGTTATGTTAGGTAAGGTTAGGTTAGGGTAGGTTACGGTAAGGGTTAGGATAGGTTAGGGTTAGGTTAAGTTAGGTTAGGGTAGAGTTCGGTAAGGTTAGGTATGCGTAGATTAGGTTTAGGGATAGGTTCGCGGTTAGGTTAGGTTAGGTTAGGTTAGACAGTTAGGTTAGGTTTAGGTTAGGTAATTGGTTAGGCAAGGTTAGATTAGGATAAGATAGGTTAGGTATAGGTAGGTTAGGTTAGGTTGGATTAGAAGATTAGGTTAGAATTATGTTAGGTAAGGTTTAGGTTAGGTTAGGTTAGGATGAAGTTCGGTAAGGTTAGGATAGGTTAAGTTAGGTTAGGGTAGGTTGGTTAGGTTAGGTTAGGTAGGGTGGTTAGGTTAGGTAAGGTTAGTTAGGTTATGTTAGGTTAAGTTAGGTTGGGGTTGGTTTAGGTTAGGTTAAGGTTAGGTTAGGTAAGGTAGTGTGTGTTGATATCTAGGTTACAGTGATTTTAGTGGATTTGGGTTGCATTTGGTGGGATGTGAAATGTGATTTTTTTTGTGTGTGTCCGTCAAGAAGAGGTATGTTGGGAGATGGGTGAGTGGATGTGAAGAAATGCGGGTGAGGATGTGAGATGGATGAGGGTATTAAGGGAGTTAGGTTAGGTTAGGATACGTTAGGTAAGGTTCGGATATGGTTAAGTTAGGTTAGGGGTAGGTTTGGTTAGGTTAGGTTAGGTAATTAGGTTAGGTTAGGGTAGGTATGTTAGTAAGTTAGGTTAGGGTAGGTTCGGTAAGGTTAGGATAGGTTAAGGTTAGGTTAAGTTAGGTTAGGGTAGGTTCGGTAAGTTAGGTTAGGTTAAATTAGGTTAGGGTAGGTTCTCGGTTAGGTTAGGTTAGGTTAGGTTATGGACAGGTTAGGTAAGGTTAGGTTTAGGTTAGGTTAGGTTTAGGTTAGGCTAGGTTAGGTTAGGTTAGGTTAGGTTAGGTTAGGTAAGGTGTGTTTTTGTGTGTGAATATCTGGGTTTCAGTGTTTTTTAGTGGATTTGGGAGATGCATTTGTGGTGTGAAATGTGATTTTTTTGTATGTGTGTTCAGAAGAGGTAGTTGGGATATGGGTGAGGTGGATGTGAAGAATGCGGGTGAGATGGAGAGGTATGGGGTAGAGGGTTGTAATAGAAATAATGGAGAGATTTTACTGATATAAAGTAATGTGTGAATATTTTAAAAAGAAAATTATAGAATTGAAAAAGTTATGATATATTGGAAAAAGAATGGAGGGGGGGGTGATTGAAAAACATGTCGCAATAGTTGGGTATGGAGTGTTTCAGTGTTGATTGGAAAATGTTCGAAGGTTGTTTTTCTGAAGGTGTTCAAGAGTGTTTTGAAGGTGGCAAAGGTGTTTTGAAGGTGTTCAAAGTGTTTTGAAAGGTGTTGAAAGGGTGTTTTGATTGAATTCAGCGGTTGTTTTAGTAGTTTTCATGGTGTAATTGGGGTACTCAAATTGTGTTTTTTGAAGTGTTTCAGTGTTGATTGGAAATGTTCAAAGGTGTTTTTGAGAGTGTTTAAAGAGTGTTTTGAAGGTGTTAAGGGAGTTTGAGGTGTTGAAGGGGTTTTGATTTGAAATTCAGCGGTGTTTATTGTAGTAATCAGTGGTGTAATTGGGGAGTACTCAATAGTGTTTTGGAAATGTTCATTGGGTGTCTGTGGGATGTGGGTGTTGTGTGTGTTGTTGTCGAATTAGAGTTACGAAAAAGATGATATAAGTGGGTTGTGATGAAATTTGTTTAAAACGATATTCAAGGTGTTGAGGTGTTCAGGTGTTTATTGTGAGTATTCAAATGATTATGGAGTGTTTTTTGTGGGTGGTCAAAGTAAAGTGTTTGAGTTAGTTTTTGTTGACTTTTTTCTCTGATGGAATGTGTCCCCTTAATATCTTTAATGAACTAAAAGGTGGTAAAAAGACGAGAAGAAAAAATGCCTAGTTGGAGGACTGAGGGATGAGTTGTAATTTAATGAAAGTGCAGATAAATTAGAGATGTAAAATCTTAGTTTGGCGTACTCAATAGTGTTGTTTGGAAATGTTTCAAAGGTTTTTTGAGTGTGTTCAAATGTTGTTTTTGAAGGTGTTCAAGGGTGTTTGAAGGTGTTTCAAATGTGTTTTGAAGGTTATTCAAAGTGGTTTTGAAGGTGTTTCTAGGGTGTTTTGAAGGTGGTTCAAAGGTGTTTTGAGGTTATTCAAAGTGTTTTGAAGGTGTTCAAGGGTTGTTTATGTGAGTATTCAAAGGTTGTTCAAAGGTGTTTATGAGAGGTGTTGAAGGTGTTTTGATTGAATTCATCGGTGGTGTTTAGTAGGTAGTCAGTGGTGTAATGGGAGTATCAATCTAGTGTTTTGGAAATGTTTCAAAGGTGTTTTGAAGGTTGTTCGAAGAGTGTTGTTTGTGAACGGGTGTTCAAGGGGATTTTGAAGGTGGGGAAGGGTGGTTTTGATTGAATTCGCAGCGGTGATGTTTTGTAGTATCAGTGGTGTAATTGGGAGTACTACAAATTGTGTTTTTTGGAGTGTTTCTCAGTGTTTGTTTGGAAATGTTCAAGGTTGTTCAAAGGTGTTTTGAGTGCTGTTAAATGTTGTGTTTTTTTTTGAAGGTGATCAAGGGTGTTTGAGGTGTTCTAGGCGTGTTTGTAGGTGTTCATGATTATGAGAGTGCTTTGAAGGTTGTTTTGAAGGTGTTGCAGGGGTGTTTTATGTGAGTAGATTCAAAGGCTTTCGTGTTTTGAAGGTGTACAAAATGATTATGAGAGTGCTTATGAAGGTGTTCCAAATGATGTGCTAGAGTACCTTATGAAGGTGTTCTGGAGTATTCAGAGGTGATTTGTGGGTGTTCGATGATGTTTTTGGAGTAATTAGTGTTGTTTGGAAATGTATATAAAGGTTATTGTTTTGTGAGTATTCAATGATTTTATTGAGAGTGTTTTGAAGATGTTCAAAAGTAAAAGTGCGTATTTAACTTCGTAATATGTAAAATTGTGAGTAGTGAAGTTAACGAAAGTTGGATGCGGTGACTTTCTGATGCATGTGTCCCTTATTAACTTTTAATGAACTAAAAGGGATTTTAAACGAGAAAAATGGGTTTATGAGTGAAATTGTGAGGTGAAGGTGGGAGTGTGAGGGTTTGGGGAGGGTGGGTTAAAAGGGTAGACAAGATTTCAACCTGTGTGCGCGGTTCATCATCGTGACGTCACTACTATGTTCCTTATTATCTTGATTGAACTAAAAAGGGACGACTGATTCAAAAAAAAAACTGTGTGCGCGTCGTGACGTGAACGTCACTGACGCCGAGGGTAAACGCTTTTTTTAGTTCATTTTAACTTAATGAGGTGGAAATCTTTTAGTTCATTTGACTTAATGAGAAGGAAACTTTTAGTTTCATTTTTAAAATATAATAAAGGGGAGAAGATGTTAGGACCTGTAAGTAGAAGCATGCCCCCATAGGAGGAGTTCATTAGAATGTTACCCCCAGAGGGGGGATTCAAAAAACCTTGATCCAAGGAGATGGAGAATTTCGAAAAACCCATAGGGGGGAATCGCCAAAAAAACTCGGTATTATCGCAGAAATTTTGGGGTGAGGAGGTGAAGTGTGATGGGTAGATCCAAAAATTTGATCCAAGTGAGATGGAGAATTTCGAAAACCCCATGAGGGGAGCATCAAAAAACTCGGATCGAGGAGATTGGAGTCTTGGTTATTTGTCGAGGAATTTGAGGTGGGAGTGAAAGTGGGAGGGGATCCGAGGAAGTGGAGACCTTTGATTATTGAGAACATCATAGGGGGGAAGTATCAAAACTTGTATTATCGAGAAAAATTTGTTGGGGATGGGGGTGAAAGTGAGGGGTACCATGAAAGAAAAATTGATCCGGAGGAATTGGAGATTCAGAAACCCATAGGGGGGAATCAAAACTTTTATTAGCGAGAAAAAAATTTGAGGTGGGGGTGTGGGTTGGAATGAATGTGGGAGGGGTTAATCCAAAAATTTGATACAACGGTGATCATAGAAATTCAAAAACCCCCATAGGGGGGAATCCAAAACTTGTATTATCTCGAGAAAATTTTTGGGATTGGGGGGGGGTGAAAGGTGGGAGGGGGAACTTAAAAATTTGATTTGAGGAGATGGAGATTTTCTCGAAAAACCCATTAGGGGGGGGTTAGAAGGAATCCGCAAAAACTTCGGTAATATTGAGAAATTTTGGGATGGGGTGGAAGTGGAGAGGGGGGAACCCTGTCTAAAAAAATTTGATCCGAGGAGATGGAGAAACCCACCCATAGGGAGGGGGAATGCAAAATTGGTAATATGAGAATATTTTTGTTTGGGGATGGGGGGTGGAAGGAGGGGCAATCCCAAAAAAACCTTTGATAATAAGGAGATGGAGAGCACAAGAAAATGAAATTCAAAAAAAATTCGAAAAAAATCGGAAAAAAAATTCGGGCGGGGGGCGGCGATCCGGACGACGCCTCCACCCCTGCAGAGGCGCAAGCAGAAGCGCGAAGGGGCGCGGGCGGGGCGGCGCGGCGGACGGGGTAGCAGCGCGAAGGTTGCGCGCGGGGTCGGGCATGGTGCGCGCGGGCGGCGTGGCGGCGCCCCGGGGCGGGCGGGCGGCGGGCGGGCCGCGGGTGCGCGCGGTGGCGGCGGGGGCGGGGCGCGCGGGTGCGCGGGCGCGCGGCCGCACGCATAGACGGCGGGGGGTCGCAAGGCGGGGGGGGGGGTCGTGGGGGTGGGGGGTATTGGTTGGGGGGTCAAGGGTTGAGGTAGTCTCGAGGGCGAGGTCATGGTCATTAGCACATAGGTGTAAAAGGTGACCCTCCAGCTCCGGGTCACATAGACCGGTTACCTCGCCTCAGTGGAAGGCCCAAACCGCGAAGAGACCTCCCCAGTGGTAAGGCACTATAGCGGAGGAGACCTCCCTGTAGAAGGCCTTTTCGGAGGAGGACCCCCCTGTAGAAATTATGATACTTATATATATATATATATTATATATTTCATTATATATATATATATATATATTTTAGAAGCACATAATGGGTCAGGGACTGGACAGCAAAGTTTTTTAAGAGCATGAACATGTGTTACATAGCGGGGATGAGAACGTACGTGTGACAAATTCGTTATTGAAGGTAGCTATTCATGTAGACGTAAATTCAGTGACAAAAATATTATAGTTTATATGTGGATTTGAATTAATATTACCTTATAATTCAGGCAATGGTGATTGCATTTAAATATAAGTGATAGATGAGTTATTTACAAAAAGCAAAGTCAGGGTATTATTCCAGAATGGTTGGGATTGGTATACTACTTTGGATAATATTACTTGTTGACATTTCTTCTAAAAACAAAAAAAAATAAACAAAAAAACATTTATGGTATTCCAGCACATAGTTTATCTGGCAAAAGGTTGACGTGGTCATGTTTACATCAGTGGTGATGCTGATGCTGCCTCCGGAGACACTTATAGTTCAGCTGGGAGCCGGGCGGTAAAGAGTACACCATCACTTAGAGTTGCTTAGTTTTGTTGCGCTGCACAGTGGTTGAGATTTAGGGCTCTGTTTTTTAATTAATGATGATAGGTGTACCTGACTGTGTGAAATCTTCTTTCCTCCTTCCGTCCCCCACTGAATTTCGGTTAAATGTTCTTTTCGTATTTTTTATTCTCAGACTGCTAAGACGTGCACGCCCAAGATTGTAATCTACTCCCACCTTGAAGGCATATACCGTAAACAGTTCATCAGTTCTATCACGCCACATTGAAGACCAATGTGAGATTGGAATCCACGAAAAGGTGTACCTCTAACTCGACTGTTTGCAGTCCTGCTTGCTATTCTTGTGTGCTGCGCGGAAGTGGACAGTGGCCACTTATATGGTGTTTCTACCTGAGAGAGTAGGACTTCCGGGCGGTCATCGCCCCCGCGGCCCACGGGTTCTGTGACCAGGCCTCCTGGTGGTAATCAGTAGCCTGATCACCAAGGATAGTTACTGCTGGCTGCGCATCTCAAACCTACGTACGGCACAGCCGGAGGGTCTGTGGTCATTGCAAAACACCTCGCTCAAAAGACTGAGGCTACTCATCAGAACTTTCAGAGGCTCGTTCCATCCACGTTCCACTCTTCTTCCTCGCCCCCCACGCCCACAAAAAATAGGCAAAATCTATAACAATTTCTAATTTAAATTATTAAAAAAAATTTCCTATCACAAAAAATTAATTTCAATTTCCTCAAATCGAGCTTCTCCCATAGTACATGAATGAACTATCAAAAACTGGAACATTACTGCTTTTAAATAACATAACTCTTATTCCTTCCGGAGCCTTTTATTCGCTACTGCGCAGTGATGTTTCCATAATCTTCAGCGTCAATTTTAGTACTATCAGGAATACTAACTTTACCTCTTCCTTCTTTCTATTAGGATGGCTTTCAAGACAAAATACCTCCAGACTAAGTAGTGGACGCGTATCAGAGTTTTCAAAAAAAAAAAAATAGATTTTTCCTACGGGGTGGGTTTGCTCTTATAAAAACCCAGGTCACCACTACTTAAAACAGTAGTGAGATAGGCCATTACTTAAAAAAAAGGTGAACCCTCCTTCATTAACCCAGCAGATTAATAATGGGAGATAAGCATAACGAGATACATAATATAAATTATAATACGGCTTACTCAAATGCATCTCAAGTGATGATGGAGTTAGTAGAAGTTCATTTAAGTTAGGTACACATAAGCACATGTTACACAAGGTTATTGGTGATTATTAATAGTCGTAAATTAATAAATATGCGTTAATTACCGAAGATAACTAAAAAAAAAGGCAAGAGAGTTATTTTCACTGGGTCGGTACTTTGTAGATAGCGAATATTAGGCAGCCTATATATATATATTATATATATATTATTTATTATTATATATTATATTATAGTATATATATATATATATATATATATATATATATATATATATTATATATATTATATATAATATATATAGATATTTATATATATATTAGATAGATATAATATATTATAATACCATATAATATATATTATATATAATATAATATGTATATATATATATATATATTTATATATATATATATTATATATATATATATATATAGTAGTTTCATAATTTCTACAGGGGTGTCTCCTCCGGGGATAAGGGTGCCCTTTACAGGGAGGTTCCTCCGCTATGGGCCTTCCACTGGAGGTTCTCTTCCGGTTTGGGCCTCCACACGAGGCGAGGTAACGGTTTAGGACCAGGAGCTGGAAGGGTCACCTTTTTCACCTAGTGCTTAATGACCATGACCTCGCCTCGAGACTACCTTCACCAGTGACCCCCAACCAATACCCCCCACCCCACGACCCCCCCCCCCCTCGCCTTTGCGACCCCGCCACGTCGCGACGCGCGCCCTGCGCACCCGCGCGCCCCGCCCCGCCGCCCTCGCGCGCCCCGCGCTCCGGCCGCCGCGCGCCGCCCGGCCCGCGCGCCCGCCCGCCGCCCCGCGCGCCCGCCCGCGCGCCGCCCGCACCGCTGCGCCCTTTCGCGCGCCCCGTCCGCCCGCGGCGCACCCGGAGCCGCGCCCCTTCGCGCCTTCTGGCTGGCGCCCTTCTGCAGCGTGTCGTCCGGATCGCCCGGGCGCCTCGAGATTTTTTGCCGATTTTTTGTTCGAATTTTTTTGAATTTCATTGTCTTGTGCTCTCCATCTCCTTGATTCAAGGTTTGTGTTGGATTGCCGCCTCCTTCACCACTCGCCATCCGCCAAAAAATTTCTCACTATATCCTAAGTGTTGTGATTTCCCCCTTGGTGGTTTCTCATCTCCACGGAATCTCAAATGTTTTTGAGGTTCCCCCTCTCATCTTTCACCATCCCAGAAAGTTTCTCAATATTACCAAGTTTTTGGTCCCCCCTATGGGTTTTTTCGAATTCTCGCCATCGTCCTCAGATCAATGATTTTTAAGGTTCCCCTCCCACTTTTTCACCCCCACTAATCCCGAAAGAAATAGCTTTCTCGATATGACAAGTTTTGATTCCCCCCTATGGGGGTTTTTGAATTTCTTATCTGATCACTTGGATCAAATTTTTGGATTACCCTCCCACTTTCACCCCCCCCCCACCTCAAAATTTTTTTCTCGATAATTCAAGTTTGGATCCCCCTATGGGGCGTTTTCGAAAATTCTCCAATTCCTCTGGATCAAGTTTTTTGGGTACCCCTCCTTTCACCGCCCCCCCCCCCCCCCCCCCATCCCCCCCCCCAGAATTTTCTCGATATACAAAGTTTTGGATTATCCCCCTATGAGCGTTCTCTCATATCAATGTCTCCACTTCCTCGGATTCCCCTCCCACTTCACTCCACATCAAATTTCTCGACGCAATACCAAGACTTCCATCTCCTCGGATCGAGTTTTTGGATCCTCCTATGGGTTTTCGAAATTCTCCGATCTCCATGGTATCAAATTTTTGGATTACCCTCAACAGACTTCACTCCACCCTCCAAAATTCTCGATGTATACAAGTTTTTGGGATTCCCCCCCTAGTGGTGGTTTTCGAAATTCTCCATCTCCTTGGATCAAGGTTTTTTGGAATCCCCCCTTCTGGGGGTAAGCATTCAAATGAACTCCTCTATGGGGCATGCTTACTACAGGTCTAAACATCATTCCCCTTATTATTTAAAATGAACTAAAAGATTCTCGGGCATTAAGTCAAATGAACTAAGAAGTTTCCTCTCATTAAGTTAAAATGAACTAAAAGAAGCAGTTTACTCGGCGGTCAGTTGACGTCGCACGCTGCACACAGGTTGAATCAGGTCGTCCTTTTAGTTCATTCAGTAATAAGGTAACATGTAGTGGAGGTCACGTGATGACCGCGCACACAGGTTGAATCTTGTCTACCCACTTTTACCACCCTCCCAACCCTCACACGCCAACCATCACTCACATTTTCACTCATAACCCCCAATTTTTCTCGTTTTAACCTTTTTAGTTCATTAAGTTATAAGGGGACACATGCTTCAGAGTCACCGCATCCACTTTCGTTAAATTCACTACTCACAATTTTACATATTTACGAAGTTTAAATACGCACTTTTACTTTTGAACATCTTCAAAACCACTCTCATAAATTCATTTGAATACTCACAAAAAATACCTTTATACATTTCAAACAACACTGAATTACTCCAAAAATCTCATTCGAACACCCCCAAATCACCTCTGAATACTCCCAGAACACCTTCATTAAGTACTCTATGCACATCATTTGAAACCTTCATATGTACTCTCATAATCATTTGTACACTTCAAAAAACCTTTGAATACTCACAATAAACTCACCCTGGAAACCTTCAAACACCTTCAAAGCACTCTCATAGTATTTGAACACCTCAAAACACCCTTGAACACCTTCAGAAACCCCTGATCTACCTTCAAAAAAAAACAACATTTGAACACACTCAAACACTTTGAACACCTTTGAACATTCCAACAACACTGAAACACTTCCAAAAAAACCACAATTGAGTACTCCCAATTACACACTGATTACTACTAAAACACCGCTGAATTCAATCAAAACCACCCATTCAACACCTTCAAACACCCTTGAACACCTTCAAAACACTCTTGAACACTTCAAAACACCTTTGAAACATTTCAAAACACTATTTGAGTACTCCCATTACACCACTGAATATACTAAAACACCGATGAATTCAATCTAAACACCCTTCACACACCTTCAAAACAACTTGAACACCTTTGAATACTCACATAACAACACCCTTGAACACCTTCGAAACACCTTTGAATAACCTCAAAACCCTTTGGAACACCTTCAAAACTCCCTTGAACACTTCAAAACACCTTTGAATAACCTCAAAACCCTTGAACACTTCAAACACCTTGAACCCTTCAAAAAACAACCATTTGAAACCGCACTCAAAACACTTTGACATTTCCAAAACACTATTTGAGTACTCCCAAATAGATTTGAACATCATCTAATTTATCTGCACTTTCATTAAATTACAAACTATCCTCAGTCTCCAGACTAGGATTTTCTCGTTTTTTACCCTTTAGTTCATTAAAGTTATTACGGGGACACAAAACATCAGAAAAAGTTCACAAAAACATAACTCAAACACTTTACTTTGAACACCCAAAAACACTCTCATAATCATTGGAATACTCACATAAACACTTGTAACACCTTCAAACACTCTTTGAATATCGTTTTTAAAACTAATTCATCAAACCCACTTATATCATCTTTTTCGGTAACTCTATCGACAACAAACACCCACACACCCACATCCAACAACACCCATGAACATTCCAAAACACTATTTGAGTACTCCCAATTTACACCACTGATTACTACTAAAACACCGCTGAATTCAATCAAAACGCCTTCACACCTTTCAAACTCCCTTGAACACACTTCAAAACACTCTTGACACTTTCAAAACACCTTTGAACATTTCCAATCAACACTGAATGACTACTTCCAAAAACACAATTTGAGTACTCCCAATTACACCACGCGAATACTACTAAAATCACCGCTGAATTCATCAAAACACCCTTCAACACCTTCAAAACACATTTGAAACACCTTCACAACACCTTTGACACCTTCAAAACACTCTTTGAACACCTTCAGAAAACACCTTCGAACATTTCCAATCGACACTGAAACACTCCATACCCAATATTGCGAAATGGTTTTTCAACACCCCTCATTCTTTTTCCAATATATCATAAAAAAAAAAAACCTTTTTTTTTTCAATTCTATAATTTCTTTTTTAAATATTCACACTTACCTTTATATTCTGTAAAAGTTCTCTCCATATTTCTAATTAACAAACCCTTCCCATACCCCTTCCATATCACCGCATTTACACATCCACTCACATCTCCCAAATTACCTCTTCTGAAACACACACACAAAAAAATCCACATTTCACATCCACAAATGCATCTCAAATCACTAAAATCACTGTAACAAGATATTCACACACAACACCTTACCTAAACTAAACTAACCTAACCTAACTAACCTAGCCTAACCTAACCTAATAACCTAACCTAACCTAACCTAACCTGTTCCTAACCTAACCTAACCTAACTAGAACGAACGTACCTAACCTAATTTACCTAATAACCTACCTTACGAACCTACCCTAACCTAATTAACCTAACCTACCAATCCTAACCTTACGAACCTACCCTAACTCCTAACCATTACCTAAATAACCTACACTAACCTAACTAACTTTACCTAACCTAAACCTAAACCAAACTACCCTAACCTAACTTAAACCTATCCTAACCTTACCTAAACTTATTCCTGAACTACCTAACTCCCATACCCCTCTGCCATTTCACCCGCATTTTTCACATCCACGCTCGTCACCCCCCCAAATTTCTCCCCCAACCCTCTTCTGAACCCACACACACAAAAAAATCACATTTCACTCCAACAAATGATCTCAAATCACTAAAAATCACTGTAAACCAAGATATTCACACACACACACCAACCCCTCCCCATCCTCCCTAAACCTAACGCCTACCCTCTAACCTACTTAAACCTAACATAACCTAACCTAACCTTTACCTAACCTAACCTAACCTTACCTAACCTAACCTACAAACCTACCCTAACCTAACTTAAACCTATCCTAACCTTACCTAACTTATCCTACCTAACCTACCTAACCTTACCTAACATAAATCTAACCTATCTTATCTAATCCAGACCTAACCTAACCTTACCTAACTAACCTATCTTATCCTAATCTAACTTGCCTAACCATTACTAACCTAACCTATACCTAACCTGTCCTAACTAAACCTAACCTAAAACCTAACCGAACCTACCCTAAGCCTAATTTAACCGTGTACCTAAACTTACCGAAAGCCTGACCCTACCTACTTAACCTAACCATAACTATCCAACCTTACGCCCCCCCTCCCCCCCCCACCCCCTAACCTTACCTAAAACATAACCTAAACTAAACCTAAACCTAACTCTTTACCTAACCTAGACCCTAACCAACCTACCCGCAAGACCTAACTTAACCTACCTTAATCCTTACCTAACTTAACTTAACCTAAACTAACCATTACTAACCTAACCTAACTATCTTATCTATCCACCTATCCTAGCCGAACCTATCCTCTAAAATATATTGGAACACCCCCAAAAAACACTATTTGAGTACCTCGAGAAATTACTTTGAACGGACTCCATTTTGGATAATCCAAATTAGTTTTGAAAACTTATGTAAAATCGAAACATTATTTTCTGTTGGTTAAAACACACTCAATGGTAGAAATTTTACTCGATTTCCTCGAATGAAGCCACTGTCCTCGCTCTGAGGAGATATTGTGGGTCACCCCAAACATGGTGTAATGCTGTTCACACCAAGGTAGAACATAACACCCTGCGTTCATCAGGACAGACAGGGCGCCATGTAATGCGGGTAACATCCAAGTAGAAAATCATCTCTTTCCAGACCACTTGTCTATCCTAACCTAAACCTAACCTAACCTAACTAATTCCCTAACCTTAACCTGAACCTCACCTAAACCGAACCTAAACCTAACTCCATCATTCACCTCTATCCTAACCGAACCTAACCTCTAACCTAAACCCAAATCTCAACTCCATACAAACGTCTCTAAAGCCTAAACCTAACCTAACCTATACTAATCCTAATCCTAACTCCATCAAACGAGACACGCACGATATTCTAACTAACTTAACCGTAACTTAACCTGTACCTAACCTACCGAACCTACCTAACCTAACCTAACCTATCCTAACCAGTCCCCAACCTACACTCTAACTAACCTAAACCTAACCTACATAACCTAACCTAACTTATCCTAACCTAACTATCTATACCTAACCTAATCACTGACTCAACTTTGAACAACTCTGAACACCACTGATCTTCTTCAAAAAAAATGACTCTGCACTCATTTGAACACTTCAAAAAAAACCACCATCAAAACCACTCCGAATATCCCAAAAAAACACTACTGGTTACTACCAAATCACCACTGAATAACTACCAAAATAACCGTCAAAATCACCAGAAACTAAGTTTAAACATCACCATTAACATCCTTTTTTTTATAGAAAATCCCCTCAAATGCACTATAACCAAGAACTCCTCCCCATTTGGCCGCATAAAAAAAAAAAGCATGAACACAAACCTAATACGCAAACTACTTAGTAACATGAATCACCATCAATACTGAAAACATATCGTATAACCACACATAATATAAGACAATCTCACCAACTGACAATCGCCCATGTTCACTTACCCTCAAAATCACTAATATCAGGAACGAAAAACAATAATTTTTATAACATTTTTTTTCCCCCAACACTCACACACACACACTCAAAAAAAAAAAAAAAAAAATATTATTTTGACAGATATCTAAGCGCACTCACCTCACTACCACCAACACACGATGTCTCACCTCAAAGACCGACGAGGTCACTCCTCAGTGACGTCACACTCCCATGTGTTACTTGGTGGTTGGTAAACATCACACCTAACCCCATTGGTTTCAACCTTTGTACCCTACATTATCTAAGAACACTATATCAAGACGATTACCGATTTTAGATCCCTAAAACACCAAGATCACAGAAAACACACATTTTTTATTAATTATTCACACAAAATCACGCGATCACATTCCATATCATGTTCTCTTTACGTCATCTATCAACACTAATCACAAGATCACCAAAAAAAATCTTAAGATCATGCATCTCAAAAACAACTATTGGATCACTGAAAAACACTTATTTTTTTAACATTCGCACAAAAAATAAGACTACACAAAAATACCACAACACTTCCGACAAACATATATAACTATGTAACATGGAGCACTATAACATATCACTATGTCACAAAAAAATAATAAACCCCCTCCCCCCTAAAACCCCCATAACACCCACATATTATACATTTCAATTGGAAATTAATGACATGAGACATACACACCTCAAATCTAAGACTTTCCTCTAACTAAGACAACACATCACTTAAAACTTCCCTTCCTTATCATTCGCATATCTCCTAGAGCTGTTTTAACCCGACGGTTCCATTTCCGGCGTAGGAGTCAGAGGAACCATCACCACCCACACCACCTACTACACTCTGGCTCCTACGTCCGTGGTGGATCCGTCGGGGTTAAAACAGCTCTAGGAGTATATGGCGGATATGAATAAGGAAGGATAGTTTTAAGGGTGTGTGTATCGTCTTAGTTGGAGGGTGAATGTCTTTAGATTTGGTGTGTATGTCTCCTGTCTTAAATTTCATTGAAATGTATAATATGTGGGTGTTTGTTTATTATTTTTTTGAGATAGTGTTAATATGTTATATGCTTCATGTTATGTAAAAGATGTTGGTGGAAGATACACTCCCCCCCCCTTCCCCCCCCCCTTCTGGTATTTTGTGTATGTCTTATTTTTTGGAATGTTTTAAAAAAATAAGTGTTTTCAGAGATCATAGAGGTTTTGAGATGCATGTCTTAGATTTTTTGGTGATTTGGTGATTTAAGGTTGATAGATGACGGTTAAACATGATATGGAATTGGTGATCGTGATTTTTGTGTGAATAATTATAAAAATGTGTGTTTTCTGTGAATTTGGTGTTGGGGATCATAAAATCTGGTAAATCGTCTTGGATATAGTGTTCTTGATAATGTAGGGTACAACAGGTTCGAAACAAGGGGGTTAGTGTGATGTTACCAACCACCAAGTACACAAATGGGAGTTGTGACGTCACTTGGATCGGTTGACCTCGTCTCGGTCCTGTGAGGTAGAGACATCGTGTGTGGTGGTAGTGAGAGTGAGTGCGAGCTTAGGTATATTGTCAAATTATGATTGTTTTTTTGTGTGTGTGTTGTGTGTGTGTGTGAAATGTTTATAAGAAAATTATTGTTTTCTGTTGATATTAGTGATTTTGGAGGTATCGTTGAGAAACATGGGTGATTGTAGTGGTGATTGTCTTATATTATGTGTGTGTATAAGATATTATTTAAGTTGTGATGGGATGGCATGTACTAAGTGTTTGCTTGTATTAGGTTTGTGTTCCATGCTTTTTTTGTTTTTATGCGCCAAATGGGGAGGAGTTCTTGGTTTAGTGATTTGGAGGGGATTCTATAAAAAGGTATGTTGATGGTGATGGTTAAAACTTAGTTTCTGGTGATTTTTGACGGTGATTGGTAGTATTCAGTGGTGATTTGGTAGTTAGATCAGTAGTGTTTTTTGGGGGAGTATTCGGAGGTGTTGATGGTGTTTTTTTTTTTGAGGTGTTCAAATGATGTGCAGAGCATTTTTTTGAAAGAAGATCAGTGGGTGTTCAGAGTTGTGTTTTCAGAATGTTAGTCAGTGTTTAGGTTAGGTTAGGATTAGGTTAGGTTAGGATAATTAGGTTAGGTTAGGGTTAGGTTAGGTTAGTTAGGTTAGGTTAGGTTGGGGACGGGTTAGGATAGGTTAGGTTAGGGTTTAGGTTAGGTTCGGTAGGTTGTAGGGAAGGTTATAGTTAAGGTGTAAGGTTTTTAGCGTGAGTATTCGAGGTGTTTGATGAGTTTGGTTTTAGGTTAGGATAGGGTTAGGTTAGGTTTTAGGTTAAGAGGTGTTTGATGGAGTGAGTTGGGGTTAGGTTGAGGTTAGGTTAGGTTAGGATAGAGGTGATTGATGTGAGTTAGTTAGGTTCGGTTAGGTCGAGGTTTAGGTTAGGTTAGGAATTAGGTTTAGGTTAGGTTAGGTTCGGTTGGATAGACAGTTGGTCTGGAAGAGTGATTTCTACCTTGGATGTTACCCGCGCATTACATGGCGCCTGTCTGGTCCGTGAGGTTGACTCAGGTTGTTTATGTTCTACTTGGGTGTGAAGAGCATTTTTCACATGTGTTGGGGTGACCCACTATCTTGCGTCTCTCCGATGATTGCGAGGAGACAGTGCTTCTATTCGGAAATCGAGTAATTATTTCTACCATTGAGTTGTGGTTTCTACCGCGCAACAAGAGAAAATAATGTTCGAGATTTTACGATAAAAGTTTTCAAAATAATGTGGATATATCCAAAATGGAAGTCGTTCAAAAGTAATTCTGGAGTACTCAAAATAGTGTTTTGGGGGTCTTGTTCCAATATAGTTTAGGATAGGTTCGGCTTGGTTTAAGGTTGATTAGGATAAGATAGGTAGGTAGGGTAGGTAATGGTAGGTTAGGTTAGGTTAGTTAGTGTAAGTTAGGATAGGTTAAGTTAGGTTAGGGTAGGTTTGGTTAGGTTAGGTTAGGTAAAAGTTAGGTTAGGGTTAGGGTAGGTTATGTTAGGTAAGGTTAGGTTAGGGTAGGTTACGGTAAGGGTTAGGATAGGTTAGGGTTAGGTTAAGTTAGGTTAGGGTAGAGTTCGGTAAGGTTAGGTATGCGTAGATTAGGTTTAGGGATAGGTTCGCGGTTAGGTTAGGTTAGGTTAGGTTAGACAGTTAGGTTAGGTTTAGGTTAGGTAATTGGTTAGGCAAGGTTAGATTAGGATAAGATAGGTTAGGTATAGGTAGGTTAGGTTAGGTTGGATTAGAAGATTAGGTTAGAATTATGTTAGGTAAGGTTTAGGTTAGGTTAGGTTAGGATGAAGTTCGGTAAGGTTAGGATAGGTTAAGTTAGGTTAGGGTAGGTTGGTTAGGTTAGGTTAGGTAGGGTGGTTAGGTTAGGTAAGGTTAGTTAGGTTATGTTAGGTTAAGTTAGGTTGGGGTTGGTTTAGGTTAGGTTAAGGTTAGGTTAGGTAAGGTAGTGTGTGTTGATATCTAGGTTACAGTGATTTTAGTGGATTTGGGTTGCATTTGGTGGGATGTGAAATGTGATTTTTTTGTGTGTGTGTTCAGAAGAGGTATGTTGGGAGATGGGTGAGTGGATGTGAAGAAATGCGGGTGAGGATGTGAGATGGATGAGGGTATTAAGGGAGTTAGGTTAGGTTAGGATACGTTAGGTAAGGTTCGGATATGGTTAAGTTAGGTTAGGGGTAGGTTTGGTTAGGTTAGGTTAGGTAATTAGGTTAGGTTAGGGTAGGTATGTTAGTAAGTTAGGTTAGGGTAGGTTCGGTAAGGTTAGGATAGGTTAAGGTTAGGTTAAGTTAGGTTAGGGTAGGTTCGGTAAGTTAGGTTAGGTTAAATTAGGTTAGGGTAGGTTCTCGGTTAGGTTAGGTTAGGTTAGGTTATGGACAGGTTAGGTAAGGTTAGGTTTAGGTTAGGTTAGGTTTAGGTTAGGCTAGGTTAGGTTAGGTTAGGTTAGGTTAGGTTAGGTAAGGTGTGTTTTTGTGTGTGAATATCTGGGTTTCAGTGTTTTTTAGTGGATTTGGGAGATGCATTTGTGGTGTGAAATGTGATTTTTTTGTATGTGTGTTCAGAAGAGGTAGTTGGGATATGGGTGAGGTGGATGTGAAGAATGCGGGTGAGATGGAGAGGTATGGGGTAGAGGGTTGTAATAGAAATAATGGAGAGATTTTACTGATATAAAGTAATGTGTGAATATTTTAAAAAGAAAATTATAGAATTGAAAAAGTTATGATATATTGGAAAAAGAATGGAGGGGGGGGTGATTGAAAAACATGTCGCAATAGTTGGGTATGGAGTGTTTCAGTGTTGATTGGAAAATGTTCGAAGGTTGTTTTTCTGAAGGTGTTCAAGAGTGTTTTGAAGGTGGCAAAGGTGTTTTGAAGGTGTTCAAAGTGTTTTGAAAGGTGTTGAAAGGGTGTTTTGATTGAATTCAGCGGTTGTTTTAGTAGTTTTCATGGTGTAATTGGGGTACTCAAATTGTGTTTTTTGAAGTGTTTCAGTGTTGATTGGAAATGTTCAAAGGTGTTTTTGAGAGTGTTTAAAGAGTGTTTTGAAGGTGTTAAGGGAGTTTGAGGTGTTGAAGGGGTTTTGATTTGAAATTCAGCGGTGTTTATTGTAGTAATCAGTGGTGTAATTGGGGAGTACTCAATAGTGTTTTGGAAATGTTCATTGGGTGTCTGTGGGATGTGGGTGTTGTGTGTGTTGTTGTCGAATTAGAGTTACGAAAAAGATGATATAAGTGGGTTGTGATGAAATTTGTTTAAAACGATATTCAAGGTGTTGAGGTGTTCAGGTGTTTATTGTGAGTATTCAAATGATTATGGAGTGTTTTTTGTGGGTGGTCAAAGTAAAGTGTTTGAGTTAGTTTTTGTTGACTTTTTTCTCTGATGGAATGTGTCCCCTTAATATCTTTAATGAACTAAAAGGTGGTAAAAAGACGAGAAGAAAAAATGCCTAGTTGGAGGACTGAGGGATGAGTTGTAATTTAATGAAAGTGCAGATAAATTAGAGATGTAAAATCTTAGTTTGGCGTACTCAATAGTGTTGTTTGGAAATGTTTCAAAGGTTTTTTGAGTGTGTTCAAATGTTGTTTTTGAAGGTGTTCAAGGGTGTTTGAAGGTGTTTCAAATGTGTTTTGAAGGTTATTCAAAGTGGTTTTGAAGGTGTTTCTAGGGTGTTTTGAAGGTGGTTCAAAGGTGTTTTGAGGTTATTCAAAGTGTTTTGAAGGTGTTCAAGGGTTGTTTATGTGAGTATTCAAAGGTTGTTCAAAGGTGTTTATGAGAGGTGTTGAAGGTGTTTTGATTGAATTCATCGGTGGTGTTTAGTAGGTAGTCAGTGGTGTAATGGGAGTATCAATCTAGTGTTTTGGAAATGTTTCAAAGGTGTTTTGAAGGTTGTTCGAAGAGTGTTGTTTGTGAACGGGTGTTCAAGGGGATTTTGAAGGTGGGGAAGGGTGGTTTTGATTGAATTCGCAGCGGTGATGTTTTGTAGTATCAGTGGTGTAATTGGGAGTACTACAAATTGTGTTTTTTGGAGTGTTTCTCAGTGTTTGTTTGGAAATGTTCAAGGTTGTTCAAAGGTGTTTTGAGTGCTGTTAAATGTTGTGTTTTTTTTTGAAGGTGATCAAGGGTGTTTGAGGTGTTCTAGGCGTGTTTGTAGGTGTTCATGATTATGAGAGTGCTTTGAAGGTTGTTTTGAAGGTGTTGCAGGGGTGTTTTATGTGAGTAGATTCAAAGGCTTTCGTGTTTTGAAGGTGTACAAAATGATTATGAGAGTGCTTATGAAGGTGTTCCAAATGATGTGCTAGAGTACCTTATGAAGGTGTTCTGGAGTATTCAGAGGTGATTTGTGGGTGTTCGATGATGTTTTTGGAGTAATTAGTGTTGTTTGGAAATGTATATAAAGGTTATTGTTTTGTGAGTATTCAATGATTTTATTGAGAGTGTTTTGAAGATGTTCAAAAGTAAAAGTGCGTATTTAACTTCGTAATATGTAAAATTGTGAGTAGTGAAGTTAACGAAAGTTGGATGCGGTGACTTTCTGATGCATGTGTCCCTTATTAACTTTTAATGAACTAAAAGGGATTTTAAACGAGAAAAATGGGTTTATGAGTGAAATTGTGAGGTGAAGGTGGGAGTGTGAGGGTTTGGGGAGGGTGGGTTAAAAGGGTAGACAAGATTTCAACCTGTGTGCGCGGTTCATCATCGTGACGTCACTACTATGTTCCTTATTATCTTGATTGAACTAAAAAGGGACGACTGATTCAAAAAAAAAACTGTGTGCGCGTCGTGACGTGAACGTCACTGACGCCGAGGGTAAACGCTTTTTTTAGTTCATTTTAACTTAATGAGGTGGAAATCTTTTAGTTCATTTGACTTAATGAGAAGGAAACTTTTAGTTTCATTTTTAAAATATAATAAAGGGGAGAAGATGTTAGGACCTGTAAGTAGAAGCATGCCCCCATAGGAGGAGTTCATTAGAATGTTACCCCCAGAGGGGGGATTCAAAAAACCTTGATCCAAGGAGATGGAGAATTTCGAAAAACCCATAGGGGGGAATCGCCAAAAAAACTCGGTATTATCGCAGAAATTTTGGGGTGAGGAGGTGAAGTGTGATGGGTAGATCCAAAAATTTGATCCAAGTGAGATGGAGAATTTCGAAAACCCCATGAGGGGAGCATCAAAAAACTCGGATCGAGGAGATTGGAGTCTTGGTTATTTGTCGAGGAATTTGAGGTGGGAGTGAAAGTGGGAGGGGATCCGAGGAAGTGGAGACCTTTGATTATTGAGAACATCATAGGGGGGAAGTATCAAAACTTGTATTATCGAGAAAAATTTGTTGGGGATGGGGGTGAAAGTGAGGGGTACCATGAAAGAAAAATTGATCCGGAGGAATTGGAGATTCAGAAACCCATAGGGGGGAATCAAAACTTTTATTAGCGAGAAAAAAATTTGAGGTGGGGGTGTGGGTTGGAATGAATGTGGGAGGGGTTAATCCAAAAATTTGATACAACGGTGATCATAGAAATTCAAAAACCCCCATAGGGGGGAATCCAAAACTTGTATTATCTCGAGAAAATTTTTGGGATTGGGGGGGGGTGAAAGGTGGGAGGGGGAACTTAAAAATTTGATTTGAGGAGATGGAGATTTTCTCGAAAAACCCATTAGGGGGGGGTTAGAAGGAATCCGCAAAAACTTCGGTAATATTGAGAAATTTTGGGATGGGGTGGAAGTGGAGAGGGGGGAACCCTGTCTAAAAAAATTTGATCCGAGGAGATGGAGAAACCCACCCATAGGGAGGGGGAATGCAAAATTGGTAATATGAGAATATTTTTGTTTGGGGATGGGGGGTGGAAGGAGGGGCAATCCCAAAAAAACCTTTGATAATAAGGAGATGGAGAGCACAAGAAAATGAAATTCAAAAAAAATTCGAAAAAAATCGGAAAAAAAATTCGGGCGGGGGGCGGCGATCCGGACGACGCCTCCACCCCTGCAGAGGCGCAAGCAGAAGCGCGAAGGGGCGCGGGCGGGGCGGCGCGGCGGACGGGGTAGCAGCGCGAAGGTTGCGCGCGGGGTCGGGCATGGTGCGCGCGGGCGGCGTGGCGGCGCCCCGGGGCGGGCGGGCGGCGGGCGGGCCGCGGGTGCGCGCGGTGGCGGCGGGGGCGGGGCGCGCGGGTGCGCGGGCGCGCGGCCGCACGCATAGACGGCGGGGGGTCGCAAGGCGGGGGGGGGGGTCGTGGGGGTGGGGGGTATTGGTTGGGGGGTCAAGGGTTGAGGTAGTCTCGAGGGCGAGGTCATGGTCATTAGCACATAGGTGTAAAAGGTGACCCTCCAGCTCCGGGTCACATAGACCGGTTACCTCGCCTCAGTGGAAGGCCCAAACCGCGAAGAGACCTCCCCAGTGGTAAGGCACTATAGCGGAGGAGACCTCCCTGTAGAAGGCCTTTTCGGAGGAGGACCCCCCTGTAGAAATTATGATACTTATATATATATATATATTATATATTTCATTATATATATATATATATATATTTTAGAAGCACATAATGGGTCAGGGACTGGACAGCAAAGTTTTTTAAGAGCATGAACATGTGTTACATAGCGGGGATGAGAACGTACGTGTGACAAATTCGTTATTGAAGGTAGCTATTCATGTAGACGTAAATTCAGTGACAAAAATATTATAGTTTATATGTGGATTTGAATTAATATTACCTTATAATTCAGGCAATGGTGATTGCATTTAAATATAAGTGATAGATGAGTTATTTACAAAAAGCAAAGTCAGGGTATTATTCCAGAATGGTTGGGATTGGTATACTACTTTGGATAATATTACTTGTTGACATTTCTTCTAAAAACAAAAAAAAATAAACAAAAAAACATTTATGGTATTCCAGCACATAGTTTATCTGGCAAAAGGTTGACGTGGTCATGTTTACATCAGTGGTGATGCTGATGCTGCCTCCGGAGACACTTATAGTTCAGCTGGGAGCCGGGCGGTAAAGAGTACACCATCACTTAGAGTTGCTTAGTTTTGTTGCGCTGCACAGTGGTTGAGATTTAGGGCTCTGTTTTTTAATTAATGATGATAGGTGTACCTGACTGTGTGAAATCTTCTTTCCTCCTTCCGTCCCCCACTGAATTTCGGTTAAATGTTCTTTTCGTATTTTTTATTCTCAGACTGCTAAGACGTGCACGCCCAAGATTGTAATCTACTCCCACCTTGAAGGCATATACCGTAAACAGTTCATCAGTTCTATCACGCCACATTGAAGACCAATGTGAGATTGGAATCCACGAAAAGGTGTACCTCTAACTCGACTGTTTGCAGTCCTGCTTGCTATTCTTGTGTGCTGCGCGGAAGTGGACAGTGGCCACTTATATGGTGTTTCTACCTGAGAGAGTAGGACTTCCGGGCGGTCATCGCCCCCGCGGCCCACGGGTTCTGTGACCAGGCCTCCTGGTGGTAATCAGTAGCCTGATCACCAAGGATAGTTACTGCTGGCTGCGCATCTCAAACCTACGTACGGCACAGCCGGAGGGTCTGTGGTCATTGCAAAACACCTCGCTCAAAAGACTGAGGCTACTCATCAGAACTTTCAGAGGCTCGTTCCATCCACGTTCCACTCTTCTTCCTCGCCCCCCACGCCCACAAAAAATAGGCAAAATCTATAACAATTTCTAATTTAAAATTATTAAAAAAAATTTCCCTATCACAAAAAATTAACTTTCAATTTTCCTCCAAATCGAGCTTCTCCCATAGTACATGAATGACCTATCAAAACTGAACATTACTGCTTTTAAATAACATAACTCTTATTCCTTCCGGAGCCTTTTATTCGCTACTGCGCAGTGATGTTTCCATAATCTTCAGCGTCAATTTTAGTACTATCAGGAATACTAAAATTTAACCTCTTCCTTCTTTCTAATAGATGGCATTCAAGACAAAATACCTGACAAATTAGTGGAACGCGTATCAGAGTTTTCAAAAAAAAAAAAAAAGATTTTTCCTACGGGGTGGGTTTGCTAAAAACCCAGGTCACCACTACTTAACAACAGAGGAGATAAGGCCATTACTTAAAAAAAAGGCTGAACCCTCCTTCATTAACCCAGCAGATTAATAATGGGAGATAAGCATAACGAGATACATAATATAAATTATAAATACGGCTTACTCAAATTCCATCTCAAGTGATGATGGGGTTAGTAAGTTCATTTAAGTATAGTTACACATAAGCACAGTTACACAAGTTATTGGTGATTATAATAGTCTTAAATAATAACATATGCGTAAATTACCGAAGATAACTAAAAAAAAGGCAAAGAGAGTTATTTTCACTGGGGGTCTTTGTAATAGCTGACTATTAGCAGCCTAGCTATTAGATACAGTAGACATCAGTCATAATTGTAACTATAAAAATATAATGAACTAAGTAATTCAACTGTGTGAAAATCAATTGCAATAAAAAAAGATACAATAGGAATAAAGTAATTTGAGCAATTTACATTAATGTTAACTCTTAAGTTGTCGAAGGCTCTAAAATAAATGTTCCCCTCAGTACCGGTTATTTTGAAAAAAATATACTTATTTTTACCAAAATATTCTTCCAAATTTTAGAAATGTAATAGAACAAGAATGAGTGACCTCTGATCATTACATGCAGAGATATGAAGTTTTGAATGTGATATTTGTAATAATAATTTATGACAACATGAGTACTTGCCACAAACTGGCTGTTTTTTTTTCCAAATTATTTTGATGTACCATATGTTTTACACTTAAATGTTTTCATATTTCACATATTTTTTCAAGTCGTATTAAACAAATGTAAATGGTATTTTATTGGCTCCTACAGTGCCCTGCCAACATGATTTTTTTTTATACTGCACACTTAGGACACAAAAGTGTTTTATCTGCTGTAGTCCAAACTAAGGCAGTTGGACCATTTTTGGAGGCTCTAGAATTTGGGTGAAAATTTTTGTCATTGACTCTTTCCGATTGACATAAATTTATGTCGTCAGCAGTTTTAGGGTTAAACAGAGAAAATCAGCTTCATTAAGTAGCCTTTAGGTCTTTTCTTGAACTGGTTCATACTAAGACTGGCAATGACATGTTCAAGTAATTAGGTTCATTTTCTTATTGCTCCCTAATGAAAGGTGTTTGAGGTCAGACTACCTACCGTAAACACTACAGAATTACTATTGTGACCAGATATAAACACTGGAAGAGTTCATTTGCGACCCAGTCCCTGGACCTATTATGTACTTCTGTAATCCTTGCACTACCGCTCACAGGATGGGTATGGTGTGCATAATAAAAATGTTAACCTATTGACTTTATATTATTTTAGAAGCGCTAAACCTACAAGAGTCATACAGTAACTAACTTCACAGAAAGTTCCTGGTTATGCAGAGCATTTCGGGCACCTTAAGTTAATCTTGTTCCCCAAGATGCGACCCACAACAGTCAGCTAGGTGAACAGGAACAGCAGGTGTAAGGAAACATGCCTTACATCTTAATCCTGTATTTACCTCTAGTACCATAAAGATCTAATTCCTAACCTTGATAAAATTTGCAGCGAGATATTCTGAGCAATTTCATAAACATGGTTGAGCTTCAGCTGCCGTACCCTATCTGCAACATTCAGAATATCTAGTTCATGTAATTCATCCTGGTCTACATGTTGTCTTTGACCCAAGTCCAGGATGAATCTCACGATTTTATTCCAGGCAATTTGTAGTCATTTTTTTTTTTCTTTTTTTTTTAGGGTACAGTACCATGAAGATCAAGAATAATTCATATAATATTGTATAAAAGCTAGACATAGCTTTTATACCGTGTGCCTATCTAAAGAGGAACTTTAACCAGGCGTGTGCTTTTTTTAACTACATTGTTTACTATCAATTCTGACAATTTCTCTCCTCTCTCTCTCCTCTCTCTCTCTCTCTCTCTCTCTCTCTCTCTCTCTCTCTGTATGTTAACCTCAAGGCCAGCGTCACGTAGGGCGCCACGAGACAACAATGAAGGCATTCCCGCACCAGCTATCCACACTCCTCTGGGACTCTCTTGTGTTGGAGAGGCAGGGCTGTTTGTGTGAAGCTAGGTGGTGTCGGTAGTGGTTAGAGTGGGGGAAGGTGGGGGTTATGGCGGTGGTTAGTGAGGGGAAGGCGGATGTAGCTGTCAGAGTGCGGGGGTGACATGACGGGTTCGAGTAATGGTGGGTGGTTGGTGTGGTGTAAAGTGCGGTATTGGTGTAGGGGGTCTAAAGAGCTGTAATTTGTGGGAAAAACGGGTGGTGGCTAGTTTGAGGGAAAAGTGTGGTGGTTAGAGTGTGAACAAAGGTTCGTTGGAAAAAATATGAAGATGGGAGAATTTTACAAAGGAAGAAAAATTGTGAATGGCCTGAAGAGGAGTGGTGGGAGGATCAATGGTAGAGGAATATGAGAAATGAAGGAGGTATGAAGAAATGATGATGGAAGAAATGTTCGAAACTAAAGGATTGGGAAAAACTAACAAGTTTTTCTTGGTAATAAGGGAAACCGATGGGAAAGAGGGAGATTAAACTGAGTAGCAGATGAGGGAAAAAAAGAGGAAGGTAGGGAGTGATAAGGACAGTGAAGAGGGAGAGGTGGATGAATAAAGGTAAAGGAAGAGAGACGTCTAAACAAGGGAGGGATGGTACGGAAGGTGAGCTTTACCACCTTCTGAGAAATACAACAAAAGGATGTTTGTTAACACACACACCCACAAGGAACTGGCGGGTCCCAGCAAGTCTGTCGGAACTATATATCAATGGTGGGATTCTCCTTTGGTTGCCGGAAGGATCTATTTTTTCATCCCTTCCCCACACACACTCGCACATACCACATTTTATACAGTTACGTCAGGCCCATACTGGAGTACGCAGCACCTGTACGGAACCCACACCTGGCCAAGCATATCAGGAAATTGGAGAAAGTGCAGAGGTTTGCAACGAGACTAGTCCGGAACTAAGGGATATGTCCTAAGAGGAGAGGTTAAGGAAGCGCAGCCTGATAACAGTGAAGGAAAGAAGGACTGGGGGGGGGAGTGGTGATGTGATAACGTACAAAATACTGAGAGGAATTGATAGGGCGGATAGGTACAGGAAAACAGGAACGCGAGGGCACAGCTGGACGTTGATTATTATAATCACGGGGAGCACTAAACCCGTAGGGTTATATAGAGCCTGTGGGGGGGAATGTATTCAGGATCAATTCAGGGAACTGGAGCACAGATCCAATTCCCTAGATCATGAGCCCTTCGCCAGCGTCAAGGAACCTCCCTTGAGAGGAGCTGGACGTTGAACACAGATGAGTCAGGGATGTTACGAAGTATTTCTTCAACCTTTCAGCAATCAGGAAGTGGATCGACCTGGCGAATAAAGTCGTAGAGGCAGTATTCATACAGAGTTCTCAAAGCCTAATAGCGATCAATGAGGAGGAGGGGCCAGATTACTTAAGATCAGCGTACAGGAACCTTAGCAAGCATGCTCTCTCTCTCCCTCTCTCTCATTATATATATATATATATATATATATATATATATATATATATATATATATATATATATATATATATATAATGGAATAAATCATGCCTATATTGGAGTATGCTGCACTAGTATAAAACCCGCATATGGGCGAGCATCTCAAGGAATTGGAGGAAGGGCAGAGGTTTATGATGAGACCAGTTCTAGAGCTAAGAGAGACAGGCTATGAAGAGATAATAAAGGGAAATATTAATAAAAAAAAATTATATACAAAATAACAAAGGAATGTAATTAATTCTTAATACTTGAACTGAACATGGGGATCATAATATAATTACTTTATTTATTAACTCTTATTACAAGGCCAATGACACTGAAATATTACAAGTACCGGGAGATGATTCCAAATGATCTGTCCGTTTCTTAAAGAGTGGATACCAAATATGACCGACAAAAAAAAAAATAGATACACTTACTCACGAGCATGAAACACTCCTTGGCGAACCAGTCACATCACCAATTTCTTTAGCACTGGTTTCAGAAGTGGCTACGGGAAGGTCTCACAAGAGCAGCCACCTCAATTCCCATCACCTCTGTTCTGCTGTCATTCACTTCGACGCCTTGCCTCTTTTGTTCTTACCAATTCCTCTCCCATCCCCCTCTTTTTACATAGGTGGCTCCACCTCTAGCTATAGTAATTATTTAGGATGTGATCCGACACTCGATCGGCGATTTATTAAGGCGGTCAGATCAACAGGTGACAAAGTTGACAACATAGCTGCCTTTGAGAAATCAGCCTTACAAGTGTTATACATACACAAACAAGCTTGGTGTTTTCATGCTTTATGTGGGTGTAAGTGGTTTTATGTGAGGGCGTATGTAATGCTAAGGGGGTACAAGTTGTAAGTGTATATGATGTTACGTACCTGGAGGTTATTCCGGGGATCAACGCCCTCGCGGCCCGGTCCATGACCAGGCCTCCCGGTGGATCAGGGCCTGATCAACCAGGCTGTTACTGCTGGCCGCACGCAGTCCAACGTACGAGCCACAGCCCGGCTGATCCGGCACTGGCTTTAGGTATCCGTCCAGCTCTCTCTTGAAGGCAGCCAGGGGTTTATTGGTAATTCCCCTAATGCTTGATGGGAGGCTGTTGAACAGTCTTGGGCCCCGGACACTTTTAATTGGGGGCATTTTGCATCGCCTGCCCATTCTTTTACTTTCGTAGGGAGTGATTTCTGTGTGCAGATTTGGGAGCATTCCTTCCAGAATTTTCCAAGTGTAGATTATGATATATCTCTCCCTCCTGCGTTCCAACGTAGATGTAACTGTTTCAGTGGTTTTAAGTAAGTGTGGGTTTAAGGTTATGAGTGATAGTATGATGAGCGTGATGTTATGTGGATGTGACTGATGTTATTAGGTGGGTGTAAATCATGCTTTGTGGATATCAGTGATATTTTGTGGGTGTTGACGGTGTTATGTGGGTGTGTTTGATGGTATGAGCATAAGTGATAATATGTGGGTACTGGTGCTCACCTTAAGCTGTACTCGCCTAACTGTGGTTGTAGAGGTTTCATCTTCTGGATCTACCTCTCTGCTGGCCACTACTGTATACTACTAGATTCACTCTACTGGTCAATACTGTATACCTGTAGTAGTATACTATTGAACTCATTCTACTGGTCAGTACTGCATACCTAGAGTATACTACTAGATTCACTCTGCTGGTCACTACTAGATTCACTCGACTGGTCACTACTAGATTCACTCTGCTGGTCACTACTAGATTCACTCTGCTGGTCACTACTAGATTCACTCTGCTGGTCACTACTAGATTCACTCTGCTGGTCACTACTAGATTCACTCTGCTGGCCACTACTAGATTCACTCTGCTGGCCACTACTAGATTCACTCTGCTGGCCACTTCTGGGTTACCTCGCTGGGTTTACTCTGCAGTCCACTACTGTGTTCAATCTCTTCTGGCTCGGTGAAACTTCGGATACCAATTCTTAAAGCTATGTATGGATTCTGCTTTAACCACTTTGCTGTGGGCCAATATTATATTATAATCAAATAAAGCGCTAAACCAACAAGGGTCATGCAGCACTGCGGGGCAGAAAATATTAAGTGGGTCAACAGATCAACAGCCTGGCTGACGAGGCAAGCACCAGACAAGCCTGACCCAGGACCGGGAGTACGAAAACTCTCGAAACTCAGCAAAGGTAAACCAGAGGTAAATATAAAGGTTTCTAAGGATAAAGAAATATTTTCTAATATCCCTGTGACTCGTCTGTGCTTTTAATTTTCAGCTATGTCCTCATGTACCTGGTTGTGAGTGATATTGTTATGTGGGTGCGAGTCATGTTATGTGGATGTAAATGATCTTATGTTGTGTATGAGTGATGTCATATGGGTGTGAGTAATGTGGGTGTGATTAATGTTAAGTGGGTATGAATGTTATACGGATGCGAGTTACTATGTAAATATGAGTGTTGTTATATGGTTGAAAGTGTTATGTGGGTATGTCTGATGTTATGTGAATAATAGTAATCTTGTTATGTGGGTGTTGGTGGTGTTATGTGGGTGTGAGCGATATGTAAATGTTAAAGTTATGAGAGTTTGAGAGATGTTATAAAGGTGCGAGTGATGTTATGTGGCTGTTGGTGATAATATTAGGTGGATATTGATGCTATGTGGTTATTCATGATGTTCTGTGGGTGTTGGTGAGGATGTTATATGGGTGTGAATAATTATATGTGGGTGTTGGTGAGAGACTGATTACCTCAAACTCCTCAATCTTCAACCGATCTTTATATTGGGCTGAAGAAGCCTCTGGCTAGAAAAACGCTTCAACCCAAGTGTTGCACAAGTGTCTCATTTATTAGCTTATTGATTTTCTAAACCATTTTTACTAATCTCCCTTATGTGTGATCGGAGGCTCTTGAATAGTCTTGGACCCTTTACACTTATTGTGTCTCTCATTGTATTCAGGACACCCCTGTTTTTCGTTGGGAGTATACTGATCATCTGCTGAGCCTTCCGTAGGTAGTGATTCCTGTGTGTAGATATGGGACTAGTCCCTCTAGGATTTTTCAGGTGTAAATTGTGATGTTTTTTCTTATCTATATTCGAAGGCGTACAGGTCTAAGAAATTTCGAATGTTCCCATTAATTAAAGCGTTTGACATAACTTTTTGGCACCCCAGATTCACCTCCGATTCAACAGAGTTAAATCGGAGGCTGCCATAGTGAAGAGCTCTGTTCCACAAGGCACAGTACTCGCCCCCATCTTATTCCTTATCCTCATATCAGACATAAACAGAGATATACGCCACAGCACCGTATCATCCTTTGCGGATAATACTAGGATCTGCATGAGGCTGTCATCTGCTGAGGACGCGGTTAATCTCCAAGAAGATATAAACAAAGTTTTCCAATGGGCAACGGTAAACAATATGATGTTCAATGAGGACAAATTCCAACTACTCCGTTATGGAAAACTGGAGGAGATAATAACTAGAACAGAGTATACTACTGACTCCGGCCATACAATAGAGCAGAAAACTAATGTAAGGGACCTGGGAGTAGTAATGTCTGAGGATCTCACTTTAAAGGGATCAAAAGTGCCACGATCGCACGTGCAAAGAAAATGATAGGATGGATAATGAGAACTTTCAAAACGAGAGATGCCAAGCCCATGATGATCCTTTCAAATCACTTGTTCTCTCTAGGCTGGAATACTGCTGTACATTAACATCTCCATTCAAAGCAGGTGAAATCGCAGATCTAGAGAGTGTACAGAGATCCTTTACTGCACGTATAAGTTCTGTCAAGCACCTTAACTACTGGGAACGCTTGGAAGCACTTGACTTGTACTCGCTGGAACGCAGGAGGGAGAGATATATCATAATCTACACTTGGAAAATCTTGGAAGGAATGGTCCCAAATCTGCACACAGAAATCGCTCCCTACGAAAGTAAAAGACTGGGCAGGCGATGCAAAATGCCCCCAATAAAAAGTAGGGGCGCCATTGGTACACTAAGGGAAAACACCATAAGTGTCCGGGGCCCAAAACTGCTTAACAGCCTCCCATCAAGCATTAGGGGAATTGCCAATAAACCCCTGGCTGCCTTCAAGAGAGAGCTGGACAGATACCTAAAGTCAGTGCCGGATCAGCCGGGCTGTGGCTCGTACGTTGGACTGCATGCGGCCAGCAGTAACAGCCTAGTTGATCAGGCCCTGATCCATCGGGAGGCCTGGTGATGGACCGGGCCGCGGGGGCGTTGATCCCCGGAATAACCTCCAGGTAACCCCTTTTTTGAAGGTTTTCATTATCCATCGTATCATTTTTTCTCACAGTAGTGATAATGATTATTATTATTATAATAAAAAAGAAGCGCTAAGCCACAAGGGCTATACAGCGTAGTAGTGATAAGAGACTGGTGTGATCCTTGAAGGCGAGATCCTCTAACATTATCACTCCCGAGTCCTTCACGTTTAGTTTTCTCTATTCTGTGGTTATTATTATTATTATTATTATAATCAAGGGGGAAGCGCTAAACCCGGAGGATTATACAGCGCCTGGGGGGGATGTGGAAGGCATTCAGGCTTAATTCGGGGAACTGGAGCACAGATCCAATTCCCTAAATCAAGAGCCCCTCACCAACATCAAGGAACCTTCCTTGAGGGGTATTCTGTGGTTAGACTTTGTTATATGCTCCGCTCTAGTTTTAATTTCTTCACGTTTCTATAATGGAGGAACTGAAATTCGTCCGACTGACATATTGAGAGATACACAGCTCTGTGTATATCAAATGTTAATCTCTCTTAAGTATACACTTGTTACTAATATATTCAGGGAAATCAAAGATTCTCTTCCTCTCCCACTCTTTTCGTCCCTTCTCTCTTCCCTCTTCTCTCCCTTCCCCTCTTCCCACCAATCCCCCCCACCAGCAGTACAAGACAGATGTACCCACATACCTGAGTGTTAAGTTGAAGTCGTCACTTATAGCTTCAACCTCTCAAGTCTTCATCTCTACATAAAACTTGCCTCCTTAATTTTTACTTTACGATCAGTTTTACTGTGCTGTTTTTCGTTGTCAATTTCCCTCCTTTTTGGTCGGTATAGCCTATTTTGTAATTTGCCTTTTTTTTCTTTATTATGATTTCATGATCACGTTTAGTTTTCTCGATTTTTCATCCTTTTACTGTGTCACTGATTTATTTTCCTCTGCCACTTTATATATAATAATGTTATTTGGTCATACATGTTACTTAAGGTGTTGCAGTTTCGTCTTTTTTGGATACATGGTAAGTGTACTTCTATGCTAAACAGATGTCGAATTCACTGTACTGATAACGTATTTTATAACGTATTTTTAAGAAAGATCACTGCACCGATAACGTACCGTAATTGTGAGAAAGATCACCGAAAACATACTGTAAAGTCAGTACCTGACCAGCCGGGCTGTAGTTCGTATGGTGGATTGCGTGGGAAGTCAAAATTCACGAGGCTGCAACCATTGGGCTATCAGTCCACACGCATAAAATAACCATAGTGAAAAAATAGTTACACGCCAAGCGCGTTCGTGATTTCTCACATTAACATACACAGTTAATAACTTACTTTATTTCAATGAGAGTTATTTTATCTTTTCCCTGGAGGCGGCCCACAACATTCATTAACACCGAGGTACCTATTGACTGCTAAGTGAGGCAGAAGGTAACATTAAAACATTTTAAATAGCTGTTAAAAACTGAATAACGTCCTTCAGGCTTTTTACTTAAATATTCATTATTAGGAAAATTATTACTGAGAAAGCACATGAACGTGAGAATGACTGACGTCTTAGTTATAAAGTATAAAGCTGTTAGAAAATAATACCTGATATGCGTTTTTAACTAATGGTCACTAGTTTGTCAGTTCACTTGTAAAATTCCATAAAAGTCAAAGCTTCCGAAGGCTGATATAAAGTTCTGTAGCAGAAATCAGTCACGTAGATTAAATCTGCGTAATGTACTGATTGTGTACTCACCTACGTGATCTATTGTACAAATTTATATTAAAGTTTGCAAAGGCATTTGTAGGTTTCTTTAAACACAGCCCGTCTTAAAGAAGTTAAATGATTAGGAAATAACGCAAGTGACTTTTATTCCCAAGCTCTCACTAAAAGCAAAGGAATCAACCTAGGTCGACTAGATTACGAAAATATGACAAGAGAAGCACCCACTGGCACAAGAACAAGATCCAATCACTGTTCCTCTCGGGGATCAAGTTATGTGCCAAAACAAGAAAAGTACGTCCTGTTATCAGAGTTGAGCAACAATGATCCACCAATGCAAGATGAGAACGACTACTTGACACACCGGGTTAAAGATTCTGACTCAGCCGCAGTGATCCTACTGCCAACACACTCACTATACTACGCTGCCAAACATAAGAGATGGCTCTCCAAGATACCTTCTCTATATGGATGTATGTATACATGCATGTACGTATGTATACACACATTTCGAAGTGTTTAAATTTAGGAAGTTTAGTTTAATAAGTCTATTATGCACCCCATACCCATCCAGTGGGCGGTAGTCAAAAGATTAGAGGTACATAATGGGTCCAGGGACTGGGCCCCAAAGTTTTGATAGCTGAGCAAGTTACAAAGATTTAGAAATAAAAAGTAAAATTAATCTGTAAACAGCTGCACAGAGGTAGAAGTGTTGAAGTGAGGCTTCATTCTCGCATTATAAAAGGATTCCAAAGTTGTGAGGTCGAGTCTTGGTGGTGCTGAAGCCAATATATGAAATCCCTACAAAACACGAAAAAACTACAAAAACACTAAAACACTACAAAAAGTACATAAACACTACGAAAACACTACAGAAACAAAATAAAAACTGCAGAACACTACAAAATACTACAAAAACAATGCAGAAATACTACAAAAACACTACGAAAACTACAAAAAACTGCCATAAAAACAAAAGCATTACAAAAACTGCAAAAAATACTACAAAGACAACATAAATATAAAAAAACAAAAGCACAACAAAAACACTATAAATACAATATAAAACACACACACTAACATACACAAAGTGGTAATGCTTCATTTACAGTGAGTAGTCAGGATATTTTTCCAGAATGGTTTGTAGTATACCAGTGTGAATAAAGCACTTTGAAATTTCTTGAACATTTCTGAGTTGTCATTGAATTCATTAATTTTATAACCAAAGAAAGCCCTAAACCGACAAGGGTCATGCAGTGCTGAGGGGCAGAAAATGGTGCTGAGGCTATAAACAGTTAGGTGGAGAGGGGGATCAGTGGTGAAGGGAGAAATGGGGTGGAAGGGATGCTAAGTGTCAAAGTTCGTATAGTAAAGCAGTTGCTGACAAAAAGTAAAAAAGTGATTGTAAGACAAAGGGCTGTGTGTATGAAGGGATGATATGGTAAGAATGGTAGGTCAGTGGCAGCGCTGGAGGTAAATGCTGCGAGCTCGCTGGTAAACCAGGCAATTTATAAGAAAGTGAGGAACTGAAATAAGGACCTGACAAACCTCACTGAGAGGAACACGGTGTCGTTCCATGACATACCCATGGATAAGGCGAGTATGGCCAATGCAGAGATGGGAGCACACAGTCTCCCGAGTACGGCAACGGTGGTAAGATGGCCACAAACCTAAAAGCTGTTCAATAGGGTGCAATTTGTTATGAAGCATGCCCAACCACCGTTGTTGCCAACCGCCGCGAAGACGAGCAGAGATGACTGGAAAATAATCTCTGAACGGAATACCTCTATAGGAAACTGATAAGATTGCAACAGAAAACAACGTCTTTGTTTTTGCTAGCCACACGGTGCTACCATAGTAGAATACGAAGGAC
The DNA here is from genome assembly GCF_026875155.1 of Cherax quadricarinatus. NCBI lineage: Eukaryota > Metazoa > Arthropoda > Malacostraca > Decapoda > Parastacidae > Cherax > Cherax quadricarinatus. The sequence continues at coordinate 57,944,062 of NC_069413.1, forward strand.
TAATGGATAAGGGGAATCAAATTGTTTAATGGCTTGTAAAGCACTGAGGGAATCTGAAATGATCACAAATGTTGAAGGAGACATATATGTAATAAGAAGCACTATGAGGATGGCACACAACTTGGCAGTAAAAATACTAGCCGAGTCTAACAAATGGCCTCGGACAACATCGTCTGGGAACACCGCCACGAACTCAACACCGTCAGAAGATTTAGAACCATCTGTATACACAGCAAAGGCATGAGCACACGACTGGAAGTGACCAAGAAAAAGAGAAGCAGTCGTAGGTATGAAAGCCTTGGAACACGGCAGTAGGGGAGAACGGACATGAACTGTTGGAACCTCCCAAGGGGGAAGGGAAAAGGCAGTCACTAAATGAACATACAAGGGAGGCAACTGGAGAGAAGATGAAGAGAAAACAGTTGGAGTAAGCGGGGGTGTTGAACAAGTAATGGGCTTTTACTAACGTCTGAGACCAATCTGTATGTAGACGGAACATGAAGGCCATGAGAGCAGACAAAGTAATGAAGGCAATGAGCATCACCACGATCAGTTAAGGAAGGAGCATTCACCTCAGCATAGAGGCTTTCAACAGGGAATGAACGAAAGGCACCAAGGCATAAACGTAGACCCTGATGATGAAGGAGATTAACTTAGAATGAGTTTTAGGAGATGCTGCACAATAGACTTGGTCTCCATAATCCAGCTTGGACAAGACTAGGGTGGAATGCAAACGTAGGAGAGTCCAGTGATCTGCTCCCCATGAACGATACGCAAGAATTTTAAGGAGATTAAGCCAATCACGGCAAGCTGCCTTCAAAGAGGAAATGTGAGATTTCCATGTCAACTGGTGATCGAAAAGAAGGCCAAGAAACTTGACCGTATCACATTCTGGAATACCCGAGCCGTGGAAATATAATGGAATATCTGGTTTTCATACTAGAAAAGTTAAATCCATGAGAAGTGGCCCAATGGGAAACCCGTTCAATCGCATCCTGAAGGGTGGCAGCTACCAGGCAACAGTCAGCACCTGCGTAAGCTATAGCGAAGTCATCCACATAAAGTGACAATTAAATATGCGATGGAAGAATGGAAGGTAGGTCATTTATAGCCAAGAGAAAAAGGGTAGTACTAAGGATACAACCCTGTGGGACACCCTCGGCCTGAACAAAGTCTGAGGAAAACGAGGTGCCAACACGACACAAAAATGTCTGTCAGATAAGAAAGCAGTAAGGAAAGTTGGCAGGTTACCATGGAGGCCTCAGGAGTGGGCTTGGGCTAAAATGTTATACCTCCAAGGGGTGTCATATGCTTTCTCAAGATCAAAAAAAAGACTGCTAGGATGGAGTATTTGTTAGCAAAGGCATTTTTTTTTTTTTTTTTTTTTTTTTTTTTTTTTATAAACAGTCTAAAAGATAATATATAAACAAAAAATTTTTTTTTTTTTTTTTTTTTTTTTTTTTTTTTTTTTTCCAAGGGTTTTAGTCATCAGGTTTAATTTAAGGTTTCCGATGCAGTGAAAAAACCATAGATTCCAATTCCTCATTCATCTCCCCTTCCCTCTTTTTATAACCCTCCCACCATCCCACAAAAGAACCCAAAAACCAACTCCCCCCATGCACCCCCCGGTGGGAGACCAACCCTTTGCCCCCCCGGGTTATGGGGAGGAGGCCCCCCCCAGTGGATTCCGTAAACCCTCCGAGAAGCTAACTCCCCACCCCCCCCCATAGACTTGCCTATTCCACACATAGCAAAAAATCTCGCTGCAAACGCTTTTATCCCAACTCTCCCCTAACCTCCCCACCCCCAAATACATTAAATAATCCTCATAACATCATAAGGCCTACCCAAAAATCCCCCCCCGGCCCCCGTTACACCCAACAAAAGGGCCCTTAGGAAGGGCCATTGCCCCCCCCCCCAAAAGTCTGATAATTTCCACCATCCATAACCTAAACCCCCCTCCAAAGAGGGACAAAAATATCCCGCAGAAAACCCGTTTCGAGTCCCACAATAAAGCAAGGGGTCCTCCTCACAAACCCATTTTATACAACACATCCTAGGGCCAAAAACCCATCAAAACCCGTATACAAACTCCGTACCCTTGCTGGAATTAAGCGCCAAATTCCTCCATATGCCTATCCCGTCATAGTTGGAAATACAGCAAGCCCCTGTAAAACCCCTTGCCCCCACACCCCCCCACCTTTCCCCCCTTTGACCTTTAAAATGGAAAACCCTGTTTAACATAATAAAACCCCAACATGTCCCCCAAAAAAATCAAAATCCCTTCCACACCACCATCTTCTGACCTCCATTCCCCTACCTACCCTGACACCTCTGTTCCCCCCATCCGTATAATTTTTGTTTAATATATAAGCCATTACCTATACCCAAGACATCAGGCCAAGCCCCCCACGTTCCTCTCCGTCACACCCGTCCTTGCTAAACCTGCCCTCCCAAACCCCCCAAAAATCCCTTAAAAAATTCCTCTGGATTTCTGCAATATTTTTTCTCTTAAAGGAACACCTCAGCCACCCCCACACCTTACTGTACACCAAGATTTGACCACTAAAACTCCTGCGTATTTTAGGGGTCCCTCCCCCAAAACCTCCTGCCTCCCAAAACCCTGCTGTAACTAATTTCCCAATTTATCTTCCATCTCCTGCACTTCCGCCTGTCCCAAATTTTCCCCAAAAACCTTAAATTTCGTCCATATGACCTCCCAACCCCCCCCCAAGCTCCCCCCCACCCAATCCCCCCCCTCTAAAAGTCCGACTTCTTTAAATTAACTCTCAACCCGTAGCGCCCCAAAAATCTGAATGTTTCCCCCCAAACTTTTCCTTTAGATCTTCCTCACCCTTACCAGCACGGGTTATAAATTACGTACCCCAAAAATTCCCCCCCCCGCCCCCCCCCCCTAACCCCGTTTCTTCTCACCCACCCACCAGCCCATAAAATGGATTCTGTACACAGGAAAACAATAACTGAGAGAGGGGACAGCCTGCCTCAAACCTCTCTCCATCAGTATGGGTCCCCCAATTTCCCATTAACTGTACCCAAAAATTTGCTCCCCTCATAAAAGGTTTTGCACCCATCCACCCTTCCCTCCCCCAAACCCCAACGTTTCCAAAAAACTTTTAAAAATCCCTATTCACACAACATACGCATTAGCCCAATCTAAACCAGTTTTCCCCCCCCGGTGCAGTCCTAAATAAAATCCCTTAGGGGCATGTCCGCCCCTCATACTTCTTCCCCGGAATGCCAACTTTTTCCCCCATGTACACTGATCCAGGACCTTTCTTCTCTATTGCCCCGAATTTAGCAAAATTTTATAATCACACCTTAAGGATACCCGCTCATAATCACTCAGTATTTTTCCCCTTCCTTCTTTTTCCCCCTAACACAACGACCCCCGGTTTTCTTTTTTTTCCCCCCATCCTCCCACTGCGCCACATATAATTCAGACCCCTAAACCTGCCTAAAACTCCCAAAAACTCTATAAAAATCTTTCGGTTTTTCCATCTATCCCCGGCTCTTACCCTGCCCATCCGAAAAACCCCCTCCTCCCCACCCCCCCCACTAATACTCCCCCTCCAGCTTTTCGTTCCTTTTTGTCCAATAAAAATTTTCTCTGCATATCCCCAAATACCTTCTCACTGCTTCACCTTGTTCCCCCCCTTTTCCCCAAAAAAACCAAAATCTGCATAAACACAAGCTGTCCTGTTAGAAAGGCCTTGACCCTCCACATAACCCCCCCCCCTGCCCGACCACTATGTGCGCTAGGTAGTCCCCATTTTGCCTTTCCCCAAAATTTTTTCGCAGAACGAACCTGAGGTTGATCACCCTTTAACACCTCCTCTAACCCCCCGCTCTAACTCAAATTTTGCTTTAAAACCCGTCTTATGTAACTCTAAATCCTACACCAAAACCCAACCACACCCCTCTCATCCCTTTCCCCCTACCCCCCCCTGTAAAACCATTCGTTGTCCCTCCGATAGTTTTTGCAAACCATACCGCCACGTGCCTGTTCCCTCCACGTCCCTGAAAAAACTCGCAATTCCATCTTAGCCCTCACCCCCCCCATTAAGCAAATATCTACCATCCCTGCCATCCCAGAAATGTGTCCACCATTCCTAAAAAGGAAGAGCCAACACCCCCTCCTGCAGTAGCCCCATTAAATTTCCCCAATACCACATATATACGTACTATACCATCCACCCGCAGATCAGCTATCACCCCCCCTAGTCCAAAAACCGACATCGAAAGCTCTCCCCTCCCCCAATACCCCCTTTCATTACATATATCCTATCAAACCCCTCGCCTCAAATTTTCCACCCTAAACGTGGCTCCACCCCAACTCCCCCCCCCCACCACATCGACAACTCCTAAAAACCCTTAAAAACCCCCTTAGCGCCCCCAAGACACATCCCCCGCCCCCCTGGGTGAGACTACCCCATCCCAATCACACAGTTCCCATCCCCCCCAAAAGAACATTAGGGAAAGGGTAGACCCCGAAATAATACATCAAAACATCACAACAAAATCAACTTTCACTCTAACATTTTTTCAGGGGCCGGGCATAAAAACCCAAATGAACATACTCCCCCCCACCCCCCGGCCCATAAAACCCTCACGACCCTCCCCCCTCCCCCTCCTCCCAACCCATGACACGCAAGGGGCTGGTCTCCTTACACCACTGCCACCCCCCCTTTTTAATTGCAAGCTTTACTGACAAATGGTTTTTAACCCCCCAAAACGCAATTCACAACCCTAACCTAAGGGGTTTTGCTCCTGCAAAAAACTACTCTACATCAAACCTTCGAAAAACCATTTAACCAAACCCTTTTGACCCCAGATTTAAGACCATTTCTTTTTTTGTACACACTTGAACTCCCAAAAAGGCGGGTTACCTCATGCCCCTTGGCTTACTCAAATTTGCCTTTTTATGGTACCCAACATTTTTATCATGTTTCCAACCTGTCCCCCCCAAACCCCCCCCCTTTTGCCCTCCCCCACCGAGCTTCCCCGGCACACCCCCTCCCTGGGTGCCTTCTCCCCACATTACCCATGACTTCTTTTCCCGTCTCTGCCCGGTGTTAAAAAACCCCATCAACGTCCCAAGGGCCCCCCGTCCGTTTGCTAGCTCTCACTCACACCATATCTACCTATGCGAGTCCCCTGATGGACTTCCCCCACCACTTTCCCTGTCCACTTGTCTTCCTCGAATCCCACCCCGTCCCGCTGCTTAAACCATCAGCGCACCCCATTAACTTCCGGGGCCGTCCTCCCCCCCCACCGGGTCATCCAAAACTCCCCGCAGCACTGCTTCCAACATCCTCCCTGGGGGAAATCCTCCACCCTCCACCCTTTCCCCCAGGGGATGGGGGGGCCTCCCCCCTTTACCTCCCGGGGGGGTAACACACGTCCCCCTCACCTTTCCACCTTGTCCACCTCCCCATCCAGAGAAATTGCTTCTGTCCACGCTCCCCCCAACTCCACATCCACAGTGCCGGTTGCTGATTCCACCACCACGATAACGCCCTCCAGGGGGTTGCCCCGCGAGGGGCACGCGCCGCCATGTGCTCATAAGAAAAACATAACGGCAAGTTTTCCTCTGCCCCGCATAGTGGACAAATACCTGGGTCCCCATAGTTTTTTCACGTTAATACGAGGGGATTGGCCGCCCCAAGACTCTTCAGGGTCAGGACCCCCGGGCGCCCTTTAAAAGGGCCCCTCCCTCCCCACCCCCCTATTAGCCGTTGAACGTTCCATAATCCGAAGGCTTCCTGAAACCCTACGAGTTTCCCCAATGGGACATTACGACCCTTTTCCCCGTGTAATATTTTAAACATCGTGACACACCTCTACGCTGAATTAACACTCATCCCCCTTTCCCGGAATTTATCCCAATCCTGGAGTAAAAGCCGGGTCTTGTAAAATTCACAAAAACCCTTACATTCCCATTTAGGGGCCCCACCATACAATTCATCGTTCGTATCCCAGACTCTCTAAAGATGGCCGATAAAAATACATGCATCGTCGCCTGCTTAACTTCCTCGACTAATTCAATACAACAGATTCACCTCCTTTGAAAGATCCCCCCTGTTGGTGTTAAGTCCGCAGTCCCCCCCAGGGGCGTGTAGGGGACTCAAGAACGTCCTCTCTTCCCCGTGGGCGGGGACGAATAAAGGGATTTTTTTACATAAGTATCCAGTGGAGAAGGGGTCCTTACGAAAGCCATATTGGCGAATACTACGTGCCCCAAACGCCCTTCACACTTACCATTTACTTAATATCCAACCTCACCTATGCACTGTGCTTGGGGGGCAACTGCAGCAACACACCTAAAGCCAATAATAAAACCAAAAAAAGCCGCAGTAAGAATAATCACTAAATCCCATCCCTGGGCCCACCCCCCCACTCTTATAGATCAAACTTTCTCCCTGTTTAGTACACCCCACTTACTACGTGCAATCACATCTACAGGGCCTTAAATTCCAATATTAACCTTGACCTAAAACGCTTTTTTATAGTTGGACAGAACCCCCAGCCAACTCAGCACAAATTCTAGACATTCCCGTGTCCCACTAAACCCTTTTCAAAAATTCAATGTATGTCAAAAAGGGCCTTAAAAACTGGAACACCCTACTGAAAATTCTAAAACTGCGACACATTCATCACCTTCAAAACTACTACAAAAAAAATTCTTACCCCCGATACACCCGCAACAATTACACGAATACCACCTGGGGGGTTTAAAACTTTTACTCACCCCTTTGACCCTAAAAAAGAAATATCAATCTCAAACTCAAAATAATGAAACTTAACTAGTCATAATTGGGCCCTTTTATACTCCAATACTGAAATAGTAAGTGCCCAAAACAAAACATTCACATTTCAAAACCCACAAAAAAGTATTTTTTGTCCTTAGCCATAAAACCAACTACCTCATAATTTTGTAAAAATTAAAATTTTAAACTAAGTCTGCAAAAGAAATGCCACCCTTAGTGTTTAGGGTACACTCTGTAATTATTTTTTTATACATGTAAACCCCACAAAACCAAATTCTGTAAACCACATTTAATCCTTATAGAAATAAACTTTGAATTTGAATTGCGGTCTTAAATACCATACAACTTAGTCTAGAAAGTTAAAGGTTGTTATACACTCCATTCCATTAAGGAGAAATCCAAGGGCAATTGCTCCTTGGGGAATAGATGCAAAAAATGAGGGACAAGGGGGAAAGCCCTTGGAGAAAAGATAAGATAATTCCTGATTTCCGTGGGAAAAACAAGACGCCCTTCTTAAAATTAAAAGACATTTTGGGGCCCCATTATTTTGATAACACCCCCGAAGCACGTTTCAAAAACATTTTATGGGCACACACAGGAGACTATCAAGGCATGCATGTTTAAGAATGCTTGCCTGAGGTTTGAGGAATAGAACGTGATGCTGTAGTCAAAACTAAGGTTGAAAACTGGTGCACCAACTCACCAATAGAAGACAAAGAAGGGTCCTCACATAAAGTGGTAAGATGAGAGTGTAAGTCCCAATTTGCTCGTCCAAATTGCCAACTGGGGCTACGAGGCGGTCGAGAATACGTAGAAAAGTAAGAATACATAGGAAAGTGATCACTGTTGTGCAAATCCAGGAGAACAAACCAACTGTAATCAAGGGCAAGTGATGAGGAACAGATAAAAAGATCAATGCAAGAGAGAGACTGAGGGAGCGAGTCAAAATAGGTAGGAGTGCCCGTATTTAAAACATGAAGAGGATAAGAAGTGAAAAGTGTCTCCAACTGACCACCATGAGAGTCACAGTGGGACCCTCCCCAAAGATGATAACGAGTGTTAAAATCACCTAACAACAAGATGGGCGGTGGCAGAGAAGAGATCAAGAACGCAACATCTGAGATACAGAATGCATGGGAAGGGGAAAGATGCAGAGAAAACTGTAAACCCCTGTGCAAGTAAATACGGGGTGCGGTATAATGCAGCTGAGAATGAACGAAGACCTGTTGAAATGGTATACCAACGTGCACAAGAAGTGCATTCTCATTAAAAGTTTCGTCAGGTAAGGGATCAGAATAATCCAACAGCACATAGCCTGAAACGGGACGGATAACTGCTGAATGAACCTTAGGCTCTTGTAACCCAACACACACTGGGGAAAACTGGGAGAGCAACATCTGGAGCTCTTCCCGGTTACCCGAGGACACGAATATTCCACTGTAAATAAGTCATTATTCACAAAGACAGGCATGCTAACAATGAGTAGTGATAACATATACGGGCCAGCAGGGTCAATGAAGTTAAAGTGTGGAGGCAACGGAAAGTGTGTAATGTTGGGGTCAGCCTGTTGTGGTGTGAATGTTCGGGTCAGCCTGCTGTGGTGTGAATGTTCGGGTCAGCCTGTTGTAGTGTGAATGGGTGATGTGTTACAAACTTTACTAGAGGCATTTGGGATTTCTTGGGATCCCAAATGTAGCATTTTTTTTTTTAATCAAGGGAAAAGTGTGGGGTTTTATACTGTAGTGCCTGGGGAATGTGAGACATCCAAGTTCAATCCAAGGTGAGGAGTAAATCCAGTTCTTTGGATCAAGAGTCCCACACCAGCAGCTTCAAAATTTGCGTGTTGCTAGTTTGGAGTAGGAAATGAGAAGTGAAAGGAATGTAAAGAAAGTATGATGGCATAAACTATAGATTAAGACATTGGATTGTATAAAATAATAAATATAATTTTGAGAACTGAAAGTCACAAGTAATCTCTAAATTGGAAAGGATTCTTTTGGCTGTTTGGGTTCATTGTGAACCATTATCAAGTTGAAGATTAAGACACATGTGCAACAGTAGGGTATCTTTATTGATGAAATGTTTTGCCTACAAAGTATGCTTCTTTAGTCAAATACAGAGGAAGCAGGTATTGTAGTGAAATAAAGATGATGTAATCAGTCCATCAACCTTGGAGAAAAGGTCTTTGAGGTAGTCAGTCCCTCAGCCTGGAGAAGAGTTTATCTCCAAGGTCTAGAATGATACGAGGCTGAAACACGAGAACGGAGTCTTAAATACTGTCAAATGTGAGGTGGAAGATCTCGAAGGCACTCCAGGGGAAAGGATTTACTAGTAGAAGTAAGAGAGCAGGTAGCTCTGGAATCCAAACCTTTTCACTTACACTTGGTACAACTGTACCAAGATACTATTGTGCTGCAGGGTCTGACAGTAATGCTGAAAATAGTGTAAATATCGACAAGTTGAACAAGTACAACATTTCATCAATAAAGATACCCAACTGTTGCACATGTCAATCTTCAACTTGTCGGTATTTTATACCATTTTCAACAATGTCAGGTTGCAAATAAGTTGTATTTATGCAAATTTTATCATTTTTTTAATACACCAGCTATCTCCTACCAAGGTAGGGTGACCCACTCTTCCCCCACCACCAAAAAAAAAAAAAAAAAAAAAAAAAAAAAAAAAAAAAAAAAATATTAAAAAAATTAAAATATTGTGTCAAAGCAAGGACACATATTGCAGAATTAAAGTCCATTAACTGATAATGAATATCATGGTTAAAATTGTTTATTAGCTCTGCTTTTCAATATACACCTACGTGTCACAACAGGTTCCAACAGGCTTGCAGCAGTGTCTTACCACACTCACAGTATCACTTATGAGAATATAAAGCATATGTTGCAATGCATAAAATATGATGAACATCAACGGCAGCTCTGTGGTGACTTAAATGTTGTTGCTCTTGTGATGGGTTTGCAGGGCAGATACACCATGTACTGCTGCTTTCTATGTAAATGGGACAGCCACCCATGAGAGACTGGTCACCTTGTCAATCATTGGAGCCTGGGATAAAAAATGATCAACATCTACCTCTCACTGAACCAAACAAAATTTTGCTACCACCACTACACATAAATCTGGGGCTCATGAAAAACTTTGCAAAAGCTATTTACAAATCTAGTCAGGGATTCAAGTATTTAACATCAAAATTCCCCTCACTGAGTGATGCTAAGATAAGAGAGGGAGTCTTCAATGGTCCTCAGATTTGAGAGCTTCCTAAAGATGGTGACTTTGAATCAGACCTTCATGGGGAGGAGAAAGCTGCTTGGGAAGCATTCAAGGAATTTCTTGGAAACAGAAGGGAAGGCAACTATGAAGAATTGGTGGAAAACCTCATTAAGGTTTACAAGAGCATTGGATGTAACATGTCACTTAAAATCCACTTTTTGGACTTGCATTTAAACTTTTCTCCAACAAACTGTGGAGCCATTAGTGACAAACATGGTGAAAGGTTTCACCAAGATATTTCATCCACGTAAAAATGGTACCAGGGCAAATAAGCATCAAGCAAAAAGGCAGAGAGTAGGTATGGATTAAAGTTTAAAACATACTGACACATTGTATGTTATAATAAAATAATCAAACATTACATGCCTCGTATCTTTAAACCTGTAGCCAATAAGCATTTTTCAAAGTGATATTTGGATTCAGGACATGAAAATACATAAGAATTAACTAATCTCATTTAAGAAGCATACAACTTTTCAAAATCTGTTGACCAGTGATAGTGGGAGTAATCCAAGGAACCATAGAAGATCCAATTTATTTAATCAAGTGACCTCAGAGACATCAGGCCATATCCACTGAGGGAGGGAGGGAGGGATGGTGGAGTGGGATCAGTACAGTATCAGTATCAGGAAGGGAGCACTAAACCCAAAAAGGTTATGTAGAGCCTGAATAGGGATGGGAGACAACAGTCGCATTGGATCCAAGGAGAGAGAGAGGAGATCCAATTCTTTGCTTCAAAAGTTCTTCACTGTCATCTAGACACCTCTCTTAAAGGGCACAAATGCCTATACCCACACATTAACTTTTATAGTAGAGCACTAAACCCACACAGTGCCTGAGAGGAATGAAATGCAATCAGACTCAGTTCAAAGAAAGGGAGGATAGGACATATCTGTTCGATCAAGAGCCCCTCATCACATGTGATCTTCACTGGGTCCCAGAAAGCAAAATATGCTAAGGTAATTAAGCAGAGAAAAGACTATGACAGAGAAATGCAAAAAGCAAACCAATATATAAAAGCCACAAAGAATATAATGGAAGTTAAACATATCACTTTACAAAAGAAACCAAAGACTGGAGGTCATATAGCTTGTATGGACAGTGGAGGACAGGTGCAACACCTTGCATCAAGCAACCTCCTGAATTTTTATTCTTGATCACACCGCCTTTTTTTTTAAGCAGTTGCCACATCCCTGGGCTCGCTACTTACTGATACAGTTTTGCAAAAAACATGCCTGTATTAAAAAATTCTACTAAATACTAACCATGATATTTCTCTATACAATAGTTTGAATTTTTGTGTAATCAGTAGTGGCAAAATGGAATATTGTGCAAGTGCAAGACTAATGAGGGACTCTAGCTAGAATTAGGCACTAAGCAAACTTTTATTGCTACTTATTTAAACAGAGCACTATGATGACACTTGCATGTACATTTCATCCCCCTCCCTTTTTCTCAGTGCACCAAATCAAAGATAAATACTACTCTGTCTTACCTACAAACCTATAGGGACTTGCTAAACAAATATGCATTTCCACCAAATGCCCTGTTCAGTACATGGCTTGGCCATGAATGCTTTCTAACTCTTGTTTTTACTATTATATGATACATTCAGATATATATCTGCAGTGTAATCTATGAGCATGCAGTTTAATACAGTCTATATTATGCATTTTTGTAAAAGAACAGATACCGCCTACAGTCTTAATTCAAATGAACCAACAGACTCAGAACTAGAGGCAGTTGTGACTCAAATACAAAGTTTCCCTCTTTACTTTGTGAATTAATTGTGGAAAGTTACTTATATAGTGACAGTATAATTATATAGGACCAGTAAACTACTAATGTGATCCTTAGTAGTTCCTGTGCCGTTTTAACTCTTGTGATCCATCCGATGGTTTGTGCTCAGTGTGAATCATCGTGGTGGTGAGGAGTCATCTGAGGGATGCCTGATGAGGGGCCATCTGAGGGATACTTGATGAGAGGACCATCTGAGGGATACCTGATGAGAGGCCATCTGAGGGATTTCTGGTGAGGTGCCATCTGAGGGATACCTATTCAATATTTAGTCTAAACTGGTTTATACTCACATTCATAAAAAAATTAATATAAAGGAAAGTGGTTGGAGTTTGGCAAATCTAACTAGCCTATTCTAAATCAAATCCTATACTAGTGAGGGAGACCTGTAAGCTTAAAATTAAATATAACATGGCTTAGAATTTACAGGGAAGATAACTAGAGCTCACACAAGAGGTGGAGTACAGGAAGTTCAGACTGGTTCAAATAGTTTCCAAATTCACTGTAAGATTATTTGAGAGTGAACAAGATGTGAGCTACAGAAAGAGTTAATTAGCAATGAAACAGATTTCAAAATTATCTAATAATTTTAAAAGATTATTTAAAAATTGAGATACTGTAATACGGATTCAAAATTGTAATATGGATTCTGTGTAAATGCAACTGGTTAACTTATTTTTTTTAATAGCATTTAAAAAAGTCTTGATAATATGCTTTGGAGTCATGGAATACATACTCAAGTTATGTGTAAAAATCACTTTAGTTCGCATAGTCGATTTTCTTCCCTTCAACCCAAGTTGGGATCATCTTGTCCCTTTCTCAGTGTCACCAAATTATTTTGGATCTTTTTTCTCACATCATTTTTATTCTAGATATTAATGTCACTCAAAAGGAATATTAGTGATGCTAGAGGTATCAAGTAGAATAATATAATAATCATCAAGCTCCAAGGGTACTGAAAATGGAAATTTCAAACATGCATATGTGATGTATAATGCCTGTATGTTTTGTCTGAGAAAATTCACCATACATACATGTACAATTAGGGAGACTGTAAGAAAATGTTAACAAGGGTTACAGACTGAGGAGAATACAAGGAAAGGGTCCCTACCTAGTCCTCAGAAAGACACAAAACTCTAATATACAGTACTGGAAAACATTGTTTATGAAGGAAGGAAAGCATTCACAACAGTATATATATATATATTTCTGTAATTGTTTGAAAATTTAAAAAAAAAAGACAATCAGGTTCATAAGTTAAGATGTGGTGTCAAGAGTACAGCAGCTGATCATATTGCCATGCAAAATTTCCTTGCAAACTCTACATAAATTATTTCTGAGAATGGCGACAGTCTAAACCGAGTGTCTAATGCCGACAAAACAGGATAAACCTGAAGGTGCATGCCATGAAAAACTAACATTAACAAGCAAGAAAAAAGTGCAGCTTGTTGCAAAGCAAGTAAACAATGCTCTACTTTGCTTCTCTGCACAAATGCTACAGTTAAACTGCAAGGCAATGGTAATTTACAGTGCTGTAAAACATCAAGACAAAACCTGTCTGCTTCTTATTTGGTAGTCTAACAAGGTGGTATGGATGCCTGAGGCCCTGTATGTTGATATATTTAATTCATTATCTTATTCCATAAAGCTAATCTTATGTTCAAGGCTCAACTCATTCACTCTTGTTAATTCCCATAGTCATCCTCAAATCTTATACTTTGTGGGCTATTGGATGGAGGAATTAGTAAGACATCTCAGTCCAAATACATATGTCCAGTTATGAAAAAACCCATTGAAGTAATGGGTGGTAGCTCTGAGACTGCTGTGCCACAGTTCTGGCATAAATTTAACATTGCAGATTTTCTTGTGTAAATGTAAATGAAGGCTAGAGTTAATTATGACCTTCAGTGATGAATAATTTCTCTGTTTCTTTACCTGTGGAAGGAGTTTGTTACAATAAGTTTTTGTAGATGGGTAGTCGAATATGCTGTAGAGGTTGCGTGGAGGTTATGTATACAGTCATAGGCTAGAACTGGGCTTTATTAATGAAATGGGTACACTAGGCAGATATCTGTTGAGGGTTGCCAGGAGCCAGTCCTAGGGTGAGATGTTGACTGATGTTCTCGTAAGCAGGGAGTGAAAGAGGTGGTTGGTTGGGAGGGCAGTCCTCGGGCCTGCCATCTGCCAGGCACTTCTGAAACTAGGCCTTAGGCTTAGGCCAGCAATTCCCTCTAGTGGGAGGTATGTGAAACAGGTAGGTAAGCATAATGTCTACAGGTTAGGTCGAGGAAATTGCGGATCTGGCAAGAACCATGACATGAGGGCTTTGCAGATGCATGAACAAGACGTAAATGAATTGCTACAGTTATTATTAAGATTCTTAATATTAGAGCATAAGTCAATATATCCATACTCATTATTTATCATTTCTAAACTCATACTTCTAACTAATCCTAGTTTAAAGTCCTAACAACCCCCTCAACTGATTGTGAAGGACCTGTCTAGTATGAGGAGGTTGACAAGGAACCAATTGCCAGAGGAACCAGATTCACAGGAAAGAAGCCACTAAAAAAAATAGTATGAGAAAGAAGAACTTGAAGATAAACTTCTTAACACTGTAAGAGATCCTTGAGGAAATCCATGATATTGGTAAAACTATTGAATTTTCACTTAAAAAAAATATTTTGGGAAAGTGTGGAAGCTTTGGCCCCTGGAGAAGATTTTGGGTAAAAATGATTTTCCTTAAAAAAAAAATTTATACTTTTTTAAAAAAAATTAAATTAAGGGTTAAAGACTACATTTAAAAAATAATCACTCTAAAAGAAATTTCAATAAAAATAAAAACTATTAGCAGGGGGATGTGTGATCCCCCAGTTTTTACATATTGATATTAAATTTTAGGTGATACCCAAAACATTGCCCAAAACAACATTACCCCAATCCCTACCGATAAAAAATTTTTGGCACAACCCCAATTTTAGCAGACAAGTAAACCCAATAAGGAAAAATTGTCCCAAAACCCATTAAGCATAAAAAAATTGGTCCTTTTTCCCTGTGCAACCCACTTTAGTTAAAAAGACTCAGTAAATTTCCCAATCACCAAACAGAGGCATTTTAGGTTAGGAAACACTCGATATTTTGTCCCCTCCGGGATTCAATGTGAGTCCTTCTTTTTACCCAAAACACCCTACCATCCGAGCTAAAAAGATCCCCAGTAAAAAACCTTTTAAAAATTAACTCTTTAGAATAATAAAAAATATCATTATAAATATATAAATTCAAGGGAAAGCCTGGGGCAAAAGCCCCCCGTTCACCACGGAGGCCCGGGTTTGATTCCCGGCGGGTGGAAACATTTTGACACGTTTCCTTACACATGTTGTCCGTTACCAGCAGCAAATAGGGCCTGGGGGTTTGTCGACTGGTGGGGTCGCATCCTGGGGGCAAATTAAGGACCCCAAAGGGAAATAGTTAGACAGTCCTCGATGACGCATGACTTTCTTGGGTTACCTGGGTGGCTAAAAACCCCCGGGGTTTTAAAAAACCCAAAAAATTTTTTATCTTTTCTTACATTTGGAAACAGACACTACTGAAGTGAAACTGATTCTGCAACTTCATTTTTTTTTAAACAATCAAGTTTCACGAGGAGAAAAAATATTCGCATATTGTATAAAACCCTTTTTATTACTTTTAAATTTTTCATCCTTAGCAATAATATCATAAGAATCTATTGCAAAGACAACCAAAAATACAAGCTGCTAGATTCTCAAAAATCAAATTTTTTAAAATTTTTTAAATTTTTATGGATTTATCAAAATTTTTTTTTGTTCAATTAAAAAAATTTGCAGAAACCTTTAAAATTTAAAAATAATGAAAAATTTGGGCACAAAAAAATAACGAAAAAAAATAAAATGTTTTTCCCTTTAATTTTATTATCATATTGAGGCATTAATATTTATTACATTAATCATAACCAGTTTTTATAAGCATAAATCAAGTGATAGTTGATATCGGCTACTTGTTACTTTACAATAAAAATATGTTTATTTTCTCTTTTACCTACATAACACTGATTCAAGTTTTTGTGAGATGCAGAAATAATTTGCCATTTATTAATCCAGTTTGTATGATGACATTTTAGCTTTACCCTCTGTATCTTCATGTGACAATATAGGACACTGTCATTAACATACAATATTTGAGTACACTAAAAATTGTGTCATCAACATGCAGTAAGGTTTAATTCTAAAAAGAATATTATTTACATAGCATAAAAATAAGAGGGGAACCTATGATATTTCTACGTGAGATTAACTAGACATGTCGTGTGGGGGTTCGTATGCTGGAATTGGGTAAAATCACACACTTCGGGTGACTGGTAACTTATTATTATGGGTACTACAGGAGGAACTGCTAAGCCTGACCTGCTCTCTGCTACCCTGTTCCGAACTGAACTACTATCGTGCCTGGAGGGTGAGCGACATTCAAACAACATGCTTGGTCAGCAAAATGACTCAATAACAGTCAGTGATCATGTAAGAGGGAGGGACGGTGAATCAGTAATGGTTGGTATGAGTCACTATGACACTACTGGTAACTAATACTACTGAGAGACAAAGATTTCCATTTAGATTTTATAGTTACAGTTATGTGTTTGTAGTTGTTCAAATATGAGGAATCACTCCACTGATTTTTTTTTTATATTTAATATGTATTATGGTCTATGCAGCAAGCATTATTTGTACATTATCTTTAGGTATATTACTTTAGGTGTATTATGGTACACTATTTCATTAATGATATTTTGTATATTTCAAACGATGTTTTGTGTTATGGATGACAAAACTTTTTTATTTTTTTGCTACAGCCTTATAGGATTAATGTCAAACATTTGAATTTTATATGTTATTAGCAGCTTTATTCGGTGTAAGATGTATGTATCACTTTTATGTTACCAGTCAAGACAGGTTAATATCTTAAAATATACTGATAAAGGTAAACTCTTCAGTGTATACAGTGGACCCTCGCCTAACGATGGCATCGCATAACGTTAAATCCGCCTAGCAATACATTTTAACGCAAAAATTTTGCCTCGCCTAGCGCTAAAAAACTCACTCAACGCGATTCGTCCGAGACACGTCCACATGCGGCCTGAGCCAGCCTCACTTGTTCCGTGGGTGGCAGTGTTTACAAGCCAGCCTCCGCGGTCACATCCAAGCATACAATCGGAACATTTTGTATTATCACAGCGTTTTTAGTGATTTCACCTGCAAAATAAGTGACCATGGGCCCCAAGAAAGCTTCTAGTGCCAACCCTACAGGAATAAGGGTGAGAATTACTATGGATATGAAGAAAGAGATCATTGGTAAGTATGAAAGTGGAGTGCGTGTCTCCGAGCTGGCCAGGTTGTATAGTAAACCCCAATCAACCATCGCTACTATTGTGGCCAAGAAAACGGCAATCAAGGAAGCTGTTCTTGCTAAAGGTGCAACTTTGTTTTTGAAACAGAGATCGCAAGTGATAGAAGATGTTGAGAGACTGTTATTGGTGTGGATAAACGAAAAACAGATAGCAGGAGATAGCATCTTTCAAGTGATCATATGTGAAAAGGCTAGGAAGTTGCATGACAATTTAATTAGAAATATGCCTGCAACTAGTGATGATGTGAGTGAATTTAAGGCCAGCAAAGGTTGGTTTGAGAGATTTAAGAATCGTAGTGGCATACATAGTGTGATAAGGCATGGTGAGGCTGCCAGTTCGGACCACAAAGTGGCTGAAAAATATGTGCAGGAATTCAAGGAGTACATAGGCAGTGAAGGACTGAAACCTGAACAAGTGTTTAATTGTGACGAAACAGGCCTGTTTTGGAAGAAAATGCCAAGCAGGACCTACATTACTGAGGAGGAAAAGGCACTCCCAGGACATAAGCCTATGAAAGACAGGCTTACTCTGTTGATGTGTGCCAATGCTAGTGGTGATTGCAAAGTGAAGCCTTCATTGGTGTATCACTCTGAAACTCCCAGAGCGTTCAGGCAAAAGAATATCCTCAAGGCTAATTTGTGTGTGCTGTGGAGGGCAAACAGTAAGGCATGGGTCACTAGGGACTTTTTCTATGACTGGTTACACCATGCATTTGCCCCCACTGTGAAAAATTACCTAACTGAAAATAAATTTGACCTTAAGTGCATCCTGGTATTAGACAATGCTCCTGGTCATCCTTCAGACGTGGCAGAGCGACTTTCTGCAGACATGAGCTTCATTAAGATCAAGTTTTTACCTCCTAATACCACTCCTCTCCTGCAGCCCATGGACCAGCAGGTCATTGCAAACTTCAAAAAACTGTACACAAAAGCTCTGTTTGAAAGGTGCTTTGTAGTGACCTCAGAAACTCAATTGACTCTAAGAGAGTTTTGGAGAGATCACTTTAATATCCTCAATTGTGTAAACCTTATAGGTAAGGCTTGGGAGAGAGTGACTAAGAGGACTTTGAACTCTGCTTGGAAGAAACTGTGGCCAGAATGTGTAGACAAAAGGGATTTTGAAGGATTTGAGGCTAACCCTGAGAAGCGTATGCCAGTTGAGGAATCCATTGTGGCATTGGGGAAGTCCTTGGGGTTGGAGGTTAGTGGGGAGGATGTGGAAGAGTTGGTGGAGGAGGACAATGAAGAACTAACCACTGATGAGCTGCTAGATCATCTTCAACAGCAAGAGGCCACACCTGAGGAAACTGCTTCGGAGGAGGGGAGAGAGAAATTGAAGAAGTTAACTACTTCAAAGATTAAGGAAATGTGTGCAATGTGGCTTAAAGTGCAAACCTTTTTTGATGAAAATCAACCTGACACAGCTATTGCAAGCCGTGCTAGTGACTATTACACTGACAATGTTGTGAAACACTTTAGGAAAGTCATAAAGGAACGAGAGGTACAGGCCTCTATGGACAGATATGTTGTGCGACAGAAGTCCAGTGACTCTCAAGCTGGTCCTAGTGTCATTAAAAGAAGAAGGGAAGTAACCCCGGAAAAGGACTTGCTACCTCAAGTCCTAATGGAGGGGGATTTCCCTTCTAAACACTAAGACCATCCACACTCTCCCCTCCTCCCATCCCATCAATCATCACCAGATCTTCAATAAAGGTAAGTGTCATGTAACTGTGCATGTCTTCTTCAGTTTGTGTGTATTAAAATTAATATTTCATGTGGTAAAAATTTTTTTTTTCATACTTTGGGGTGTCAGGAACGGATTAATTTGATTTCCATTATTTCTTATGGGGAAAATTAATTCGCCTAACGTTGAGCTCTCAGGAACGAATTAATATCGTTAGGCGAGGGTCCACTGTATATTGAAGACTGGATACACACTTTATGGTGTAAAGTCTGCTGTGATAAGATAAGCTTTATTCAGGAAAGCTATAAAGCTTTGATAAGCACATACAGCCTCTCCTCACTTAGCGACATACTCGTTTACCGATGCTTCGGACTTACGACAGGAACTCTGACTAGTATGCATACCTAAATAATGTATATTAGAGCTGATTACCTCTATTCTGTTTATTACAATATACAGTACACTACTGTATAAACATTTAAGAATATACCAGAAATGTTGCAAATGGTGCAATGGTGACATTAAAACATTGTCAAAGATGGCTGACACAAACCCACTACAATTATAGTATGCTCCTCACTTAGCAATGAATTCGTTTACTGATGTAGTCTTAGGAACGGAACTCCATCGTTATGTGAGGAGAGGCAGTACTTTGAAAGGCATATATTGGTGGTAAGTTTTGAATATTACAACAAGGATAACCTAAGAAATAAATCATATGGATGTGCAATTTTCATGTTCAGCAGAGACACCTGCTTTTAAAATCAGTTAAATCAGAAAAATTATGTTGGAAGCAGTTTTTGACTTGTTATACTAAAATTACAAATTATCCAAGAACATAATTTAGATTTAAGTTAGGTTATCACTTGGCTAAAGTTATCCAACAATATAATACAGGTCAAGTTCAATATAGGTCAAATATATATACTGGAGATCTCTTGAGATGTGAGAGAATTTCGGAGATGTTTTCAGACCAGTGGTAAAATCAGTGAGATTACCGACATATAGGAGGGCCTTGCTTTATGGCACTTCACTTTAGAGTGATTCTCTAATATGGACATTTCAAATATCCAAAAATTTGTTTATACGGCTCTCTGATTTGCTATTACGGCATCCATGCGCCACTCTGTCTATTTACATCCTATGCGAGCTCCATGTCTCTCAATTATTTATTTATTTATTTATTTATTAATTTGAACATGATACAGTGAAGTACAAAGAAATGCAGTTATTACAGTGCAACATGCCAAAGCCCCTTGTATGCAGAGCATTATGGGCAGGCTTAAAATTAACTTAAGATTAACTAAGCAATGATATATTCAGTGGTAAAAACATTATTGTAAACAGATAACAATTTAGCACAAATGAGTATTACAAAGACAGGTCATATGGTCATTTACTATGTTGCTGAGCATTCAGTAGAATGGAGTATTTTGTTAGGTAATGTAATTAAAAAATAAAGTTTGATTGGGTCACAGGTTAGACATTTATGAGATACAATAATGAGAAACATTTACGAGATACAATTATTCAGTATTTATTTAGTTGTGGGTGAGTAAGTGATTTTTGAGAAGAGACTTGAGTTTATAAACAGACAGTGTTTCTTTTATATTCACAGGTAATGAATTCCAGATTTTAGGGCCTTTTATGTGCATTGAATTTTTGCATAGCGCGAGATGGACTCGAGGAACATCAAAGAGTGATCTGTGCCTTGTGTTATGGTCATGTGTTCTGTTGAGGTTGGTAAGGAGACGTTTGAGGGGAGGGTTTATATCAGAATTAAGTGTTCTATGAATGTGGTAAGTGCAGTAATAAGTATGGATGCTTTGTATGGTGAGTAGGTTTAGAGTTTTGAATATTGGTGGAGTGTGCTGCCTGTAGTGGGAATTTGTTATCATTCAGACTTCAGCCTTTTGTTGGGTAATTAATGGTCTGAGATGGTTTATTGTTGTTAAGCCCCATGCACAAATTCCATAGGTGAGATAGGGGTAAATAAGTGAGTGATATAGGGCCAGGAGGGCTGACTGTGGAACCTCAATTACTGGGAGCGCTTGAGGTTCCTAAACCTGTATTCCCCGGAACGCAGGCGGGAGAGATACATGATTATATACACCTGGAAAATCCTAGAGGGACTAGTACCGAACTTGCACACGAAAATCACTCACTACAAAAGCAAAAGACTTGGCAGACGATGCAACATCCCCCCAATGAAAAGCAGGGGTGTCACTAGCACGTTAAGAGACCATACAATAAGTGTCAGGGGCCCGAGACTGTTCAACTGCCTCCCAGCATACATAAGGGGGATTACCAGCAGACCCCTAGCAGTCTTCAAGCTGGCACTGGACAAGTACCTAAAGTCGGTTCCTGACCAGCCGGGCTGTGGCTCGTACGTTGGTTTGCATGCAGCCAGCAGTAACAGCCTGGTTGATCAGGCTCTGATCCACCAGGAGGCCTGGTCACAGACCGGGCCGCGGGGGCGTTGACCCCCGGAACTCTCTCCAGGTAAACTCCAGGTAGTACCGTATCTTCGATAGTATGCCTACGGTCTTGGAAATTTTTTTGAAAATTTGTTGTATATGTGTTTGAAATTTGAGTCTATTATCAAGGTGGATTCCTAAGAATTTTCCCTCTGAGTTTTGTGATAGGTGATCCATTTATCATTATGTTAAGAGGGACGTCTGTAGCTCTGTTACCAAACTGAATGAAGTAGGTTTTGTCAATGTTTAGAGTAAGTTTGTTAGTACTCATCCAGGTAGATATTTTCTGTAATTCGGTATGTACAGCATTGGCTAGCGTGAATGGGCTCGGGTGAGAGAAGACGTATGTAGTGTCATCTGCAGATAGTGTGGGTTTGAGTAGTGATGCATTTGGTAGGTCATTTATGTATATGAGAAAGAGAAGAGGGCCTAGGACACTTCCCTGTGGGACACCAACTGTAATTGGCTGTGCTGAAGAGTTTGCCCCATTTGTGTACACATATTGGCTTCTGTTGCTGAGGTAAGACTTTAGGTAGTTGAGGGAGTGCCCTCTTATACCATAGTGTGACAATTTTATATGGAGCAAGTCATGGTCAACTGTATCAAAAGCTTTACGTAAGTCTATGAAGATCCCCAGTGGGATTTCTTTTTTCTCTATTGCAGTGTGTGTGTGTTCTAGCATGTGTATAATAACATCATTAGTATTTTTATTAGGCCTGAACCCAAACTGACAGGGGTTGAGTATGTTGTCGGAGATGAGGTAGGAATAGATTCGCTTATGAATTAATTTTTCAAAGATTTTAGAGAGAGGGTGTAAGTTGGATATTGGCCTATAGTTATTCAAGTCTGTTTGGTATCCTCCTTTATGGATTGGGGTGACCCTTGCTATTTTGAGAACTGTAGGGAAGGTCGAGGATTCTATGGATTTGTTAAAGAGTGTTGCAATGATTGGTGATAGTACTTGCAATGCTTTTTTGTATATAAAGGGTGGTAAGGTATTTAAATCTCCTGTCTTGTTTTTTAGTGTGTTGATAATAAGGGAGACTTCAGTAGGGTTAGTCGGAGCTAGGAACAGCGTGTTCGGGTAGTTGCCAGTGAGGTAGTCATTGGGTGGGGTATCTGAGCTTGGGGTTTTATTGGCAAGGTTTTTACCTATAGTGGAGAAGAAATTATTGAGTCTGTTTGCTGTTTCAGTTGGTGGGAGTTGGGGTTCATCTGGTTTTAATTCAATTTCGCTATTTTGTAATATCATTTTTGTTCCTAGAATTTCTGATAGGGTTTTCCAGGTCTTTTTTATATCACCTCGTAAGTTGGATAATCTGTTCTCATAATACAGTTTTTTAGCCCTTCTTATCAGGCTGGTTAGGATTGATGAGTAACGTTTAGTTTGGTCTCTGGTTATGTGACCCATTCTGTACTGTTTTTCGTATAGGTGCTTTGTATTCATGGATTTGAGGATGCTGGGTGTTAGCCAGGGACTGTTCAGTCTCTTAGCTGTCATCTGTTTAGTTTTTTTGGGGCAGTGCTTGTTATAAAGGTATTGGGTCTTTTTTAGAAAATTATTAATATATTCGTCAATATCTGTATAGAGTTCTAGCTCAGTGTGCCAGTCAATGTTTGTCACTGCTGCTGTGAAGTTATTAATGGTTGCCTCATTGTGAAGTCTGAAAGTGACTTCAGTAGTGTCCTGGGGTAATTTGCCAAGGTTTGTGATGAGGAAGGTAGGGTAGTGATCTGTGGTATTATCTGTGATTATGCCCAATTTTGAAGGGGATATGGTGTTGGTCCAGATGTGGTCTAGTAGGGAAACACTAGTAGTTTTGTTACTGCTGGTAGCAACATGCAGTTACTCATAGTGTTTGTGAATTCAGTAACGTGTGGGTCCTGGTCTTGCAGGAGATTTATATTGAAGTCACCTGAGAGTAGTAAGTGATCTTTGTTCACGCGTGCATCAGTTATCATACTTCCTAGGTTTTCACTAAAACGGCTAATGTTTGACTGTGGTACTGTGTAGATGTTTATCACAGAGGTTTTTGTAGGTATTTGGATTTGAATTTAGCTATTATATATTCCCCATGTTCATCCCTTGTGCAAGTATTAGTGATACATTCTAGTTGGTCTGAGTAGTATTTAGCTGTGCCACCCCCTTGTTGATCTGGCCTACAGTTGTGTATGGCTGTGTAACCAAGAATGGCATAGACATCTGTGGCATCAGGCTTTAGCCAGGTTTCGGTGAGAGTAATGATGGATATACTGGAATGCAGGGAATTTAGTAATGCTATGAGGTCATCGTAATGTTTACTTAAAGATCTGATATTGTAGTTAAAGACAGTTATGTTTTTGTTGGCTCTGAGAAGTGCTTTTGATTGTTCTGCTGTGTAGTAATTACGGTTACTGTTTGATTCATTTAAGTCTGGAAACTTTTCAAAATTTCCAGTGTTTTAAAGTTACTGTGCATTTTATATATTCCTTACTTTTTTGGGGACACCCTGCCTCGGTGGGAGGTGGCCAAAAGTTACTGTGTATTTTATATATTTCTTTCTATTTTGGGACACCCTGCCTCGGTGTGAGATGGCCAACGTGTTGAAAAAAAAGAAAAGTAAAACTGTACTTATGTGTACCTGTACCTAAATGAACTTACACCCAGTGCTGGCATGCAGATACACATTAAAATCAGTAAGAGTGTATATTACATTATTATAGACATTTTCTTCAAACCGACCTATATTTTTTTTTCAAAAATTATATAAGGGATACACTACATATCATATAAACAAAATAGTATATACAATCATAGTAAAACAAATAAACATAATTGTAAGGTGTGGTAGTTAGGCAGGCTACCACACCCGACTTCCTACAATAAATACTACTCGCCTCTCACCCTATATTAAGACCACATATATTTTAAGGTAAGTAATGAGTGTATTGTATGTGCATTTTACTTTTTTAATGCTTTTTTTTATGCATTTACATGCGTTTAAAAGTGGAAGAAAAATAGGGTGATCTGCTTTACGACAAGAGCCTGGAACCTAACAGGCCGTGTAAGCAGGGCCCTCCTGTATCTTATTATTATATAATCATTCCATAGAGGAAATAAGTCACACTGTTTGATGTTACTGGGTGAGCCTAGGTGAAATATACATAATGCAATATGGTACAGTAAAACCTCTGATTAATAAACTAAGTGGAGGAAATGGGTATACAATGGCAATTGTTTGCAACTCCCAAATTATGAAATTGATATTTCATTTAGGTGGCCCAGTGGCCTGGTGGCTAGAGCTCTCGCTTCACACACGGAGGGCCCGGGTTCGATTCCCGGCGGGTGGAAACATTTCGACACGTTTCCTTACACCTGTTGTCCTCTTCACCTAGCAGCAAATAGGTACCTGGGTGTTAGTCGACTGGTGTGGGTCGCATCCTGGGGGACAAGATTGAGGACCCCAATGGAAATAAGTTAGACAGTCCTCGATGACGCACTGACTTTCTTGGGTTATCCTGGGTGGCTAACCCTCTGGGGGTTAAAAATCCGAACGAAATCTTATCTTATCTTATCTTATGATCTTACAGTTTTGCTCTGAAGTGGTGGAGTTTGTCTGCTGATGCAGAAGACACCAGGACAATAAGAATATGGGTATTGTAACCTGTAATATTACAGTATAATACTGTAAAGTAATTTTATAGTATTCTACATAATTAGTAATTTTACTAACCTTTTCATGGTGGAGAGATGAGATGTAAACTGCTGTGACTGATAATGGTGACTCAGAATAAGAGTTAGGGAATCAGAGTAGCTGCAAAGCTCTACTAATGTTGATGGCTGTGATGCAGAGGGCTGAGAAGACAGATTGCTGAGAAGATGTAGATTTCTGAGAACCACATGTCTTATCTTGGGACCATCACCACTTGCTTTAGAAACCATTGTTAAATGCAATTTACTTATTATGTTGATAGTCGCACAAAATGCTGTAAATACAGGCAAAATTAGACTGAATGAAGAGTGCACAAGTGAGCATAAATACTAATAAACTTTCATGGGTGGCCTGTGGTTCAGAGAACAAAGAAAACAGACAGGTCATGCACATGGCTGCTATGGCCTGTGCTGTATAAACATCAGAGTTAGTGGACTTTGCCCAAAACTTCAGAAGACAACTGGACAGATAAAATGTGGTATTACTGACTTTTGTCCATTTTTCCAATAATTATACCGTTTGTCCAGCCATTTTTTTCCCAAAATTGCAAAAAAACAATGAAAGGGCTGTTGATGAGGGTTTTACTGTATATAAATATTTGAATATTTAAATATTTTTATATAGCCGGACTTGAGTCCTGGAAATGGGAAGTACAATGCCTGCACTCTAAAGGAGGAGTTCGGGATATTGGCAGTTTGGAAGGATATGTTGTGTATCTTTATATGTATATGCTTCTAAGCTGTTGTGTTCTGAGCACCTCTGCAAAAACAGTGATTATGTGTGATTGAGGTGAAAGTGTTGAATGATGAAAGTATTTTCTTTTTGGGGATTTTCTTTCTTTTTTGGGTCACCCTGCCTCGGTGGGAGACGGCCGACTTGTTAAAAAGAAAAAAAAAGATTTGATTGCTAATATCATCTGTGCATTTATAACCATTGTAAAATGTCAATGTATATTATGTACTGATTGCATAAATAAAAGATTACAGTCAGTCACAGTTGGGAAACTTACTGCAAAGTGAACAAGAGCAACAGGTGTAAGGAGACTTACTCATAGATTTACACCTACTCACCTGCACAGCAAGATCATCACTATTGATGTGAATGCACTCAAGATGTTGAATGAGAGAAAATACTGTAGGTAGCCACTCTTTGCAGTCTCTACAATGGTGTGCTACAAACTAATGAATACAATGTACATAATTATAAGACAGCATAACAATAAAAAAAAAAACGAAGTTGCAAGATATGGTATACGAACACCATCACCCAATGGAAGTAAGTCACTCTGTCTGACTTTTGTGGGTTATCCTAGGTTCTCTACACACATGCTGCTATGTATGATAATTCTATGTAACTGTATTTGTGTATACCTGAATAAACTTACTTACTTACTTACTTACCCTTAAACTGTCCAAACGTAGATCTACGTTTGTGTGCGTAGTGCAAAAAAGTAGATCTACGTTCAGAGCATTACACGAGCAAACGCAGATCTACGTTTGGACAGTTTAGGGGTTAAGACACTAGCCTTTCCCACCAAGGTAGGGTGATAACCCTCCCCCCCTCAAATAAAAAAAAAAATAAATAAATATTTTGGTATCCAAACATTCAAAAAATACATGTAATCTTCAATAGCAAGAAGACATATTGTTGAAGTATAAATAAATTTCTCACCCAATATATGGGTCATGCCTTAATGATTGCTGATAAATGTGACTTCAGTGTATACAGAAAAACATACACAACCACATACTGAACTTACATGACATCCCATAATTTACAGGGAAAAAAAAAAAAATAATTGAGTGAATGAATGATGCCTTCATCTTGTGTTTTCACAGCCACTTAAGCCCTGGGGTATACCTGGAGTTTTGGAGGTTTACCTGGAGTTTACCTGGAGAGAGTTCTGGGGGTCAATGCCCCCGCAGCCCGGTCTGTGACCAGGCCTCCTGGTGGATCAGAGCCTGATCAACCAGGCTGTTACTGCTGGCTGCACGCAAACCAACGTACAAGCCACAGCCCGGCTGGTCAGGAACCAACTTTAGGTGCTTGTCCAGCGCCAGTTTGAAGACTGCCAGGGGTCTGTTGGTAATCCCCCTTATGTATGCTGGGAGGCAGTTGAACAGTCTCGGGCCCCTGACACTTATTGTATGGTCTCTTAACATGCTAGTGACACCCCTGCTTTTTATTGGGGGGATGTTGCATCGTCTGCCAAGTCTTTTGCTTTTGTAGTGAGTGATTTTCGTGTGCAAGTTCGATACTAGTCCCTCTAGATTTTCCAGGTGTATAAATCATGTATCTCTCCCGCCTGCATTCAGGGAATACAGGTTCAGGAACCTCAAGCGCTTCCAGTAATTTAGGTGTTTTATCTCCGTTATGCGCGCCATGAAGGTTCTCTGTACATTTTCTAGGTCAGCAATTTCACCTGCCTTGAAAGGTGCTGTTAGTGTGCAGCAATATTCCAGCCTAGATAAAACAAGTGACCTGAAGAGTGTCATCATGGGGTTGGCATCCCTAGTTTTGAAGGTTCTCATTATCCATCCTGTCATTTTTCTAGCAGATGCGATTGATACAATGTTATGGTCCTTGAAGGTGAGATCCTCCGACATGATCACTCCCACGTCTTTGGTATGAACCTTGGTAATAAATACCGACAAGTTACTTTAGAAAGACACGTAAGCAAACACTGACATATTTATTAGAAAAAGTTTCGGTCCTGGGACCGAAACATTGTCTAATAAATATGTCATAGTGTTCGCTTATGTGTCTTTCTAAACCAGTTTCGGAGGTCAACGCCCCCACAACCCGGTCTGTGACCAGGCCTCATGGTGGATCAGGGCCTGATCAACCAGAGTGCTACTGCTGGCCGCACACAACCTGACGTACAAACCACAGCCAGGCTGGTCAGGTACTAAGTGCCTGTCCAGTGCCTTCTTGAAGACAGCCAGGGGTCTATTGGTAATCCCCCTTACATATGCTGGGAGGCAGTTGAACAGTCCTGGGCCCCTTGACACTTATTGTGTTCTCTCATGCTAGTGGCACCCCTGCTTTTCGTTGGGGGGATGTTGCATCATCTGTCGAGTCTTTTGCTTTCATAGGAAGTGATTTTCATGTGCAAGTTTGGTACTAATCCCTCTAGGATTTTCAAAGTGTATATACGTAATCATGCATCTCTCCCACCTGCATTCTAGGGAGTACAGGTCGAGGAACTTCAAGGGTTCCCAGTAACCGAGGCGTTTTATTGCAGTTGTGTGTGCCATGAAGGTTCTCTGTACACTTTCTAGGTTAGCAAGTTCACCTGCCTTGAAAGGTGCTGTTAGTGTGCGGCAATATTCCACCCTAGATAGAACAAGGTTCTCATTATCCTTCTTGCAGATGTGATTGATACAATGTTATGGTCTCTGAAGGCAAGATCCTCTGACATGATTACAACCAGGTCTTTTACATTAGTTTTTTGCTCTGTTGTATGGTTGGAATTTGTTTTATACTCCGATATAGTTTTAATTTCTTCACGTTTTCCATATTGGAGTAACTGAAATTTCTCATTGTTGAACTTCATTGTTTTCTGTGGCCCATTTAAAGATTTGGTTGATGTCTGCCTGGAGTCTTGCAGTGTCTTCAATGGAGGGCACTTATGCAGATTCAGGTATCATCTGCAAAGGAAGACATGGTGCTGTGGCTTACATTCCTATGTCAGATATAGGATGAGGAACAGGATGGGAGAGAGTACTGTGCCTTGTGGAACAAATCTTTTCACCTAGCTGCCTCAGACTTTACTCTGTTTACTACTACCCTTTGTGTTCTATTTGTTAGGAAATTATAGATCCATTTACTAACTTTTCCTGTTATTCCTTTATCATGCATTTTGTGCGCTATTACACCATGATTACACTTGTCAAAGGCTTTTGCAAAGTCTGTGCATACTACATCTGCATTTTGTCCGTCTAGTCTAGAGCATCCAGGACCTTGTCATAGTGGTCCAGTAGTTGGGACAGACAGGAACGATCTGCTCTAAACCCATGTTGCCCTGGGTTGTGTAACTGATGGGTATCAAGATGGGTGGCAATCTTGCTTCTTAGAACCATTTCAAAGATTTTTCTCTGTTTTGGCAAAAGGCAAGAATATGCTAGCATTATAGTTCGACTACATCTGAACCAAGTGTGTGCTAGCAATCGAGCTATGGGACTCCTGTTAAGCAAGTTTATTTACTCACAGGAACACACAAGAACAATTATCATACATAGAAATTGTGTAAAATACCTAGGATAACCCCCTCCCCCCCCCCCCGAAAAAAAAAAGAATCAAAGTGACATTTTCATTGGGGTTTGTTTTTATTCTCTGTGGATACTACCAATCAAACCATAGCAATCATTTACTAAACTTCTTGACTATATCCTCAAAATAGAGAGAGATCAATTAATATAATTTACAAGATAATATTGACTAAAATGCGTGTGAAACAAATACAATTCAAGGAGTACATTCTATCCATAGCTCTATTGCTAGCACACTCATCACATACACTGAGGTCAGGGGGTTGATTCCCAGTACGGGTGGAAGCATTATGATTGTATTTCCTTAAGACACCTGCTGTCCATGTTCACCGAACAGTAAAACAAGTACCTGGGTGTTAATCGACTGGTGTGGGTCGCATCCTGGGGGCAATATTGATCTAAATTGCCCTAAATGCTCTGCATAACGAGGGGCTTTCTTTCTATATAGTAATATGTCATTGATGTCAAATAGACCTGTATACCTTTTACATGTAGAAAATTTGATTATAATCAAGGGGAGCGCTAAACCCGTAGGGTTATACTGCGCCTGTGGGGGGGGGGAATCTGGAAGGTATTCTGGCTTAATTCAGGGAACCGGAGCACAGATCCAATTCCCTAGAACAAGAGCCCCTCAAAACATCAAGAAACCTTCCATGAGAGAAAATTATGTTAATACGGTTAAGTGTTAATGACTGGCAACTCCTTTAAATGGCCTTAAATCTGCCTCCAAGAGAAATACTTTCCACCAAGCTTATTATGTGGCTGTCCGAAAACTCATTCTGTAGAAAATTAGCGGTGATGTAGAAAAATACTCGCCATTTTGGTGGTTTTTGCACGTTCCTGATCAGCCGGGCTGTGGCTCGTACGTTGGTTTGCGTGCAGCCAGCAGTAACAGCCTGGTTGATCAGGCTCTGATCCACCAGGAGGCCTGGTCACAGACCGGGCCGCGGGGGCGTTGACCCCCGGAACTCCCCGGAACTCTCTCCAGGTAAACTCCAGGTAGTTAGTTACTGTTGTTGGGATTTATAGGGTCACTGAATACTTATCCAGTACTGAAGCTCAGTTTCTCTATTACAATCAAAATAATGTTGCATCCACAAGGGTCATGCAGAACTTCCTGGTATACGAAGTGATACTAAAAGCTGAGTGATTGAAGAATGGGTAACACTCAAATAGAGAAGAATCTATTCATCTTTGTAATTGTTTGTCATTGATGTCAGCTAGGTCTGTATACCTTGTACGTGTACTTATAGAAATAAATATTACTTTGGGGAGGGGGTTATCTTAGTTAATTTACATGTATGATGACTGCATTTGTGCCTAAATAAATTTTCTTAAAAATTCGCCAGGAGCGAAATCCTGACACGGGTCTTTGCCGTCACTGGCGTCTGAAGGAGCGAGTTTGTGCAAGTGACATAGGTATTGTGAGTTTTTTGGTGTCAGATGTACTGTTTATAGCCCTATGGGGGTGACAGCACTATAACAAGGACAGAGTCTACCAGAAATGGTGTAGCAGTTACAATCACACAGCAGCGGTGCTGCTATAGATGTCAGGGTAAAATCTTGTATCTCAAGCCAGTTTTCTCGCTGGTGTAAGTATACATCACATGAATTATCATAAGTAACATGTGTAAATTACCTAGGATCAGTGGCACAGCTAGAGAGAGCAAGGGGAACGACTGTCCTGAGCAAGTTTTTCGAAAGTGCCGCCTTTTCAAAAAATTTTAAACGCTTTTGGGATGAAGGTTAAATCTTATCGCATGGCCTTGGAAGAACTTTACTCGTTACTTTATTGGACAAATCTCTGTGTTTCGAACTGTCTGCTCAATCTCTTATCTTCCTTTTGTTTTTATTTTAAAAACAATATACTCTTACAATGACATTAAGGGTATACAAGAATGGTATACAATACCGACAAGATGAAAAATACACTGACAACATTTGGGTATCTATTGTAAACGTTTCGCCATCCAGTCGCTTTATCAATACAAGTTTAAGGACAAATGGCAGACAGTAGAACAGATTAGATTTTAGATGTTGCCACCGAAGTGGCTAGTTTATTGTGCACCCCATATCCATCCTGTGGAATTAGTAAGTAAGTAAGTTTATTCAGGTATACACAAATACATAGCAGCATATGTGTAGAGAACCTGGGATAACCCAAAAAAGTCAGACAGAGTGACTTATTTCCATTGGGGTCCTTTTACCTTATTATTATATTATAAAGGTTATAAAATTTTCTTATTATTATATAATGAAGATAACATCTTATTATCATACTAAAAAGACTATCTACTACACGAGGGTCATTAAGACTATCTACAATACGAGGGTCATTACTAGGAATAAGGTAAAATTTACACGTGTGTTAGCTAAAAAATAGAAAATCATTCCCCTCCCTTTCTGTAGCTACATTCATCAGACACCTTTTGGCACTCTTCTTGAACTGGTTCATGCTATGACTGGCTTTGACATGTGCGGGCAGTCTGTTCCATTCCTTTATTGCTGTACAATAAAAGGTGTTTGAAGCCTGGCCGCTGACTGTGGCTACTACAAAGTTGTGCTCTCTCCCCCTGGTACTATGATTGCTTTGGTTCCCAACCTTGACAAAATTGACAGCAAGATATTCTGGACATTGTTTGTGAGCAATTTTATAAACATGATTTAGCTTCAGTTGTTTTACTCTGTCTTCAACATTCAGCATATCCAACTGCTGTAATTCATCCTGGCCTACATGTTCTCTTGGTCCCAGCCCCAGGATGAATCTTACGATTTTGTTCTGGGTGATTTGCAGTCTATCTTTCAGTTTTTTTGTCAAGGCAGAGTACCAAGAAGAGCAAGCGTAATCCATATGGCATTGTATAAGGGCTAGACATAGGGTCCTGCGAGCCTCAGTAGGTAGACACTGTGCTTGTCTATACAGGAACTTCAGTCAGGATGGGGCTCTGGTGGCCTGGTGGTTAACGCTCTCGCTTCACACGGCGAGGGCCTGGGTTCGATTCCCAGCCAGAGTAGAAACATTGGACGTGTTTCTTTCCACCTGTTGTCTATGTTCCCCATCAGTAAAATGGGTACCTGGGTGTTAGTCGACTGGTGTGGGTCGCATCCTGGGACACTGACCTAAGGAGGCCTGGTCACAGACCGGGCCGCGGGGGCGTTGACCCCCGGAACTCTCTCCATGTAAACTCTCCAGGTGGCATTCGCTTTCTTTACTACACTGTTCCCTATCAATTCTCCTGACATGCATGGGTCAAAGGGGATTCCCAAATATTTTACTGATGAAACCAAAGTGATGGGCTCCCCATTACATTGAACATTAAAATTATTTACTCTTCTCAGTTTATGTTTCGTGCCAAAGAGAATGGCTTCAGTTTTCCCTAGGTGTAATGATAGTTTGTTGTCTACTAACCATTTGCTGCAGGACTCCAGTTCCAGTGTTAAAACATTAGCAATATCTTGTGGGTCTTTACCTGACACTAACAGAGCACTGTCATCTGCATACAGTAGGAGTTTGCACTTGACACTGATAGGCATATCATTGACATAACATAAGAATAATAAGGGACCCAGAATACTACCCTGGGGAACTCCACATGTTATCGGCAGGGGTTCTGATTCTGTTTTGTTGATTTTGACTATTTGTCTCCTGTTGCTAAGGTAGGACTTAAACCAGTCTACAGAACCTATACCGATAGCTTGAAGTTTATTACATAATATATTGTGGTTGACAGTATCGAAGGCCTTTTGCAGGTCTAAGGTTACCATACCTATGAGGTTCCCCTTTGACATTTCAGTTCTCAGGTAATCCATCAGATTAAAAGGGAGGTGTCGGTTGAGTAGGATCTTCTAAAGCCCGATTGATAGCTATGGAGAATGTTGTTGTCATTAAGGTACTTAACTACTTGAGAATACACCGCCCTCTCTAGAATTTTAGATATTATACTGAGTATACTAACAGGCCTATAGTTGCTTACATCAGACCTACTATTTTTCTTGAAGATAGGAGTAACTCTGGCCTCCTTGAACCCCTCCGGTACGGTATTAGTGGTGATTGATAGATTTATTATGTGAGCAATAGGGATTGACAGTTCAGATGCACCATCTTTTAGGAACTTAAGACGGGATGTTATCAGGGCCTGTGCTCTTAGTTGGGTTTAACCTGCTTAGTTCTTTTTGAATAAAGTCATGACGGTAGCACGAGAGCATATGGATACACAAATGGCCTAGGATTATTATTATTATAATCAAGGGGGAAGCGCTAAAAAATGGCCTAGGAACTAGGCCCCAAAGGGTTAACAGGAATACATATGGATTTATATCTACATATCTATAGTTCACTTATCTGTTACAAGCAAATTTAGGAAATTTGCTTAGTATATCTATCTTATTTTCATTAATAAGATATCTTGACATGTCACATAGCTTAGTTCTTTTTGAATAAAGTCATGACGGTAGCACGAGAGCATATGGATACACAAATGGCCTAGGATTATTATTATTATAATCAAGGGGGAAGCGCTAAAAAATGGCCTAGGAACTAGGCCCCAAAGGGTTAACAGGAATACATATGGATTTATATCTACATATCTATAGTTCACTTATCTGTTACAAGCAAATTTAGGAAATTTGCTTAGTATATCTATCTTATTTTCATTAATAAGATATCTTGACATGTCACATAGGTTATTATACTGTCTCTGTATTTCTCAATAAGTGGACAATTAAGCACAGTGTTCAAGAGAGTGGCTCTGGTGGCCTGGTGGTTAACGCTCTCGCTTCACACGGTGAGGGCCTGGGTTCGATTCCCAGCCAGAGTAGAAACATTGGACGTGTTTCTTTCCACCTGTTGTCTATGTTCCCCATCAGTAAAATGGGTACCTGGGTGTTAGTCGACTGGTGTGGGTCGCATCCTGGGACACTGACCTAAGGAGGCCTGGTCACAGACCGGGCCGCGGGGGCGTTGACCCCCGGAACTCTCTCCAGATAAACTCCAGATCTCCAGATATGCCTGATCACATAATTTACAATTAGTTCGATCATCATCTGTGTGTCTCCCAAACTGCCAGAAGTACTTGCACGTTGCACCATAAACATACTTATATACGTTCATGTTATCATAGTGGGTTATAAATCTACTCAGGCTTCTAACTGCATTCCTATAACAATCATTTTCATTATTTACTTCTCTCCTAATATTCCTAATGCTAGACACAGTTATGCCAAAGTTATATTCTATATTCTCCTTCTGGGTACTCTTCTTGGCTAACTTATGAACTTTATCATGGAGTAATCCAATGCGCTTGCTTATTTCAAATCTTACCTTACTAATAGGTATCAGTATGTCACCATTAAAGACACAGCATCAACAACACGGCCACTTGATACTGGAGTTCCGCAGGGAAGTGTCCTTGGTCCCCTGCTCTTCCTCATATACATCAATGATCTTCCAAACGTATCCCAACACCTGAAACCCATTCTCTTTGCTGACGACACGACTTAAATCATCTCTCACCCTAATCTTGCCACCCTCAACACCATTGTTAACGAGGAGCTGATCAAAATATCGACTTGGATGACAGCCAATAAACTTACGCTTAACACTGACAAAACCTACTATATTATGTTTGGTAGCAGAGCAGGAGATGCACAAATTAACATTAAGATCGACAACACTAATTACCAGACATAATGAGGGCAAATTCCTAGGCCTATACCTTGACAACAACCTGAATTTCAGCACCCATATCCAACACATAACCAAAAAAGTATCCAAAACGGTTGGGATCCTCTCCAAGATACGATACTACGTGCCGCAAAATGCCCTTCTCACACTATACCACTCATTTATCCATACCTCATCTATGCTATTTGTGCTTGGGGATCAACTGCAGCAACACACCTAAAGCCAATAATAACCCAACAAAAAGCTGCAGTAAGAATAATCACTAAATCCCATCCCCGGCAACACCCCCCCCCCACTCTTCATAGATCTAAACTTACTCCCTGTTCAGTACATCCACACTTACTACTGTGCAATCTACATCTACAGGACCTTAAACTCCAATATCAACCTTGACCTAAAACGCTTTCTTGATAGTTTTGACAGAACCCACAGGCATAACACCAGACACAAACATCTCTACGACATTCCCCGTGTCCGACTAAACCTTTACAAAAATTCAATGTATGTCAAAGGCCCTAAAATCTGGAACACCCTACCTGAGAACTCTAGAACTGCAGATACATTCATCACCTTCAAAACTACCATTAGAAAACATCTTATCTCCCTGATACACCCCATCAACTAACTACACGAATACCACCTGGTGGTTCACACTTACACTCACTCACCCATTTGACCATAAACAGAAATATTAATCTCAATCTTAAAATAATGAATCCTGTGATACTCCAATACTGAAACTATGTACTGTGCTAAAACAAAAGCATTCACATTGTTAAACTTACAAACTAGTATTTAGTCACTTAGCCATAATACCAACTTACCTCATAATTTGTAATATTTTAAAATTAAGAATTAAACTAAGTCTGCCCGAAATGCCTAGCCATTCTTGGTGTTGTAGTGGTACACTCTGTAATCATTATTTAACTACATGTAAACCACACAATAACCAAATTCTGTAAACTCAGCATTGTAATCCTTATAGAGAATAAACTTTGAATTGAATTTGAATTGAATGTGTGATGGGATCCATACATTAATTCCTTTGTCCCTAATTTTTGAGTATCTATACCTGGCTTCTCCAATGAGCATGTTGGAGTCATTATATGAGTCAAGAGCCTTCAATGATGACATAGAATCAGTAATGATGATAGAGTCAAGCTCAGTGTCATAAGTTAGCTTTAGCGCCATTAGGATTGCAAACAATTCAGTTTGCAGTGTAGACGCCCAGTTGTTAATTCTTATGCCTAACTCAACAAATTTATTATCGTTCTTAACTAGGGAGGTGGCAACAAGAGCAGATGCAGCCCTGCCAGAAGACTCCTGTTTAGATCCATCAGTGCATATAACTTGTGATAACTTATTACTACCAGCTAGGTGAGAAATTTCTTTTTGAGCAGTTGCTCTAACAAGTGATTTAAGGAAGGGATTACTAGCAATGAGCTTCTTGGGAGGGACTTGCAGGTATGTGATATTAAATGAACATATCTTCCACGGAGGGGTGAAATGCTCTTGTTGCCTACAGTGATACAGTTCATGCAGGTTATAAAACTTAATGCAATTGAACGTTTTCACAATCCATTTAGATCTGTGTGTATTTACTTCTAGACACTTGGTAAGATTCATTGTGACAGTGTCTGGTTTGTTTCTCAACATTCTAATACCGAGTACAGTGTTAATCTCAACAATCCTATCACTGATACTAGAAATACCAATCTCCTTCCTCATGTTAAAAACTTTTGTAGATCTGGGACAGCCAAGAATAATCCCGAGAGCTTCATTTTGCATTAACTCCAAGGGGTCGGAGAGAACTTCCTCTAGCTAATATCAACATGGGAGCAGCATAATCAATTAAGGACCTAACATAGGCTATGTACATCATTCTCACGATTCTCACATTAGCACCATAGTTGGGTTGTAGCCAGCAACAGCTTTGAGAGCATTTAGCCTAGCTTTGCATTTCTTATTTAGTTGTGGTATAGTGGATTTGTTAAAGGGTACATCTACACCAAGATATCTGTAAGTTTTAACGTAGCTAACGATTTCACCCTGCAAATAGATGGGTGGGGGATGTCGTTTGCTTGTTAATATCTTTGTTTTAGAGGAAGATATTATGAGGCCTAGTCGATTACAAATTGCTTGAACTTCATTAAGAATGGTACTCATCTTCTTATGCCCTGTTGTATGGATCATGTTGTCAGCATAGCTTATAGCTATATGTTTAGGTGAGGCAGGTAGAGCATTTAGGAGATCATTAATCAGAATATTAAATAGCATGGGACTAAGGACTCCTCCCTGCGGTGTACCTAAAGACATTTCTTTAGACTCACTTCTGAAGCCTTGGTAAAGGACAGAGGATACTATTTGACAGGTATCCTATTATCCAGCAAAGTAAGCTACCACCAATATTCATTTTGACTAGTTCATGTATTATTATTATAATCAAAAAGAAGCGCTAAGCCACAAGGGCTATACAGCACTAGTTCATGTAGTATAACGGTTCTGTTCGCAAAATCAAATGTGGATTTTAGATCAAGAAAAGTGGTAAAACTAGTAGAGGTGTGTGCAGTGAGAAAGGTGGAAATACAGTTCTGCACACTTTTACCTTTCATGAACCCATAGAGGTAGGGGGAAAGTTGGTGTCTGATTCTGTAGTACAGTCTGTTAAGTATCATTCTTTCAAAAGTTTTACATTATAATAATAATAATAATAATAATAATAAAAAAGAAGCGCTAAGCCACAAGGGCTATACAGCGCTGCAGGGCAGGAAGGAAGCGAGGGCATCAGGTGGCAAAAGGGAGATGGATGAGTAATAGGTTATGGATAACAGCGGGGCAGTGGATGGTGAAAGGGTAAAGGGCAGCAAAAGACTGAGCTAGAAAGGGCTGAGGGGAGTGCGAAAGGTATCATCATCAGAGTTTGTGGAGTAAATCGGCCGTTGTCAAGAAGTCAATGAGAGAGTCAGGATTAAAGGAGGGTCCATCAGCAAGAAGGGAAGGTAAAGAGAGAGTAATAGAACGAAGACGACGTTGGAGGTAAATTCTGCGTGCTCGTTGATAGAAAGGGCAGTCTAACAATGTGGCTAATCGATACTGGAACTTGACACTGCTCACAGAGAGGAACAGGGTGTCTCCATGAGATACCCATGAGTAAGACGAGTGTGGCCAATGCGAAGGCGGGAGAGAGTGGTCTCCCAACCTTTGCACTGATGACAAGAAGACGGCCAGTAACCTATGCTCGGTTTAATAGAATGAAGTTTGTTACCGAGCAGAGTTGACCAACGTTGTTGCCAACAGGTGTGAAGGTGGGTAGCTATTGCAGCAAAATAGTCCAGATGTGAAACACCTCTATAGGAAATTGGTAGATCATGTACTGCTGACCGCGCAGCAGTGTCTGCCTGTTCATTGCCCTGTACGTCGACATGACCAGGGACCCAACAAAAAACAATATCTTTATGCTTGGTAGAGATACAGCGTAGCCAAAGTTGGATATGGAGAACTAGGGGGCGAGATGTATCAAATTTTCGTATAGCCTGTAGAGCACTAAGGGAGTCTGAGACTACCACAAATGATTACACAGGCATAGATGCGATACGAATAAGTGCTGCAAGAATGGCATACAATTCAGCAGTAAAAATGCTAGCCGAAGATAGTAAATGCCCTTGCACGACGCTGTCCGGAAACACTGCTGCGAATCCGACACCGTCTGAAGACTTAGAGCCATCTGTGTACACAGCGATGGCATGAGAATGAGAGTGGAAGTGATCAAGAAAAATAGCGGGAAGCCACCGTAGGCAGTTGGGCTTTCGAGCAAGGGAGTGAGAAAGAACAGACCCAAACAGCTGGAACTTCCCAGGGGGGTAGGGAAAAGTGAGATGCTACATGAACATATAAAGGTGGTGGCTTGGTGGCTATAGCTCCCGCTTCACACACGGAGGGCCCGGGTTCGATTCCCGGCGGGTGGAAACATTTCGACACGTTTCCTTACACCTGTTGTCCTCTTCACCTAGCAGCAAATAGGTACCTGGGTGTTAGTCAACTGGTGTGGGTCGCATCCTGGGGACAAGATTAAGGACCCCAATGGAAATAAGTTAGACAGTCCTTGATGACGCACTGACTTTCTTGGGTTATCCTGGGTGGCTAACCCTCCGGGGATTAAAAATCCGAACGAAATCTTATCTCTCTCTCTTAACTGAAGGGAAGACAAGAGCGAATGTAGGCGAAGAGAAAAGGGACGGAGCAAACGGGTGGCGAACAAATAAAGAATGTCTACTAATATCAGTGATCATTCTATAAATGGAAGGATTGTGGAGATCGTGAGAGCGTACATAGTAGCGAAGGCAATGGGCATCACGGTGATCAGAAAAAGATGGAACATTCGCTTCTGCATAGAGGCTCTCAACAGGGAAAGAGCGAAAAGCACCAAGGCATAAACGTAATCCTTGGTGATGGATGGGGTTAAGGCTAGAGAGAATAGCTGGAGAGGCCGCTGAATAAATCTGATCACCATAATCGAGTTTTGATAAACGCGGCTGATGCCAGGCGAAGCAGAGTTCGACGATCAGCTCCCAGGAAAGATGGCAAGGTTTTAAGAAGGTTTAGGCCGCTGTGACAAGTTGCCTTCAGAGAGGTAATGTGAGGTTTCCAGATAACCTACTGGTCAAAGAGAAGCCTAGAAACCTGACTATCACGTTCGGGATACGGGACCATAGAGATACAAAGATGATCTGAATGACAGAGCATCTAGTAAAGTAATTGGAGAGTTTTGGTACTGGAAAATTTAAACCCTGTGTGGTGGCCCAAGTGGAAACACGGTCGACCACGATGCTGGAGAGAAACTGCAATGAGATGACAGTCAGCGCCTGCACAAAGCAATAGCGAAGTCAACACATAGAGTAATGACCAATATTGGGTGAAGAACATGAGGCCAAATCATTTATAAGCAAGAGAAAAAGTGTTGTGCTCAAACACATCCATGAGGACACCTTCAGCTTGGACGAAGTCCGGGAAAGCACATTATTGACTCGAACAACGGAAGTGTCCTGTCAGTTAAAAAGTCTTAAGGAAGGATGGTAGATATGCCTCGGCCTAAGGATGGCTTGGGCCAAAATATATACCTCCAAGTTGTGTCATATGCTCTTCTCAAGGTCAAAAATATGGCAATAAACATGGTGATTATTTGCAAAGGCATACGAACAACGTATCCAGCATAGAAGGGGTCTAGATAGAACGGGCCTTCGAAAGCTATTTTGACTAGCGTAGAGACTGTTGGTCTCTAAATACCACATTAAACGTCGATTTACCAGACGTTCCATCACTGCAACTGCACTAGTAAGAGTGAGGGACATAGTGGGAGGCATCATGTCCTGTAGTACCGGCTTGCGAAGGGAAACAATGGCAGATTTCCACCCAGCTGGGGAAGAACTCCTGTGCCAAAATAAGACTGAAGGGTGTAAGAGGCTACAAGGCTGACTGATGTAAAGTTGTAACAAGAATATGAATGCGTCAGAGGCCCAGCTGCCGATGATCGGCAGCTGAGAGGTTGTCCTCCAGTTTCATGAAGTGTAAAAGGCACATTATACTGTTCTTCTCTGAGAGAAGAAAAGTCCAAGGTACTAACTCTCTGGCCAGACTTTGGGAAGAAACGAGGGCATAGATGGAGCCCACCGTGAATACGGACCAACAGGGCCAATTTCAATGGCAACGTCAAGAGGGTTTGCTACATCAATACCGGCGACCCGTAGAACAGGAGCCAGGTCAGGAGAGTATTTACCACTCAATTTCCTCACTTTTTTCCAGACTGCACTCATAAGAGGAAGCAGAGGTGATGGTGGAAACAGTCACACCAGCAAGTGCGTTTTAGCATCACAGATGACACGCGAGCGATCCGCACACTTCTGTTTAAAATCAAGAAGCCTCTCATTGGTTCTATTGTATCGGTACCTACCCCATGCAGCGCGTTTCAAACGTACTGCACGAGCACAAGCAGGAGACCACCAAGGCACGCACTTCTGAGAATGCTTGCCTGAGGTTTGGGTATAGAATGAGAAGCTGCGGTATAAACTGACGTCGAGAAGAGGTGTAGGAGCTCATCAATGAGGATGAAGAAGGAACCTCACTAAAAGCAGTGAGTTGCGAGTAAAGGTCCCAATTTGCTCGTCAAATTGCCAGCGAGGGCTACGAAAGGTGGTGAATATGAAGAAGTAAGAATGATTGGAAAATGATCGCTGTCATGACAAATCCAGTAGAACAGACCATGTGAAGTCTAGTGAGTGGAGGAAGAGCAGACCGATAGATCGATGCAAGAGAGAGTACGAGTACGAGGATCAAAATGGTTGGGAGTACTCGTATTTAAAACATGGAGGGGGTGAGAGGCGAGAAAAGCCTCAAACTGGATGCCACGCGAGTCACAATGAGACCCCCCCCAGAGGAAAAGGGTGGGCGTTAAAATCACCAAGTAACAGAAGTGGTGGTGGTGGTAAGGATGAAACAAGAAAGGCAAAGTCTTGGATAGAAAATGCTCGAGGAGAGAGATATAAAGAACATTGTAAACCACTTATTCAAGTGGATACGGGCTGCAGTGTAATGCAGCGAGGTATGGACAAATAGTTGACAGTACGGAATATCATTGTGTAGAAGGGCCTTTCATTAAAGGTCCCATCTGAGAAAGGATCCGAAGAATACAATAAATTATAGCCCAAGATAGGTTGGGAAAACAGCCGAGTGTAATTTTGGTTCTTGTAAGCAAACACCAACAGGGGAAAACCTGGAAAGCAACATCTGAAGCTCACCCCGATTACCCCTGAG
This sequence comes from Cherax quadricarinatus, assembly GCF_026875155.1. Lineage (NCBI taxonomy): Eukaryota > Metazoa > Arthropoda > Malacostraca > Decapoda > Parastacidae > Cherax > Cherax quadricarinatus. Next base: position 57,985,967 of record NC_069413.1, read on the forward strand.
GCCGTGGATATTCCACTGTAAATAGGCCATGATTGGCGATGAAGAAAATACCAGGAATCTGTAGGGAAGGGCATCTACGGACTAGAGGGGTTAGAAAAGTCAACATGTGGTGGCATTGGAAGACGTTCAAGCATCGAAGGAACAGAGCGTTGCTGAGAATGGAGTTGTGAAGATGGAGGAGAGGGAAGAGAGGGAAGAGAAGGAACAGGAGGTGAATCAGTGTCCATTGAAGGTTTAGTCTCTGCAATACATTCTGAAATGGCTTCAAGTGCTTCTGAATTCAAAGACGTATGGGAGACCATATTGGAGGTAGAAGGAGGGTGGCGAGTAAAGATTGGGACAGTAATGGACTGTACCAAAGTAGAGGGGATGAAAGAGTGTAGGGGACTGGAGATGAAGTGTAAGGGGGGGGACAGAAGAGGCAGAAACCTGGGAGGTGACAGAAGAGGGAGAAACTTGGGAGGGGACGGGGGTGGAAGGCATAGTACGAGGAGGAGGGTGAACCTCCACACTTGTAATAGGGCCAGAGAGAGGGGGGAAGAACTAGGCACAGACTGGAAAGGTAAAGTGTGGAGGTGGAAGAAGGGAAGGAAGGGGCAAAGAAGATTTGAGCAATGTGGATTTTTTGGACTTCCGAGAAGTAGAGGGGCGATTGGTATAAGGTGTCGTACGAGGTCTTGTCGATACTGGGGCTTGTGAGGAAGGACGCGAAGATGCGAGAACAGACCGAGTTGTAGTCGGGACGTCAGAGCCAAGGACAGCAAAAGGATTAGATGCCGGAGTGGCTATGGGAGGGGTAACAACAGAGGAGGCTGCAGAAGATGGGACCCCAGAAGTGGGGGGATGTTTTGAAACACGGGGTAGTCTCCCTTGGAGGTGGAGATGAGTAACTGCCATAGCATAAGGGAGACCTACCTCTTTGAGGCAACGGATTTCACGTTCATTTAAGTAGACCTGGCAATGGCGGGAGTACGAAGGGCGAGCTTCATTACAATTAAGGCAAGATGGAGGTTGACTGCAAGATGTATTAGAATGGTCGTCGGCACCACAGACTGGGCATTTGGCTATAGATCTGCAATATTTCGCTGGGTGACCAAAACGCCAGCAATTTCTACACTGTTGCAGTGTAGGCATCACATTTCGAACTTGTAACCAATGTCCCGCGACAAACAGGACAGGAGTTCTCGGCTGTCAAGAGTTAATCGAGCCACATTGCAAGGGTAACGTCTCCGCCCACGGGCAGGAAGGACATAAGTGTCTACTTTGAGGATTGGGAGATCCTGGAGTTCCAGCTGTTCAAGAATGTCATTGCCACATGACTGGAAATTCTGTTGGACTATGGTATGGGGCAGAATGACAGTACCACTACAAGAATTGAGAGAAAGATGTTTTTCAATAGTGATAGTAGTAGTATCGATATCCAAAAGGAAAGATCATGAGCTTGGGTAGCATTCTGGACAGTGACGACGCCCATACCACTCGAGAGCATGAAATGAAATACAGTGGACCCCCGCTTAACGATCACCTCCAAATGCGACCAATTATGTAAGTGTATTTATGTAAGTGCGTTTGTACGTGTATGTTTGGGGGTCTGAAATGGACTAATCTACTTCACAATATTCCTTATTGGAAAAAATTCGGTCAGTACTGGCACCTGAACATACTACTGGAATGAAAAAAGTTCGTTAACCGGGGGTCCACTGTATCTCTACCAACATGACGCAGGAGCGCTTTGCCAATACTATGGTCAGAAAGATAGGCAGAAGAAGTCGGTCTCAAAGTAAAGAATTTAGTCCATTGTGTGGTCCGAAACCGAGCATGGATAGGGAGTGCATGACGTGTCTGTCTTTTCCGAGTAGAATGGGAAGGTAACGAAGAAACATCAGGAGATTGACATTGGTGTTTAGGAGTAGGACCGGAGTTGGTCCGGCGTGAAACTGACTGGCGATTCGAAAATTACCGTACCATAGAGGGAGAGGCCGGAAGCATAGTCAAAGGAGAGCAGAGGTCAGACAAATCGAAGGAGTCAGTCGAAGCCCCAGTACCTGAAGCGGGTGAGGAAACAGCACCAGCAAGAGGTACAGGGGCATCAGGAGTGTCCGAAGAGTGGTCTAAAAACAAGACAGGGTCATAATGGGGTGCGGTATCAAGAAGGGGCCTGGGGGTAGTGGGTTCATGGATTGGGTTCTCCATGGTTAGGTTACTCCTTTGCTTTTTAAGAGAAAAAAAAAAAAAAAAGGGGAGAGCAGGGAGGAATAGTTCCCAGGAGGAATGAAAGGGCTGGAAATCTCCCTCCACGCCCAAGAGGACCTCAGCACCGCTAACAGCGCAGATGCAGCATGGAACCCCATGCCATGCCCTACCCTTCATGCCAGTGAACCAGCAATCCGGGATAGCAACCTCACATCTGCCGAGCTACCTCGGTGGACAAAAGAGGGTGGCCGGATATCTGCCACAAAGCATACCTCCTTCGGCCACCACCCCCGGAATCTGAAAGGTGGCTTCCAGAGATGCACCCGTCACCCGAAACACACCCAAAGCTACACTCCAGGATACCAGAGAGGGATCGGGACATCCCCAGGCGATCCAGATTCCACGGCAAACTATGCCACCGCCAAGAACCTCAACGGAATGGGATGGACCCCGGTATTCTTTCCCCTACCTAGGAGCTAGCGCGCCTGTGGGAGAAATCCCGAAGGCCAAGAAGAGGAAGGGCAAAAGGGAGGGGTGGGGAGGAGGAAAGGAAAAAGGGGAGGATGGGATAGGGAGGGGGGATTGGGGGGTAATTAGGTTCGGTCTGAGGAAGGAGACAGACAGGTCTAATTCCTCAGACCAAGAGCCTCTTCACCACAAGGGCTGCCCCCCCCCCTTGAAGAGGCAAAAGTTTTACAAAGACAACTAGTTAAGGAGATCGGCCTAAATGTATCAGGCTGTTGGGGCTTAGGGATAGGCACAATGAGATTATTGGTCCAGGAAGTAGGAAGAACGCCCTCAGTGTAACAGATTATAGTGCCAACAAAGGGTTATCAGGCACGTGCCTTAGAGTTCTGAGAATATCAGGTTATACCATCCTCTCCAGCAGCAGATTATCGACCTTTAGTTTATGCATTATCTAATTCATACTCTATAAAGAGGCAATCACTCATCAATATTTTGGCTCAAAATTAATCAGTTTCAACATTTCTTCAGAAGTACTAAATTTTTTCTAATATGAGATGGAAGGTTTTCATGCCTGGATGTTTTGGACCAGTCATTTATGAGGTCATTTGCTTTTTCAAGAGGAAAGGGATGAGCAACATTGCCAGTCTTTTTCCTGGTTATTTTATTTATACAGAACTATATACAAAAGATGAGACAATCAGTCCCTCAGTCTGAGTTGGTGCTCATAACCTACTTCAAGACTGAGGGACTATACCCTTTTTGTATATTATTCTACCATCTTCCATTTATGTCCTTCAGTGTCTCCCTAAGTGTCTCACTAGTGTCGACTAAATAACGTAAGCATATTATAACCAAATAAAGCCCTAAACAGACAAGGGTCATGCAGCACTGTCGGGCATAAAATAGTGCAGGGGCTATAAACAGTTAGGTGTTGAGGGGATCAGAGGGGTGGAAAGGGCTTGAAGGGACGCTAGAGGCTGTCAAGTTTCTATAGCAAAGCAGTTGCTAACAGAAGTCAAAAAGTGATCATAAGGCAAAGACATGGCCATCTGCAAGAAGGGAAGGCAAAAAAAGGTAAGAGGTAGGTCGGCGGCATTGGTGAAGGTAAATCCTGCGAGCTCGCTGGTAAACTGGACAATCCACAAGCAAGTGGAAAATCGAAAGAGGGATCAGAAGCCTCAGAGGTAAATAGGGTGTTCCGTGAGATACCCCATGGGTAAGGAGGGTATGGGCGATGCGGAGACAGGAGAGCGCAGTCTCCCGAGTACAGCAACGGTGGTAAGATTGCCACAAAACCTAAACACTGTTTAATAGAGTGCAATTTCTTATGGTGCATGCCCAACCCCAGTTGTTGCCAACGGCCGTAAAGATAGGCAGAGATGACCAAGATAATCATTGAACGGAATACCTATCGGAAACAGGCGGATTTCTGCTGCACTGACAGCGCAGCAGCATCCGCCTGTGCATTGACCTGCACATCAGTGTCCAGGGACCCAGCAGAAAACTTTTTGCTAGCCACACGATACAAGCTGAATATGAAAGACCAATGTATGAGGGGAATCCAATCGTTTAATGGCCTGTAAAGCGCTGAGGGAATCAAATGATCACAATAGAAGGCCAAGAAACCAAGGTGCATAATGGATCCAGTGATTGGGCTCCAAAGTTTTGATAGCGGAAAAAGTTTCAGAATGAACCATTCACACACTTCTGTAATTACAAAGTTGTTAATGCAAATAGCTTTATTTACAGTGAGCAAAGTCAGGGTATTTACAGAAGTTCGTGATATACGACTGGATAAAGTACTTAGACGTATCTAATGTTAGGGATTTGTCTCTGAATTCATTCATTTAATCTCATTCCAGCACAATGCTGCAAGGTGCGACAATAGTCCATCTGGCAAAGCTTACACGTAGTTTGGTCTACATCCGGTGATTTAACCTCCCAAAAACGTTTGTAACCCAGGCGAAGCCGAGCAGTAATGACATACAAGTGCTTTTGTTGGATGGACCAGAGAAGTTAACTCCTGCACGATTGAATGAGATGGACGGACTGGTGTCAGTCTCCAAGAAAGTTAAAGTTCAGTTCTTTTCGTATTATTCTCAAATCTAACTCACAAGCCAAGACTAAACTCTCGTCGAGTGCATACAGCTTAACTAGTTTATCTGTTCTATCATGCATCTAAAAACTTGTGATAGGGCAGTGAATGATAGCGAAGTCATTCTCTCTAGTACAAAACCAGAGAAATTTGTGTATAGTATTATTGGGGTAACTAGAGAAATTCCTTTGGCAAGCTTTCAGTCAAGGACGTATTGCACGAGAAGGGGAGTGTTGCTGTTGTATATTCTACTGCAACAATGAACTTACACAATACAAGACGTTTGTATTATGGGGAAACTACACTTTCACAACTCCAGTTGAACACTTAAACAGTGGACGGGTATAAATAAGTGTCCATCTGACCACCCACCCAAAACACCGACACCATACACACATTATGGAGTACCCTCAACGGTTTTATAATATTTCTACAAGTGCTTGGGTGTTGACGTGAGATCCATGTCTGTTCCATGTGGAAGCTTTCCAAAGTTAAGTTTTAAAGTTATGTTCTGCGTTACGCTAGTCGATAAAAAGACTTAAGGCTGTTCTGTGAAGAGTGAGGAAAATACAAAATAATTCGTCACTACATGTTAAAATTAAATAATCATTAATTTTAACATTTTCAGTAAAACACTTTTCGCTTTCAATACCCATACCACCCCACGTTACCTCTGAGCTATAAAGAAAATAACTGTACCAAGTATTAAGAATGCAAAGTTCATTGTGGCCCGGTGGCCTGGTGGCTAAAGCTCCCGCTTCACACACGGAGGGCCCGGGTTCGATTCCCGGCGGGTGGAAACATTCGACACTTTTCCTTACACCTGTTGTCCTGTTCACCTAGCAGCAAATAGGTACCTGGGTGTTAGTCGACTGGTGTGGGTCGCATCCTGGGGGACAAGATTAAGGACCCCAATGGAAATAAGTTAGTCCTCGATGACGCACTGAAGAAATTTCTTGGGTTATCCTGGGTGGCTAACCCTCCGGGGTTAAAAATCCGAACGAAATCTTATTATGTGTATCAAGTTTAAGGTATACAAATACAGTTATAGGTTATAACTAGCACATGTAGAGAACCTACGATAAATCAAAGAAGTGAAAGTGAATACAATAAAGTTTTTTCCGTATTACTCAAACCGCCAAGTTAATATGACAAGTTCAAAATTTGTTTTATGATTATGGGGTAAAGTATAGTCTTTAATGGTTTTTATACCTTAAGTGTCTTGTATAATTAAAATAATTGCCAGTCTTTAGTAATGTTTAAACTTAACTGCTCTGTATAAATATGACCTTTCAACATTATCTAAAAGTTGAAGCCATTTATTATATAAAAAATGGCTTTTTAAATAGTTGTATTGTACGAGTGTCACCTTAATTATTACAAAGTTATTCTGTCTACTCAAAATTACTTCTGAAAACTGTCTCCAAGTGTTTAATGCTGACGAGATCAAGTTAGGTTGGAGCGCATGTCGACCAAACCTTTCATTAGAGAAAAAGTTAAAGGCAGCCAAGTATTTCTTTAACATATGCACGAATCCAGTACAGGATTTTAAGTGCAAGGTTATGCTAATTATTATGCCATCGAATAAGGCATCATGGACAACTCTGCCCCTGTTAAAAAATTAAATTTTTATTCATGCCAAAGGAGATTTAAACTTTTGACGTTTTAGACTCCGGAAAGGTAAAGGCGCGAAGCTTTTTTTTTTTTTTTTTTTTTTTTTTTTGGACCTAGATTATAATCAAGGGGAAGCGCTAAACCCGGAGGAATATACAGCGCGTGGGGGGGATGTGGAAGGCATTCAGGCTTAATTCGGGGAACTGGAGTACAGATCCAATTTCCTAAATCAAGAGCCCCTCACCAACATAAAGGAACCTTCCTTTAGGGGTTTTGACCTAGAAACATTGCGAGCGAGCAAGAAGAGGACTCTTGAACAGTACGAGGCGACCAGGTAGATACGTCAGAGTCCAGGGCTGCAAAAGACATACAGAGGTGACGAAGCTGTGACCACAGGGAAAGATTGGAAGTAGGTGGGGAAGTAATGAAAACTGCAGTCAACCCTCTTTACCTCCCCCCTCTCGCATATAATGTTTTAATTTATCTGCCACATTTGATCATACAATGTAATATTGACAAGGTAATCAAAGGACCCCAATGAAAATAAGTATTTTTTTTTTTGGGGGGGGGGGTTATCGTAGATTCTGTACACCTGCTGCTATGCATGATAATCTATAACTGTATACCTAAATAAAAAAGCAAATTTACAATTTAGGTCAGGTCGGACCTTAGTCCGAAAGTTTTCCTTGCCAGTGGAGAGTAAAGATTTTTTTTCCCTTAAATACGATACAGTCACCATTTAATTAAGGCAAGCGAGTAGTGCTGCATATTACAAAAAATTAGGACCGCCAATTATTAAACAGAGGGAAGATTTTAACCCGTAGAGGAAGGGTCAGATTGCAACTGTGGGAAGGAGTACGCGCTTCGAAGTTACTTGGTCCAAAGGTGAAAAGTTCCTTAAATCAGCTGTTGAATATCAACTTCATCCCTTTAGAGAAAGGAGTACTTCAAGGAAAGGTTTAAAGTGCGATGAACTTTATTTTCGAAAGACATTCAATTTTTCTTAAATTGAAGATCAATCCACAACATGGCTGACTAATAACCTTACATGCACTATAGCTGACAAGTTAGTCTGAAGACCGTTTAAGTCTATGAATGTGTAGTTTAACGGAGTCTAGCTGCTCCATAGCCTTCTCCATGTCTGCTGTCACAGACCTACTGGAAGTCTCTCTCCTCTTACGGTCTTGACCCATCTTCGCGACGAGCTCCTCTAATGGTTGAACATCCACGAGCCTTAAGATTTCTCTGGCAGCTTCGTAATTATTCAGTTCTTCCATGAATGGCATAAAAGGTGGGGGTAGCAATGTTATTCCGTGAAACATACGAGCGTCTTTAAACATTTCATCACTAGAAGTCACAAGATTGAGAAATGTCAAAATTGTCAGCGTCACTATCATCCTGCTAACACCTGCAAGGAAAAATAACTAGTAAGAAGTTAAAATTAACCTTTAACAAATAAAGAATTTAACATTTACTAAAAATACAGGAAGAGCCGGACAATTTTATATTCATGGGTGTAGTGTTATGCCTGTGGGAAGTAGGCATCCGAGAAGTTTCATCCAAGGAAAGGGATCAAATTTTCCAATTCTCCAAGAGCCCCTCAACGGCATCAAGGAGGAAGATTTCTTTAGTTTCCCCTCCCCCGACTCCTACCATTTCTTAGATAAAAGACCTCAATTATTATTATAATAAAGGGGGAAGCGCTAAACCCGGAGGATTATACAGCGCCTGGGGGGTGGATGTGGAAGGCATTCAGGCTTAATTCGGGGAACTGGAGCACAGATCCAATTCCTTAAATCAAGAGCCCCTCACCAACATCAAGGAACCTTCCTTGAGGGGAAAAAAATGACCTCAAAAGGTTACGAAAATAGAGGACCTTGCTTCTCTCACCACGATATTTAACATTTAACGTTAATTTGATCTTTACATTTAAAGGATCTCAAATCCATACAATCTCAGTAAGATTCTCATGCCTTCACAAGCTTAGATTTTCCTTCGCTTTAGACGAGAGTATAAACGCAGTTATGAAAATACTACCAGCAATGCCGTTGAGTAACCTTTTCTTCAAGTACCTGCAGAAGTAGCTAACATCAGAAGACATGCTGTCGAAGAAGTAACATCTGCGTAATGTACAGATCATGCTTAGGGTACAACCATGATCTGTATAGGAGAATCAAGGAGGAAGTTCAACAGCTAGGACAAATTCGTGCAACAGACACCAAAAGTGGCCGTTACCGTTAAAGAGGGACACTTCATGAACTGGAACAATAAGATTTACAGATAATCCAGCATATATAAGCGCCGCCGTATCGAAGCTTTCATTGCCATCAACACCATTGAACAAAGCTGGCAAGTAAATCTTAACACCCTTGATACTACTCCACGCTGATACCTTGCTGACACGTGATAAAGCCATTACATGACCTGATGCCTCAAGCTGAATTTCACTAGTAACCCGCCTCCCCACTATACATTTTGTGTTCACTTTCGGACTGTCCAAGACGAAGAACCAAGAATTTATTCAATAAAGGATGGCTTAAGTGTATGAACCTTTTCAGCCATACTTTTGTCATTATACTTTTCACTTTCATCTATGTGATGGCGTTTGTAGAACTAATTTGGACCGGTCATTATGCACCTCCCTTGATGCCGCTACCCTAACAAACCTGATTAATAAATGTTCCCCAAACGCTGTATGATATTCTAAGTTTCCCTATCATTATAAAAGTAGTGAAAAAAATATTTACTTTAAACTAACTTTATGTAGAACAAAATATAATACAACATTAGCCGGACTTACACCAGATAACACCACCAGAAGAAGCAGTAAATTATAACACTAACAATGAGGATGTGGGTTAGTTACTGAGCAGTTACTCCCGGTTCACCCACGAAATGAATTACACAGTACTGAGAGTGGTGTGTAGCGCCAGGGGTTACCCACACCTCACACCTCTCGTACACTTGTTACAATCCCTTGCACACCAATAGATGGCGCTAATTGCTTTTTATTTATGCTGATACTTTATCTGTGCGACAGTGTATTAAATGAAAGTAGATACACCCATACGTGAAATGAAAATCACTAGACAATTAAAATGAACTATTACAAAGAGATAACATCGTAAAAATAAATGCATTAGCTGTATAATACGCCATAATAAAGAACAATAATGCTGTTTAATACTTTAATACCGATTGCAATTCACAGCTCGACACGATAGTAAATTATTTTGATTAAATATATTTTTCCACGTAGATCATTTTTGCTCAACTGCTTTTAAAGGAAAAAAAATGACCAGAAATCTTATTAATGAAACTCGGATATATCTGCATTGTGCAGCTGCTCTGATTTATATCACATTTTACAAAATTTTAGCAAGAGATGTGTTTTATTTAACACACGCATCACGTACGATCGTTTTCCTGTCATACTTCGTTGCCCAAAATGAGTTTCACGGACGAGGTAATGAAATGTGTCAGCCTGAGCTGGGAGACTTCAGCAGGTCGAGGAGGATATCGTCAACATTCCACTGTGGGTTCTGTAGTTACAGCAGCAAGACGGGGATGTGGAGAACTGAAAAGCCATTTCTTCTCTGATGAATTAAATCATTGCTACAACATGCGAGCACATTTCTTAGAAATTACAGTATTCATCCAGGATTCAGCATACTCGCATTTTTTTTTTCTGGAAACATCACATAACTGTCTGCATTTGTATAAACGATAAGTTTCAATTGAACATTAAAATGGTATGAAATACCGACAGATTGTTAGGTAAGACCTGCCCTCCCAAAGCAACCTACGTCTCACCTCCTGGCACTATATAAAGGCCCCATTCTGTCACTTCAACTTCATAATGTTTCAGACAACGGAACAATGCTCTTCTCCAGACTGAGGGACTGACCACCTCAAAACTTTAAGGGTGATGGACTGATTACATCGTCTTCAAGTATCTTCTGCTTCTATCAACCTTTCTGTACTCGACTGAAGAAGCCTACTGTGTAGGCGAAACGTTTCGAAATAAAGATACCTAACTGTTGCATATGTGTCTTACCTAACAAGTTTCAATTGACACATATTTTAGGAATTTAAGCATGTTTGGCTGACCGTATCCAGTTTACTTTAAGGACCGGTGCTTACGACTTCTGGTATTAGAGGCAGCTATGCCCCTGCGGAGTTTTACAGCGCCATGAATATAGTAATAATGTTAATAATCTACATCTTTCAAGCATACAGTACATAGCAAGAAGAATCAGCATAGAATAGGCAGGAAAACCCACTGCACCGCTTGACTCTTATCCTTCAACATTTATGACGTTAGAAGACACGTGGCTTGCAGTCAGTTTTGGGTATCTGTAGCTCAGTGGTTTAAGGCGTCAGGTTGGGAACTAGCTACACTACCAGAGAGCTGCCAATGTGGGTTTGAACCCTGGTGGCTCTGACAGTTCTTTGCATATACTTTCGCTTGTTTCTGCGAAGGGTATTGAACACACACACACACACACACACACACACACACACGGGGCCAGGAGCTAAGACTCGACCCCTGCAACGACAAATAGGTGAGTACACACACACACACACACACACACATACACACACCACACACACACACACACACACACACGTGTCCAACGGGATATAAGCAATGTGGGTAACTGCGTCACTTTATTTAGTCAGCAGTGACGGCTCGCAATGTACAATGATCCATAAAAATGGTCATCACAATAAGAAAAAAAGTACTTACTGAAAACCATAGCTTTTGTTTGTAGTTACAGTACTGACGATAAAATAGCTTGCCTACACCCTTGAAGGTGTTGATTCCGGTGAAGGATCTTTATATGAAGAATAGCAACTGTTTTTGCATTCTTGAGATCCTGTCTGCTTCTATCTCCCATTCCCAAGGCTTCGTATAATCTCTAAGGGTTTAGCGCTTCCTTGTGCATATTATCTACACTAGATTCTACCCTCTGAAAGAGAATTACGCAATTCAGTGTGTGTGTGTGTGTGTGTGTGTGTGTGTGTGTGTGTGTGTGTGTGTGTGTCTGTGTGTGTGTGTGTGTGTGTGTGTGTGTGTGTGTGTGGTGTGTGGTTGTATGGTGTGTGTGTGTGTTAGTTGTGTGTGTGTGTGTGTGTGTGTGTGTGTGTGTGTGTGTGTGTGTGTGTGTATTCAATACCCTTCGCAAAGTCATGAAGATTGGGGAGGGGCAAAGAAGACCGCAGACAGAGTATAGGCTAGGTGGACAAAGACTACAGACCTCACTCAGGGAGAAAGACCTTGGGGTGACCATAACACCGAGCACGTCACCGGAGTCACACATCAACCAAATAACTGCTGCAGCATACGGGCGCCTGGCAAACCTGAGAATAGCGTTCCGATACCTTAATAAGGAATCGTTCAAGACACTGTACACTGTGTATGTTAGGCCCATACTGGAGTATGCAGCACCAGTCTGGAACCCACACCTGGTCAAGCACGTCAAGAAGTTAGAGAAAGTACAAAGGTTTGCAACAAGGCTAGTCCCAGAGCTCAAGAGAATGTCGTACGAGGAAAGGTTAAGGGAAATCGGACTGACGACACTGGAGGACAGAAGGGTCAGGGGAGACATGATAACGACATACAAGATACTGCGGGGAATAGACAAGGTGGACAGAGATAGGATGTTCCAGAGAGGGGACACAGGAACAAGGGGTCACAACTGGAAGCTGAAGACTCAGACGAGTCACAGGGACGTTAGGAAGTATTTCTTCAGTCATAGAGTCGTCAGGAAGTGGAATAGCCTAGCAAGTGAAGTAGTGGAGGCAGGAACCATACATAGTTTTAAAAAGAGGTATGGTACAGCTCAGGAAGCAGAGAGAGAGAGGACCTAGTAGCGATCAGTGAAGAGGCGGGGCCAGGAGCTGAGTCTCGACCCCTGCAACCACAATTAGGTGAGTACAATTAGGTAAGTACAATTCTGAATTGTCTCCAGCGTCCTTTGTTACATTTAGAATTATGCAGTTAAAAATGTCTACCCGTTTCCACTTTTCTCGTGGAATAAAAAAATAGTGCAAATGTATTTGCATATGCAATTTAACCACAATGAAATAACAACACATTCAAAGGCGCTCTCGTGTTGCATCAGTCACATCCTCAAGGAACTTTACACTCAGCTTCCTTGTCATTGTGAGACTGTATATCTTTTGCTGAGGTAAAATTGCATTTTAAGGTATTACGTCTTATCCTAAATTTTGTCGTATATTTAGATACACGAATATATCAATGCTGAGTCTGTGCCAAGTTTTTTGAGTGTTCACTCATCACTCGTGATTTCTGGTGCTGTTTGCAGTCATCTAGAATATGAAGTCAAGATCTACCTTCGCTCTCCTTTCATGCGTAATCCTAGTAATTCTTGTGTATCCGTATGCTCTTGAACCACCTCATTCGTCTCTCGACCTCCGGGGAGAGAGGTCGCACGCCTAGTAGCTACACCTGCCCTCTGGTGGTGACCTTTAGCAACTGGAAGGCAAAATGGCGTATCGAGTGGGTCAGCGGATCAACACTGTTTGTATACAGCTGGTACGTGGCACGCTCAGTGGCGAAACGATGAATACATTGCTACCCACCATCATCAGAGACGTCTATGGTGTCCCCAACGATGAAGTATATGGTGTAGCCTTAAAGGGATGACCAGAGTATTCCTGAAACTGAATCGTACCGGCGTCTACGACAGACTTGTTGACGAGTACCAGGAGAGGAAGATGACTGTGAACTCGACAGTGGACGTCGTCTTGCACAACGTATCTAGGTACTATACGTAGGTGAAGATGATAAACGTCCCTTTCGAGGCGACTGCGTATAGTATACAGGAGGCTTCAACAGTTATGATAAAGTTCATTCAGCTACGATGGAAGTATGGAAAGATGGGCCATACGAGGGACGACCTGAGGGTTCTTATACCCTCAAAATGACGTTGGCTAGGCCTATACCGTCCTACGTCATGCTAGTGGGTTACAGGACGCAGGTCTTTGTGCACTATGCCGGCCAGAGAAGGACCTGTCGATTATGTAGCTCCTACGACCATATGGCAGCACAGTGTCCTAGGAGGCAGCCTACCAGGGCTCCTGGTACGTTGGCAGTGGAGCAGCGGCCTTGTGAGTTGATGCCGGAATTGGGAGAGGAGGAAGCAGGGACGAGTGGTCGTTGGAGTGAAGAGGTTGATCGGGAAGTACCGACGGTCGGTACCTGTGTTACACTCCCGGTAGGCTAGGGAGAGCAGACAGGACCGTCGGGGGCTCCATCAGGAAGGAGCGATGTTCCTCATGAAGATTTACTGGAGGACGTGTTGAGAGGTTTTTTGGACGGATCGGGGACCTCCGCCTTAAGTGCTGCCGAGGCTGATGTGAGGGAGGAACAGCAGTCTGTGGTACAAACATTGTGTGGAACTCGCTTAGAGAAAGTGGTGGAGGTGGAGGTCCATCAGGAGAATTTGTCAGGCGAAGACGTGTGTGGGTAGTGGATCTAGAAAAAGGCCGGCTGGCACGGTTGAGGCCGAGGAGGTACTCACGCCGGGGCAGAGGCCGGGCAAAAAAGCTTGGGCAAAGGATGAGGAGTTGCTGGACCGAAAGGATCTAGTGGATCCTGATTTATGTAGTGAAAGGGTAAAAGGTGGGGAGGGAGCCAGGGAAAAGTCTGGTGAGGCGTCGGGTCGACGCACAGGAAAAGGTATGGTAGGCAAGCCACAGAGGCATAGAGGGAAGCCACCGTTCTTATAACTTTCAGGTGTGTCACTCTAAATGTGAATGGTCTCAAGACTGAGGTCAAAACTGTGTGGTTAGTATGGTTCTTACGTAGGTTCCAGGTGGAAGTGTGTTTCTTGCAGGAACACAATCATAAGATTGGTAGTGAGTTGTTGTTGCATGGGTATAAGTTGTACGTTAGTTGTGCTTGGCAGTTGAAAGGGGGGGTGGCGATAGCGATAAAGGAGACCAGCCCCTTGCGTGTCACGGGTTGGGAGGAGGCAGGGGGGAGGGTTGTGTGGGTAGATGGTGCATGGGGTGATAGAAGGGCATGTTTCATAGGAGTGTATGTGCCGGCGTCGAGCAATACACGGGTAAAAGCGGATTTTGTGAGGGAAGACTTATTGTACCATCTGCGGGGATTGCCTGCCATCACGATTATTGGTGGGGATTGGAATTGTGTAATTCGGGGCCAGGATGTTGAACCGAGAGGGGCGGGTTGTGTATTAAGTGTTCTGAGGGATGTGTTGAGGGACGTGGGTGTCGTAGATGTTGCAGGGGAAGGAGGTTATATGGTGGAGCACACGTTCGTTCGCAGGGGGTATGCTGCAAGGCTAGACAGGATTTACGTCATGCAGGGATTGGAGGTCGGGAGGGTGCAGACTTTTGATATGGGTTTCTCGGACCATAGGGCAGTGATAGTGGATCTGTGGTGAGAAGGTGCCGTGCATATTTGCATATTTACCCCGGCTATTGGAAGTTGAATGTGCGGCTGCTCAGGGGGAAGGGGGGGAACGGGTTTTGAGGAGTGGTGAAATGGGTTTTGGGGAGCTAGGGATCGGGCTATGGAGCTTGTAGAATGGTGGGAGTTGCGGGCGAAACCTGGGATCGCGAATTTTTATAGGGTCAAGGGACGTGAGGAAGCGAGATGGAGATATGGTTTGCAGAATTATTTGGAGGGACAGTTGCAGGCATGTTACAGGAGGGGGGGAGGGGAGGGGGAAGATATAGCACTGCTTCGAGGTAGGATTGAGGAGATTCATAATGAACGTTTTGACATGGTACGTTTTTGTTCAGGGTTGGACGATGTGTTGTGGGGGGATAAACCGACTGGGTATGTGTTGCGTAAGTTTAGGGAGCGTAAGAGAGTGACCACATTATTGCAGTTAGAGACTAGTGCGGGGGTGGGGGATTACCCGGAAGGTGCGATCCTCATCTCCACTGAGAGTATGAGCATTTATGCAGATGAATGGTTCAGGAGAAAATGGAGAGTGTGGGAGGTGGGGCACCTGGCAGGCGTCTTTCGGTAGGGAGGGTTCATAATGCTATAGGCGAAAAGGATAGGGTGGGGTTGGAGGCTGATATTAGTGAGGCTGAGGTGGCGGACGTGGTCTTCAGCATGCACATGGGTAAGGCGCCAGGCATTGACGGTTTGCCTATTGATTTTTATAGGGCTCATTGGGGTTGCATGAGGCATTGTTTGGTTGGGGTTTTGAAAAATATGCTAGATGGGCGGAGAATGGGTGAGTCACAACGTACAGGCATAGTAGTATTAGTACCAAAGAAGGAAGGGGCGCGGGCGCTGAGTGCTTTCCGGGCAATTTCCATAATGTGTGCAGACTATAAGGTGTTCGCAAAGATTCTAGGGAATAGAATGAAGGCGGTTCTCGGATCGCTTTTACACGGAGGTCAGTTTGGGATTCCAGGGAGGAGTATGCGGGATGGACACGGGCGCATAAGGGATTTCTTAGAGGGCTGTGGAGGGGGGGGGGTTCTAGGGGTGGATTGGGAGAATGCGTATGATTGTGTGGACAGGGTGTTTTTGCATGAGAGTTTGTGTGATTTGGGTTTTGGTGCCAAGGTGGTAGGATGGATGGATGCATTGTATGCGGGGGCGATGATGCGTGTGCAGGTGAACGGTAGGTTGGGTTCTGGGATTTGTATGGAGAGGGGTTTGCGGCAGGGTTGCCCGCTTTCACAGCTATTATTTGCTTGTGTACAGAACCCATTTTATGAGCTTGTAGACCGAGAGTTGTGTGGGGAGGGGGTTGAGGGGAATGACGAGGGGGTTGTGGGTTACGTTGATGATACGACGATCTTACTTAGTGGAAGGGAGGATTTTTCAAGGGTGGGTAGAGTCATCGAGAAGTTTGGGGCCGTAACAGGAATGAGGGTAAACAAAAGCAAGTCGATGTTGTTAGAGGTGGGCACCTGGGTAGGCGGGAGATCGGGTCAGGGGTTTGGATGGAATGTGGTGGAACGGATTAAGATTTGTGGGATTTGGTACACAGCGGACAGGCAGGAGAGTAGAAAGATTAATTCAGAGGCAGTTTTTTTTTTATATTTTATTTAAAACGGTGAGATACACAATGATAAATGTATATTAAAAACACACAAAAGAAAGTGGTTAATTTTACAATAATCTCACACGACCAACGATACCGCACAATATAATGGTAATACACCTTACACACAAACATATTGACAATAGTTTTATACTCAGACACAACACATACATTATTAAAGAACATGTCTAACTATGTTGTATATACAAATGGCAAGCACACATGGGTAAGTATATAGACTGTATAATAAATCATTGTGTTAAAAAACCAACACACATAATAACACACACACACAAGCACACTCATACACACCAACATAAACATAGGTATTAATGAATCGACGACGAAAACATCCAAATATAACAAATACGATGTGTTATTTTACATCTCAACAAATAATGTAATCAATTACATGTAATATCATATATTACATGTAATAGGAAAACACGTCTGTACAAATACCAATGATTGGTATACAAGAATAAAAAGGCAAAACTTTTAACGTTCTGCACATACAAAATTTTTACATTTTTATTAATGACATCATCACATTGGAGACATACATACAACATTGGAGACATACAACATTGGAGACATACATACAACATTGGAGACATACATACAACATTGGAGACATACAACATTCACAAACACAAGACATTTACACACAATTAAACGCAGCTGACCAGCCCGTAAGATTACCCACTGAACAAACACAAATTATCTCAAATCCTTTAACTCTAACGCTCTATATGCAGACGGGAAATCTTTCTCCCATCTCCCCTCATATACCCAACTGATTTCGACACTTAGTTCTAAGAATTGTTCCCGCTAAAACCCGGATTCTGCTATTACCTTCAACAAGCCTCATAGCCCATGACACATAAATATAATTGGCTACGACATACGACACTGTACGTTGTACGCAGATGTCAACCCCACCCACATCAAAACTCAACTCCCTAAGTACCGACAAACCTCCCCCCCCTACCATTCGTAAAACCCTGCTTAATCACGCACGTACTATACCTAAATCTTCACAGAAATACACAACATGAAACGCCGATTCGTCCTCCCCGCACGCTGAACAACTCCGGTCCTCCTCTACACGCCGATTAGACAACACCTTGGACGGCAGAATCCCATGCAAAAATTTAAAAACCACTTCGCGTACTCGAGGAAGGAGACGTAACTGATGAACCCGCTTCCATATATCACACCACGCGTACATGGGGAACATTCCCGCTCCGCACGTCTCACATGCACAGTAACACACGTAGCATCGTATAGCACCTGATTACATCTGTCCGTCCCCACCACCTGCGCAGGTCACGATACATTTCTGTTAAACCACCATGCCTGTCACCCATTCGGAGAAAACGACGCTTCACATAACAAGCAATGACTCGGTCTCTTAAAGGAACAAGACCTAACCCTCCTTGACGCATTGGTGTCTCTACCACCGCTCTTGTGAGCCAGTCGCACCCTGAGCCCCACAAAAATCTATAAACTCTATTTAAAAGATGTTTGAGATGCCCCTGTATTAGTGGATACAGCGCAGCAACGTGCCAAACTTTACTATAAAGAAGAACATTAATTACTATCGCTCGCTGGTGTAGGGTTAAATGTCGTGGCCTGAGACTATTTATACACCTCAAAACACTATTTACCACCCTCCCCGAATTACATGCCCTCGTCTTATCAACCTCTCTCATGTACTGCATACCACATATGTTAACACAGTCAACCACCGTCCACGTCTCTATACCTACCTCCTCTCTCGCCCAATCTCCCAACTTCATAATCTTTGATTTTTCTTTGTTAACCCGCATTCCTGTTGCCTTACCAAATACATCTACAAGTCTTCCCACAAAACTCAATTGCTCCCTCGTACGTAATAGGACAGTTGTATCATCTACATAACCTACTATGGCAGGTCGATCACTACCCGAACCCCACGACGAATCTACTTCCCTCCCACAAACTGTCCAATAAAAAGGGTCCTGCATGCAAGCAGGACCCTTTTTATTGGACAGTTGTCAAATTGAATAGAGGCATCCCTGTCGAATGCCTCTATTCAATTTGACAAAGTCTCCTAACTTCCCATTAATTTGTACTTGAAACCCAGCACCATTATACAAAGAACGAGCCCACATGATGATCTCATTACCAAAACCCTGCCATCTCATAAACTTTCACAGCACATCCCTTTCTACACTATCAAAAGCAGCTTGCCAGTCTAAAGCCAAAACACCATCCCCGCTCCTCGTTCCGCATTCCTCGACAAACTCCCTGATATTCCCATGACCATCATACATCCACCTACTTGACACGCCAAACTGACCCTTATGTATTACCTTGTCAAACACTTTCTTAATCCTATTCAGTAAAATTTTTGCATATAATTTATAATCACTACACATTAGTGATGATATTGGTTGGTAATCCTTAAGTGATATGGGTATGTCACATTTTTTAACTAACACCAAAACCGCCGTACTCTGAGACAAACCTAAACGTCCCCCCTCCTTCATCGCATTGAGTAAACGTACCAGAAAAGTCCTTATGACCTCCCAATGTTGAATATAAAATTCACACGGAATGCCATCAATACCTGGCGCCTTGCCCTAGCACATTCCCTGCAAAGCCTCCCACACCTCAGCTTCAGTTATAGGCCCACCCATGAGAAAGCGATCATTATCATTCAACTCACATCGTACATTCCACCCCAATTCCCGTATTGCATCCACGCTTACATCTTTATTTAGCATTTTGAGATTAAACAATTTATCAAAATAATAACATTCCTTCAGTTGTTGTTACAACCTGACCCTCACTATACCCTTCAACGCCATCCTGCACCACTAAACTCACGATTTTCGGTTTCGCCTTCCTCCCTTTGTGTCTGACTATGTAAGACACAAGCGGACGGCTTATCACCCCACACAACCTCCTCGACTCCACTCGAAATACGCGCCCCATCAAAAACCGTATTTTTCAGCACCTGGATGTGTTCCTTTAGATTGTCAATCTCGTCCACTGGGTAAATTCCAGATACCACTCCTTGCGCATAACAGTGCTGTAAGGAACCCTCCAGGTACCTCAAAACTCCATACTCCAATCGAGAGGCCTCCTTACCCCGATGTACATAAAAATCCTTAATTCGAGGCTTCATAACCTCGTCCCATTGTCGCACTAAATCACTACCTTCCAAGGAGTCTACTCCCATAGACATCCATAAGTGCGTGAAGTGTCTTATCTTCCGCACTTTGAAGTAAACGAGTATTTAACTTCCAATATCCTTTAAAACGAGTCGGGAGACCTCTCCAGTCGGGCTCTACGAGAACACCGCGATTGTCGGAGAAATACACGTCTAACACACGCACTTTGGTTACAACTACCCGCCGAGACACATACACCCTGTCTAAGCGTGCAGCATAGTCCTTACACACGAAAGTGTGCTCAATCCGTAAGTCACTGCTTCCACTTACATCCACCAACCCCAGCCCAGACAACAAATCACCCAAAATAATTGAACAATAACCCGCTCACCTCGGTTCTACGTCTTTACGGCGCACCACACAGTTTCAGTCGCCACCAACCACTGTTATATCAGGCAGGGATCTCAAATAGTACACAAGAACATCCTTAACAAAAGTATTTTTAACATTAACATCATGTTCAGCTGGCCCATATACTCCTACAAAACCAACCCATTGAGTAGCCCACTCACCTATGACGCGTACCACGCGACCCCCTTCCCCTTCCTCCCAATGTTTCATCACGAACGGGCTGGTCGCTTTTATCAACACTGCCACACCACCTTTCAGACGACTCGAGTGAGCCATATAAACATCATAACCATCTATCGCAAACGAACATCCAACTTTATGCTTATGTTCTTGCACGAAACATATGTCTACTGCAAAGCGATGCAACCACTCATGAACCTGCACTTGCTTTCTGTTATTTTTCATACCATTAACATTTATGGTTATTCACCTAACTTTGCTAACGGTGGCTTTCCTCGAGGGACCACCACACCCTTTTTCCCTTTACGTTGACTAACGCCTAAGGCGCCACCTTTACCTTGTACATTCTCTATTATATTACTCGCTGTCCTGGAACCACGCGACCCCCCACCCGTGGCTTCCGACCACGTCTTCTTCCCAGAACGCTGTCCAGGGGTCAAGACATCGTCGGAGTTGGGCGGGGTAGCCGCACGCCTCCTAGAAACAGCATCCTCAGCTTTATCAGGACCTGTAATGTTCTCCTTGTGAACTTTTACCGCAACAGTATGAACTCTCGAACCTTCTACCTCACTTACGTTAATTAACTGATCGACATCCTTTAACTGTGTTCTCTCCTCATCTGAACACTCCAACGCAGGCACACACGGCACAGAATCATACTCCTGCGACGCTAAAAGGTCGCTCAATGTCGATACAATGTTAGTTTCCATGTCAGCATCCTCTCTTGCTTGAGGGCTCTCACGTCCACCATGTTCTACCACATCATGGTTGATCGTACCAGGTAGTCACGCACGATGACTCCACGAGCATGGCCCGATCCACCTCATCACTCCACGATTTCAGGCGCGGTAAGTCCTCGACTACTTCATCTGCCAGAATCCGACGAGGAGCCTTACCATCCGGACGACGACCACGTCCTGAGGGCGGCTGGCGCTTAACGCATTGTGCAGCAATGTGATCCAATGCGCCGCATAGGCGACAAGTTTGTCTCTGTCCAGGATACGTAATATACACCTGGGTACGGAACTCCTCTAGGTTTATGTACGAAGGTATTGGTTGGCGCAGGGACATTTTCAACGTGAAAGACCCTTCTTGTAAGCCAGCAAAGTGGCCATCAGACCACCGATCCATAGTAACCTGGTGGATCGTCCCATAGTATTTGAAAGCGTCACGTATGTCAACTTCGTTAGCCTCAAAAGGCACGTTTCGCACACGTACCCACGTATAGTATTGTGAAACGTCGTGCAACTTAACTGTGACTGCTGGGGTGACTTGCTTGCTAACATCCTGATACTGGTTGACAATCTGCTCGTAGGTCTTGGTATCACAAAACTTGACGAAAATTCGGGATAGTCCATTTAAGGCAACGCCACACAGGGATTCATGCTGGATGCCATATATATCGCGGATGATCATCGGCACCAACACATTAATCGATGTGCTGGGGATTGTACCCTTTATGAGGTCAATACAAACAGTATTAACTCTCCTTCGAAAGCCAGTCGCCATTGTTGTTGTCGTCGCAAAGCTCCTCCACCAGGTGTCGGGACTGAGGAGAGACAGCTGACGACCGCTCAGCACAGCGTCTGAGCAAAGAATTCAGAGGCAGTTAGGGACAGGGCAGTGGGTAGGCTACGTGGCCTTCGGGCCAGAGATGTTTACGTTGCACCAAAGGGCTGTGATTGTGAATTCGTTGGTATACAGTAAGGTTTGGGGAGCGGCGGCAGTATATCCCTTGAGAAATTGTGATGTAACAGACATCCAGAGGAGGGCATTAAGGTATATATGGGGTTATGGGAGGGCGTGGTTGGGACGTGACGTAGTAATGACTGGGGTGCGTCAGGGGGGATTGGGTTTGTTGGTATTGGGGCCCAGGGTGAGGGCAATATACGTCACGGTGAGATACCTCAGTGAGGGGGGGTCAGGGGGCGGCGTGTGGGGGAGATGATGAGGGACTTTCGTTGTTTGTGGAGTGGGAGGGACCTGGAGGTGTGTGAGGATATGTTGAGGTATATGTTAAGAGTTCGAGATGTGCGTCATTTGCGAATAGGGAGGCTGGTGGGAGTTGAGTATCGTCGGGAGACGCTGCAAGGGGTGGCTGTCTTCCCCACATATGATTGGAGGGTAATATGGGAGGAATTTCGAAAGCTAAGAATGCCTGCAAGGGTGAGAGAAGTGGTCTACAGATTCCTCATGGGGACATTGGCGTCAAAAGAGGTGTTGAGGCAGATGGGACAAGTGAGCGATGCTTCATGTGCGCATTGAGGTGACGTGGAAAATGCTTTCCATGTGGTGTATTTTTGTCCTTTTTTGGAAAATGTAAGGGTGTGGTTGAGGGGTGTTTTTGGATTATTGGGGAAGAAGGGTGGGGGTCCTTAGGGCTTTACTTTTAAACGTGGGAGGAGTGTCTAATGAGGTAGCGAGGGCATTAAGGTATATAATGGTTGATTTTTTGTATGTTTCTTGGGGAATGAGGGAGGTGGGGGGTAATGTCAGGATCAAGGCCTTAGCGGCGAGTTTTTATAGGTCGGTGGGTAGGAATAGGAGCTTATATGGGGGTCAGTGGGTTACTCTTTTTCCGGAGAGTTATCGGGGACTGACTGTGGCACGAATGCTACAGTTGGTGCCGGGGAAGGACAGCAAGGGGTTGGTTTCCGGAGGTGAGTGATGAGTACTTGGAGATGATTGTAGTAAGGAAGAGAGGTGATGGTGGCTGCTCCAGTGGTGTATGTGAGATAACATTATGTAAGGCCTGTCTGTGTGAGGGCCTTTGTGTGTGTGTGTTATTATGTGTGTGTGTGTGTGTGTTGTGTGTGTGTGTGTGTGTGTGTGTGTGTGTGTGTGTGTGTGTGTGTTGTGTGTGTGTGTTTTGTTGCGTGTGGTGTGTGTGTGTGGTGAGTGTCTGTGTGCGTGTCTGTGTGTGAGTCTGTGTGTGTGGGTGGGGGTGTTCTGTTATTGAAATGGGGCTTCTGTGAGAGAGCTGGAGGTTTTTTTTTTTTTGGTAAGACTTTCTTGCTTCTGTGGGTTCGCCAAGGCGTCCTTTCGATACTTTTCAAAGAAGGACCAAACTGAAAATATTTAGGAAGTAATGAGCTAAGAATTATTTGTGTTGTAAAAGATGTGGGGTTTTTGTTTTTGTTGCCCCAGAGCTAATGTTTTGATTCTTATTCTATTTAACTACTGTAGTACGGGCGAGGTGCCTGCGTGCACCAGGCTCCTGTATTTCCTGTATTATGTCAACTTTGTCAATGTTAGATGTTCTGTGTAAGAGAGGGGGCATTGTACATTGCCCTATTCAGTATTCCTTCCTGTTTGGAAGTTAATGAGGTAGGAACGTATATACACACGGATTAAGGGTATATTTCACCTGTTCATACTGTGTACCTTGTGGGTGATGGGAGGAGGCACACATCTTAGAAAATTTTTTCTTATAATTTATCATTTATTCTAGAGTATGAAAAGTTCCATATGATGTGTATTTGGGTTATATGGGGTGTGGGGAGTACGATTTAGTCTCCTCGAAAACATTGTCAGGGGGTTTTAGTTTTCGAGAATCTATGTACTTAACATGTTACTATACAAAACAATTGTATGAGAAATGATTTGGTGTATAATTAATGTTTTGTATATAAAGTTATCATACAAAATATGCATAAAGTGTATAGGTTTTGTTTTGTAGTTTTTTTTTTTTTGTTAAGGAATGCTTGTGTTGGTTCTTCTGTTTCATTCCTAGTTAGGCTTGTTTTCTTCTAAGAGTTGAACCTTTTTTTTGTTAAGTTTTATGTATAACAACATGTAGATTGTATACTGTGTCCTTAAATAAAAAAAAAAGAACCACCATTCACAGGATGGATTATGGGTTCACAATAATCTAGCCGTTTGAGTGGGAAAATCTAGAAATCTAATCTCTCATACGTCTGGGATTAATATGAATTATATGGCTGTATACTTGTACCTATTAGTGCACGTACGAGAATAATTTGAGCATACTTTTGTATATGCAGATTGCAGAATAACCACTGTGAAAAAATAGTGAACTTCCAAGGGCTTTCGTGATTTCTCACGAAAGTGATGGGAAGTTCACTATTTTTTCAAAGTGGTTGTTCCGCATATTGAGATATCACCTGTTTACTGTGATCTTATTGCACTCTAGTATATCTATAGAAGCTGATAATATTCCATTATATTCACATAAACGTGTCAAATATAAGCTGTAATCCTATCCTATCATCGTGTACTTCACAGAACAAATGCTGGATTCATGTAACTATCTCCCAACTGTCTGCTTCTCCTAATCTGTTAATATTTCTGGACATGTTAATATTTCTTAGACATGTGTAGTGATCTTGAATCTCGGGAACGATGACGCCTCAACAAGCTAATTTAATTAAAGTGGCTGTTGTGTAGTTCAGTGAGTCTTAACAGCCTCCTCGACCCCAGACCCTCCAGAGTGATGCTGAAAGATTCCACGTTGATAGGATGAGAGTAGGAGGTAATACCTTCCATAACTACCTACCTGAGGGTTAAGTTCCAACTCCCGGGCTTGTTTTTCCTCCTGCTGCTTTTTCAAGTGGAATCTGAAGTAGCGTGTAAGTCTCGCAATTACTAGATCGAGTCTTCACCACTCCCACTGCCGAATGACTCACACGCTGTTATTGTTTTCCACAATTGAAACAATTCTTCATCCTAATCTTTTTCATTTCTCTTTCGTTCTCATTTTTCTCTTGATGGCTTTCTCCTTTCCCTTTCTCTCCCCCTCTCACGTCGGCTCCATCATCCACAGTGTTTAATAACAATGGAGCTTTCAGAGTGCATTTTCCCCAGGCACAAAGAGGCAAGGTGTGTGTCGATCATTGTGTCATGGCACTGTTTCCTCCCGTCTTCTGCGATACTTGCTCTCTCTCTCTCGTCCGCTCCCTCTTATTTATCTTCCATTCACGCCTCTTGCTTTGTGTTTTTTTTTCTCTCTCTTCGATGTATTATATAGTTATCAAATTGAAGCATCGAAGTGTAATGAAGACTAGTCAGTCAGAAAGGGTAACGCAGGAGGAGAAACACGCACAAGAATAGTTCTTTGTATATTTCTCACTCGGTCTGGATCCCTTACGACCGAGGTTTGATATCCTCTTCGATTAGGTTTTAGATTTTGCCACCGAAGTGGCTAGTTTATTGAGCACCCCATGTCCATCCTGTGGACGGTAGCACAAGAGCATATGGATACACAATAGGCCTAGGAACTAGGCCCCAAAAGGGTTAACAGGTTTATATCTACATATCAACAGTTCACTTATCTATTACAAGCAAATATAAGAAATTTGCTTAGTATATCTGGTATCTTATTTTCATTAATAAGGTATCTTGACGTGTCACATAGGGTATTATACTGTCTGTCTCTGTATATCCTCTTCGACCGATGTGACATCCTGTTGACCGAGGTCTGATATCCTCAGATCCTCCCCGAACAAGGTCGAAATGTACAGACAACTATTTTCCGGATTTTTGTGTGTGTGTGTGTCTATGCTGGTTATTCCTTCTAGATGCCAAATTATATAAAAGATAATTTCATTAGTAAAAATTGTAAATATATCAGCCCATTCTCCACCTGAGACAGTACTAATTTTTTTCTGTGTATATAGTCCCACTGCATTACGCTTGAGTTATTTCTTTACCAGGTGGTGAGCCAAGCACTGTCTTAGGTTTACTGCACTCAGGATGCTACCCACAACAGCTGACTATTACCCAGATACCCATTTACAGGGGTAACAGATGGAAGAAGGCTTGGTTATACGTCTGTGCCCTCCCAGATACTAAACTCGGGCCTTTGGCTGTGAATCGAAGGTGCTGTCGTTAAGTTACGAACTGTCTTACAGCTAAGAGGAGGCTGGAGGCAGTGATGTTGTGATCTATAGACAGTGTTTTGAATGAAGATGCTGAGAATCAAGAAAGTAAAGAAATCAGAAGACGATATGAGGGCATGAAGTATATAGCGGAAAGAGGGGGTTATTGAGATGGTTTGGTCAAGTAGAAAGGATAGATGAGATATATTGATTAGGAGGGTGGATAAATCTAGGGTGGATGAAAGGGTGTTGCGAGAGGTATGACTTGAGAATGTAAGAGGCATGCGTAATAATGAGAGACTGGAGCGAGTGAAAGGAAGTGGTTTTTTGGAGCGACAGAGAAAGAAGAGAGAGAGAGAGAGAGAGAGAGAGAGAGAGAGAAAGAGAGAATGGTTGTATGTAAACATGAGCCGCCTTTCATGGGGGCCAATAGACCTTTTACATTTCCCTTCATTTTTATGTTTTTTAATAGCAATTCCTGCAAGCGCGTGAGCGTAATATCCACAACTAATTACTCATAAAAGCCGCATTACCCGGCGCGATCTGTGTAAATTCCCACGGTGCTGTTGTCCGTCCTGGCCGCGGCGGTGGGGAGAGGGGTGGGGATAAAAAAAATATATTAAATGCTTTATACTTCAAATGCCTTTCTGCGTGGCGCAGAGACTTTCAACCCCTTACCCATTCCACCCCCATCCCTTGCGTCCCCCACCCTCACCCCTTACCTCCGCCTCCATCTCTTCACTCGGTAAAAATCCGTCTTTTTTTTTGGTGGGTGGGTGGGTGAGGGATTGGGGGGGGGCTCTAGTGAATAAAAATGGTTGATAAATCCTTTAAATCAGTTGGTCCTTTAAAAGCGATCTCTCTCTCTCTCTCTCTCTCTCTCTCTTCTCTCTCTCTCTCTCTCTCTCTCTCTCTCTCTCTCTCTCTCTCTCTCTCTCTCTCTCCTGTCAACCAGCTTCTCTCTGCTACATGATCCCCTTCAGCTGGTACTGTAGTTTGTTGAGCCTCACACTAGTGCTATATTCTGTTCAGCCTTTTACTGTTTTCATAGACTGTTGCAGCGTTTTGTTTGACCATTCTACCGTTGTTATAATCTGCTGAATGCATTCTGTGGACTCTCACAGTGTTATCGTAGTCTGTGGATTCTCACAGTGTTACTGTAGTCTGTGGACTCTCACAGTGTTACTGTGGTCTGTGGATTCTCACGGTGTTACTGTAGTCTGTGGACTCTCACAGTGTTATTGTGGTCTGTGGACTCTTACGGTGTTACTGTAGTCTGTGGACTCTCACATTGTTACTGTGGTCTGTGGACTCTCACGGTGTTACTGTAGTCTGTGGACTCTCACGGTGTTACTGTGGTCTGTGGACTCTTACGGTGTTACTGTAGTCTGTGGACTCTCACAGTGTTACTGTGGTCTGTGGACTCTCACAGTGTTACTGTAGTCTGTGGACTCTCACAGTGTTACTGTGGTCTGTGGACTCTCACAGTGTTACTGTGGTCTGTGGACTCTCACAGTGTTACTGTGGTCTGTGGACTCTCACAGTGTTACTGTGGTCTGTGGACTCTCACAGTGTTACTGTGGTCTGTGGACTCTCACAGTGTTACTGTGGTCTGTGGACTCTCACAGTGTTACTGTAGTCTGTGGACTCTCACAGTGTTACTGTGGTCTGTGGACTCTCACAGTGTTACTGGTGGTCTGTGGACTCTCACAGTGTTACTGTGGTCTGTGGACTCTCACAGTGTTACTGTGGTCTGTGGACTCTCACAGTGTTACTGTGGTCTGTGGACTCTCACAGTGTTACTGTGGTCTGTGGACTCTCACGGTGTTACTGTGGTCTGTGGACTCTCACAGTGTTACCGTAGTCTGTGGACTCTCACGGTGTTACTGTGGTCTGTGGACTCTCACGGTGTTACTGTGGTCTGTGGACTCTCACAGTGTACTTTGGTCTGTGGACTCTCACAGTGTTACTGTGGTCTGTGGACTCTCACAGTGTTACTGTGGTCTGTGGACTCTCACGGTGTTACTGTGGTCTGTGGACTCTCACAGTGTTACTTTGGTCTGTGGACTCTCACAGTGTTACTGTGGTCTGTGGACTCTCACAGTGTTACTGTGGTCTGTGGACTCTCACGGTGTTACTGTGGTCTGTGGACTCTCACGGTGTTACTGTGGTCTGTGGACTCTCACGGTGTTACTGTGGTCTGTGGACTCTCACAGTGTTACTGTGGTCTGTGGACTCTCACAGTGTTACTGTGGTCTGTGGACTCTCACAGTGTTACTGTGGTCTGTGGACTCTCATGGTGTTACTGTGGTCTGTGGACTCTCACGGTGTTACTGTGGTCTGTGGACTCTCACGGTGTTACTGTGGTCTGTGGACTCTCACGGTGTTACTGTGGTCTGTGGACTCTCACGGTGTTACTGTGGTCTGTGGACTCTCACAGTGTTACTGTGGTCTGTGGACTCTCACAGTGTTACTGTGGTCTGTGGACTCTCACAGTGTTACTGTGGTCTGTGGACTCTCACAGTGTTACTGTGGTCTGGGGAACTCTCGCAGTGTTTACTTTGGTCTGTGGACTCTCACAGTGTTACTGTGGTCTGTGGACTCTCACGGTGTTACTGTGGTCTGTGGACTCTCACGGTGTTACTGTGATCTGTGGACTCTCACGGTGTTACTGTGGTCTGTGGACTCTCACGGTGTTACTGTAGTCTGTGGACTCTCACGGTGTTACTGTGGTCTGTGGACTCTCACGGTGTTACTGCGGTCTGTGGACTCTCACGGTGTTACTGTAGTCTGTGGACTCTCACGGTGTTACTGTAGTCTGTGGACTCTCACGGTGTTACTGTAGTCTGTGGACTCTCACGGTGTTACTGTAGTCTGTGGACTCTCACGGTGTTACTGTAGTCTGTGGACTCTCACGGTGTTACTGTAGTCTGTGGACTCTCACGATGTTACTGTGGTCTGTGGACTCTCACGGTGTTACTGTAGTCTGTGGACTCTCACGGTGTTACTGTGGTCTGTGGACTCTCACTGGTGTTACTGTGTCTGTGGACTCTCACGGTGTTACTGTAGTCTGTGGACTCTCACGGGGGTTACTGTGGTCTGTGGACTCTCATGGTGTTACTGTAGTCTGTGGACTCTCACGGTGTTACTGTGGTCTGTGGACTCTCACGGTGTTACTGTGGTCTGTGGACTCTCACGGTGTTACTGTGGTCTGTGGACTCTCACAGTGTTACTGTGGTCTGTGGACTCTCACGGTGTTACTGTAGTCTGTGGACTCTCACAGTGTTTACTGTGGTCTGTGGACTCTCAGGTGTTACTGTAGTCTGTGGACTCTCACGGTGTTACTGTGGTCTGTGGACCCCTCACGGTGTTACTGTGGTCTGTGGACTCTCACGGTGTTACTGTGGTCTGTGGACTCTCACAGTGTTACTGTGGTCTGTGGACTCTCACGGTGTTACTGTAGTCTGTGGACTCTCACAGTGTTACTGTGGTCTGTGGACTCTCACGGTGTTACTGTGGTCTGTGGACTCTCACGGTGTTACTGTAGTCTGTGGACTCTCACAGTGTTATGTGGTCTGTGGACTCTCACGGTGTTACTGTAGTCTGTGGACTCTCACAGTGTTACTGTGGTCTGTGGACTCTCACGGTGTTACTGTGGTCTGTGGACTCTCACGGTGTTACTGTAGTCTGTGGACTCTCACAGTGTTACTGTGGTCTGTGGACTCTCATGGTGTTACTGTAGTCTGTGGACTCTCACGGTGTTACTGTGGTCTGTGGACTCTCACAGTGTTACTGTGGTCTGTGGACTCTCACGGTGTTACTGTAGTCTGTGGACTCTCACAGTGTTACTGTGGTCTGTGGACTCTCACGGTGTTACTGTAGTCTGTGGACTCTCACAGTGTTACTGTGGTCTGTGGACTCTCACGGTGTTACTGTGGTCTGTGGACTCTCACGGTGTTACTGTAGTCTGTGGACTCTCACGGTGTTACTGTAGTCTGTGGACTCTCACGGTGTTACTGTAGTCTGTGGACTCTCACGGTGTTACTGTGGTCTGTGGAGATAAACGCTCTCGTTGTATTCTCCTGAAAATACATTTGACTGAAGTTAACATTAATTGAAGCTGACATACGTTAGGTTGAGAAGGACTTAGTCTATATTATTAATAATAATAATTGTGCCCGGAGTAGGTTTAAATATAAGTGAAGTTCGGTTGTTAAAGTTAAGTTTGCTTCACAAAAAATCATAAACACGTTAATTCGCTGAAAATGATTAAGGTACAAAAATAGAAATTTTTAAAATACTATTTTTTTTATGGCAGATCGAAATATACTGCTTCTCGAGTGATGATGATGATGATGATGATGATGATGATGATGATGAATACAGTGTTGAGAAAGAGGCATTGTCGCGGCTTTTACGACAAGGGATAATCACCTCAAGACCTCTGTAAGCTGACAGTGATGGGGGAGTGAGAGAGATCTTAGGCCTTTGGTGGGAAACATTGGACGAGAATAGTACTGAACATGGAGGTAGAGGGTAAAGAAGAAGAAGAAGAGAAAAACAAGAGGAGAGAAGAGAGAGAGAGAGAGAGAGAGAGAGAGAGAGAGAGAGAGAGAGAGAGAGAGAGAGAGAGAGAGAGAGAGAGAGAGAGAGATCTGTCATTTCAGTAGAGCCTTCAACGCAATGGGATGTGGGTGGCCTT
Source organism: Cherax quadricarinatus (assembly GCF_026875155.1). Classification (NCBI taxonomy): domain Eukaryota; kingdom Metazoa; phylum Arthropoda; class Malacostraca; order Decapoda; family Parastacidae; genus Cherax; species Cherax quadricarinatus. The sequence goes on from NC_069413.1 coordinate 58,016,695, forward strand.
ACTGTTATGTACAAGGCCAACATTGTCAAAGTACCACACTTGGCTCCACTTCGAGGACAGAGAGAAGCAAGCCTCTATACCACAAGACGGGCAGAAAGCAGCAACTTCACTCTGGCTGTACCCTTCTCCAGAACATCACTTCATCTGAGATCATTTATCCCCAGGATGACTCGAGTCTGGAACACATTCGTACAGCATTATGATGTCAACGAGATAAAGTCAGATGATCAAATGAAAATGCTGGCCCACAGATGACTCCAACTTCATCCTGTTCCCTACTTGTATGTCTCATAACAATAAAAATGCTTTCAAATGAGCTGATGTAGGTAACAGCTCTTAGCTTGTCAATAAAGTTAGGAATCCTTAACCTGTAAATAGCTTGCCAATAAAGCTAGGGATCCTTAACCTAACCTTGTCAAACCCTGTGTGTGAAGAGAGAGAGAGAGAGAGAGAGAGAGAGAGAAGAGAAGAGAAGAGACTAAAGGAGTGAATAAAATAATAACAGTTACTGATACTTGTGATAGTGTCTCATTTAAAGTACTAAAGTCTTGAACATAAATTCAACTTAGTCTGATATTTCTACGTATCTGATTCTTCGTTACTTTGATGCCATCAAAGGCTCCTGAAAGTCTTCAAATTCTAACTGCAAATGAAAAAAATGATTGTCACTCTGGGATATCGTTTTCCTTTGCCTCGCGTGAGAGTTAATTCGAAAGGAAAAAAATAGCCATTAAAAGGCATTAGTCTAAGCAATTTTTCACTCTGAGTAAATGCTTTAGAATTAGATCTATATATTAATTTTAATGAAATAATCGGAATTTTCCTAAAAAAATGCTCGAGGAATCTCGCAGGATCGAAGTGTTCTGAGAATCAATGTTCACTGAGGCGTTTTTGTTTATCTTGGATGTTGTAAATGTTTGAGGGATACTGCTTGTAAATGTTTCTTGTGTTTCGCATGAATGTTGAAATGTTTGAATGCTTGTTAGTGTTTCCTGTGTCTGGCAAACATCTTGACGTGTCTGAATGATAGTATTTGTCTTCACATGCATGTTGAGGTGCCCGAATGTTAGTGTTTGGTAATATTTACAGTGTCTTACATGCACGTCGAGGTGTTGAATAGGGAAGCTAGAGGAGAAAGACACATAGAAAACAACAACACTCAGAAGTACACTAACTCTTAGCTTCTTTGACAATCTGGTGTAGAGAGGCGGAAAGAGAGAGGGAGGAAGACGCGGAAGCTGTGAGGGGAGAGCGAGGGGAGATGAGCGAAGGGGAGAGGGAGGCGTGGATAGTGAGAAGAGGGAAGGGGAGGAATAGGAAGACCTGGAATTTGAGAGTGGGAAGAAAACAGAGGGAGATGTGGAGGAAGAGAGAGAGAGAGAGAGAGAGAGAGAGAGAGAGAGAGAGAGAGAGAGAGAGAGAGAGAGTGATGACGGTGTACGAGGGGATGAACTCTCCCCTCAGTATTTGTCATACTTCTTGGCTTACGACCCTCCATCACTCTGTTCCCCTTCTCTCTCTCTCTCTCTCTCTCTCTCTCTCTCTCTCTCTCTCTCTCTCTCTCTATACTTACACTATACACACGTGGAAAATATTAAACCTTTCCACTCTAAATATATTCGGGGCAGCTATTTTATTTTGTGTAAACACTGGTTTCTAGTTAACATCAACGCATTAGCCTCGGCAATAAAGAGAAGTGTAGAGACTGAACTTACAAGATTAGTCTTTAAGCTCATTGATTGCTCCAGGGATTAACTTTAAGAGCTGAATGAACTACAGTGTATAACCCAACCAGACATGTCGACGTTGAACTGACGTAGGTAGACAGGAAATGTATCATAAATTGAGCTTTTATTGACATTAGGAAACTGAGCTTTGGAGAGCTCAAATCGTGGAAATCTAAAGCAACAAAAATATTAATATTACAACACGTTATTTGTTCTCAGGAACACCTTGAAGATAACATCATATTGAATTTATAAACCAGATTGTTATATAACACCCCCACCCCTTCCCCGGGGGGCGTTGATACAATCTCTAAGATTGTGAACTGTGGCGGTCTAGAATACTAATCTAATTAAATACTTAGCAGTGATTAGTTAATTTTAAGGCTGCCCGACATGATCTACATAACCAGGGAATTTGTCTCTTGTGCCACCACCACCACTATTACGACTACTACTACTACTACTACTGCTGCTGCTACTACTACTACTACTAATACTACTACTACTAATAATAATAATACTACTGCTACTACTACTACAATTATCTCCACTACCAGCATTACCTCTACCACTATCATCTCCACTTCCATCTTTCTCCCTCCTCCTATATCCCGTCCCTGCCTTCCTCTTGTATATTTACTGGCTCCTTTACCTTCGAGGGTTAGTGTGTAAATAGTCCAAGTCGGACCGAAACGTCGACATAAGTTTCCTTTCCCTGTGTGCGGGCTATCTGCGTAATATCAATTTTTTTTGTGTGTCGATTGTATACTGCAATTTATACGAATAAAGATGATCATTATCATCATCATCTTCGTCACAGGATAAGCAATAACTGCGGAGTCGATCATTTGTTGTTTCAGCCAGTATGACTGCCAGCTGGGTGGTGATCAGAACCAGCTGTGACGGTCATTAAACACACACATACACACACACACATACACACACACATACACCCCCCACACACACACATTACGGAGAACATGCCAAGTGTAACAGCATTAGGAAGAATTTTCAGCTGTCTGTATTGGAACGTTCGGTCCAGGACCGGTCCAATGTAATCAGCTAACTCCCAGTATAGACACTCCAATTTCATTTTTTACAAATGTAACAGCATTCTGAACAGTGTTTTTTTTTACAATATTAATTTAATTAAGCACTAAAACCTGGAGGATCCAATAGTTTCAATACAACCTTCAGTCCAATATGATGCAATGTCACGTCCCCAGAGTTATTATTGTCTGCCTCTGTCAACCCCACACAAGCCCTCTCAACCTTTCATTAAGCTGTTTACTCACAATCAATCGCAACTCTTCAGCCATCTCGCTGCTGTTATGGCGGCCGATATTTGGTGTGTTGTAATAGTGCTTAGGTTGTTATTCTTCATCTGTTAAAAGTGTGGGGGAGGGAGAGGGGGAGGGAGTTGGAAGGAGAGAAGGGGAAAGACAATTACGAGGTAGGGAAGGGGTTATTGAAATTTGGAGGGGAGGGGGTTTGGACGAGAGAGGGAGATGGGGCTTGTGGGGGAGAAGGAAAAGGGAAGTAAGAGGGTTTGGTGGAGAAGGGCGGAGAGAATAAGAGGATGTTGGAGATTTAGAGGGGTGAGGGAGTGTAGGTGAGAGAATAATTTTGGAGGGAGAGGGAAGCGATAATTATTAACTGGTATTGTTTATTCGCTGCTTCTCTACTTTTAGCAAACGAGCCAAAAATCTCTCCTTCTCCACTCAAACATAGAATAGGGTACCATCACGCTGATGTGTCTAATTTATATTAAAAAGAAAAGTACGCCTCCATAACAGCAATTTTTTTTTTTTATCTCTTTTCCGCGACACGAATAATTTTAAGTGAGGTAGATTTTACCACTTTATCGTCAACCTCTTTTTACAGCGTCTGATATTCAACAATAAAGATTAGCGCTCTTGTCTTCAGTGTAAAATTAATTAAACTTTCCAATATGTTTGGCTTTTATAGCCAGTCTTTTTTTTCCTGGGTTTCCCCTGAATAATAAAGAGGATGTGAATAGTGATATTTTATGAGAAAACTTGGCTGCAGGTCCTGGTAATATACAACTCAAGAACAAATTTCTTTTTTTCTTCTTCTTCTTCTTCTTGTGGTCCTTCTGCAGCCAGTCTCTGGTCTGGGTCACCTCGGGTCACCTAGGGTCACGCTGGGTAACCCTGGGACACCACAGGTTACATCAGTATGGTCGTCTACACTGTCTTAGATTTTACACAAATAACCCGCACATAGAAGAGAGAGAGAGAGAGAGGGAGGGAGGGAGGAGGTTATGACGATATTTCGGTCATATTTGGATCATTTACAAGTCATTTGTGTGACTTGTAAATGGTCCAAGTCGGACCGAAACGTCATCATGAGCTTTTCTCTCGCCTGTGTTGTGTATTGTTCCAATCACGGTATTCTGCCTTTTAATTCTTTTGTATCTTAGATTTTGTCGGAATATTGGTAGTCCTTCTCAGCAGCAGCCTTGGCAAAATCATTACAAGTTTGGTGTTTCCCAGTGAATATACTTTTCCATGTAACTTCATGTAGGTCCTCTGCTTTGTATTTTTTTTCTGTGTTGGCCCACAGGATAAGTATGGGTTGCATAATAAAAGTGTTTAACTAAATCTGTGGTAATTGTGTGTTGTCTGTCAGGAGGAATATAATAACAGTCGCCTGACGCCGGTTTTAGTCGTGTGGTGATGACTGTGGAGTTTTAGGTCACGTGACTAAACGCTAACTTACCAGTCCACCCCGTGCGAAACGTATAAGATGTTATTGTACCATTAATAATGTATCCTGTAAACTTGTGTACCATTTTGTACCATGTATGTATTGGCTGTCTTCAAGCAGGCACTGGACAAGCACCTAAAGTCGGTACCTGACCAGCCGGACTGTGGTACGTACGTTGGATTGCGTGCAGCCAGCAGTAACAGCCTGGTTGATCAGGCTCTGATCCACCAGGAGGCCTGGTTACAGACCGGGCCGCGGGGGCGTTGATTCCCGGAACTCTCTCCAGGTAAACTCCAGGACTGCTAGAGTCACCACTCCACCTCACTCTGAGGATACTATCCTCTTATTTCTTCTGTTGATACTCCTGAAACATTGCATAGCTCATGATGACCCACAGAGATGTACGAAAGTACTTGGGCTGAAGATTTCCATCCCCCGTGGCTTGTCTTGCATTGTTGGGATCGCCTGTCTGCGACTGGATTGCAAATATAAGTTCGTATAAGTTCTGTCAAGCACCTTAACTACTGGGAACGCTTGGAAGCACTTGACTTGTACTCGTTGGAAGGCAGGAGGGAGAGATATATCATAATCTACACTTGGAAAATCTTGGAAGGAATGGTCCCAAATCTGCACACAGAAATCACTCCCTACGAAAGTAAAAGACTGGGCAGGCGATGCAAAATGCCGCCAATAAAAAGTAGGGGCGCCATTGGTACACTAAGAGAAAACACCATAAGTGTCCGGGGCCCAAAACTGTTCAACAGCCTCCCATCAAGCATAAGGGGAATTGCCAATAAACCCCTGGCTGCCTTCAAGAGAGAGCTGGACAGATACCTAAAGTCGGTGCCGGATCAGCCGGGCTGTGGCTCGTACGTCGGACTGCGTGCGGCCAGCAGTAACAACCTAGTTGATCAGGCCCTGATCCATCGGGAGGCCTGGTCATGGACCGGGCCGCGGGGGCGTTGATCTCCGGAATAACCTCCAGGTAACCTCCAGGTAACCAGGTATGTCGTGCCGAATAGGCAAAATTGGTCAATTACCAAGAACTCGTTTATTAAAATTAAATTCTTTCTAAAATTTTCTCTTATACGTTTAAAGATATATTTTTTTTTCATTTATGTTAATGCAAAAATTAATAATTTTGTACCAAAAGAACCTTAGAAAACTTACCTAACCTTATTATAACAAGCGTAATTTAATTTAGCCTAATCCAGCTTAATATATTTTAGATAAGTTTACAATAATTTAATAATAAGCAGTGTGTGTGTATGTGTGTGTGTGTGTGTGTGTGTGTGTGTGTGTGTGTGTGTGTGTGTGTGTGTGTGTGTATGTGTGTGTGTGTGTGTATGTACTCACCTATTTGTACTCACCTATTTGTGGTTGCAGGGGTTGAGTCCTAGCTCCTGGCCCCCCTCTTCACCGGTTGCTACTAGGCCCTCTCTCCCCCGCTCCATGAGCTTTATCAAACCTCGTCTTAAAACTGTGTAGGGTTCCTGCCTCCACTACGTCATTTTCTAGGCTATTCCACTGCCTTACAACTCTATGACTGAAGAAATACTTCCTACTATCTCTCTGACTCATTTGTGTCTTCAACTTCCAATTGTGGCCTCTGTTTCTGTGTCCCCTCCCTGGAACATCCTGTCTTTGTCACCTTGTCTATTCCACGCAGTATTTTATATGTCGTTATCATGTCTCCCCTGACCCTCCTGTCCTCCATTTGTGGTCAGGCCGATTTCCCTTAATCTTTCCTCATAGGACATTCCCCTTAGCTCCGGAACTAACCTTGTCGCAAACCTTTGTACTTTCTCTAGTTTCTTGACGTGCTTTATCAAGTGCGGTTCCAAACAGGTGCTGCATACTCCAGTATGGCCTGACATACACGGTGTACAGTGTCTTGAATGATTCCTTACTAAGGTATCGGAATGCTGTTCTCAGGTTTGCCAGGCGCCCATATGCTGCAGCAGTTATCTGATTGATGTGTGCTTCCGGAGACATGCTCGGTGTTATACTCACCCCAAGATCTTTCTCCTTGAGTGAGGTTTGCAGTCTTTGGCCACCTAGCCTATACTCTGTCTGTGGTCTTCTGTGCCCCTCCCCCATCTTCATGACTTTGCATTTGGCAGGATTAAATTCGAGAAGCCATTTGCTGGACCAGGTGTCCAGTCTGTCCAGGTCTCTTTGAAGTCCTGCCTGGTCCTCATCAGATTTAATTCTCCTCATTAACTTCACATCATCTGCAAACAGGGACACTTCTGAGTCTAACCCTTCCGTCATGTCGTTCACATATACCAAAAATAGCACTGGTCCTAGGCCCCGACCCCTGTGGGACCCCGCTCGTCACAGGTGCCCACTGTGATACATCATTACGTACCATGACTCGTTGTTGCCTCCCTGTCAGGTATTCTCTGATCCATTGCAGTGCCCTTCCTGTTATATGCGCCTGATGCTCTAGCTTCTGCCCTAATCTCTTGTGAGGAACTGTGTCAAAGGCCTTCTTGCAGTCCAAAAAGATGCAATCAACCCACCCCTCTCTCTCTTGTCTTACTTCTGTTATTTTATCATAAAATTCCAGAAGGTTTGTGACACAGGATTTGCCTTCCGTGAATCCGTGCTGGTTGGCATTTATACTCCTGTTCCGTTCCAGGTGCTCCACCACTCTCCTCCTGATAATCTTCTCCATAATTTTGCATACTATACACGTCAATGACACAGGTCTATAGTTTAGTGCCTCTTTTCTGTCTCCTTTTTTAAAATGGAACTACATTTGCCGTCTTCCATACCTCAGGTAGTTGCCCAGTTTCCAGGGATGTGTTGAAGATTGTGGTAAGTGGCACGCACAACATATCTGCTCCCTCTCTAAGGACCCACGGGGAGATGTTGTCTGGTCCCATTGCCTTTGAGGTATCGATGTGTGTGTATATGTGTGTGTATATGTGTGTGTATGTGTGTGTGTGTGTGTATGTGTTGTGTGTGTGTGTGTGTGTGTGTGTGTGTGGTGTGTGTGTGTGTGTGTGTGTGTGTGTGTGTGTGTGTGTGTGTGTGTGTGTGTGTGTTTGTATGTGTGCGTGTGTGTATATGTGTATAAAAGATAGGGTGGTAGGGGAAGTGAAAGATCCCGACAGCCTGAAGAAGAACTCTCAGTATTTATCTTTGAAACCTTATTATGTATTTTTCTGTTGGTTCCCAAACACTTGCACCTAGAAGAGGTCCCCATCTATTAAAAAAAACAAAAAGATCACATTTAAGAAAAGACAAACAGTGTAGATTTCACTGTGACAACGATTCACTCTCTATAGAACCTCTATTTTTCCTGAGTTCAAAGGAACACATTTTTTTTTTATATTTTAAAGGCCTGACTCCCTGCTTAATCCTTGTTCCCTCGTCCTTCCTGACACTGGTATGTGCTCTCCCTTCAGCCTCAACCTTGAGTAAGCTGATTTTCGTGATTTTTTGAGGCCTGGTCCCTCTCCCTGGCCGGGTTGCGGGGTATTTGGGTCCTCACATAACATGGGAGAGCATATTTACCTGGGAGATTACCTCCTGTCATAGGGGATTACATGTCGTCCCATAGGGATTATTGCTGTAGGGGATTATTAATTGTTGAAGGAGGGTTTACAAGCACAAGGGTTGTCGTCGATGCTGATGGAGGTTTTGTCATTGATAAGGTGGTATTAGAAGTGAGTGAAGGGGTGTTGGTGGTGAAAGATGCGGTGTTGATGATGAAGGGAGTAGTGTTGATGGCGAGCATGCTGCTATATTTAAAAAAAAAAAGTCTTGAACAGAGTTCCTGATGCGGTGTGAATCTCGACCTGGCGGTGCAATGAAGGAATATAACAAATTACAGCCCATTACCCCATTTTTACACCTCCCTTGATTCATTACACTTCATGAACTACTAGCTAGACTGCAGTCTTGCTGTTTAACATTTTAATACTTATAATTTAATTTCAGCATGTAGACCTTGGTAAGAGACTTGGACAAGCAGAGCCTTGCCTACGACATTCATTGGGTGTTTCAAAACGATGGACCGGATCATGAGATATACTGCTTTGAAACTGGGTTCATCATTTTGAAACACCCTGTATTTCAATAAATAACTCTTATACAAAAATAAAAAAAAGCTTAACATCAAACACAGACCTTAAAAATTTAAGAAAAATAAAGGTTAAGAAGAAGAGTGCATTGAAAAAAAAGTAATAATCGTATAGGCCTTCAGGCACACGTTAATTAAGAATTTGTTATAACATTTACCTTCATTTCACGTTATGTTTGCCCTCCGTTGCCCCCTTTCCCCTAGATAGGGTAATTTACCTCAGGGTAAAGACCCCTTAAAAAGGAGGAAAGACTTGCCTTGTTCCACAGGGTCTAGTGCTCGTTCCAGTCATGTCACTAGTAGGGTTCCACAGGGTCTAGTGCTCGTTCCAGTCATGTCAAGTAGGGTTCCACAGGGTCTAGTGCTCGTTCCAGTCATGTCACTAGTAGGGTTCCACAGGGTCTAGTGCTCGTTCCAGTCATGTCACTAGTAGGGTTCCACAGGGTCTAGTGCTCGTTCCAGTCATGTCACTAGTAGGGTTCCACAGGGTCTAGTGCTCGTTCCAGTCATGTCACTAGTAGGGTTCCACAGGGTCTAGTGCTCGTTCCAGTCATGTCACTAGTAGGGTTCCACAGGGTCTAGTGCTCGTTCCAGTCATGTCACTAGTAGGGTTCCACAGGGTCTAGTGCTCGTTCCAGTCATGTTCACTAGTAGGGTTCCACAGGTCCTAGTTGCATCGTTCACAGTCATGTCACATAGTAGGGTTCACAGTCTAGTGTTCTTCCAGTCATGTCCTATATTCCACAGATCTAGTGTTTCGTTCCTTCATGTCACTAGGGTTCCACAGGTTTAGTGTTTCGTTCCAGTCCATGTCCACTAGTAGTGTTCCCAGGGTCTAGTGCCCGTTCAAGTCAATGCACTAGTAGGGTTCCACAGGGTTTAGTGCTCATTCCAGTCATGTCACTAGTAGGGTTCCACAGGGTCTAGTGCTCGTTCCAGTCATGTCACTAGTAGGGTTCCACAGGGTCTAGTGTTCGTTCCAGTCATGTCACTAGTGGGGTACCACAGGGTCTAGTGCTCGTTCCAGTCATGTCACTAGTAGGGTTCCACAGGGTCTAGTGCTCATTCCAGTCATGTCACTAGTAGGGTTCCACAGGGTCTAGTGCTCATTCCAGTCATGTCACTAGTGGGGTACCACAGGGTCTAGTGCTCATTCCAGTCATGTCACTAGTAGGGTACCACAGGGTCTAGTGCTCATTCCAGTCATGTCACTAGTAGGGTTCCACAGGGTCTAGTGCTCATTCCAGTCATGTCACTAGTGGGGTACCACTGACCCCTGTCAAAAAATCAGTTCACAGAACAGCAACCTGAAAACAAGGGATCTCTGTGAAAAACAAAATATAAAAATAATCACCTTTTCCAAACCATCTGTAAACTGTTCTTATAAAAATATTGTTTATTAGCTTATCGTTACCACTGACGTGATCATTATCATAAGTCAACAACAAATAAATTGTTAAAAGTACATTAATCTTAAGCTAACTTTGAAGTGCCTTCTAGAGCAGTAAGTGGCGGCCTTATCATTTGGGTGCTGCTATGGCATTATATATATATTTTTTTCTCACGAGTTGCGGGTGCCATGCTATGAATTTCCCGGGACCATTACTCAAGGTGACGTGCAGTAGAAAAGTTCCACCTTCCTGGGTGAACATTAATTCTCCAACCACAGTTAAGTGCCGGCCAGGATTTATGGGGGGTAAATCCCTTAGGTTTCTGCATTGGGCTAGGGAGAGGTGCCCCTTCTGCTGTAGTGTGCGTGTGTGTGAGTGTGTGTCTACCTGTTTGTTGTTAAAAGGGTCGAGTCTGGTCATGCGTCCTTACTTGCCGTTGTCTGAGTTCATTCTCTCTTAGGCGTGGGTTACATGCTGGTGCTGTGTACTCCAAGACAGGCCTGACATGCTAATATTAGAGTCTCCAAAAGCACATTCACTCCAGGGGTTACTCGGCTGATGTGTGCCTCTGGTGATATGCTTTGTGTTATGCTCACCCCCAGGTCCTTCTACTTTATTGAGGTTCATAGCCTCAACAGAACAGCGTCGACGGCATATTGTGTGCTTATCAAACCCGAGAGCGTATTTAACAAACGTTAACAAAGAATAATTAAGGATTCTATATACAACTTAATAATAAACATAATGAGTCATGATGAAGGCTTTGATGGGACATTAGCTAGAGTTCGTCACGGCCACGCCTGCGGGAGATTCATCTGTAAAAACTCTTATTTGTAGTCACAATGGGGCCCATGCTAACCTCCTTATAGTGTATAAACATACCTAGTTGGATGAATCTTATTGTAGCCAGCTAGCCCAGAGGTTTACGCCCTGGCCTGGAGTCTGACGACTCACTTGCCATGAGTTCTAACCCCACCCGTATCCTGGTTCGTTTACAATCATGTTATTACGATTTCGTGAGTCATAAACATAATGTCTTAAACAATAAGGCTATGACAAAATACCAAGGAGCATGCAGCACCTGCCTGGAGCCCCCACCTGATCCAACAAACATAGAAACTAGAGAATGACCAAAGATTAACAGCAAGACTAGTATTGTAGCTGAGAGAGGTGATCTATCAACGTGAGCCAGAGAGAAGTGAAACCGACGCTTTTATGGGAAACAAGGACTAGAGGAAACATGATTATGATATGTAACGTTTATACAACACATGTCAGAGCCATCTGGGAGTATGCAGCACCAGCATAGTTCCCTCACCCGAGAAGCTGCAGACAACTCAGAGGAATGCAACGAAACTGGTCTCAGAGCTAAGGAAAACGAAGGATGAATGGAGACATAAAAATGGCGTATGAAATACTCAGAAGACTTGACAAGGTGGACAGGGATAGGCTGTTCGAGAGTCGGGAAATAGGTGCATGAGGGCACATTTTGAAGTTAAAAACAGTTACATGGATGTCAGGAAGTATTTCTTCAATCTGGGAATGGTTAAGAAATGGAATGACCTGAATAACAAAAGAGTAAAGGCAGGATCTATACACAGCTCTAAAAATAGGTAAGATAGCGCTCACGAAGCCAGGAGAGATTGAGCTCAATAACACAGACACACAGACACGCACACACACAGACACACAGACACACACACACACACACACACACACACACACACACACACACACACACACACACACACACACACACACACACACACACACACACACACACACACGAAGAAAGGTTGAGGGAAATCGGCCTGACGACACTGGAGGCCAGGAGGGTCAGGGGTGACATGATAACGACATATAAAATACTGCGCGGAATAGACGAGGTGGACAAAGACGGGATGTTCCAGAGATGGGACATAGACACAAGAGGTCACAATTGGAAGTTGAAGACTCAGATGAATCAAAGGGATGTTAGGAAGTATTTCTTCAGTCATAGAGTAGTCAAGCCGTGGAATAGCCTAGAAAGTGAAGTAGTGGAGGCGGGAACCATACATAGTTTTAAGGCGAGGTATGATAAAGCTCATGGAGCAGGGAGAGAGAGGACCTAGTAGCAATCAGTGAAGAGGCGGGGCCAGGAGCTATGAATCGACCCCTGCAACCACAAATAGGTGAGTACACACACACACACACACACACACACATATACACACAAACACGCACACGGGCAAAGAGAATTCAATGACTCCTTGTACCCTCAGGCGAGGTTAAATAATTTCGAGGTTCGTAGGAGGTGAAGGACTGAGGAAGTAGAGGTGAGGTAGCGAGGGAGAAGTGATAAGAGAGGCTGAAGGTGGAAACAATGTGTTTGGGAAGAATATTTTGCATCTGACTTATCACAAGTTATTAGGAGAGCTCCTTGATAATGCAAAGATCTGAAACTCCATTACTCATTTTACTCTCTCTCTCTCTCTCTCTCTCTCTCTCTCTCTCTCTTCTATATATAATATATATATATATATATATATATATATTTATATATATATATAGGTATGCAAAACAACCACTGTGAAAGAATAGTGAAATTCCAAGTGCTTTCGTGGCTACTCACATTATCATTGTCCCTTGATAATGTAGTAGTCACGAAAGCGCTTGGAATTTCACTATTCTTTCACAGTGGTTGTTTTGCATATTCTGAAATCACCTGTTTACTGTGATCTTAATGCATATATATAGGTAAAACTTGTTATTTTTACTTGTATAGCAACGCTCTTCTTGCCGAATAAGGTAAGCAAAAATTTGTGTATACAATAATTTCGCAAAAATTATTTTGAACCTAACGAAAAAAAATATATATTTCATAGTGTTTGTTTATTATTAAATTACTGTAAACTTATCTAACATATGTTTAGTTGAATTAGGCTAAATTAAATTGCGCTTGTTGTAACAAGTTTGGTAATTTTTAAATTTGTAGTACAAAGATTACATTTTTGCAATAAATAAACGCAAAAAAAATCTTTAATGTATACAAAAATTTTAGAAGACTAATTTTAACGTTTTGTAATGCCTTGCATTCGCAAAAAATAAATATATTTCATATTTTATGATTATATATATATAAATATATTATATATTCGTATATATACTATATTATATATATAATATATATAAATATATATATGTCGTGCGAATTGTAATGGTAACACAGAATCATTATAAATTAAGTCCTTCTGAAATTTTCTTTATACTTTAAAGATAATTTTTTCATTAATATTAATGTAAAAAATTTTAAATTTGCACAAAAAATCTTAGAAAGACTTACTAACTTATATAAAAGAGCAATTTATTTAGCCTAACCACACTAATATATTAGATTTGTTTACAATAATTTAGTATAAACAAACACAATCAAATATATTTTTTCGTTAGGTTCAAATGATTTTGGCGAAATTATTGATACAAAATTTTCACTGTCTATATGCAAGATACGTTATGCTATTAAGCGAGATCCAAGTTACTGCTATTCGCACGACATATGTCTATATATATATATATATATATATATATATGCGTGTGTGTGTAAAATTTTGGATTTTCCTATATTCAACATGTGTTAATTTGAACAATACAATAATTGTGTAAGAAAATGTGATCCTGATTTGACCCTTTGAGAAATTTTAAGTGAAGAGGGGTGTGAAAGAGCCGAAGAGTGATGCGGACAGGAGACACTATATTGAATTTAATGTGTGAACACTGGACTGAGGTGTGCAATGTGATCGGGCGTTCTCGGAGGTCAAACTGGGGTGTTTCGGCCTGAATTTGTAATAGGAACCCGTGTTAATGTCCCCTGCTGAAGAATTGGGACAGGAAATTGGCGGACCTCAAGAACTGCGTGTGGAGGACGGAAAAATAGAGGATTTCAATGAATCCTTCCCAACAACACACCTTAGCTAAGTGGCTAAGGTGTGTTGTCGTAAATCCTAGCTGTTAGGGTATAGTTAGGGTGTATTTCATCAGCATTACGTGTGTTCCAGTAATTAAATGGTAAGTGGTAACACAAATTTCTTTTCCAATAACACTATTGTATTATATGTATTGTATTAATAGTTATATTTTTGTGTATCCAGTAAGTAAACCAAAATAACATACAATCTACATAATTTTAATTTACCAGAGTAGCTGGTTTTAATATTGTGATTATTAATTTAATGTCACGCCTGGCTTTTTGTGGGAGTGGTGAGGAAGCGGGCATCGAAGGAGTTGCAGTTCAGCGACATACGGCGACTAAGTCCCACTTACCTCACCCAAATTACTTGCAGGTAATAATTCAAGTAATACCCTGTAAATCTCATGCAAGTAATTTACTCACATAATAATAATAGTAATAATTTTCACACTATATATATATATATATATATATATATATATAATATATATAATATATATATATATATATATATATATATATATATATATATATATATATATATATATAACCATTTTATCTATTTTTGCTTATCTTTACGTCTGTGCTCTCCACCACATTCGCTTCTCTCTCCATCCTTATCCCTTCCCATCTCATTTCTGTGTTTCGTTCAACCGGTTTCAGAATCTCCATACATTTTTTCCCCGTGTCGGCGATGTCCTGGCCTCGTCTGAAGAGACACTAAACTCCCTCAGTTTATAGCTTCATCAGCATCAAGAGTGACACATCCTGTCTCACTAAGCCCAGGATCATTCATCAGCATCAACAGCATCATCGTAACTCATCACCGTCCCCCCACTATCATCCTCGACTGAGGTAGGTGAAATAACAGGGATGTGTCGAGCAGCCCCGTCTTCAGCGCCTTCAGCGTCCTGATGTATTCATGAGATCGTTGCTTTTCCAGGGTGTAAGCTCCAAGGGCCTGGCTGAAGGTTGTTTGTACCGTCGGAGGGCCGGAGAGAGGGCCAAGGTTACTGGGTAACGAGGTTTAGTTTCGTAGAGGTGACTGGATGGTATAGGAATAGTGTTGTAGAGGTTGTGGAGGTGGAGGTGGTGGAGGTGGTTGTGGTGGGGTTGGTTGTGGTGGTGGTGGAGGTGGGGTAGTGGTGGAAGTGGAGGTGGTGGTGGTGGTGGTGGTGATGATGTTGGTGGAGGTGGTGGTGGAAGTGGTGAGGGTGGTGATGGGGTTGGTTGAGGTGGTGGTGGTGGTGATGGTGTTGGTGAAGGTAGTGGTGGAGTATTTTTTACTTAGGAAAATTTAATATATTAGTTTATTTCTGATCTATTGAAAAAGGTAAAAGAAATGAGCTGCTTCCCTTTTCTATATGAGCTACACGCAATGAGAACAAAAGCTAGCTGTTTCCTGGTGGCTGTGGCGGATGGAGGTTGTGGAGGCGATGGCTATAGTGCCGTTGGTGGTAGTGGTGATAGTGATCAGTATTGGCAGTGGCGGTGATTGTGGTGATAATGGTGATGGTGATAGTTGTGATAGTGGTAGTCTGGGGAACAGTGATGTGGTGGTGATGGTGATAATGGATCGTGAAGTTCCTGGTGTTTGTATCTTGTCAGGAAAAAATTAGTATATAAAAACGGCGCAAATGAATTCTCATAAAGACAATGAAAGATAAGTACGGCATATTTCGGCGTCACATTAAGACCCTCTTCAGAGGTGTCAGTCACACTTCTGCGTTTGTGTGAATATGTTAGAAATTTAATCTTTAAAAAGAATGGTTAGGACTTCAGATTCTTCTCATCCCACAAACTGAAGATGAATATTCAAACAACATTTCGATCTACTCTTGACGAATACTAGAACATGCATAGGAGAAAAAAACGGAAATAAGTTAGAAGAGCTTGAATTGCTAGATTTGGATACCTTTTGAACGAAGGAAGTTTTTTCATCCTAGTAAGAAGGGAATGAGCTCCAGAGAACACACAATGTCACTCTTATGGTCGTCCACAAAGTAGGTTTGTCAGGAAACAGGACAAGTGTTTCCTGAGACTGGTCTTAGTCACATAAGTAACTACCAGCAAGTCGTCTCACACAACTCTCTACTAGGCCGTCACCACCAATTGATCTCACACTCGCATCAACTCTGATCGCTCGCTCCTCAGCTGACCTGTAGAGGCTCATATATTTCTTTGGCATTGATGTAAATGGAGAGTGGTGAACCCGACGCGCTCATTCGTCTGGCGGGATACCTCCCGTGAAGCTGGACTTGGCTGAGCCTCAACGAGTCGTGAGGGAGAGGAAACACGTCAGCTCCGTCCTCAGGCACAAAGCCATTTCTTGGCTCCACCATTTGGCACTTGGAACACTCTCTTGGACGCGAAGAACACCTATTTGCTCAAGGAAATAGGGTGCAGGAGGAGGATCTTTATTATTATTATTATTATTATTAGTTTAATATCTTTATTATGCACCCCATATCCATTCCGTGGGTGGCAGCCAAATATTAGATAGGTACATAATGGGTCCAGGGACTCGGTCGCAAAGTTTTGTTAGCTGAACAAGTTACAAATGTAATGAACTATTTACATGTTTATATCTGGTCACAATTGTCAGTAGTAGTAGTAGTAGTAACAGCAACAGCTGTATGATCAACAGCAACAGCAGTAACAACAGGGTTAGCAGAAGCAGTGACAGGAGGTGGGTTGGCTAAAAAGCAGCCATAGAAGAAGCAGGCAGACGAGGAGGTGGTCCCAGCTGACTCAGTTCCTGGACGGCTGACTGGGAAGACTTGGCATCCTCCATCCTGGTGGCACCTCTCCCTCACTCTTCATCCTCCCTCCATCACTCCTCACCCAGTCTCCGTCAACCCTCATCCTCTCTCCATCGCCCCTCATCCTCTCTCCATCACCCTTCATCCTCCCTTCATCACCCCTCATCCTCCCTCCGTCACCCCTCATCCTCTCTCCATCACCCCTCATCCTTCCTCCATCACCCCTCATCCTCTCTCCATCACCCATCATCCTCTCTCCATCACCCCTCATCCTCTCTCCCACGCCACTCATCCTCTCTCCGTCACCACTCTCTCTCCTTCACTCCTTACCCCTCAACCACCATTAATACCCACCACTACCTCCACCACCACAAACACTACTACTACATTCTACCACCACTACCACAATCCACGACCAACAATCTCCACCTCCAGTCACCATTGCCATTAATAACCACTACCACCTACAACAATAACACCATCAACAACCAACTTCGCTACGACCAAAAAAACTTGGAATAACCACCAGTATCACCACCACCAATGAAACAAAACAAACTAATCGACGGCTTTATTTACCCGCTTCCAGCAACTCCTTTGTTAAATTCTATTTTACCAGTTGTGATCCCCCATTAAAGTCAGTTGCAGTAAACAGTCGTTCGCTCAACCATCGACGTATGAAAAATGATTTGGTCTTCTCACAGACCAGATTAAAAAAAAAAGTTGATCCTGGGACTTACCGTATGATCACGCGACTGGAAATTGGCTCTCGAGGGTGTTACAATCAAAAATAAAAGAACGTGCTTTTGAAGAGAGATTTTTCTCTCTCAGAACTTATACAGATGAACGAGAAAATAGACACACCTGCAGCATCTGGGAATCTTCAGTTTGAAGACGTTTCGCCCGTCCAGTGGCTTCATCAGTGCAATACGGAGATGATACACGAAGGCAGTAGAGGATGGAGTAATCAGTCCCACAGCCTCGAAAAATTATTCACAGAAGGCTGTGGAAGATAAGGTAATCAGTCCCTCAGCCTGACTGTCGGTATCCAGTACTACCGACTTGACTTGATGAGCCTGAAGCATAGGCTGACACGAACTCTTACAGACGGACACACAGAGGATATGATTCAAACCCTGCAAACGAAATTCAGTGCACACACACACACACACACACACACACACACACACACACACACACACACACACACACACACACACACACAGGTACTACAAAATCACCCTTAACAGTTTATTCTGCACTGTCTTCCCTTACTGTCATGGCTGCAGTTGACTTCTGAATGCTTTCCTCGCAAGCGATTTATTTTATTTTTGTATTTCTCCAATTGTTAAACTTTACGCTCCATCGCTAGATGCCGGGACCGTCTTGAACTTCCTATTGGAAGTGAAGGGGCCATGGGCCGCGCGCGCGCGCTGGTCGAAAAGATTCGAAAAAAATATTTAAAATTGAGTTACTCATACCAAAAAAAAAAAAAAAAATTAACAGTCTGGCAACATTATGCAAATTTATTCAGGTACAGGTACACATAACTACAGTTATATAAATTGTTATACATAGCAGCATATATGTAGATGTAATCTTTATCGTCGTAAAAGGTTTCTGAAGAAAATTGTAGACCCTACGACATTTATTGTGATGACGTCACGATTAGTATTTCCCGGGTCATGTAGTAATTTTCTCGACAAATTTTTTTCCGATTGTTTTCATTTTCCGATTTTTTTTTTCACTGTTAGGGACCGTTACAAAGTAGGTAACGCAGTCACTCACACACTGAAGTTCAGGGGTCGATCCCCGGTACGGGTGTAAGCATTAGGATGTCCATGTTCACCTATCAGTGAAACAGGTACCAGGGTGTTAGTTGACTGGTGTAGGTCTAATGTTCATTCCAACAGAAAAAAATAATGAAATCAGACGATAAATAAACAAAACCACTTCACGGCTCCTGGCCCCTGAGTCATGAAGGTGGCTGTCAAGGCCATGGTCACGGTAAAGATTTTTTATTGATGGTTGTGACTCACAGACGATACTATTGACAGCCGATGGCAGAGGAAAGGTAGGAGGTAGAGGGAATGAAGGAATTAAGAAGGAAGGAAGGAAAGAAGGAAGGGAGACAGGGAAGGAAGGAAGTTTTAACATATCAGGTGTTTTCACTAACATAATTCTACCCCACCACAGTTATACACGAACATGTGAATCACGAACCAACACCTGACCCCACCTAATTCACCTAACCTCTTCACTATATATTCAGTGTTGTGCAAGAAAGGTATACAATACCGACAAGATGAAAGTTAAGACACATGTGCAACATGTGTTCTCCCCATGTTCTTTGCAATGGACTGCTAAAACCTACAGTGAGCGAAACGTCTCGTAATTACCCTTAATACTACATTCGTGCTCTACTCTAAAATAGTACAGACATCAGAACTCACCCTTTTATCTAAAATCTTACTAATTATATGTAAGGTTGAAGAATAACCTTTGGATTCCGAGTAGTTTGTTCAACTTAGTTACGAGTGGTCACTGCTGGTCATGTATTTAATTCTCTAATCCTCAACTACAATGACATTCCAGCGTTTTTTAGTGACTTTCCTTGTGTCCTTGATGCTGCATTAGTAGCTTTCCTTGTGTCCTTGACACTTAATCAGTGACTTTCCTTGTGTCCTTGATCCTTCATTAGTGACTTTCCATGTGTCCTTGATACTTCATTAGTGACTTTCCTTGTGTCCTTGATCCTTCATTAGTGACTTTCCATGTGTCCTTGATACTTCATTGGTGACTTTCCTTGTGTCCTTGATCCTTCATTAGCGATTTTCCTTGTGTCCTTGATACTTCATTAGTGACTTTCCTTGTGTCCTTGATTCTACATTAGTGACTTTCCTTGTGTCCTTGATACTTCATTAGTGACTTTCCTTGTGTCCTTGATCCTTCATTAGCTACTTTCCTTGTGTCCTTGATTCTTCATTAGTGGAATTCTTTGTGTCCTTGATCCTTCATTAGTGATTTTCCTTATGTCCTTGATTCTTCATTAGCTATTTTCTTTGTGCCCTTGATACTTCGTTAGTGACTTTCCTTGTGTCCTTGATTCTTCATTAGTGACTTTCCTTGTGTCCTTGATACTTCATTAGTGACTTTCCTTGTGTCCTTGATTCTTCATTAGTAGCTTTCCTTGTGTCCTTGATCTTTCATTAGTGACTTTCCTTGTGTCCTTGATTCTTCATTAGTGGCTTTCCTTGTGTCCTTGATCCTTTATTAGTGACTTTCCTTGTGTCCTTGATTCTTCATTAGTGACTTTCTTTGTGTCCTTGATATTTCATTAGTGACTTTCCTTGTGTCCTTGATTCTTCATTAGTGGCTTTCCTTGTGTCCTTGATTCTTCATTAGTGACTTTCCTTGTGTTCTTGATATTTCATTAGTGACTTTCCTTGTTTCCTTGATTCTTCATTAGTGACTTTCCTTGTGTCCTTGATTCTTCATCAGTGGCTTTCCTTGTGTCATTGATACTTCATTAGTGACTTTTCTTGTGTCCTTGATACTTCATTAGTGATTTTCCTTGTGTTCTTGAACCTTGATTAGTGGCTTTCCTTGTGTCCTTGCTACTTTATTAGTGACTTTCCATGTGTCCTTGATTCTTTATTAGTGGCTTTCCTTGTGTCCTTGATACTTCATTATTGACTTTCCTGGTGTCCTTGATTCTTCATTAGTGACTTTCCTTGTGTCCTTGATTCTTCATTAGTGGCTTTCCTTGTGTACTTAATGAACGGACCACATTCATCCGGCAGTGAAAGAACAGGTAGTCTCAACAGTTGCTTCTTCATCCTTTTTCATCCACTGTTTCGGTCCTTTCTTGCTCATTATTTTCCATTCGTGCAGTTGGTGCCCACTTTCTGGTTATGAGATTGACTATTCGTGTTCTCCTCTCTGATAAGAAGTATCTCTTTACTAGCTTCCTCCTCCTCCAGCGCGATATCGAACGCACAGAGAATCTCCTAAGTAAATCTTTAGTGGACACAGGTCAAACTTTTAAGATAGTAAATGGTTTTGACATAAACAAGAATTAGTTAAAATTAAAAAAAAAATCAATATCTCGAAAGAATAGAATGAAACCTCGAAGCAAAAGATGCAACACAAACGTATGGATTTTTTTTGGGGGGG
This sequence comes from Cherax quadricarinatus, assembly GCF_026875155.1. Classification (NCBI taxonomy): domain Eukaryota; kingdom Metazoa; phylum Arthropoda; class Malacostraca; order Decapoda; family Parastacidae; genus Cherax; species Cherax quadricarinatus. The sequence continues at coordinate 58,037,520 of NC_069413.1, forward strand.
CGAACAGAATTATAACAGCAAGAAACAAGTTATTGCTGATGTTGGAAATGCGAAGACAATACATATCATTTAAAAACCTGCTAAACAAGCATTTTGCATTTATAGGCTTAAACTTGCCCTATGCAGGCAAACTGAAGTCAACGGATTCTTGATTTTTATCCAGCAACTACACGAGGAAACTCAGTTATCAAAGGTGCCAACCACGTTAATAAAAATAGAACAATGATACAATTAGAGTATCGATGGTGTTTGTGGTAGTCACAGCTGGGGTTTGTGTCCACCTGTATCATAATATGCAGAACTACAGCTAGTATTAACTAGAAATAGAACCACTGGTACTCAGACAGCACTGTGAGTGACAGTGTTGTAACACGGGAAGTAACGACAGCAACGGTGCTAGTAAACAGAGGTATGCTAGTGAAAACACGTGCAACTAGTGTGACATTGTTGCAACGTTTCGCTCACTGGGAGCTACCAACATTGTTACAGTAAACAGAGGTAGTTGTAGCCCATGTTGTCCATCCACTTCCATATCCTGTAAACTCCCTGCCATTTTTATTCCCAATATGGTATTATGCATTTTTCCCCTTTTCATGGTGGCACTGTTTGGAGGGAGTGGAGGATGGGAAGAGAGCCTTCTGCCTTTCTATTTTTGCCTGAAACAATTAGCTTATACATGATAGTCTTTCTCTAGACAGATGAAAATAGTTCTTTTCAGTAGATGGCCTCGATGTGGCCTTCGAAGTACTCTGCTGCCTGTCTTTCCCATCTACCCCCATGGACGATCTCTCTCTCTCTCTCTCTAGCAGCTTTACTGATCTCGTTGAGAATACATTAGTTAATAAAGATGGCCAGTGAAACATGCTCTACATTAAGTACACTCAATTTAATTGACACGGCGAAGTAGCTGCCGCTGTGGTCACAGTCGTAGTGGGCGAGGTAGCTGCCACTGTGGTCACAGTCGTAGTGGGCGAGGTAGCTGCCACTGTGGTCACAGTCGTAGTGGGCGAGGTAGCTGCCACTGTGGTCACAGTCGTAGCGGGCGAGGTAGCTGCCACTGTGGTCACAGTCGTAGTGGGCGAGGTAGCTGCCACTGTGGTCACAGTCGTAGTGGGCGAGGTAGCTGCCACTGTAGTCACAGTCGTAGTGGGCGAGGTAGCTGCTACTGTAGTTACGATTATAGTAAGCCACGAAACACCAGCTGGCAGCATAAGCCCCAGGAAGACGGAACACCAGCTGGCAGCATAAGCCCGAGGAAAACGGAACACCAGCTGGCAGCATAAACACCAGGAAGACGGAACACCAGCTGGCAGCGTATACACCAGGAAGACGCAACACCAGCTGGCAGCATAAACACTAGGAAGACGCAACACCAACTGGCTGCATAAGCACCAGGAAGATGGAACACCAGCTGGCAGCATAAACACCAGGAAGACGCAACACCAGCTGGCAGCATATGCACCAGGAAGATGGAACACCAGCTGGCAGCATAAACACCAGGAAGACGCAACACCAGCTGGCAGCATAAACACCAGGAAAACGCAACACCAGCTGGCAGCATAAACATCAGGAAGACGCAACACCAGCTGGCAGCATAAACACCAGGAAGACGCAACACCAGCTGGCAGCATAAACACCAGGAAGACGCAACACCAGCTGGCAGCACAACTTTACCTTTGATATCTTTGACGAGTCCCAATTGTTTTTCTACTCCCGGAGGCCGGCCATGGGCCAGGCTTGTCTGGTGCTTGCCCTGTCAATCAGGCTGTTGCTGTTGGTGGCCCGCAACACCACATATACGTCACAACCTGGTTGATCTGGCACCTGATGAAGATACTTGCCAGTTTTCCCCTTGAAGACGTTTACACTTGTCCCAGCAGTGTTTCTGATATCTTCTGGTAAGATATTGAATAACCTGGGACCACGAATGTTGATTCACTGTTTCCTTATTGTGCTAACTGCACCCCTGCTTTTCACTGAGTCTATCTTGTACTTCCTCCCATATCTATCGCTCCAGTATGTTGTTATGGCAGTGTACAAATTTAGGACAAAGCCCTCAAGCACCTTCCAGGTATATATTATCATGTATCTCTCTCCACCGCTCCAGTTAATGCATATTTAAGACTTCAAGACGTTCCCAATAAATACTTTATTGACTCTGTATGCGGGTCGTAAACGATCTTTATATTTGTTTCCGGTCTGGTATTTCTCTAGCCCAGAACGGGGCCGTCAACACTGAGCAATATTCCAAATGAGGGAGAACTAGCGATTTAAAAAGTGTCACCAGTGGCACTATTTCCTTTGTTTTGAAGGTTCTCATTACCCACTCCGTCATTCTCCTGGCTATAGTGATAAATCTTATTATGTTCTTTGAAAGAAAGGTCAGCTGACATAATTATTCACAATTATTATTCATAATTATTCACGTGTTCGTTTTGTTCTATTTGACCATTCTTTATAAGCAGAGACCACGGAACACCAGCTTTCAGCATAAACACAAGAAACACCAGCAGGTAGCATGAACACCAGGAACACGGAACACCAGTTGGCTGGGATCTCTTGACGAAAGTGCTCGTTCTTCTGCGTCTCCCGCTAGGGTATTCTTAAGAACCTATTAAGAAAATAAGTTTTCCTTTCAAGCGACTTCCAGCGTCTCAGAGTGCCATATTGAAAGTGCCAGCGTCTCAGAGTGCCATACTGAAAGTGCCAGCGTCTCAGAGTGCCATATTGAAAGTGCCAGCATCTCAGAGTGCCATATTGAAGCTTGATTCTGTTGACGTCAAAATAGGCCGTAAGACTCGAGGAGATTTTAAAGTCAAGGAGGGTCTTTGTTGATGCCAAAGTGGTCTTGCAACCAAAGTGGTCTTGCAACCAAAGTGGTCTTGCAACCAAAGTGGTCTTGTAGCCGAAGTGATCTTGCAGCCGAAGTGGTCATTTACATGTCAGCGGAATGTGAGTTTTGACAGGGAGGACGTGAGTAAAAGTATTATTATGAGACAACAGTACAATGGTACAATGCAATGGAATCTTTTATCGGCGATGTTTCGCCCCTCCCCCCCACACACACACTTGACTTTGCTGAGACTGTTTTCCCCACACATTAGGCCTAATCTAGTAGGTTAAAAACAATACACACTGTGTTTGAGAAACGTCGTCAGTGCAAGATTCCAATTAAAATATAACACTAAAACAAATCACCTGCCAGTGCCAGTTGTTCCAGGAATCTTCCCCTTATGTTAGTTCACAAGGCTGAGAATTTGAAGCCGATCGGATGAGGCGTTTTGGCTTTATAAATGAAAGCTTTGGATTTGTGCCTCTTTATCACAAGAAAGACATGTGTGTTTACAGAAGGCTGCATTAGCGTCAGAAAACTTTGCATGAAGGTCTGGCAGGTGACAGATCCAGAAGTTGATGCCTGGAATCAGCACTACAGATACTGTTGAACATAAACGGAGAACCTTCAACCCAGCACACATTCTCTTTCATTTGGAACACCTGACCCATAATACAATAACAGTTCAGGCCTAAAAGACCCATAGGCTGACAGAGTGCTCTTCGCTGCTTGCATTTCAGCACCTGTCGACCATTCTTGCCTTACTCTCTGCGAGTATGTATGTGTAAATTAGTACTCTGTATAATTTGATAATTAGGCAAAACGCAGCTCCAGTAAGAGCTTGTGCTTTATATTATGTCTTTATTATCATGTAAGTTTAAAAATTTTGCACGAAAACAAAGTAAACTCTCTTACGGTGCTAGAATTCTAAGCAATTTTTTCTAAGATTCTCAAAACTTTACTGAGAACAAATTTAGAACATAAGAACATAAGAAAGAAGGAACACTGTTGCAGGCCTACTAGTCCACTTATTTCTTAAACTCTACTATTAGTATAGTAAAGCTTAAGGGAGCTAGTCACTCTCTGCCCTCTACTGTCTCTCTTTGTTTGTTGAACAATTGCTTTGCCTTTACAAACAACTATATTTTGAATATTGTCTACGAAAGTTATCCCTGAGGTATCCTGGTACTATCTGTTGTTTTCAAACCCAGAACTGCAGCTTGATTGTTTCCCACACACACCCATCTATCAGTTTAAAGTCCTAGAAAAGTCAGCAATGGCCCCCTCAATCGAGTTGGCTGATGCAACCGCTCCGGCCCCTGAGAGATGTACCCCATCCCTTGCCATAAAATTTGTTCCAGTTATCAATGAATGGGATTGTACATTCCTTGCAGTATCTGTCTACCCAACAGCTTACACCATTTGCCCTAGATATCCATTCATTGCCCACTTCCCTTCTAGGCAAGATGCTAATTTTATCTATGGCTGACTTATACTTATCCAACAACTCTTGCCTCCTGCCCTTCCTAATATCATTTCCACCAGCACTAAGACAAAAGATGTTCTTGTTCCCATTACCTGACACACTATCCGCCCTGTTGACTGTCATCAACACCAGCACCTGAGAAGCACATTCTCTGTCTAACGTTCCTCTCTCTGTTACAGAAAGCACTGTCCATATATCTTACCTGTGAGTCACCCACAACCAGAATGATCTTTCCTTGATTAACAGAGGAGTTAAGGTACCTTTAACTTAGCTAACCACTGAAGTACACTCATCCTGGAGAACAGAGGCTCGATTTCCTACCTTCAGATCTTCTCTATTAAGCTTCCTTATCTCGATACTTCTACCTTTAGTAGAGACCACATTCCACTTGAAGCAGTTGCCACTCTTCAACTCACTGTTGGTAACCTTTTTCTCCACACCGACTCCACACTTCGTACACTCACTCCCAAATCCATCTAGGCGAATTTTTCAGCCTCCTATTTTCCTCTTGGAGAAGTAGAACCTCCTCCTGCAACACTTTAACCTGGGATTCCAAAACACTACGGCAAGCCATGGTGTTCTATAATGCTCCACACTAATCCCCCAGAGAGCTAGGACAGGATGACCTTTCGTGACCACTGACTTCATCGTACTCTGACCGCTGACCCTATCATCGAGACATTAATTTTCTGATTTTCAGATTCATTGCCATGGAGATATTTCAACAATGAATTTTCACTCTGCCAGCTTGCAACTGCAGAATAAGCCAAGTCAACAATTTCGGATTAATTACCAGGATATATATTGCATTCCACTTGTTTCTCTCCCGTATTAATTTTCCGTATTTGACAGATCACTGTTGTAAGAGAGTTATTACAGAGGTCGCTGAAGCGTGAACTGTATCTTATGTAATTAGTCTAAAAGCTATGCAATTAGATTAGGGGCTGTGGTGTGTGTGTGTGTGTGTGTGTGTGTGTGTGTGTGTGTGTGTGTGTGTGCATTCACCTAATTGTACTCACCTAATTGTGGTTGCAGGGGTCTAATCATAGCTCCTGCCCTCGCCTCGTCACCGGTCGCTACTAGGTCCACTCTTTCCCTGCTCCATGAGCTTTATCATGCCTCTTCTTAAAGCTATGTATGGATCCTGCTTCCACTACATCACTCTCTAGACTGTTCCACTTCTGACAACTCTACGACTGAACAAATACATCCTAACATCCCTGTGACTCATCTGAATCTTCAACTTCCAATTGTGACCCCTTGTTGCTGCGTCCCATCCCTGAAACATTCTGTCCCTATCCACCTTGTCAAATTCTCTCAGTATTTTATATGTCGTTAACATGTTCCCTCTATCCCTCTTATCCTCCAGTGTCGTCAGGTCGACTTCCTTAACCTCTTCTCGTAGGACATATCCCCTAGCTCCGGGACTAGTCTTGTTGCAAACATTTGCAGTTTCTTAATTTCTTGAAGTGCTTGACCAGGTGTGGGTTCCAAATTGGTTCTGCATACTCTAATATGGGCTGACGTACACGGTGTACAGTCTTGAATGATTCCTCATTGAGGTATCGGAACGCTATTCTTAGGTTTGCCAGGTACTCATATGCTGCAGCAGTTATGTGGTTGATATGCGCCTCAGATGTGCTCGGTATTATATTCACTCCAAGATCCTTTCCATTGAAAGAGGCTTGCAGTCTTTGGCCTCCCTAGCCTGTACTCTATCTGCGGTCTTTTTAGCCCTTCCCCAATCTTCATGCCTTTGCACCTAGTGGGGTTAAACTCCAGGAGCCAGTTGCTGGCCCAGGCTTGTAGCCTGTCCGGATATCTTTGTAGTCTTGCCTGATCCTCATCCGATTGAATTCTCCTTATTAGCTTCACATCGTCTGCAAAGAGGGACACTTCTGAATCTAACCCTTCCGTCACATCAGTCTTAGGACTGACCGCCTGTGGAACCCCGTTTGTCACAGGCGCCCACTTTGACACCTCGTCACGTACCATGACTCGTTATTGCCTTCTTGTCCGGTATTCTCTGATCTGTTGCAGTGCCTTTCCTGTTAAACTTGCCTGATTTCTAGCCTTTGCACTAATTCTTGTGTGGAACTGTCGAAAGCCTTATTATAGTTCAAGAAAATGAAATCTACTCACCTCTCTCTCTCTCTCTCTCTCTCTCTCTCTCTCTCTCTCTCTCTCTCTCTCTGTTGTCTTACTTCCGTCACCTTGTAAAACTCCAATAAGTTTGTGACACAGGATTTCCCTTCCCTGAAACCGTGGTGTTTGCCGTGTATAAGACCGTTCCTTTCTAGGTGCTCCACCACTCTTCTCCTGATAATCATCTCCATGACTTTGCGTACTATACATCTCAGTGACACTGGTCTGTAGTTTAATGCTGCACATCCGTCTCCTTTCTTAAAAAAATAGATTACATTTGCTATCTTCCACACCTCAAGTAGTCGCCCTGTCTCGATAGATGTGTTGAAGATTATTGTTAGTTACATACACAGCACCTCTGCTCCTTCAATTAGGAACCACGGAGAGATGTTTTCCGGTCCCACCGCCTTTGAGGTATCTAATTCACTCAGTAGCCTCTTCATCTCCTCCTCGATTGTGTGTATTGTGTCCAGCACTCGTTGGTGTACCCCATCATTCGGGCTTTCTGGAGTCCTTTATGTCTTTACTGAAAATACTTTCCTAAATCTCATGCTGAGCTCCACTTACTTCTCTGTCGTTTCTTGTGATCTCTCCTCCTTCCTTACTTCCTCAGCCTGATTACGTGATCCTTGACTGTTGTTTTCCTCCTGATGTGGCTGTACAACGGCTTCAGGTCAGACTTGGCTTTCGCTGCTATGTCATTTTCATATTACCGCTGGGCCTCCCTCCTTATCTGTGTATATTCGTCATTGGTTCTTCGACAAATCTCCTTATTTTCCTGGGTTCTTTGTCTCCTATACTTTTTCATTTTCTAGCGCACTTAGTTTTGGCTTCTCTACACTCTGGATAAACCAAGGGCTCATTTTGGTTTTCCCATGATTTCTGTTGCCCTTGGGTGCGAACCTCTCTTCTGCCTCCTTGCATTTTGTTATCACGTATTCCATCATTTCATTTAATGAGTTTCCCACCAGTTCTCTTTTTCACTGATTCTCATACAGGAAATTCCTCATGCCTTTGTATTTCCATCTTCTGTAGTTTGGCTTCTCCTGTCCTATTCTTCCTGCTTCCCTCTCTACTTGTAAATCTACTATGTATTCAAAGCTCAGGACCATGTGATCCCTAACTCCAGTGGGACTTTCGTATGTGATGTCCTCAATGTCTGAACTACTCAAGATGAAAATGAAGTCCAGTCTTGTGTGTGTGTGTGTGTGTGTGTTGTGTGTGTGTGTGTGTGTGTGTGTGTGTGTGTGTGTGTACTGTTAAGTCCAGGACTGAATTACTCTCTACACGAGGAGTAATTTGAGGGGTGAAGACAGGTGGACAGGTTTAATAAAGGCTGCCAAAGTTTGTATCAATCACACAAGACAGTGATTCGTGGTACCAGTTGAAAAGATACAATCTTTGAGCAACTGGTGTTGTTTTATTGTCGTTTTTATTACTGTTATTTTTGTTGTTTTATTGTTGTTGTATCATTTTTATATTATTTGCTTCTTTATTATTATTATTATTATTATTATTATTATTATTATTATTATTATTATTACCAGTAATACCTATTGCATTTTTTATCATCTTGCCAATAAATCAGTGTATGCATATATATATGTATATATATATATATATATATATATATATATATATATATATATATATATATATATATATATATATATATATATATATATATGTCGTGCCGAATAGGCAGAACTTGCGATCTTGGTTAAATAGCAACGCTCATTTTGCCATATAGGACAAGCAAAAATTTATGTATGCAATAATTTCGCGAAATCATTCTGAACCTAACGAAAAAAAATATATTTCACTGTGTTTGTTTAGTACTAAATTATGTAAACAAATCTAAAATATATTTAGTTGAGTTAGGCTAAACTAAATTGCTCTTGTTATAATAAGGTTAGGTAAGTTTTGTAAGTTCCTTCTGGTGCAAAATTAAATTTTTTTACATTAATATGAATCAAAAAAATATATCTTGAAACTTATAAGAGAAAATTTT
>NC_069413.1:58050994-58138494 GCF_026875155.1 Cherax quadricarinatus
GTGGTGGTAGTGAAAGTAGTGGTAGTGTAGTGGTGGTTGTAGTGGTGGTAGTGTAGTAGTGTAGTGTAGTGGTGGTAGTGTAGTCTTGTATTTTTCAATTTCTAACGAGAAATATATAGACTGTTCTGCCTCGTATTTTGCATTTCAACTAAGAAATAAAGGCTCTTCTGTCTCGTATATTGTATTTCTGAAAACTATTTCCAGTAAGAAATAGTTTTCCTGTTTTGCGTTCTATGTTACTAGCGCGAAATCAGGTTTTCCTGTCTTGTATTTTCTACTTCCAGCATTTCTCGTATTTTCTAATACCAGCAAGGAATTGTTTGCCTCTGTCGCATTTTCAGTTTCAAGGAAGAAATTAAAGTAGTTTAAAAGTGAGACATACTGGAGAGGAAGCTTTAAGGCCATCTTGTTTTGAACCTGGTGTTCCTCAATGCGTCTTTCTGGTTCCCCCTCTCGAGAATAAGCATTTCCTTAAGCGTATCACCATAAGCACATTTAAAAACAAAACTAACATAAGTGACACTTGCAAGGCTACTCTGAAAAACTGTTTCAGTGATCCAGAAAGATTCATTTAGGGACACTATACAAAACACAGGATGACGACCACTGAGCGAGGACATTTTGGTCTTATGGCCAAAAATTCGTGTTAGGGGTTCCTCATATGACTAAGACCCCTACGTCAGGATGAATGAAACACCAGTATCTGCCAGGTGAGACCACGTAGGAGGCTGAGTCTATGTATATATGAGGAAGAATATTAGCACACATGAGATCGAATATATTCATACAGTAGTATTGATATATTCAAGGGGAAGCACTTGGTCCTTTGGGGTCCTAACGGTCATATTGACTTCAATAGTGCTGGCTGACCCTTGACCTCACTAGTGCTGGCTGACCCTTGACCTCACTAGTGCTGACTGACCCTTGACCCCACTAGTGCTGGCTGACCCTTGACCTCACTAGTGCTGGCTGACCATTGACCTCACTAGTGCTGGCTGACTCTTGACCTCACTAGTGCTGACAAACCCTTGACCCCACTAGTGCTGGCTGACCCTTGACCTCACTAGTGCTGACTGACCCTTGACCTCACTAGTGCTGGCTGACTCTTGACCTCACTAGTGCTGATTAACCCTTGACCTCACTAGTGCTGGCTGACCCTTGACCTTGTGACCTCTCCAGCATTTCGGGAAAGTAACCTTCATTATTACAAGAAGATTTAGTAAGCTCTCCCGGCGTCTGGGAAAAAAATACCCAGGAATGATTACCTGTGCATAATTGAGACTGAATCCTGAACGATAGGATGATTAGGATTGCAGAGGAGGATGAAGGAGGATAGGAAGAGAGCAGAGGAGGGCGAAGCACGGTACGAAGGAAACAGAGGAAGTGAATAATAAGGCAGAAATAATGATAATCAAAGTAGAGATGGAGAATCCGCCCCGACAGAGCAACTCTAAGACCAATGCTGACAAAGACACCAACAAGAACATCAGGCAATTACTCCCCCGCCAGTGACACTTAACAAAGACAATGGCAACAAAAGAAACATCATCCATAATTTAGCTAACAAGGAAGAAAAAATAACACTAACGAAGCGCAAGTTAACATCTGGCAGATAAATTTACAAACACACACACACACACACACACACACACACACACACACACACACACACACCACACACACACACACACACACACACACACACACACACGGTGTAAAAAAAACATGTAAGAACAAAGGAATATTAAAGAACATTTCGGTTTTATGTTTTGTCAACGGGACTTAACTCCACAATGGAAATTTACACGTGAAATTCTAGGTCGTAGTGAAGTGGTGGTAGTGTAGTGGTGGTAGTGTAGTAGTGGTAGTGTAGTAGTGGTAGTGTAGTAGGGGAAAGTGTAGTGGTGGTATTTGTAGTGGTGGTAGTGAAATTTGTGGTAGTGTAGTGGTTGTAGTGTAGTGGTGGTAGTGTAGTGGTGGTAGTGTAGTAGTGGTAGTGTAGTGGTGGTAGTGTAGTAGTGGTAGTGTAGTAGTGGTAGTGTAGTGGGGTAGTGTAGTGTGGTAGTGTAGTGTGGTAGTGTAGTGGGGTAGTGTAGTGGAGTGGTTGGTGGTATGTAGTTGGTAGTGTAGTGGTGGTAGTGTAGTGTGGTAGTGTAGTGGTGGTAGTGTATATTTGGTAGTTATGGTGGTGTGTAGTGGTGGTAGTGTAGTAGTGGTAGTGTAGTGGGGGAAAGTGTAGTGGTGGTTAGGGGTAGTTAGTGGGGGTAGTGTAGTGGTTGGTAGTGTAAGTGGAGTGGTGTAGTGAGTAGTGGTAGTGTAGTGGGGTGTGTTTGTGTGGTGTGTAGTAGTGGTAGTGTAGGTGGTAGTGTAGTAGTGGTAGTGTAGTGGTGGTAGTGTAGTGTGGTTAGTGTAGTGGTGGTAGTGTAGTGGGTAGTGTATGGTGGTAGTGTAGTAGTGGTTTGGGGTAGTGGGGTGGGTAGTGTAGTGGTGGTAGTGTAGTAGTGGTATGTAGTAGGGGAGTGTAGTGGTGGTAGTTTATTTGTGGTAGTGTAGTGGTGGTAGTGTAGTGGTGGTAGTGTTAGTGGTGGTAAGTTGAAAGTGGTAGTGTGTAGTGGTAGTGTAGTTGGTAGTGTAGTAGGTGGTATGTAGTGGGTGTGTCCTAGGCTGGTGGTAGTGTAGTAGTGGTAGTGTAGTAGTGGGTATAGTATAGTAGTGGTAGTTGTAGTAGTGGTAGTGTAGTGGTGGTAGTGTAGTTAAGGTGGTAGTGTAGTAGTGGTAGTAGTGTAGTGGTGGTAGTGTTATTTGGTGGTGGTTGGTAGTAGTATGGTAGTTGTAGTTGTGGTAGGGTAGTGGTGGTAGTGTAAGTAGTGTAGTGTAGTGTGTGGGTTGTGTAGGTGGTGGTAGTGTATGTCTGGTTGGTAGTGTAGTGGTTGGTTAGTGTGTAGTGTGTGGTTGTTGTAGTGGTGGTTAGTGTAAGCTTAGTGGTAGTGTAGTTGTGGTAGTGTAGTAGTGGTCAGTGTAGTGGTGGTTGTGTAGTAGTGGTAGTGTTTAGTGGTGTAGTGTAGTATTGGTAGTGTAGTGGTGGTAGTGTAACAGTAGTGGTAAGATGTGTTGTAGTGGTTGTTGTAGTAGTGTGTAGTGTAGTAGTGGTAGTGTAGTGGTGGTAGTTGTAGTAGTGAGTAGTGTTAGTGGTGGGTAGTTGTAGTTTTGGTAGTTGTTAGTGGTGGTAGGTGAGTAGTGGTAGTGTAGTAGTGGTGTGTAGTGGTGGTAGTGTAGTAGTGGTAGTGTAGTTGGTGTTAGTGTAGTTAGTGGTTTTTTTTATTTTAGATGTTGTAGTGGTGGTAGTGTAGTGGTGGCAGTGTTAGCTGTAGTGGTTGTAGTGTAGTCAGTGGTAGTGTAAGTGGTGTTAGGGTAGTGGTTGGTAGTGTTGTAGTGTAGTGTAGTGGTGGTGTGTAGTGGTGGTAGTGTAGTGGTGGTAGAGTAGTCAGTGTAGTGTAGTAGTAGTAGTGTGTAGTGGTAGTGTTAGTGGTGGTAGTGTGTTAGTGGTAGTGTAGGGGGGGTAGTGTAGTAGTGGTTGTTGTTGTGGTGGTTGTGTTGTTGTGTGTTAGTGAGTAGTGGTAGTGTAGTAGTTGGTAGTGTAGTTTGTGGGAGTGTAGTGGTGGTAGTGTAGTAGTGGTTTGCTGTAGTGTGGTAAGTGTTGTGGTCGGTAGTGTAGTGGTGGTAGTGTATTATTGGTAGGGTAGAGGGGTTGTGTGTGGTGGTAGTTGTTGTTGTGGTAGTGTTAGTTGGTGGTAAGTGTAGTAGTGGTAGTGTAGTGGTGTAGTGTAGTGGTGGTTAGTGTAGTGGTGGTAGTGTAGTGGTGGATGTTGTATGTAGTGGTAGTGTAGTGGTGGTTTAGTGTAGTTGTGGTAGTTGTAGTGGTGGTTGCGTGTAGTGGTAGTGTAGTGGTGGTAGTGTAGTGGTGGTAGTGTAGTGGTGGTTGTGTTGTAGTTGGTAGTGTAGTAGCGGCAGTGTAGTAGTGGTAGTGTAGTGGTGGCAGTGTAGTAGTGGTAGTGCAGTGGTGGTAGTGTAGTGGTGGTATTGTAGTGGTGGTAGTGTAGTAGCGGTAGTGTAGTGGTGGTAGTGTAGTGGTGGTAGTGTAGTGGTGGTAGTGTAGTGGTGGTAGTGTAGTGGTGTATTGTGTGGTTAGTGTAGTGGTGGTAGAGTAGTGGTGATAGCGTAGTAGTGGTAGTGTAGTAGTGGTAGTGTAGTGGTTAGTATAGTGGTGTAGTAGTTGTGGTAGTGTAGTGGTGGTAGTGTAGTGGTGATAGCGTAGTAGTGGTAGTGTAATGGTGATAAGCGTAGTAGTGGTATGTAGTAGTGGTAGTGTAGTGGTGATAGCGTAGTAGTGGTTAGTGTAGTAGTGGTAGTGTAGTGGTGGTAGTGTAGTGGTGGTAGTTTTAGTGGTGGTAGTGTAGTAGTGGTAGTGTAGCTGTGGCAGCGTAGAAGTGGTGGGTTTTAGTGGGTGGTAGTGAAAGTAGCGGTTGTGTAGTGGTGGAAGTGTAGTGGTGGTAGTGTAGTGGCGGTAGTGTAGTGGTGATAGTGTAGTAGTGGTAGTGTAGTGGTGGTAGTGTAGTGGTGGTAGTGTAGTGGTGGTAGTGTAGTGGTGGTAGTGTAGTGGTGGTAGTGTAGTGGAGGTAGTGTAGTAGCGGCAGTGAAAGTAGTGGTAGTGTATGGTGTGGTAGTGTAGTAGTGGTAGTGCAGTGTGGTAGTGTAGTGTGGTTGTATGTAAGCGGTATTTGTAGTGGTGGTAGTGTAGTGGTGGAGTGTAGTGGTGGTAGTGTAGTGGTGGTGTGTAGTGGTGGTAGTGTAGTGGTGATAGCGTAGTAGTGGTAGTGTAGTAGTGGTAGTGTAGTAGTTTTTAGTATAGTGGTGGTAGTGTAGTGTGTGTGTAGGGGGTAGTGGTGGTAGTGTTAGTGGTGGTTGGTGATGCGTGTAGTGGTAGTGTAGTGGTGTATTTAGTGGTTTAAGTGTAGTGGTGGTAGTGTAGTGGTGGTAGTGTAGTGGTGATAGCGCAGTAGTGGTAGTGTAGTAGTGGTAGTGTAGTGGTGTAGTGTAGTGGGTGGTAGTGTAGTAGTGGTAGTGTAGTGGTGGTAGTGTAGTAGTGGTAGTGTAGTAGTGGTAGTGTAGTAGTGGTAGTGTAGTGGTGGTAGTGTAGTGGTGGTAGTGTAGTGGTGATAGGGTAGTATTGGTAATGTAGTAGTGGTAGTGTGTGGTGATAGCGTAAGTAGTTGTAGTTTAGTGGTGGTAGTGTAGTAGTGGTAGTGTAGTGGTGGTAGTGTAGTGGTGGTAGTGTAGTAGTGGTAGTGTAGTGGTGGTAGTGTAGTGGTGGTAGTGTAGTGGTGGTAGTGTAGTGGTGGTAGTGTAGTGGTTGTAGTAGTACAATGGTGGGAATGTATTGGTGGTAGTGTAGTGGGGTAGTGTATGGTGGTAGTGTAGTGGTGGTAGTGTAGTGGTTGTAGTAGTACAGTGGTGGGAGTGTATTGGTGGAAGTGTAGTGGTGATTGTGTGGTGGTGGTAGTGTAGTACTGGTAGTGGCGTTGGTAGTGTGGTGGTGGTAGTGGTGGCGTTATTGGTGGTGGTGGTAGCGGTGGTGACAGTGTTGGAGAACGCAGTACCAACAACAAAGACTCAAACGTAAGTCGAAAGATGCTTGGTAATCTACTTTGAGGCAGCAACAAGTCAGCAACAGCAAGGTATCAACAGCAACAAGGAAAGAACAGCGAGGCAGCAGCAGCAGCAGGGAGGCAGAAACAAGTCAGCAACAGCAAGGCAGGCAGCAAGGCAGCAACAGCAACAAGGCAGCAACGGCAAGACAGCAACAGCAGCAGCAGCAGCAGCAGCAGAGGACAGCAGCGCGCACAGCAGCAGCGAGGAGCAGCAGCAGGGGCAGCAGCAGCACAGGGCAGCAGCAGCAGAGGCAGCAAGCAGGAGGCAGCAGCAGCAGGCAGCAGCAGCAGCAGGAGGCAGCAGCAGCAGCGCAGCAGCAGCAGCGAGGCAAGCAGCAGGAGGCACACAGCGCAAGCAGCGAGGCAGCAGCAGCGAGCAGCGAGGCACAGCAGCGAGGTGAGCAGCGAGGCAGCAGAGCAGCAAGCAGGTGCAGCACAGCAGCAGACAGCAGACGAGGCAGCGCAGCGGGCAGCAGCTAGCACTCCAAAGCTGAGATTGGTTTTTGAAATTGCCATTCTAAAAAGCCATCAAAAGACAGCCATTGTAATAATTAACTGAAGGGTAGGGGTAAGGAAGGGGTCGTGGAGGGGTTGGGAAGAGGTAAGGGAGGGGTTGGGATGGGGTAGGGGAGGGGGAGTAGATTGGCAAGGGAGGGGAAGGGGTGTGAGACAGCCGGGCCAGATCCCTGGGATGATTTCTGGACAGTGTTCAGATGTACAAGTTTTCTGGCTGTGGCTGATAGCCGGAACTATTAATTAATTGCTCAGTGATACAGCTGCCGTTCAGGGAAGCTGCTGCTGCTCAGGGAAGCAGCTGCTGCTGCTGCTCAGCTAATTCTTCTCTGAAAAAGGTATAATTTATTTCTGAATATCTTTCGGTTTAAACTCGTTTACGCAAAGTGAGTTAGAAAAAAGTTAGAGATATTTTTAGAAAGGGAAGTGGCACTTGTGTCAGGAAATTTGGCATTGGTCAGTGGAAAGGGGGGGGGGTAGGGGGGGGAAAAAGGGGGGAAGGGGGGGAGGGGGGGGGGGGGGTTGTTTTTTAGTGAAAGTTGGCATTTTGTGTCAGTGAAATTTGCATTTTGTTTTCCATGAAAGGGCACTTGTTTTTAGTGAAAGGGAAACTTTTTTTAGTAAAGGGGGCACTTGTGTTAGTGAAAGGGGGCACTTGTGTTTTTTAAAGTGGAAACTTGTGTTTGGGAAAAAGGGCACTTGTGTAAAGGAAAGTGGCATTTTTGGTCAGTAAAAGGCCTTTGTTTAGTAAAAGTGGCATTTGGGGTTTTATTTAATTTGGCATTTGGGGTGCCAAGTGAAAGGGGCACTTTTTAGTAAAAGGGTGGGCACTTGGGTTAGGAAATTGGCCTTGGGGCGTAAAAGGGGGCACTTTCAGTGAAAGTGGCATTTGTTTTATTGGAACGGGAAAGGGGCAACTTGTTTTTAGTGAAAGGGGAAACTTGAGGTTAGTAAAAATGGCACTGTGCAGTAAAAAGGGGCCACTTTGTGTAGTAAAAGTGGAAACTTGTTTTTGGGAAAAGGGGCACTTGTTCATGAAAGTGGCATTTTGGGGGCCCCAGTGAAAGTGGCCTTGTGTCGGGAAAAAGTGGCACTTGGGGCAGTGAAAAGGCATTTTGTGTCGTGAAAAGGGCCTTGTGTCATGAAAGTGGCACTTTTTGTAAAAAAAAAAGGGGGGGCACTTTTTTCCCAGTGAAAGTGGCACTTAAAGCCCAGAAAAAGGGGCCTTTTGGCCCGGGAAAAATTGGCACTTGGGGTCGGGGGTTAAAGGGGGGGGGCCCAAATTTGGTCAGTGAAAGTGGCACTTGAGGTCATTGAAAGTGGCCTTGCGTCAGGGGAAAGGGGCCACTTGTGCCCGAAAAAGTGGCACTTGTTCCATAAAAAGTTGAAACCTTGTAAAAGGGGAAAGGGGCACTTTCCAAAGTAAAAGTGGCACTTGTTTAGTGAAAGTGGCACTTTTTTCAGTGAAGTGGCCCTTTGGGTCGTGAAAGGGGCACTTTTACGGTGAAGGGGGCCCATTTGTTTATGGAAATTTCCCCCTTTTTGTCATTGGGGGGTTGGCATTGTGTAAATGGGGGGGGGGACTTTTGCCCTGAAGGGGGCATTTGGGTTTTCCGAAGGAGGGGCCTTGGGTCACTGAATGGGACTTGTGAAATTTGTGGGTTGGCACTTGTTTCACTAAGGGGGACTTTTTGCCCATTTGGAAGGGAGGGGGCATTTGTGCCCATTAAGGGGGCCACTTGTTTCACTGAAGGTGGCCCCTTGTGCCCACTGAAGTCAAAGTTTTTGACAATTTTTAAAAAAATGAGTTTAAAGGCCAGTTTTAAAACTGGATAAAACCAAGCGGGGGTCTAAAGGGGGAACCCAAAACCCGGGGTTCCTTTAAGTGGGAAACCCAAAAAAAGGCCCCTTGAAAAAAAACCAAAAGAATGGGCCTTTTAAGTAGGCCCAAACATGGGTCTTTAATAGGACCCCAAATATAGGCCTTCAAGAAGTACCCAAACATAAGCCTTTAAACAGGACTCGTACATAAGCTATTAAGCAGGACCCAAACACAGACCTTTAAGCATGTCCAATGGACACAAAGGACCAATTACAGTGGTCCTTATTTCATACAGTCGTACATTCGTACATCATCACGTACAACTCTACTCCAGTTTCTCCAGAACACCGCTTGGGATCTCTTGCGCGCGCACACACACACACACACACACACACACACACCACACACACACACACACACACACACACACACACGCACACGCACAAAAAATCCCTCTTAATTGCACGTTTTATCGTAGCGGCGTTAATAGCGTGAATTCACTCGTGATTGTCGCACTTAATGACTCGAGTGAGGTACAATATTGTCCCCCGTCGGTGGCTGAGGGAGGGTTAATTGGTTAAACTTCGCTGAGGTCGGCCAGGGAACGAAGCAGTGGAATTATCTCGGGGTAATTTATCGGAGTGGTGTTGCGGTGTGGGTACCAGAGTAATCCAGTGAGCGATGGATGTTAATAGAATGACTGAGAAAAGGTAGTGTTTTTTTTTTTTCGTTTTGTCGAAGGATACATTTTGACGGTGAGGAACGAATTCATTGGGTAGTGTCATCCTGTGAGTGAACGTATCACTGTTATGACAGTACTGTGCAGTGTCACTCATCATGTGAGTAAGCATACTACCATCACGACAGTAATGGGATGTGTCACTTATCCTATGAGGGTACTGGGCAGCGGCACTCATCCTGCGAGTGAACAAAACACTATAATAACTACTGCTCAGCGGCACTCATCCTGTGAGTGAACATGCCACCATAATGACAGCACATTATAGTCGAAATAGCTGATTCGCCACCAGCAGCATCACCTCCGTACTCGGCTATTTCGAAATCCAGCCACCACGACTGTTGACGCGACCTCCACTAACTGCACTTTTGTTAAACGCTTCCAACCTCACCTACGCTCATAGGTACTTGTGGCTGTATTTGATCCTCTTTTGTTCTCCTTTATCAATCGCAAAGAGTGTTCATTCTCCTCTTCAGTCAAACTAAACAAGTACTGACTAAATCTCAGCGCTACTAAAAATAATTGATGTAAATACATTTCTTTCCGTGTACGACTTTTTTTCTTTTGCAGTTCTGTTCCACATTTTACATTGACGGGGCATTCTCGGTAATCCCATCGCGTTTGATTATCTCAGTAACACAGCTGGTGATCACAGCTGATATAGGCACAGCTGGTTACTGCAGCTGTTTCATGGTGATTTACACTAGAAATTAACGTATAAACTGGTAACATCCCTCAGCTGAACGACATTGTGTGATACAGACCAGTACACAGTGCTGACACTCTCTCTCTCTCTCACTCTCGTCTGTCTCTCTGCCTCTGTCTCTCTGTCTATGTCTGTCTGTCTCTGTCTCTGTCTCTGTCTGTCTGTCTGTCTCTCTCTCTCACTCTCGTCTGTCTTCCTGTCAGTCTGTCTCTCTCTTTCCAGGTCCGGGGCATCCAGAGACATTGCTCAACAATACAACTTTTCTTAACTTGCGCCTCTAGCAGAAAATATTAATTAATTGCTCCCCGGGCAAGTTGCTCACATTAAATATTTATCTGCTAAACGAAGAAGACACATCCTCCCCCGCCCCCGCACCAACTTTTTCTAGATTACACCGAATTGGTATGGATGTATTACCTATTAATTCCAGGTTTTGGTCATATTTTTCTGGACTTTGCATCTTTCGAGATAATTTTTGCGTCGACTCGAAAGGGGAGGGGAAAAAAGTAGAAAGGATCTATGTATATTTCAATGACAGTCAGATGCTGTCTTCGGCTCGTTGACGAAACCCTTTTCTGAATTACTGTCATTATATTTATTGGGAAGAAATTAACTCTCAGAGGATCTGATTCACTTGGGAGGTAATCAGGATTGATCCAAGGGAATGAGAGGGGTAGATGCAGTTCCTTGGATCAAAAGCCCTCCTTTTCCCCTCACGACCGTCACTGTTCCACAAGACCTGAGCAGCTCTCACTTAAAAAAGCCCACTGTGTGGGCGAAACGTTGTCAATAAGGGATCACATTATACTGCATTTGTGTTTATATTTCCATTGTGTCGGTATTGTATACCATTTATTCCCAGCTCTCACATAGACTGACCAACACACAAATGGCAAATTAATTTGTTTAAAAATAAATTGTTTACTTGAGGTGGCAGTGTTCTTCATGGCTCCTGCCCGCACGGGAACCGCGACCAAGAGACGGTCACTCAAAATAAGATTCCTCTTCCAAGACGGTCCTTAAAAGCCGGATACCTCGACCTGGATGGAGAATGAAGCGAGGTATCTCGGTCAGGACGGTTAATGAAGTAAGACTCCTCGACCAGCACAGTCACTAAAGCCAGATACCTGGACCAGCACGGTGGCTAAGGCCAGATACCTCGACTTAGACGGATAATGAAACAATGATCTGTGTCAGGACAGTCACCGAAGCCAACCATCTCGACCAACACGAACAGAGAGGCCAAATGTCTCGACCCGACGGAGAGATGAAGCCAGTTACCGACAGTCAGAGCGGTCATTGTATTTAACTGCGTCAAGTTGAAGGAGATAAAAAAAAGGGAGCACTAAAGTAGGTCTTCCAGTCCATGCTACTGGAGGTGCGTTACTCACCCACTAGAAAAAGGTAACAGCTGAACCTTCTCATGATGTGAGCCTACACCACAAAGATCGTAAAAAGAACGATAAATCTGCCACTTAGCGGACTGAGCGTTGAGCTGACATAGAAATCGAGCCTTGCATCACACCTCGTGGAAAACATTACCGCATCTTTTTTAAGTTAAGAGAGCACAAAAACTGGCCGACATATTATCACAGACACTTCTAAGTAAACTGCGAGTATAAAGACGAAGAAGAAGAGGAAGAAGAAGACGAAGAAGAGGAAGAAGAAAGTCATTTTATATCACAAAATATCACCCACAGCGGAGCCTTGTCATGGACTTGGTTGAGCCGACACTGTGTGCGAAACGTGCCTAAGGTCTTTCAATGACCAGGTGTTAGCTTATGCGGTTGTTTTGCCCTCATCCTCACCTGGTCAGTACATATACAATTGCTTATTATACTCAACAACAAACAACACACACACACACACACACACACACACACACACACACACACACACACACACACACACACACACACACACACACACACACACACACACACACATCATGCGTGCTATCATGCTGTACCTCACTTGATAATCACACATGAAATGATGACTGCATAAATATCTCGTTAATTGCAGCTTACGTGTCATGCCTGCTGCGATCAACTCGTAATTACATGAAGGATTTGATAGTTGCATGACACTTCTGACAAGCGCGTGATCCATCAACCGCATAATTACCTTTGTTAAGGCACTGAGACAATTGGATAGGACATGATTACTCTCGTGGACGAGGGCGAAGAGTGCCGTGAGCCTCGTGAAGGGCTTTTGGAGCAAGCAACCGTTGCTACCCTTGGTTTCTTCATCTGACCAAACCTGACTGACTATCTCTCATCTATAAGTAGCTACCTGGTAGTACGGCGACTTAGCGAATTTAGCAAATTGGCGATTTCCTACGATTGAAATCATAAGAAAGTAGTTAGAAATGCTTCAAACCTTTCTGAAACGCTGAAATATGCAATAAAAGTAATGCAATAATAACGGGTCATCCACATGATTAAGACTCAGTAAACACAAATTCTCTCTTGCTCTTCTAAATAACGCTGTTAGGATATGAAAAAATAAGTGTTACACTGAACGAGCGTGTAAAAAGAGAGAGACCTATATTCGTGTTATAACGAAATCTCATGATGTAATGTTTGTGGGATCCAATACTTAGTATTCTGGTCTGGCTGCGATGTTAATTTTTGGGACTGAATTCCATTTAGCAAGTTATATCATGTTAGATTTCAATAAAATTTACATATTTACCGAATTTTACTAATATTCTTAATATCTTTTAGAGCAAAGCCAAACCCTACTATCAAAGTATAACCTGACCTAACTTAACTAAACCTAACCTCAGTATATAGTGTTTCAATTAATATTCTTACATTTTAATTACACACACACACACACACACACACACACACACACACACACACACACACACACACAGAAACAAGAGGTCACTCTTGGAAGTTGAAGACTCAGATGAGTCAAAGGGATGTTAGGAAGTATTTCTTCAGTCATAGAGTGGTCAGGAAGTGGAACAGTCTGGCGAGTGATGTAGTGGAGGCAGGAACCATACGTAGCTTTAAGACGAGGTATGATAAAGCTCATGGAGCAGGGAGAGAGAGGACGTAGTAGCGTTCAGGGAAGAGGTGGGGCCAGAAGCTGAGTTTCGACCCCTGCAACCACAATTAGGTGAGTACGCACACACACACACACACACACACACACACACACACACGTGGCGAGGTGTCAGAGTGGGCACCTGTGACCAGCGGGGTCCCGCAGGGGTCAGTCCTAGGACCAGTGCTGTTTCTGGTATTTGTGAACGACATGACGGAAGGAATAGACTCTGAGGTGTCCCTGTTTGCAGATGACGTGAAGTTGATGAGAAGAATTCACTCGATCGAAGACCAGGCAGAACTACAAAGGGATCTGAGACAGGCTGCAGACCTGGTCCAGCAATTGGCTCCTGGAGTTCAATCCCACCAAGTGCAAAGTCATGAAGATTGGGGAAGGGCAAAGAAGGCCGCAGACGGAGTACAGTCTGGGGGGTCAGAGACTACAAACCTCACTCAAGGAAAAAGATCTTGGGGTGAGTATAAACACCAGGCACATCTCCTGAAGCGCACATCAACCAAATAACTCCTGCAGCATAATGGGCGCCTAGCAAACCTCAGAACAGCATTCCGACATCTTAATAAGGAATCATTCAGGACCCTGTACACCGTGTACGTTAGGCCCATATTGGAGTATGCGGCACCAGTTTGGAACCCACACCTAGCAAGCATGTAAAGAAACTAGAGAAAGTGCAAAAGTTTGCAACAAGACTAGTCCCAGAGCTAAGAGGTATGTCCTATGAGGAGAGGTTAAGGGAAATCAACCTGACGACACTGGAGGACAGGAGAGATAGGGGGGACATGATAACGACTTACAAAATACTGAGAGGAATTGACAAGGTGGACAAAGACAGGATGTTCCAGAGACTGGACACAGTAACAAGGGGACACAGTTGGAAGTTGAAGACACGATGAATCAAAGGATGTTAGGAAGTATTTCTTCAGCCACAGAGTAGTCAGTAAGTGGAATAGTTTGGGAAGCGATGTAGTGGAGTCAGGATCCATACATAGCTTTAAGCAGAGGTACGATAAAGCTCATGGTTCAGGGAGAGTGACCTAGTAGCGACCAGTGAAGAGGCGGGGCCAGGAGCTTGGACTCGACCCCTGCAACCTCAACTAGGTGAACTAGGTGAGTACACACACACACCCACACACACAAACACTTTACACACACACACACACACACACATACACACACACATACACACACACATAAACACACACACTCAAATGCATATACATATATATATATATATATATATATATAAATATATATATATATATATATATATATAAAATATTATATATATATATATATGCAAAACAACCACTCTGAAAGAATAAGAAATTCCAAGCGCTTTCGTGACTACTCACATTATCCATAGTTCCTTGATAATGTGAGTAGTCACGAAAGCGCTTGGAATTTCTTATTCTTTCAGAGTGGTTGTTTTGCATATTCTGAAATCACCCGTTTACTGTGATCTTATTGCATATATATATATATATATATATATATATATATATATATATATATATATATATATATATATATATATATATATTATATATGTATTATATATATATATATAATATATATATATATATATATATATATGTATATATATATATATATATATATATATATATAATATATATTATATATATATATATATATATATATTAAAATATATATTATATATATATATATATATATATATATATATAAAATATATATATATATACATGTTGATAAATTAGACACATGTGCAACTCTTGGGTATCTTTATTGAGGAAACGTTTCGCCACACAGTGGCTTCATCAGTCCATACATAGGAGAAACTTGAAGAACAGGAGGAGAATGAGGTAATCAGTCCCTCAACCTTGAGTCGATGTGTTCAGTCCATCAATCTTGAGTAGAATACGGCAGATGAGCGGAGAAGCAGCTTATAAACCGTATGGCAGGAGAGGTGCAGCAGTCATAGGTGGTGTCACATTTGTTCAATGTGGAAGTAGGTTGTGCCCAAGAATTAGGCAAGCGAAGAATTCCTAAGTATTAAGATCCCAAGAGTTGCACATGTGTCTAATTTATCAACATGTCGGTTCTCTGAACCATTCATCTACAAACTTATATATATACATAGATAGGTCCTCTCTCTCCCTGCCCCATGAGCTTTATCAAACCTCGTCTTAAAACTATGTATGGTTCCCGCCTTCACTACGTCACTTTCTAGGCTATTCCACTGCCTGAGCAACTCTATGACTGAAGAAATACTTCCTAACATCCCTTTGACTCATCTGAGTCTTTAGCTTCCAACTGTGATCTCTTGTTTCAGTGTCCCATCTCTGGAACATCCTGTCTTTGTCTACCTTGTCTACTCCGCGCAGTATTTTATATGTCGTTATCATGTCTCCCCTGACCCTCCTGCCCTCCAGTGTCGTCAGACCAATTTCCCTTAACCTTTCTTAGTAGGACAATCCCCTTAGCTCTGGGACTAGTCTTGTTGCAAACCTTTGCGCTTTCTCTAATTTCTTGACGTGCTTGACCAGGTGTGGATTCCAAACTGATGTTGCATATTCTAGTATGGGCCTGACGTATATGGTGTGCAGTGTCTTGAACGATTCCTTACTGAGGTATCGGAACGCTATTCTCAGGTTTGCCAGACGCCCGTATGCTGCAGCAGTTATCTGATTGATGTGCTCCTCAGGAGATGTGCTCGGTATTATACTCACCCCAAGATCTTTTTCCTTAAGTGAGGTTAGCAGTCTTTGACCACTTAGACTTTACTCTGTCTGCGGTCTTCTTTGCCCTTCCCCGATCTTCATGACTTTGCATTTGGCAGTGTGTGTGTGTGTGTGTGTGTGTGTGTGTGTGTGTGGTGTGTGTGTGTGTGTGTGTGGTGTGTGTGTGTGTGTGTGTCTGTGTGTCTGTGTGTGTTTGGGTGTGTGTGTGTGTGTCTATGTGTGTGTGTGTGTTTGTGTGTGTGTGTGTGTGTGTGTGGTGTGTGTGTGTGTGTGTGTGTGTTTGTGTGTGTCTGTGTGTGTTTTGTGTGTGGGGTGTGTGTTGTGTGTTGTGTGTGTGTGTGTGTGTGTGTGTGTGTGTGTGTGTGTGTGTGTGTGTGTGTGTGTATGTGTGTATCTGTGTGTGTTTGTGTGTGTGTGTGTGTGTGTGTGTGTGTGTGTGTGTGTGTGTGTGTGTGTGTGTGTATGTGTGTGTGTGTGTCTGTCTGTGTGTGTTTGTGTGTGTCTGTGTGTGTTTGTGTGTGTGTGTGTGTGTGTGTGTGTGTGTGTGTGTGTGTGTGTGTGTGTGTCTGTGTGTGTCTGTGTGTGTCTGTGTGTACTGTTAAGTCCAGGACTGAATTACTCTCTACACGAGTAGTAATTTGAGGGGTGAAGACAGGTGGACAGGTTTAATAATGGCTGCCAAAGTTTGTATCAATCACACAAGACAGTGATTCGTGGTACCAGTTGAAAAGATACAATCTTTGAGCAACTGGTGTGTTTTATTGTCGTTTTTATTACTGTTATTTTTTTTGTTTTATTGTTGTTGCTGTCGTTTTATAATTTTTATATTATTTGCTTCTTCTTCTTCTTCTTCTTCTTCTTCATTCTTCTTCTTATTATTATTATTATTATTATTATTATTATTATTATTATTAATGCGTATTACATTTTTTATCATATCGCCAATAAATTAGCTATACCTTTTACAATCAAGATGAGTTACGTGGTACACACACACAGCTAAGAGGCGGGGCCAGGAGCTAGGACTCGACCCCTGCAACCTCAACTAGGTGAGTACAACTAGGTGAGCACACAGCAATAAACTACAGACCAGTGTCACTAACATGTATATTATGCAAAGTCATTGAGAACATTATCAGGAGAAGAGTGGAGCAGCTAGAAAGTAATGAGATTATACACGATAAACAGCATCGTTTCAGGGAAGAGAAATCCTGTCTCACAAACCTACTGGAGTTTTACGACAAGGTGACAAAATAAGGCAGGAGAGAGAGTGGTGGGTAGAGTGCATTTTCTTGGGCTGTAAGAAGACTTTTGACACAGTTTCGCACAAGAGATTAGTGCAAAAGCTAGAGGAGCAGGCAGGAATATCGGAAAAGACACTGCAGTGGATCAGAATATACCTGACAGGAAGGAAGCAACGAGTGATTGTACGTGACGTGTCAGAGTGGGTGCCTGTGACGAGCGGGGTTCCACAAGGGTCAGTCCTAGGGCCAGTGTTGTTTCTGGTATATGTGAATAACATGACATAAGAGATAAATTCAGAAGTGTTCCTGATTGCAGACGATGTGACTCTAATGCGTGATTTCAAACGGATGAATATCAGGCAGGACTACAATGGGATCTTGACAGGTTGCAAGCCTGGTGCAGCACTTGGTTCCTAGAGTTTAATCTGACCAAGTGGAAAGTCATAAAGTTTGGGAAAGGTCAAGGAAGACCTCAAACAGATTATACGCTAAGGGGAAACAAAGACCGGAAACCACACTCAAGGAGAAGGATCTTGGGGTCAGTACAATACTAAACACATCTGAGGCACACATCAACCAAATAACTGATGCAGCATGTGGGCGCCTGGCAAACCTAAGAACTGCGTCTCGACACCTGAGTAAGGAATCATTCAAGACTCCGTACACTGTGTACGTCAGGCCCATATTCTAGTATGCAACACCAGTATGGAACCCACACCTGGTCAGGCACGTCAAAAAAATAGAGAAAGTGATATGGAAGTCATGATAACGACGTATAAAATACTAAAAGGAATTGACGAGGTGGATAGTAACGGGATGTTGCAGAGATGGAACACAGCAACAAGGGGTAACAACTGGAAGCTGAAAACCCCAGATGAGTCACAGGGATGTTAGGAAGTATTTCTTCAGTTATAGAGTTATCAGGATAAATCTTTGAAGCAGAGAGTGTGGACCTAGTAGCTACCAGCGAAGAGGCGGGGCCAGGAGCTATGAATCGACCCCTGCAACCACAAATAGGTGAGTACACACACACACACACACACACACACACACACACACACACACACACACACACACACACACACACACACAAACTCCCCTCGCACACATTTGTATCCATTACAAAAAATAAAATCGACGTATATATCCGTCCCAGTTATGGCCATAATATTGAAACATTACAACGCTGATATATACATTACAACTGTGACTCTGAATATATTACGTCCAACGTTCATTGCTTCCCACCAACTACTAATTAAAAAAAAAACGGCTGTTAACAGCTGATAAATATTATGGACAATGAATTTCAGGGGAGGGAGGGAGGGAGGGAGTTGTGGAGGGAGGGAGGGAGGGAGAACTGGTGAGAGGGAGAGAGGGTGAGAGGGAGGGAGGGAGAACTGGTGAGAGGGAGAGTGAGAGGGAGGGAGGGAAGGAGGGGGAGAGGGAAGAGGTTGGGAGGAAGGGAGGGGTAGGGCGATTAACGAAATGGGTTGTGACTTGCTGATGCAATCAGGAATTGTTAATTGCTTTATGAGTGATGGTAATCACGTTTACTAGAATGTTGCAAGGGACGTAGTGATGGTTGAATGTTGCAAGGGACGTAGTGATGGTTGAATGTTGCAAGGGACGTAGTGATGGTTGAATGTTGCAAGGGACGTGGGGGGTGAATGTTGCAAGAGACGTGGGGAGGGAATGTTGCAAGATACGTGGGGATGGTGAATGTTGCAAGAGACGGGGATGGTGAAGTTGCAAAGACTGGGTGGTGACTTGTTGCAAGAGACGTGGGAATTTGGTGAATGTTGCAGAAGTGGGATGGTGAATGTTGCAAGGGACGTAGTGATGGTTGAATGTTGCAAGAGACGTGGGGATGGTGAATGTTGCAAGAGACGTGGGGATGGTGAATGTTGCAAGAGACGTGGGGATGGTGAATGTTGCAAAAGACGTGGGGATGGTGAATGTTGCAAGGAGATCTAAGACACTGCTGGACGGGAGAAAGAGTGAGAAAGGCAATAGCAGAGAGGAATTTTTCCTAGATGTTTCGCCTGAGGACAGACAAAACATTGCCAAGGCTTGACCTCCCCGTAAAAGGAAAGTGGTGAAACAGGAATAAAAAAAGAGTGGAAAGAGAGAGAGAGAGAGAGAGAGAGAGAGAGAGAGAGAGAGAGAGAGAGAGAGAGAGAGAGAGAGAGAGAGAGAGAGAGAGAGAGAGAACTAGATGTTTCCCTCGTCTCCCTCCTTATCATCTCTCCCCTCTCGTCCCCCTCATCTATTCTTTCCTCCCTCTCGTCTACCCTTCCTTCCCTCTCATGCCTCCTTCCCTCCATCCTCACCTTTCCTCTCATGTCTCCAGTCCTTATTTCTCCTTTTTATCTCCCTCCTTCCCTCTCCCCTCTCTTCCACTCCCTGTCTTCTTCTTTCCGTCCTTCCCTCCCTTAATCCTTACCTCTATCCCTCCTTCCTCCCTTCCCTCCTTTCTCCCCTCCCTCCTTCCTCCCCTCCCTCCTTCCCTTCCTCTTTCCTTCTCTCTATCCCTCCTTTCCTCTCTCCTCCTCTCCCTCCTTCCCTCCGTTCTTCCCGTCTCACCACATATGTTCATGTTATCCAGCAGTTGATAGATCCCACTCCTGATAATTAAGCAGTAATCACTCTCAGTTACTTTTACTCGTAATTAGTTAAAAATGATACGCGGACAATTAATACTTCTTAACATAACAACCAGAGCAATTAGGCTCCCCAAAAATTGCATTTTAATCGCCGTTAAAATGTGAAGGATATAGAGGTATGATGGTCGTGCTGTAGAGGCAGGATGGTCATGCTGTAGTGGCAGGATGGTCGTGCTGTAGAGGCAGGATGGTCATGCTGTAGAGGCAGGATGGGCGTCCTGTAGAGGCAGAATGGGTGAGCTGTAGAGGCAGGATGGTCATTTTGTAGAGGCAGGATGGTCGTCCTGTAAGAGGCAGGATGGTCGTCCTGTAAGAGGCAGGATGGTCGTCCTGTAAGAGGCAGGATGGTCGTCCTGTAAGAGGCAGGATGGTCGTCCTGTAAGAGGCAGGATGGTCGTCCTGTAAGAGGCAGGATGGTCGTCCTGTAAGAGGCAGGATGGTCGTCCTGTAAGAAGCAGGATGGTGGTCCTGTAAGAGGCAGGATGGTGGTCCTGTAAGAGGCAGGATGGTCGTCCTGTAAGAGGCAGGATGGTCGTCTTGTAAGAGGCAGGATGGTCGTCCTGTAAGAGGCAGGATGGTCGTCCTGTAAGAGGCAGGATGGTCGTCCTGTAAGAGGCAGGATGGTCGTCCTGTAAGAGGCAGGATGGTCGTCCTGTAAGAGGCAGATGGTCGTCCTGTAAGAGGCAGGATGGTCGTCCTGTAAGAGGCAGGATGGTCGTCCTGTAAGAGGCAGGATGGTCGTCCTGTAAGAGGCAATTCTCTAATGTTGGGAGAGAAAGAAACTGAATTCTGGTGGTTCAGTGAATATAACAATATCTACTCATTGAGTCTCTCCCGTTTCTTTTTTAATACATGATAAATAATTTAAAGAATTTATTGCTTTTTTCTGGAAGAGAGTGCAAGTGTGTGAGTGCAAGTGTGTGAGTGCAAGTGTGTGAGTGGAAGTGTGTGAGTGGAAGTGTGTGAGTGGAAGTGTGTGAGTGGAAGTGTGTGAGTGGAAGTGTGTGAGTGGAAGTGTGTGAGTGCAAGTGTGTGAGTGCAAGTGTGTGAGTGCAAGTGAGGGTGCTCGCTTGTTTACATTAGAGAGTGAATGCAGCGGGCCTCCTCAGGAGAGTGGAAAACTGAGGAGGAATGGAGCATGGTGAGGAAAATACTGATAAACGAGAGGAACGGGAATAATCCAGGATTACTGGTATGCTTCTGCTTGCCAATAATCTGTAATCTGGGAAAATAACACAGATTTCTTATACTTTTAAGTATACTTAAAAAATAAGGGTTTCGTTGTAGCTTCCTCTGAGCAGTACACATTTGACATCTTCAGTAATTGTACATCCTCACCTCTGTACACTACACACGTACCACTCTCCCCTGTGTACACTACACACGTACCACTCTCCCCTGTGTACACTACACACGTACCACTCTCCCCCGTGTACACTACACACGTACAACTCTCCCCTGTGTACACTACACACGTACCACTCTCCCCTGTGTACACTACACACGTACCACTCTCCCCTGTGTACACTACACACGTACCACTCTCCCCCGTGTACACTACACACGTACCACTCTCCCCCGTGTACACTACACACGTACCACTCTCCCCTGTGTACACTACACACGTACCACTCTCCCCTGTGTACACTACACACGTACAACTCTCCCCTGTGTACACTACACACGTACCACTCTCCCCTGTGTACACTACACACGTACCACTCTCCCCTGTGTACACTACACACGTATCACTCTCCCCTGTGTACACTACACACGTACCACTCTCCCCTGTGTACACTACACACGTATCACTCTCCCTGTGTACACTACACACGTACCACTCTCCCCTGTGTACACTACACACGTACCACTCTCCCCTGTGTACACTACACACGTACCACTCTCTCCTGTGTACACTACACACGTACCACTCTCCCCTGTGTACACTACACACGTACCACTCTCCCCTGTGTACACTACACACGTATCACTCTCCCCTGTGTACACTACACACGTACCACTCTCTCCTGTGTACACTACACACGTACCACTCTCCCCTGTGTACACTACACACGTACCACTCTCCCCTGTGTACACTACACACGTACCACTCTCCCCCGTGTACACTACACACGTACCACTCTCCCCTGTGTACACTACACACATACCACTCTCCCCTGTGTACACTACACACGTACCACTCTCCCCTGTGTACACTACACAGATATCAATCACCTGTTTTCACTACACAGGCATTACACTCACCTGTGCATACTACGCAGGCACCACGCCCGCCCTCACCTATCTACACATTTTGCTACTTTACCGGAAGGCAGGTAACAATAGCCCTGAGTTGGCCTGGAGTGAAGAAATAATGAGCAACTAACTACCACTGACAGGGCGGCTCGCCTTTCAACACTTACTTGCAAGGTCCCTCTCTCTCACCATACTTTTAAACAGAGTACAAAGCAGCATACATTATTTTTATACGAATTTTTTGTTGGCTATTAGGAACAGCGTTAGTTGAGTGCTGGCTGTGGAGATGGAAGACAACGTTAGTTGAGTGCAGGCTGTGGAGATGGAAGACAATGTTAGTTGAGTGCTGGCTGTGGAGATGGAAGACAACGTTGGTTGAGTGCTGGCTGTGGAGATGGAAGACAACGTTGGTTGAGTGCTGGCTGTGGAGATGGAAGACAGCGTTAGTTGAGTGCTGGCTGTGGAGATGGAAGACAGCGTTAGTTGAGTGCTGGCTGTGGAGATGGAAGACAGCGTTAGTTGAGTGCTGGCTGTGGAGATGGAAGACAACGTTAGTTGAGTGCTGGCTGTGGAGATGGAAGACAGCGTTAGTTGAGTGCTGGCTGTGGAGATGGAAGACAGCGTTAGTTGAGTGCTGGCTGTGGAGATGGAAGACAGCGTTAGTTGAGTGCTGGCTGTGGAGATGGAAGACAGCGTTAGTTGAGTGCAGGCTGTGGAGATGGAAGACAGCGTTAGTTGAGTGCTGGCTGTGGAGATGGAAGACAGCGTTAGTTGAGTGCTGGCTGTGGAGATGGAAGACAGCGTTAGTTGAGTGCAGGCTGTGGAGACGGAAGACAGCGTTAGTTGAGTGCTGGCTGTGGAGATGGAAGACAGCGTTAGTTGAGTGCTGGCTGTGGAGATGGAAGACAGCGTTAGTTGAGTGCTGGCTGTGGAGATGGAAGACAGCGTTAGTTGAGTGCTGGCTGTGGAGATGGAAGACAGCGTTAGTTGAGTGCTGGCTGTGGAGATGGAAGACAGCGTTAGTTGAGTGCTGGCTGTGGAGATGGAAGACAGCATTAGTTGAGTGCTGGCTGTGGAGATGGAAGACAGCATTAGTTGAGTGCTGGCTGTGGAGATGGAAGACAGCGTTAGTTGAGTGCTGGTTGTGGAGATGGAAGACAGCGTTAGTTGAGTGCTGGCTGTGGAGATGGAAGACAGCGTTAGTTGAGTGCTGGCTGTGGAGATGGAAGACAGCGTTAGTTGAGTGCTGGCTGTGGAGATGGAAGACAGCGTTAGTTGAGTGCTGGCTGTGGAGATGGAAGACAGCGTTAGTTGAGTGCTGGCTGTGGAGATGGAAGACAGTGTTAGTTGAGTGCTGGCTGTGGAGATGGAAGACAGCGTTAGTTGAGTGCTGGCTGTGGAGATGGAAGACAGCGTTAGTTGAGTGCTGGCTGTGGAGATGGAAGACAGCGTTAGTTGAGTGCTGGCTGTGGAGATGGAAGACAGCGTTAGTTGAGTGTTGGCTGTGGAGATGGAAGACAGCATTAGTTGAGTGCTGGCTGTGGAGATGGAAGACAGCGTTAGTTGAGTGCTGGCTGTGGAGATGGAAGACAGCGTTAGTTGAGTGCTGGCTGTGGAGATGGAAGACAGCGTTAGTTGAGTGCTGGCTGTGGAGATGGAAGACAGCGTTAGTTGAGTGCTGGCTGTGGAGATGGAAGACAGCGTTAGTTGAGTGCTGGCTGTGGAGATGGAAGACAGCGTTAGTTGAGTGCTGGCTGTGGAGATGGAAGACAGCGTTAGTTGAGTGCTGGCTGTGGAGATGGAAGACAGCGTTAGTTGAGTGTTGGCTGTGGAGATGGAAGACAGCGATTGGCGAAATGTCTACAAAAAAAAACACCCAGGTGTTGCACATATGTCTTATTCATGTAAACCTGTTTTACTCTGCCCAAACAGGGGCGTCAGGTGACCTCAGGTCCTGACGTCTCTCTCTAGAAAGTCACCATCTACGCGCTCTGCACTTGACCATGTCCAGCCTGTATACTCCGTTGACCTGCCTCTGTATTGGACTTACAGAGCTCCCATAATGCTGAACAAGGCAATCCATTACCCAGATTGTTACTTATTATGTAAATTGTGGCACCTTGCGGCTAGAGAACACAGTATGTAACTACTGTGTTCTCTCACCCCCTCTCTTTGTTTCTTCCTCTCCTCCTTTCTCCTCCCGTCGTTCTCCCTCCCTTTTCCCTCTCTTCTTCCTCTCCCGTCTTCCCCCTCCCTTCTCCTCTCTTCTTCCCTTCCTTTCTGTTCATATCTACCTACTCATTTCTTCTCTTTGCCTTGTTTTCCTCTTTCCCTTTTCTCTCTTTCTCCTTCTATTTTGTCTTTCTTTCTCCCCTCCTTTCCCCTCTCTTTCCTAACTAAAACTGACTGATAAAATGTAAAATCATCCTACAAGGTGACATCAACCTAAAACAAGGTGACATCAACCAACAACAAGGTGACATCAACCAACAACAAGGTGACATCAACCAACAACAAGGTGACATCAACCAACAACAAGGTGACATCAACCAACAACAAGGTGACATCAACCAACAACAAGGTGACATCAAACTAAAATTTCGTTTTCAAAAGCATCAATTTATGTAAATTAAAAAAATACGTATCTCGCAATTATAATTGAGACGGGATGATTAGGAATGGATAATCAGACCTGGATAACTAGGAGTGGATAATTAGGACAGGATAATTAGTACAAGATAATTAGGACAAGATAATTAGGACAGGATAATTAGAACTGAATCATTAGTACTGGAAAATTAGAACTGGATAATTAGGCCTGAATAATTAGGATTGGATAATTATACCATAATTAAGATTAAATAATTATGACTACATCATTAGGACTGGATAATTCAAACAATGACAATTAGTACTGAACCATTAGGAACTGTATTAATCAGGACTGGTAATTTACCTGGATAACTCTGATTTATCGAATTAATTTCTTTTGTTTTTTTTTTAAATAATACGACGTTCACTTTGGATAAATGAAAATTTACATTAATTTTCCGACTTTGTAAAACTATAAAATTAGATTATGTCATATTTAAGTTCCTTGGAAGTAAATTGCTTTTACTTGGCTGTTAGCAGAAACAATTTATTCCTAGACTTAGCACATTTTATTGAAAAATTGCTTCCACATTTTTAAACTTTCTTTTAACTATTAGCTCCTTGTGGCCTTATTTAAGCTGTGTTTTATACGAAGCCTCTTGTATGACTCTGCTTAACATGTCATTATTATTATAGAGTCTTATTAATATCAGTATTATTATTATTATTATTATTAGTTTGTTAATTTATGAGAAACGCTAATGTAAATATAAGTAAAGTATATAATATATTATAGAAATAATGATATGTATAATATTAGATATATATAATACTTAGCTTCACTTGAGTTGTACCAGGAGTAAATGGTCTTTGTCAGCAACACACAACAAACACACGACAGCACAACACATACCATTCAGACCACACGACACATCACATCACGTTAATGGTGAAAGAATTAGGAGAAAACTTATAAAAATCAAATTTTTGCCTAGGGGGATGATGGACGGGAACAGGTACTTGGGCTAAGCGATTACAATGATGCCGGAATAATTTCTTCGCATAAGGTTGGTCACGTAGCTCCCACCCGACGTAGGCAATAGTCGTTAGGCAGGCTCCATACGAATTTTAAGAATGCCATGCACGTCCACGATGCTAGGAAGGACGGTATACTGCAACACGGGAAAGTTAGTGTGAGATATGTAGCAGGCGTTCTTCGTCCCCGCAAGCACATTTCAAAATCGTGAACGCTGTTTCTTCTCTTTAGTTTTTGACATTGTGCGACATTGACGTTGGTAAACATTTTGCACCAGATTTTCGTCATTCGTTTTGAAACACTTTAAAACCCACAAGACACTTCCGGAAGCTCATTTATTGCTGCTGTCAATCATCGTTCTTCTGTCATTTTCTCCATCCACTCACATCCATCTCTACTTTCTTTATGCTCTTGCCCTCTCTGCCCTCTGCCCACTTCATTACCAAGCTGGTCTTTCTTTTAACTAACGTCTGTTTAATGTTATCGTTGATGAAGGTTTTCAAGGGTTCTTGTTTTTATTACCTTGTCAAAGTTCTTTCAAATCGATGACGCGCTTTTTGTTCTCCTTAGTATTTTGCAGTTGATGCAGACCGATTTGGATCGATTGGTTTGAAATTTTGACCAATATTTGAATACGTGGTTTTTGGACCGATTGAAGAGCTTTGGCTAGGTTAACAAGTTGCTTTGGGTTAGATGACTAGGAGGTCTATTGTGATTTATTTCGAATATTTTGAAAATTCTTTTAACAACAATTCTATGGATGCTCATTGACGTGATGACTGGAGCCGAGATGAGAAGAGTTTGTAGATCAATCAATCAAGTTTATTCTCTATAAAGATTACAATGCGGGGTTTACAGGTTTTGGATATTGTGTTTAGTGTTGTAAATCATTACAGGGGGCTATAAAATACTAATTACAGAGCTGGGCCACTAGGACACTTAGCATTTGGGCAGACTTAGATTAATTCTTAACTCTAAATTATTACAGTAAGTTGGAATTAAGGCTAAGTGACTACAATATAGTTTGTGAGTTTAGCAATGTGAATGCTTTTGTTTTGGCACAATACACAGGTTCTATATTGGAGTCATCACAGGCAAACTTATGACTAGTTAGGATTCATTATTTTATGATTAAGATTCGTATTTCTGTGTTTATAGTCAAATGGGTGAGTGGTGAGTGTAAGTGTGAACCACCAGGTGGTTTTCATGTAGTTGTCGGGGTGTATCAGGGAGATAAGATGTTGTCTAGCGATAGTTCTGAAAGTGATGAATGTGTCTGCAGTTCTAGAGCTTTCAGGAAGGGTGTTCCAGATTTTAGGCCCTTTGACATACATTGAATTTTTGTAAAGGTTTAGTCGGACACGGGGAATGTCATAGAATGTTTGTGTCTGGTGTTATGCCTGTGGGTCCTGTCACAATTATCAAGAAAGCTTTATAGGTCAAGGTTAATATTGGAATTTAAGGTCCTGTAGATGTAGATTGCATAGGAGTAAGTGTGGATATTCTGACACGGAGTAAGTTTAGATCTATGAATAGTGGGGGAGGGGGTGTTGCCAGGGATGGGATTTAGTGATTATTCTTACTGCGGCTTTTTGTTGGGTTATTATTGGCTTTAGGTGTGTTGCTGCAGTTGATCCCCAAGCACAAATAGCATAGGTGAGGTATGGATAAATGAGTGAATGGTATAGTGTGAGAAGGGCAGTTTGCGGCACGTAGTATCGTATCTTGGAGAGGATCCCAACCGTTTTGGATAATTTTTTTGTTATGTGTTGGATGTGGGTGCTGAAATTCAGGTTGTTGTCAAGGTATAGGCCTAGGAATTTGACCTCGTTATGTCTGCCAATTAGAGTGTTGTTAATCTTAATGTTAAGATGTTAGATGGTTGCACCTGGGACACTACGAGAGGAGAGAGAGAGAGAGAGAGAGAGAGAGAGAAGTGAGATGAAGGAGAGCAAGAGTAAGAGAGAAGAGGTTAAAAGTCTAGAAAGAGTAGAGAAAGGTCATGTCTAAAGGAACATGGGAAATATAATTGGTGAAGGGGAAGTGTAGGCGAATGGGAGGCCATTAACAGCAAATGTGGTGGTGTGAAGATGCGGTAGAGTGTCAGATGATTAGAAGAACAGGTAAGATAGATAGATACAGATAAGATTGTCGTAGGATTTTTAACCAACGGAGGTGTAGCCACCAGGATAACCAGGAAAGTCAGAGTGCCATCGAGGACTGTCTAACTTATTTCCATTGACGTTTTATATTTTCCCCCAGATGCACCCACACCAGTCGCTAAGGCCCAGGTTACCTATTTGCTGCTAGGTGACAGGACAATAGTGTAGACGTGTCTGACAATTGTTCTCACCCCGGAATCGAATCCCGGGCCTCCGTTATGTGAGCGGAAGCTTTAGCACCATGGCACGGCTAGGTGGAACGTGATAGAGTACCAGGTACACAGTGGTGATACGAATGTAGGCAACATAGTGACATGTAGAATGAAGGTAAAGGTGAAGATATAGAGTCATTGTTGCGGACTACTGTCATATACCCAGACGTTTCTAGGAGTTTACTACCGTCGCACGCTGTGGCTAGGCCACGTTGATTACATGTAGTGTACCGTCGAGTTTAACATCACAGCTCTTCTGATAACTTTTCACGACACCTCGAAGCTGCGAGATTTCTGGCTTCGTTATGTTGAGAGCTCATGTAACGACGATTCAGTTCCACGTGCCTCCACATAACCCAACTAGGCCGAACTCCTTCATCACATTGAGAGGAATTGAAGATCTTTCTCTACTTGGATTTCTTCTCTGCAAATCTGATCAAGTATAACACGTTTCAAGTCTACAGAAGACGCAGTCGCGTACAGTCAACACGATTTCTTAATTTCTACCGGCACCACAACT
Organism: Cherax quadricarinatus; assembly: GCF_026875155.1. Classification (NCBI taxonomy): domain Eukaryota; kingdom Metazoa; phylum Arthropoda; class Malacostraca; order Decapoda; family Parastacidae; genus Cherax; species Cherax quadricarinatus. The sequence goes on from NC_069413.1 coordinate 58,078,969, forward strand.
CCAACTAAGCTTGAGTCGTAAGGCTCCGACGTGCTCTCCATATCGCAGCTAGTGATTTTGAAAATCTCTTCTCAGACATGTTTTCTTCAAATTTTCACATTCCTGTCATTTCATCCGAGACTGCGCCCGTACACACAGGATTTAAATTCCACCAGAGAGGCACCAGAATACATTCAATCCATCTTCAACGAATCTGGTTAAATACTACTCAGCATTTCAACACCAAATTCCTAGTACTATCACTACTCACAGGATATTCCAATCAAACCACGCAGGAATAAACCTGCAACGATTGGACCAATAACTGAAAAAGCAAGAGACCTCACACACGCATTTGAACACCAAATATACCAGCGATATGGACCACCTGACAACCCTGAGCCTCACACAGAAATCCTAGACATTGACATGATCAATTACATGATCAGAAGACATACATGAAACGGGTGTCGAATCATCATTAATCAGCAGATCAAACAACTTTAGAAAGAGCAACGATTTCTATAACATAACCGAGCTTTTGCCAGGAAGCTTCATGATAGCTGTCTCACATAGCAACAGGTCACAGTAGAGAAGAGCACTGCAGCAGGCCAACTGGTCTAAGCTAGGCAGGTTTTTCTCGAATCCAACCTCTTCCAAGCCATGTATTTGTCCAACCTGTCATTATTTTATTCAAGAAATTAGCTTCAACATACCTCACTTAACTCCTCATATCACTTCGTTCCCTATATATACGCACATCGTCTCTCATCACGTAAATCTGTTTGTGACTTGATAAAGCCCACTATGTGAGCGAAACGTTGTCGATAAAGGCTTGCATTGTGTCTTAATCAATCGTATATACAGTGAAAGTTTATTTCAAACCCATATTTTAGTGATTAAATAATCTTTGGCAACCTGAAGGTGGTCGATGGGCTTTATATCTAACAAACAAACCAGGCCTAAACATCTACAAAAAAAAAAATACGAAAAGAGGTCACATAATCACCCTAAACATCCACACAAAAGTTCACGTGAATAAAAATTACATAAACACTATCCTAAACATGGGCTGGCCCTTCCCTCTATTTGCAAGAGACTCAAGTTTGGGTCGCAATAAGGGCTAGTCCTCTCCCTCTGTGAAGACTTAAGCCTCGTCACAAAAAGATTTTCCTTCATGATAACGAAGCAAAGCACACTGCTAAGTCGAAGGCCATATTGTCAAGGGATAACAAAGTCAATGTTCTTGCTCGCCAGCACGAGCCCCGAGACCTCAAGCTAAGTGAAAATATTGTGGCATAAGGACCTGCCTGGAGGAGGGGTAGAGGTTCTACCTGGAGGAGGGGTAGAGGTTCTGACTGGAGGAGGGGTAGAGGTCCTGCCTGGAGGAGGGGTAGAGGGCCTGCCTGGAGGAGGGGTAGAGGTTTTGACTGGAGGAGGGGTAGAGGTTCTGACTGGAGGAGGGGTAGAGGTTCTGACTGGAGGACGGGTAGAGGTTCTGACTGGAGGACGGGTAGAGAGCCTGCCTGGAGAAGGGGTAGAGGTTCTGACTGGAGGAGGGGTAGAGGTTCTGACTGGAGGAGGGGTAGAGGTCCTGCTTGGAGGAGGGGTAGAGGTTCTGACTGGAGGAGGGGTAGAGGGCCTGCCTGGAGAAGGGGTAGAGGTTCTGACTGGAGGAGGGGTAAAGGTTCTGACTGGAGGAGGGGTAGAGGTTCTGACTGGAGGAAGGGTAGAGGGCTTGCCTAGTTCTGAGAGCTTGACGTACTAATCATGAAGGATACAGATAGCGCTCCCACGTTGTTAAGTTGATATCACACACACACACACACACACACACACACACACACACACACACACACACACACACACACACACACACACACTTGGTCCTCCGCTCTGCCTTTGAGAACTTGGCCATACACAGCCACTAATTAGGTGGATATTCAAACTCACACGCCAACTCCATACCAGCCTTTGATGGTGCTTCTGGCTACAAGCGTCTTCAAGGTGGTGGTGGGCGAGTCTTCAAGGTGGTGGTGGGTGAGTCTTGAAGGTGGTGCTGGGTGAGTCTTCAAGGTGGTGGTGGGTGACTCTTCAAGGTGGTGCTGGGTGAGTCTTCAAGGTGGTGGTGGGTGAGTCTTCTAGGTGGTGGTGGGTGAGTCTTCAAGGTGGTGCTGGGTGAGTCTTCAAGGTGGTGCTGGGAGAGTCTTCAAGGTGGTGCTGGGGGAGTCTTCAAGGTGGTGGTGGGTGAGTCTTCAAGGTGGTGGTGGGTGAGTCTTCAAGGTGGTGGTGGGTGAGTCTTCAAGGTGATGGTGGGTGAGTGTTCAAGGTGATGGTGGGTGAGTCTTCAAGGTGGTGGTGGGTGAGTCTTCAAGGTGGTGGTGGGTGAGTCTTCAAGGTGATGGTGGGTGAGTCTTCAAGGAGGTGGTGGGTGAGTCTTCAAGGTGGTGGTGGGTGAATCTTCAAGATGGTGGTGGATGAGTCTTCAAGGTGATGGTGGGTGAGTGTTCAAGGTGATGGTGGGTGAGTGTTCAAGGTGATGGTGGGTGAGTCTTCAAGACGGTGGTGGATGAGTCTTCAAGATAAGATAAGATTTCGTTCGAATTTTTAACCCCGGAGGGTTAGCCACCCAGGATAACCCAAGAAAGTCAGTGCGTCATTGAGGACTGTCTAACTTATTTCCATTGGGGTCCTCAATCTTGTCCCCCAGGATGTGACCCACACCAGTCGACTAACACCCAGGTACCTATTTGCTGCTAGGTGAACAGGACAACAGGTGTAAGGAAACGTGTCGAAATGTTTCCACTCGTCGGGAATCGAACCCGGGCCGTCCGTGTGTGAAGCGGGAGCTTTAGCCACCAGATCACCGGGCCTGGTGAGTCTTCAAGATGGCGGGTGAGTCTTCAAGGTGATGGTGGGTGAGTCTTCAAGATGTTGGTGGGTGAGTCTTCAAGGTGATGGTGGGTGAGTCATCAAGGCGATGGTGGGTGAGTCTTCAAGATGTTGGTGGTTGAGTCTTCAAGGTGGTGGTGGGTGAGTCTTCAAGATGTTGGTGGTTGAGTCTTCAAGGTGGTAGTGGGTGAGTCTTCAAGATGGTGGTTGAGTCTTCAAGGTGGTGGTGGGTGAGTCATCAAGGCGATGGTGGGTGAATCTTCAAGATGGTGGTTGAGTCTTCAAGGTGGTGGTGGGTGAGTCTTCAAGATGTTGGTGGGTGAGTCTTCAAGGTGATAGTGGGTGAGTCTTCAAGATGGTGGTTGAGTCTTCAAGGTGGTAGTGGGTGAGTCTTCAAGATGGTGGTGGGTGAGTCATCAAGATGGTGGTGGGTGAGTCATCAAGATGGTGGTGGGCGAGTCTTCAAGGTGGTGGTGGGTGAGTCTTCAAGATGGTGGTGGGTGAGTCATCAAGATGGTGGTGGGTGAGTCTTCAAGATGGTGGTTGAGTCTTCAAGGTGGAGGTTGAGTCTTCAAGATGGTGGTGGGTGAGTCTTCAAGATGGTGATTGAGTCTTCAAGGTGGTGGTTGAATCTTCAAGATGGTGGTGGGTGAGTCTTCAAGATGGTGGTGGGTGAGTCTTCAAGGTGGTGGTGGGTGAGTCTTCAAGATGGTGGTGGGTGAGTCATCAAGATGGTGGTGGGTGAGTCTTCAAGATGGTGGTTGAGTCTTCAAGGTGGTGGTTGAGTCTTCAAGATGGTGGTGGGTGAGTCTTTAAGATGGTGGTGGGTGAGTCTTCAAGATGGTGGTTGAGTCTTCAAGGTGGTGGTTGAATCTTCAAGATGGTGGTGGGTGAGTCTTCAAGATGGTGGTGGGTGAGCCTTCAAGATGGTGGTTGAGTCTTCAAGGTGGTGGTTGAGTCTTCAAGATGGTGGTGGGTGAGTCTTCAAGATGGTGGTTGAGTCTTCAAGGTGGTGGGTGAGTCTTCAAGATGGTGGTGGGTGAGTCTTCAAGATGGTGGTGAGTGATTCTTCAAGGTGGTGGTGAGTGAGTCTTCAAGATGGTGGTTGAGTCTTCAAGGTGGTGGTGGGTGAGTCTTCAAGATGGTGGTGGGTGAGTTTTCAAGATGGTGGTGGGTGAGTCTTCAAGATGGTGGTGGGTGAGTTTTCAAGATGGTGGTGGTTGAGTCTTCAAGATGGTGGTGAGTCTTCAAGATGGTGGTGAGTGAGTCTTCAAGGTGATGGTGGGTGAGTCTTCAAGGTGATGGTGGGTGAGTCTTCAAGGTGGTGGTGGGTGAGTCTTCAAGATGGTGGTGGGTGAGTCTTCAAGATGGTGGTGAGCCTTCAAGATGGTGGTGGGTGAGTCTTCAAGATGGTGGTGAGTCTTCAAGATGGTGGTGGGTGAGTCTTCAAGATGGTGGTGGGTGAGTCTTCAAGATGGTGGTGGGTGAGTTTTCAAGATGGTGGTGAGTCTTCAAGATGGTGGTGAGTGAGTCTTCAAGGTGATGGTGGGTGAGTCTTCAAGGTGGTGGTGGGTGAGTCTTCAAGGTGGTGGGGGGTGAGTTTTCAAGGTGGGGGGGGTGATCTTCAAGGGTGGTGGTGGGTGAGTCTTAAAGGGTTTTGGGTGAATGGGCAATCGTACCCCGGGGAAAACTTAGTTAAAAACCCTGGGGTAACACTTCCCCAGGGCGTGGGTGACAGACAGGCTTGCCCTCGCCGGGCAAGGGTAGGGCACGCGACGAGGAAGCTTAGTGGGGAAGGAAGAGGAAGAGGAAGAAAAATTTGGAGAGTAAAGCGGAGAAGGGAAAAGTGGAAGAGAGCATAAGGGAGAATTTGGCTGACATTTTTTTACAAATTAACATTGGGGTATGTGATGTGAGTGCGCATGATAAGTCGCTTGTGAATGTTATGTGACCTTGTAAAATTTTTAAAAATGACCTGTAATGTAAAGACTTTAGAATTTTTCTCTTTAAAACTTCCCTTTCGTTTTTCCCCCTCCTCACACACACGAACAATTGAACGACATGACGGAAGGGTTGCTCAAAAGGGGCCCCTTTTTGCAGATGAGTGAAGTTAAGAGGAAAAATTAAATCGTGAGGCCACAGGATTTCAAAAGCCGGGGAAAACTGGCACCTGGTCCAGAAAAGGGGCTTCTCAAAATTTAATCCGCCAAATCAAAGTCATGAAAATGGGGGAAGGGGCACAGAAGCCCAACAGAGTATAGGCTAGGGGGCCCAAAAGACTGCAAACCTCACTAAAGGAAAAAGACTTGGGGTGATATAACACCGACAGCTCCGGAAGCACACATCAATCAATAACTGCTGCGCAAGGGCCCTGGCAAACCTGAGAACACTTTCCGACCATTATAAGGAATCATTAAAGACACTGTACACCGTGTATTCGGCCCCATACTGGAGAAATGAAACATGTTTGGAACCCCACTTGATAAAGCACGTCAAGAAACTAAGAAAGTAAAAAGGGTTTGCAACAAGGTTATTCCGAGCTAAGGGGAATGCCCTTAAAGAAAGATTAAAGGGGAAATCGGCCTGACGACCGGGGGACAGGGGGTCAGGGGACATGAAACGACAATAAAAAAACCCGGGGGAATAGAAAAGGGGGACAAGGACAGGATGTTCCAGGGGGGGGAACAGAAACAAGGGGCCACAATTGGAAGTTGAAGACACAAAGAGTCAGAGAGATAGTAGGAAGTATTTTTTCAGTCATAGATTTGAAAGGCAGGGGAAAGCCTAAAAAAAGACGTATGGGGGCAGGAACCATACACATTTAAGACGAGGTTTGAAAAAGCTCAGGGAGGGGGGAAGAGGGTTGTAGCAACCGAAAAAGGGGGCGGGCCCAGGAGCTGGACTCGACCCCGAAACCCACAAATAGGTGGTAAAATAGGTGGTACAACACACAACACAACCACACACACACACCAACACCCCACACACCACACACACCACACACACACACCCCACACACACAAAAACACCCCCAAAGAAACCTAACTAAATATAAAAATAAAAAATTGTAGACGTCGAAGAATTTTCTGTTTTTCCCGAATGGTTGATAAGACTGTCTCTCATATTACAAAAAAAAATTGCCCCTTTTTTCTTTAAGTGTTTTTGCTTTTTGACCCAAATTTTACTCAGATGATGGAGGGGGGGAGGGAAGAGGGGAATTAAAAGGGGTAAATAGGGGAACTGAGGAGGGGAGGGTAGAAAAAGAAAGAGGGGGAGAGGTAAATAAAAAAGAGGGGGAATTTAAAAAAGGGAGAAGGGGGGATTAAGGGAAAGGGAAAAGAGGGGGAATTAAAGAGCGGAAGAAATGGGAAAAAAAATAAAAGAGTAGGAAAAAGGGAAGGTAGGGAAGGCCTTAGAGAGAAAAGAGAAAAGATACACACAGACACACACACACACAACACACACACACCACACACACCACACACACACACACACACACACACAACAAAGGAAACTGAAGGTTGGTACACAAACGCTGATGGAAAACAAATAAGTGGAGGAGTGGCATGAAAAGTCAAAGAAGCATCACCACATCATCTCTCCAGAAAACCCAAGCTTACAGGTATGATAAAGATGCCCCTTTTTTCCCAAGGGGATACCAAATCCGGGGGAAAAGAAGGGGGAAAGGGGGGGGGAGGATGGCATTGCTGATAAAAAAATCGTGGAATTTTGATGAGCGGGAGAGAAGACAGCGGAGAAGAAAGTGATTACAAGGGAACGCTTATCTGGGGCCCCAAGGTGTAATGGGCATGATAATAACCCACCACAGAAAGCAGGAGGCCAAGCAAGAGTACGAAGGACAATGAGCGATGGTTGACACACGGGCCCTAGGTGGCCAGAAGAGCTCATGCATGCGGGCAAAGCTCCTGATCATGGGTGCCTTTTTACCAAAGGGAGTCGTTTGGGGAGAACTTGACCCACTGGGGGCCAAGATACGGGGGGCTAAGATGATGGAGGTGATGGAAAAAACTTCATGTCCCAACACGAAAGGGGAAAACACAAAAAGAGAGGAGAGGATGAACCAGCAAGCGGGATTAGTATTCACCTTGAGTAGGCAGATATCGAGGACATCACATATAAAAAAGAACCCTTTGGGCCGTGACCATGGGTTTAAGCTTCGAATACACAGTAGACTACAAGGGAGGGAAAAGCGGAAGGCCGGGAGAATGAAGCCAAACTACAAGAAAGGGGACTAAAGGGGAAAGGAATTTCCCTGAAACGGGTTTTCGGGGGGGGACAGAAACGGGCAGGGAAGCCAGTTAATGAGATAGGGAAATAGTAGCAACAAAATGAAAGGGAGGTGGGAGAGGTTTGTACCCAAAGGGGAAACAGAATAATAAAAAACCAGGAGACCCAGGGTTTTTACCCAAAAGGGCATGGAAAAAAAAACCAAGTGTGCTGGGAATGGAAGAAAATAGAAGGGCAAAGGACCCAGAGAAGAGGAGAGCTTCGTAAGCCAGAAAAATATGCCAGATAAAAGGGGCCCAAAAAGACAAATGAAAAGACATAGCAGCAAAAGCCAAATCTGACCCAAACTGTTGTACACCACATCGGGAGGAAAACAACAGTCAAGGACCAGGAAAATCGGCAAAGGGAAAGGAGGAGGGAGACAACAAGAAATGACCGTGAGTATGTGAGAACTCAACAAGATCAAAGAAGTTTCACAGAGGAGACAGAAGGGGCTCCAGAAGACGGAGGGTGGGCACCCCAACCATGGCTGGACACAGTGACAAGGGAGAGAAGTTAAAGGTTCTGAGTGAGCTAAATACCTCAAAGGTGGGGCGATGAACATCTCCCCATGGTGTTTAAGATGGGGGGATTTCAAATGGTGTACCCCTAAAATTTTTTAAATACATCTCGAAAGGGAGATTGCCTGAGGCATGGAAGACAGCAAATGTAGTCCCAATCTTAAAAGGAGACGCTGAAGCTAAACTACAGCAGGGGCTGAGCATTAAGTTGCAAAATCATGGAAAGTTTCAGGTGAGTAGTGGGGGGGAAAACCTAACAAGATCTCATCAACAGCAGCAAACATGGTTCAGGGACGGGAAATCCTGTGGGGGATATGGAGTTCTAGGTGGTTAAGCAGTAAGGACAGAGAAGATGGGTGGGTGGATTGCAATTTTCTTGGTGAGACTTCAAGGTTGGGGGAAATTCCACACAAGTGTTGGTGCAAAACTGGAGGACAGCAGGGAAACAGGAATTGCCTACAAGGATTCAGGAATACTTGTCAGGAAGACAGCAGGAGTTGGTACTGCGATGTCAGGTGGGCACTGTGACCAGCGGGGTCCCGGGGTATCCTAGGGCGGGCTGTTTCTGGTATTTGTGACGACATGACGGAGAATGATTCGAGGTGTCCGATGCAGATGACGTGAAAGTGATGAAAGAATTCACTCGATCGAAGTCCACGGAAACTCAAGGGATCTGACAGCTGCAGACCTGGTCCAGAAGGGCCGGGAGTCAATCCCACAAGTGAAAGTGAGGATGGGAAGGGCAAAGAAAGGAGATGAGTACATCTAGGAGGCCGAGAAAAAACCAAAAAAGAGATCTTGGGTGAATAATTTTAAACATCCCTGAAGTGCACATAAACCCAATAATTTGCAGCTATGGGCGCCTAGTCAAACCTCAGAACAGCTTCCTCTTAAACTATGGCTCAACCCTTACCCAACTTTAGGCCCATATTGGAGATGCGCCCCAAAAGGAACCCACACCTAGCCAAGCACAAAAAACAGAGAAAATGAAAGTTGCAACAAGACTAGTACAACTAAGAGATTTATCGAGGAGAGGTTAAGGGAAATAATGACGCCTGTACAGGAGAGATAGGGGGACATGATAAGACATAAAATTTTGGATTGACAAGGTCAAAGACAGGATGTGGAGTGGACAGTGTAACAGGGGGAACAGTTGGAAGTTGAAAACACAGATGAATCACAGGAATGTAGGAAGTTTTCTTCAGGCCACAGAAGTAGAAGTGGAATTTTGGGAAGCGATGTAGGGAAGGGATCCATACATAGTTAAGCAAGAGGAAATAAAGAGGCTAGGAGAACTATAGCGATCAGTGAAGAGGCGGGGCCGGAAGCTCGGACTCGACCCCGCAACCTCAACAGGGAATTAAACACACCACACACACACCCCAACACACGAAATGTGGAAAACATTAATTTTCAAGGATGTTGTAAGCCCCGTATGTATTTACCTGCAGGAATGCATCGAGTGACACTCTGGACTTGACACAAGTTTCTTTAAAATGATCCTCCATTAAAGAGGATAACACGCACAGTTTCGAAGTTTCACTAAAGCAATCATAATTAGTTTTCGCTAAATATATATATAATTATATATATTATATATATATATATATATAAATATATATTAATATATTTAATATATATAAATATATATATATATATAAAGATATAATATATATAATATAAATTTATAATAAAATATATATATATATATAAAATATATATTATATACATAACATATAAATTAAATATAATAAAATATATTATATAATTTTAATTACATACTATAATTAAATTTTATTAAAATATATAAAATTTATAATATATATAAATATAAACATATATAATATATAAAAATATATATTCTATTATTATATATTAACAAATATTGATATATAATCATAATAATTTATATATTAAATATATATAAAACAAAAAAATTATATATAATTTATATATAATATATATATATATATATTAATATAATATTTTTATATATATAAATAATAAAAATTTTATATAATTTTAATAATATAATTTATAATATAAATAATATATTATATATTATATATAAATTATATAATATATATAATATGTAATTAATATCTAATTATAAATATATTATTTATAATATAAATTTTTAAAATATATATATATATATAATATATTATATTTATAATAATATATATAATATATAATATATATATTATATATATATATTATAAATATAATATATTAATATTATATATAAAAATTACTATATATATTAAATTTATATATATTATATATATTATATATATATATTATATATATTTATATATTATTTAAATTATATATATAAAATTATATATATATATATAAATATTATATATATATTATTAAATATATATATAATATATAATAAATATAATATATAAATTATAATATATATATAATAATAAATTTAATTTATAAGTATTATAATTATAAATATTAATATATATAATAAATTATATATTAAAATATATATTAATTTAATAAAATATATATATATAATTAATATATATAAATAAAATTAATATATTATAAATAATATATTATTAAATATTATATATATTATAAATTATATATTTATATATATTATATATAATATATAATACATATTTTATAATATAATATATTATATAAATTATAATTTTATATATAAATATATATATATTAATATAATATATATAATTATATAATAAAATTATTTTAATATAATATATTTAATTAATATATATATTATAATTATAAATATATATATATATTATATAATATATAATTTTACTACCTTATAGAGTAAAAAAAATACTAATCAATAATTAATATTTTAATATTCAATTATTATATTTTAAAAATTATTTTTTAAATGCCGTAACTAATCATTTTATTATAAAAAAATGAAAAATCCCAAATAAAATTCCCTTTTTATTATATAAGTTCAATTTCTCCCAATTCATCATCTATATTCCTCTTTATAATACAAATTAAGTTATAATTTATAACTACTATCCCTAAATCCAATTTCCTAATCTCTCCTTCTTATCACATGTCTTTTCCCACCTTCTTACCAATGCCCCATAAAACCTTTTACCCTTCACTAACTTTCCTCTCACCTCTATCCCCATTTCATCTTCTGCCTCACTTATAACCTAATGCCAACCAACATCTTGCTCGAATGCCATACCCCACAACTTTATCCCATCTCCATGTTTAACCGAACTTCCTCAACAATCACTGCCTTCCAATCTCCTCTTTCTCCTTACCTTCCACTTAAGATTTGCCCAATTTCAAAATTTCTTTTCTGATATTTTTTAAATTACAATTTAGTACCCAAAATTTGTTCACTTTAATCATGTCTAACTCACTCCTTCAAAAGCTCCGGGGCTGATTTTCACAGTAACCGCCAAGTTTGAAAAACCTCTTTTTTCCTTCTCCAATACCCTTTTTTTTTTCAACATTTCCTCACAACCCCCTCCTTTACTCTTCCTCTAGGTTATACATCATCTAAAACCCCTCCTACACATTTTGAATCCATTATAAGATCACTCAAAATACTCCACCTCCCATTTTACAATTTTTTTCTCAAAATCCCCTATTCTCACAGTTACTTTTATCTAGATATAAATTACAAACATTTCCCTTAAAACACTCTTACCAACTCTCCTGCTTCAATAACCTAGTTAACTCAATAAGAATTTTCGATATTAATATTGTTTTTTGAACTGATTTTTGACCCCTAGAGTTTTTTAAATATCATAAGAATAAAAAAGTGATTTCAATTACATTAAAAGGATAATGGGCATATTCATCCCTAAAAAAACTCGGAAGTCTCATTATGCCTATAACTTTAAAATAAATATTTTTTAATTGGAAATTTCCAAAATTGTTATATTTATATGTTAAATCTTTAAAGCCAAAAATTTTTTTAGATATTTGAAAAGTATTCAATTTTAAAATTAACAAGTCAAACTCATAGACTATCTTTTGTTCTAATTTTAAAGAACCAGTTAGGTTTCGCAACTAGTTATTTTCCAACAAAATTTTAATTTGTACTTCCTGTTAAAGGATTTAACTTATCCGAAACCACGATTTTTCAAAAATTTAAAATTCGAATACAACATTACAACCATTTAATTTAAAAAAATTTTAGCATTTGTTCATAGGTTTTCTTCATTGTAATCACTCAATTTTAATTTTTTGTTTCTTAAAATATAATGCGCATTTAAATGTAATTTTCTCCTAAACTTAATTCTTTTCTGTAATACTTTCTATCACTCTATAAATTGTACTGTTTATTAAAATAAAAAGTTCAATACTTCCTCTTTAGGCCTTTAATTAATAGTCAATTTGTATTAATTTAAATTGTAAAGTCTAACCCCCAACTGATCACTATATTTGCATATTTAGCAAAAGGGGCCTCTCTATTAACTTTATACTTACGTGGTCATTTTTCCTTTGTGAATAAGAGGATAAAATGTCCTCATAATTTTAAGATCCTTGAGCTTTCCAAATTTATTCAAAAATATTTTTAAGTCCCACTCCCATAAATTTTCCCTTTTAAATTTTTAAAATTTTTAAAACCCTTTCCCCCCTTCCCCAACATTTCATCCCCTTCCATTTTACTTAAGAACCCCTTTTAAGTTATAAACCCCTATCATTGGGTTTCCATCTTTTCCTCCCTTTTCATTCCCAGTCTAACTAGCTTACTTAAAACTTAACATTTGGGCCCCTTTTAATCCCTTTTAAATAGGACCTCCTACCTCACTTAAATTCAAAACTATTTCTTCTGGCCCCAACCATTTTAATTTACTTCTAAAATTATTTAAAATTCTTTACCAATTAAAACTCCCCTTCTTTCACTGCACCCTTTCTTAAATCCCCATAAATTTTTACATTTTCAGCAACCAACTACTTAACTTTTTCCCCCTAATTCACTTTATATTTTTTAAAATTTTTTTAAAAAATTCTTTCCTTTCTCCCGGTTTTACTTTCACACCAGCTTATTTTTTACTTCCCCTGTTTAAAAAAAATTACGCTTTTAAAAATCCATAGGTTACCTTCAATATTTTGGGCTTAGTTAAAAACTCTATCTTGAACCATCCCAATCCCCTTTATTACCTCCTTCCTCCCTCCCCCCCTTTTTTCCTTAACCAACCCTCCTAAAAATTTTTAAAATTTTTTTAAAATTTAAAAATTTAAAAAATTAAAATTTACAATTTTTTTAAAAAAATTTTAAAAATTTTAAATTTTTTTTTTTATAATTTTAAACCCCTTTCTGTTTTTTCCCTTCCCCTTTAAAAAATTAAAAAATTAAGGGCAAAATTTAAATAAATATATACTTTTGTTTTTTAAAAGTAAATCAAAATTATTTTTTTTACCAAAAAAAATTTTCTTTTTTTAAAAAAAATTTCTTTTCCCTTGGGATAAGTCTGTTGAGTGTACTGGTAAATTTGTATGGTAGAGTTATAATTGAAAAAATTTAAAAGAGTAAGACGGAGAATAGGATAGCAGATGAACAGGAGGCTTGGGAAAAGGGTAGGGGGTGTGTGGACCAGGTTTTTACAGTGAAACATATAAGTAAAACAGTATTTAGATAAGGCTAAAGAGGTCTTTGTGGCATTTATGGATTTGGAAAAAAGGCGTATGACAGGGTGGATAGGGGGGCAATGTGGCAGATGTTGCAAGTGTATGGTGTAGGAGGTAGGTTACTGAAAGCAGTGAAGAGTTTTTACGAGGATAGTGAGGCTCAAGTTAGAGTATGTAGGAAAGAGGAAATTTTTTCCCAGAAAAAGTGGCCTTTAGACAAGGATGTGTGATGTCACCGTGGTTGTTTAATATATTTATAGAGGGGGTTTTGTAAGAGAAGTAAATGCGGGGGTCTTGGCAAGAGGCGTGGAGTTAAAAGATAAAGAATCACACACAAAGTGGGAGTTGTCAAAAAGCTGCTCTTTGCTGATGACACTGTGCTCTTGGGAGATTCTGAAGAGAAGTTGCAGGAGATTGGGGTGGATGAATTTGGTGGGGTGTGAAAAAGGGAAGAAAATTTAAAAGGTTTGAATACAGGAAAGAGTAAGGTTATGAGGATAAAAAAAGTTTAGGTTGATGGAAGATTGAATATCAGATTGGAGGAGAGAGTATGGAGGAGGTGAACGTATTCAGATAATTTGGGAGTGGACGTGTCAGCGGATGGGTCATGAAAGATTGAGGTGAAATCTAGAATTGATGAGGGAAAAAGAGTGAGTGGTGCACTTAGGAGCCCCCTGTGGAACAAGAACTTTGTCCTTGGAGGCAAAAGGGGAATGTATGAGAGTATAGTTTTAACCAAACGCTCTTTATGGGTGTGAAGGTGGGTGATGAATGTTGCAGCGAGGAAAAGGGCCCTGGAGGCAGTGGAGATGTCATGTCTGAGGGCAATGTGTGGTGTGAATATAATGCAGAAAATTTCCCGTAGTTTGGAAGTTAGGAGGAGGTGCGGGATTACCAAAACTGTTGTCCAGAGGGCTGAGGAAGGGTTGTTGAGGTGGTTCGGAATGTAGAGAGGATGGGCGAAACAGAATGATTTAAGATGTTCAGTCTGTAGGGGAAAGGAAGGGGGGGGTAGGGGTGGCCCCAGGAAGGGTTGGAGGGGGGGGGGGTTTTAAGGGGTTTTTGTGGGGGGGGGTTGGACTTCAGCGGAGTTGGCGTGTTTGATGGAGTAAATGGAGACAAAGGGTTTTTAATATTTGAGTGCTTTTGGAGTTGAAAAAATAAATTATAAAGGGGACCAGGGAAACCGGCAGCCGGACTTGATCCGGGAGAGGGGAAAGTACATCCCTGCACTCTAAAGGAGGGGTGTTAAGTTGCTTTTAAAAAACTGGTGTAAAGACCCTTCGGGCAAGACATGAGGATTTAATGATGGGAAAGTTTTTCTTTTTCGGGCCACCCTCCCCCTTGGGGAATGGGCCCGGTGTGAAAAATAAAAAAAAAAAAATAAAAATATCAGTTGCCCCTCTTTTAAAACATTACATCCGGAGCCCCCCCATCAACCTTTTATCCCCCCAATTATAATCAACAAACTATTTTCATTACGTGCTACATCATTTTGTTTTTTATTTACCCCTTTTTTTCATAATTTGTTTCTTATTCCAAATTTTTCTACACATAGTAAATTAAAAGGCTCCCCATTTACATTTACCCCATGGCACCCCAAATTTACCTATCCCTCCCCCAAAAAAATTTTTACCCACTTTAACATTGAATCCCCAACCACCTTTACTCTCACACTTGATTCAAAACCCCCCACGATTCACTAAAATTTTCCCCAAAAATCTCTCTCCCCCTCTAACTTCTCTTTTGTCCGGGTCATACACGCTTACATAACCCATTTTAAATCCAATCTTTATTTTACTCCACATAACCTTGAATTAAATACATTGTAAATCCCCTTTTCCTGCCATAGCTTACCCCCAACATTATTACTACTCCCTTCTTTAGTCTAACTCTATTTGAAACCTCTGACCTAATCCATTTTTCCTCTCCATTGAAACTCTCCCACCCCCTTCAGCTTTGTTTCACTTAAAGCCAGGACATCCAGTTTCTTCTCATTCATAACATCCACAATCATCTCTTTCTTATCATTTGCACAACATCCACGCACATTCAGACTTCCCACTTTGACAATTTTCTTATTATTATTCTTTTTAGTAATCTTTACAGGAAAAGGGGTTACTAGCCCATTGTTCCCGGCATTTTAGTTGACTTTTACAACACGCATGGCTTACGGAGTAAAGATTCTTATTCCACTTCCCCATGGATATAAAAGGAAAAGTAATAAGACCAAGAACTAATAAGATAAAATCAAAGAAAACTCAGATGAGTGTGTATAAATAATCGTGTACATGTATGTGTAGTGTGACCTAAGTGTAAGTAGAAGTAGCAAGACATGCCTGTAATCTTGCATATTTATGAGACAGACAAAAGACACCAGCAATCCTACCATCATGTAAACAATTACAGACTTTCGTTTTAACACTCACTTGGCAGGACGGTAGTACCTCCCTGGGTGGTTGCTGTCTACCAACCTACTGCCTATATATATATATATATAATATATATTATATATATATATATATATATATATATATATATATATATATATATATATATATATATATATATATATATATATATATAATGTGCCGAATAGGCAGAACTTGCGATCTTGGCTTAAATAGCAACGCTCATCTTGCCATATATGACAAGTGAGGATTTGTGTATGCAATAATGTCGCCAAAATCATTCTGAACCTAACGAAAAAAATATGTTTCACTGTGTTTGTTTAGTATTAAATTATTGTAAACAAATCCAAAATATATTTAGTTGGATTAGGCTAAAATAAAATTGTTCTTGTTATAATAAGGTTAGGTAAGTTTTCTAAGATTCTTTTGGTGCAAATTTTATTTTTTTTTTACATTAACATTAATGAAAAAAATATATCTTTAAATGTATAAGAGAAAATTTTAGAAAGGACCTAATTTTAAATAAGTTCTTGCTAATTGACCAGTTTTACATATTCGGCACGACATATATATATATATATATATATATATATTATATATATATGTATATATATATATATATATATGTACAAGACATCACTGCCCAATCATTAACTCATCCGCTTACATCAGAACCACTACAACAAACACTTCTACCACCACACATCCCCACTAATGACACTAACAACAACACTAACAACAATAAGGAGAAGAACAAACAACCATCGTTGTAGTTACTAACACCTAGTTTCTAGTGCAGTAATCAGCTTAAACTTGAGTGTTTCTTCCTTGGTGTAAACTTGGCCTCTTGAAGCAGCATCTCAGGCTGCATCCCGCCGCCTCCGAGGACACCCAGCCACCCATCCTTCCTCCTTCCCGCCTACCCACTACTTCAAACATACTGGATTGCTATTGAAGCTGCTTTGGCGGAGGAGTCTGTGTATGGGTTTAACTAGAAGTGGAGGTAGTGGTTTTTGTACGTGTGTGCGCGTGTATTATATATATGTATATATATATATACATATATATAATATATATATATATATATATATATATATATATATATATTATATATATATATATATATAAATATGCAGTAAGATCACAGTAAACAGGTGATATCACAATATGCAGAACAACAGTTCCTTGATAATGTGAGAAATCACGAAAGCGATTGGAATTTTACTATTTTTCACGGAGGTTGTGAAAAACAGTGAAATAGTGAATACCCTTTGTCTCTGCCTATCTCTCTCTCTCTCTCTCTCTCTCTCGTCACCTTACAACATCGTCCTCACCCACACCACCACTTTGGTCCCTTCAATAAGTCACACGGAATCACTCATTAATGGAATTAATTCTCCTTTGATCTACGGCACAGCCAACCTTACTCGCCTCCTTCCCAATCAACACCTGTTAATGTATACACTCCTCTCACCATCCTTTATTATCTCTCCCTTCCCTCCCTTCATGACCCAATCGACACTCACCCTCCTCTATTATCTCTCTCCCTTCCTCCATGAGCCACTCTACATTCATCCTTCATTATCTCTCCCTTCCTCCAAGACTCTCTCTCTCTCTCTCTCTCTCTCTCTCTTTTGCCTTTATACCGTCTCAAGTTCACTCCTCTGATTCGCATTATTCCAAGGGTAGTCTCTGATACGAACCAACTGTGGCTCGACTCATTCACTGTACTCATAGTTCCCTTGTCCTTCTAACCATCATATTTCCTACCCTAACACTGGTTCCTTGTCCTTGTCACTGTGACTCCCTGTCCCTTGCACAGTGATTCCTTGCCCTTCGCACTGTGATTCCCTGCCCCTCGCACTGTGATTCCGTGTCGCTGGGACTCCCTGCCCCTGGCACTGTGACTCCCAGTCCCTCCCACTGTAATTCCCTGCCCCTCGCACTGTGATTCACTGTCTTCAGCACTGTGATTACCCTGACAGGTGTAGACTGTCCTGCACACCTTTCCGTAGCAGACAACCAATCGGGAACGAGCAAACAGGCAGCAGAGAGAATAAAAGATTGTATTTCCTTCACCAAAAATAAGCTGTTCTTTACAGTGTATGTAGCCTACGTACAGTATTTACAATGAGACGAATACAAGCACAAGACACGGTGAAAACCGTAGCGGCCAGCAGAGAAAGTACGTCTGCCGAAGCTGCTTCACGAGCGTTCCTCGTCGCTTCACAGCTTTGGCAAGCTTCCTTGTAATTGGTGGGTTGAAGCAAGGTACTGGCATAACTACGGGCCCCCTGCTCGTTAAACCCTTAGCACCTGGTTCGCTGGTCGGGAGGCATGACTATATGGGTGTGTGATATACGCCGAATAAAATGTAACACACTGTTATTATGTCACAGCTGTGATTCCCTGTCACCAACAATGATTCAAAACCCCAACACATTGTGTGTGTGTGTGTGTGTGTGTGTGTGTGTGTGTGTGTGTGTGTGTGTGTGTGTGTGTGTGTGTGTGTGTGTGTGTGTGTGTGTGTGTGTGTGGTGTGTATGTGTGTGTGCTAGATGGAAGGTTGTTGGTGTATCAAGAATCTCATTACCAGACAGGAGGGTGAGCATTAACCAGCACATGTGGGCCATTGGCACCAATTCTGTGGCTTTTTAGCCTCGCTAGTGCACTAATGGACGCTTCTGTTGATGCTAGGGTGCTCTTGATGTCAAGGTTGACGTGGAAACAAGGTGCTCTTGACATAATCAAGGATGACGTGGAGGCAGAGTTCTCTTGATGTCATCAAGAATGACGTGGAGGCAGTGTGCTCTTGATGTCATCAAGGTTTAAGCGGAGGCAGGGTGCTCTTGACATCATCAAGGATGACGTGAAGGCAGAGTGCTCTTGATGTCATTAAGGATGGCGTGGAGGCAGAGTGCTCTTGATGTCATCAAGGTTTATGTGGAGGCAGGGTGCTCTTGACATCATCAAGGATGACGTGGAGGCAGGGTGCTCTTGATGTCATCAAGAATGACGTGGTGGCAGGGTGCTCTTGATGTCATCAAGGACGACGTGGTGGCAGGGTGCTCTTGATGTCATCAAGGATGACATGGTGGCAGGGTGTTCTTGATGTCATATTGTTCCTAAATATTGATTGATTTAAGGACAATTTTCTGTGTTTTATTGCCATTAAATTGCTCAGTTATACGGCGGGTTTATCTTATTTGGTTTAGTTTTGAACGAAGAGTTAAACCCTTGTGAGTGTGCCAGAACAAGTACTGGTGTAGGCTCGATCCTCCGCTTCCTATTCTCACTCAATAATAATCTGTCTAGATGACAGGTCTGGTAGTAGTAATTTGTGGTACTATTCAGGTATATGCTGGCGAGAGAGGGCTCTTGATCTAGGGAATTGGAGCATTGCTCCAGTTCCCTGAATTAAGTCTGAATGCCTTCCATCCCCCCCTCTCAAGTGTTGTATAATCCCTACGAGTTTAGCGCTCCCCATGATGATGATGATGATGATAATAATAATAATAATAATAATAATAATAATAATAATAATAATAATAATAATGAGATGTACCTGGCTGGTAGGACACTGAACTTAAATTGTGATCAGTAATTCAATGGTTAGAAAGTTTAGCTCACAAGCAGAAGGGCCTACGTTCGATTCACGGACTGACCGAGATGGCTAAGTCTCTTTACAGCTGCTGTCCTTGCTCACCTACCATTAAATAGGTACCTAGGTGTTAGTAAGATTGTTGTGGGTGGTGTCCTGGGGAGGGAGGGGGAGGGAGGGGGAGGGGTAGTATGCCCTACGAAGAGCTGCGCTTTAAAATGAACTGAGCTGGAATAACAGCTGGAATAACAGCTGGAATAACAGCTCTTACTGTGTCAGTTGTCTGTGTAAGAAAATGACGCTGCTTTTGTAAAGTGACTGGTAAATGCTGTTAGCATACAGTCAAGCTTCCTCGAGTAATTTGTAATACCAACTCAACAGGCTATGTTTAAGGAGGCTCCAGTTACGGTCTTCAACAAGACTCTTCAAAGAATCATGGAAATCTTTTGCCACTAATATAAATTTCTCTTCACAAGCAGAAAATGGAAAACCTTTAATGAATTTAAGAGTCAACGAATAGCGGCATGAAAGCCGGTTTGAAGCTCCTACAAAGAAGGTTTTAATGAGCAGCCTTTGCCAGTCCAGGTTTCAGTTCTCTACCTTTCGCGATGCTTACGTAAAGGGATGTTGATGGAATAAGTTGAGTGGAACGGGAATAGAGAGGAAGTCTAGAAACCTTGTGATTATTTTTAAAAATACAGGTATCTCAGGGTTTTTTTTTTTTTTTTGAAGGTAGAGAACGTGTGGGTTGTCACTTGTTGTGCGCAGTGAAAATGTCTAAATAAATCTAGATAAGGAGAATAGTTTACTAACACTGAACAATATCTTAATCATCCTATGGTCTCACTGCTTTTTTTTTTATTTGGTTCAGGAATTGGCCTTGAATCTTCGTCTCCAAAAACCTTAATAGTTTTGTTGTTCTGTTTATGCTCTTTACTTCGAGTCATTTTTTCGTTGCTTGCTTGTATATTCCACTTTATTTTCCTCACCTCTTTCTTTTACATGTTTTTAAATTTTTTTATGCCAATTTTCCAATACCCTTTTTATTTTATTTTCACCGTTTTCCTCCTATTTTTTTCACCGCCTGCCTTTTTCTTTTCTTCCTCCGCTGGCCCACTGTCCTTACCACTTGTCTCATATCTCCGCTAAAAAAAAAGGTCTCCTTGACAGAGTTACATAAACGAGTCGAAGTCGTTTCTCTGTCGATGGTGACAGTAGACCATCAGTTCACCGAGGTTACCCGCTCTGATACAGCCTCCGCGAGATCACTGTAAATTCGTTCGTTCGCTGTAGAGGAACACCATCGTGACAGTGAACTAGATAAAAACGACCTCGAGTAGACCTTAATGGTAGATGATTTTGTTTAAAAGCTAAGCAAACCACGCAACAGGTGGGGTTGCAACGTATTACGCACACAGGTATTGAATGGCCTGTGAGACCTGGTCGTAATGGGAATTGAAGTCAACAAACTCAGCAGTAGATTATAATGTATATTTTGCCTTCACCCACTATACAATGTACAATGTGTACAGATAGAATAATAAGTATACACCACGGTAACAGATTGCAAACCAGCAGCCAGACAGAGTGCACCATAGTCAACCAGCAGGTAGGCAAGTCTGCCATTGCTTCAAGCAAGTAAACCATGTTGCTTCAGCTTTATCGGGCTTGCCTGTGATTGGTCACTGAACCAAGGTACTGATTTAACGACTGGTATCCTATCAATCGTTAAACCCTTAGCATCCGGTCCGCTGGTTGGGAGGCAGCCTATATGGGAGTGTGACATACGCCGAATAAATTATAACATACTCTTTGCATGCCACACAACCCATGGCGAGTGAGTCCTAAAACTCACAGTGGTTTGTTTGCAATCGTGTTATTACGATTTCGTGAGTCATGACGTTGTTTGCAGCTGCTGGAGGGTCATGAGCACCTCTGAAATATTGACATGCATTTACTGCCTCGCCTCGAGCGTCATCCTCTTAAAGATATATAGGTTCTGTCTGTCTTAATCTGTTTTTTGGTCTCTCCCCCACTCTCTCTCTCTCTCTCTCTCTCTCTCTCTCTCTCTCTCTCTCTCTCTCTCTCTCTCTCTCTCTCTCTCTCTCTCTCTCTTTCTTTCTCTCTCTCTCTCTCTCTTCTCTCTCTCTCTCTCTCTCTCTCTCTCTCTCTCTCTCTCTCTCTCTCTCTATCTATCTATCTATCTATCTATCTATCTATCTATATCTTTCTCATGCTGTTCATGAAGGGCTCTTGATCCGAAGACGTGAAGTTACTCTCTCCTATATTCGAACGAAACTGACTGCTGTCTCTTCTATGGGCGGTATGTGACCCCTAGCGCTATGTGACTGATTCTCCTTATAATGGCACCCCAGCCATTATAAGGAGAATCAGTCACTCTTCTCTCTCACTCAGAGACTGATGATGGTCCAGAATGGACCGAAACGTCGTCTATAATATCTTCTAAGTCTCGATAAGTTGCAAACTGTATTGCACTCTACTCTTTTTCCTCATTATCTCCTTTCCTCCTGTTTCTTATTCTCATATGTTTTCCCCTTCCTCCTCTTTCTACTTCTCTTCCTCCTGCTTCTATTTTTGCTTCTTCTTCTCATTTTCCTCCTCATCCTCTTGCCTTTCTTAAGATTGACTCATGGACAAATATTCCCCTCTTAAAAACCTATTCTATTCAAGATTGATGGACTGGCCACATCTACTCAAGGCTGAGGGACTGATTACCTCATTCTCCTCCTGTTGCTCAAGTTTCTCCTTTGTATGGACTGATGAAGCCACTGTGTGGCGAAACGTTTCCTCAATAAAGATACCCAAGAGTTGCACATATGTCTAATTCAACAAGATTTCTGATACATGGGATCATCTTTGTCATCCTCTTCTGTACGTATTCCAGAGCATTTATATCCATTCTGTAATACGGTGACCAGAACTGCGCAGCATAGTCTAAATGAGGCCTAACCAAGGATATATAGAATTGAAGAACAACCTGAGGGCTTCTATTATTTATACTTCTAGATATGAAGCCAAGAATTCTGTTAGCTTTATTGCAAACGCTAATGCACTGTTGTCTTGGTTTTAAATTACTGCTAACCAGAACTCTTAAATCCTTTTCGCAATCAGTAGTATTAAGATCTACATTATTTAGTTTATATGTGGCATGGTTATTTAACTGTCCAACATTTAGAACTTTGCATTTGTCAATATTAAACTGCATCTGCCACTTCTCCGACCATTGCATCAGTCTATTCAAATCATCCTGGAGTGCTCTAATGTCCTCATTAGAATAAATTGGACGGCCTATTTTGGTGTCATCAGCAAATTTGCTTATGTCGCTATGTATTCCCTCATCTATGTCGTTTATGTAAATTGTGAACAACAACGGGCCCAACACTGACCCCTGAGGAACACCGCTTGTGACGTGCCCCCATTCTGATTTCTCCCCATTTATGCAAATACTCTGCCGCCTATTTGTCAGCCATGCCTCCACCCAGGAAAAAATTTCTCCTCCTATTCCGTGTACCTTAAGTTTCCTCAATAGCCTCTGATGTGGAACTCTATCGAAAGCCTTACTGAAGTCCATATACACAATATCATATTCAGTACTATGATCTATCTCCTCAAACACCTCAGTGATAAATGTTAGTAAATTCGCAAGACAGGAACGCCCCTTTGTAAAACTGTGTTGAGATTCATTAATCAATCTGTGCCTATCGAGATGGCTACGAATTACTTCGGCAGTTATTGATTCCATAAAATTTCCCACTATGGAGGTTCGAAGCCAAGGACCTGTCACCTGCCTTGTAAATAGGTATTACATTTGCCATTTTCCACTTATCAGGCACTATGCCAGTTTGTAGTGATATGTTAAAAAGATTAGCCAAAGGTATGCTAAGTTCCTCTTTACATTCCTTTAACACCCTTGCAAACAGTTCATCAGGGCCTGGGGATTTGTTAGGTTTTAGTTTCTCTATTTGTCTGAGGACCGTGTCACTAGTTACCGCAATCATACATAGTTTATTATCGTCCTGTTCTACATAATCTATTATTTCAGGAATATCGCTAGTATTTTCCTGAGTGAAAACTGAGAGGAAGTAGGTACTGAGAATTTCACACATATCCTTATCACTGTCAGTGATCTGACCAGAGTTACTCTTAAGTGGGCCAATCTTGTCCCTAATCTTACTTCTGTATACCTGAAAGAACCCTTTTGGATTAGTCTTTGAATCCCTTGCGACCATAGCCTCATAATCCCTTTTTGCTTTTCTTATTCCTTTCTTTATTTCTCTCTTTAATTGAATATATTGATTTCTTAACTGCCCATCCCTTCTTTCGATACGCTTATATATGCCTGTCTTTTGACCATTGAGATGTTTCAGTCTATTGTTCATCCATTTGGGATCATTTTTGTTAGATCTAATTTCCCTACTCGGAGCGAAAGTTGTCTAGACAGCTAGAACTATGCTATGAAAAAGGTCATCTTGGCAACCAAGATCACCTACCTGACCCATAGTCAGGACATCCCAATTTAGCCCCAACAGGTAATTTTTCAGTCCCATGAAGTCGGCTAAGCCAAAATCTGGGACAGAGGTTTGATTGCAGTTATCTGGGTGATTCCATGATATATTGAAACTAAGTGATTTGTGATCACTTTCCCCAAGCTCATCATTAACCTCAAGATTATTGCTTACCGACTCTTTGTTGGCAAGAACCAAGTCAAGCAGATTGTTTCCTCTAGTTGGTTCTGTCACAACCTGTTCTAAAAAGCAATCCTGAACCGTATCAAGAAAGTCACTAGACTCAAGATTCCCTGTCATATTGTTCCAATCAATTTGTCTAAGGTTAAAACCTCCCATTTTCACAACATTTTCATATCTAGATGCCTTATGAATTTCGTCCCATAACAGCTTACTGCACTCCCTATCAAGGTTTTGGGGCCTATAAATCACAACCAAAATTAATTTGTCACGGCCCTCGAGAAACTGTAGCCAAAACAGAATCTGTGTTCGATGTTTCTAACCTTATATCATGTCTAAGACAACAATTTAAATTTTCTCCTACATACATCACCACTCCACCACCCTTCCTGTTGACCCTATCAGTGTGGAATAGTTTATAACCCTGTATATTGCATTCAGAAGGAATTTCTCTATCTTTCAGGTTGAACCAGGTCTCTGTTATACCAATAATATCTATATTACCTACACTTGCAAGTATTCTTAGCTCATCTATCTTATTTCTTAGACTCCTGCTATTTGTATAGTAAACCTTAAGGGAGCTAGTCACTCGTTGCCCTCTGCCATCTCTCTTTGTTTGTCGATCAATTGATTTGCCATTACTAGCAACTTTATTTTGAATATTGTCTTTTAAACATATCCCTGAGGTATCCCGGTAATAACTGCTGCTTTTAACTCTAATACTGCAGCCTGATTGCTTCCCACAAACACCCATACCTCTATAATCTATCAGTTTAAATTCCTAGACAAGTCATCAATTACCCTCTCAATCGAATTGGTTAATGCAGCAACTCCATCCCCAGAGAGATGAACCCCATCCCTTGCATACATATCACGTTTACCAAAGAGTAGGTCCCAGTTATCAATGAATGGGATTGCAAGTTCCTTGCAGTACCTGTCTAGCCAGCAATCTATAGCAATTGCCCTAGACATCCATTCATTGCCCACTCCCTTTCTAGGCAAGATGCTACATATGACTGGGATCCCTCCCTTAGACCTAACTACTTCTATGGCTGACCTGTACTTATCCAGCAGCTCCTGTCTCTGCCCTTCCCAATGTCATTACCCCGAGCACTAAGACAGATAATGGGCTTGTGTTGTCGTCGTGGCCGTCTTAATTAATCGTCCTGATCGTCGCCTTTATCTTGGTCGTTGTGATAGTGGGAGAGGGGGGAGGGGTCGTCGTCTTAGTCGTAATGGTCGTGGTTTCCTTCATCGTCATCTCTAGTTGTCGTGGTCTTCCTAAGTTCCTCTCTTCTTAGTAGTTGTCTCCCTCCTCTCTCCTGTTATTCACACCTTCACCCTTTCATTTTTTCCCCCTACTTCTTTCTCTTCGTCAGCTTTCTCAAGTTCGCTGTCGTCTCTTTTTATCCTCTTGTCTTTGTGCTTATTCTCCTTCCCTTCGTCTCTCCTTATTTTTCATTTCTTCTCTCCCTCATTTCTTATATAGTTTTCTTGTGCAGCGTTACCTTGCTCTCTAGACTATATTATTGTTATTATTAGAAGTAGAAATAGTAACAGTAATATTAGGAATGCTTTTTATTATTTATATATTATTATTATTTATTATTATTATTTTTTATTATTATTATTATTATTATTATTATTTATTATATTATTATTATATTATTTATTATTATTATTTATTTATTATTATTATTATTATTATTATTATTATTATTATTTTATTATATTATTATTATTATTATTATTATTATTATTATTATTATTATTATTATTATTTATTATTATTTATTAATTATTATTATATTATTATTTTATTTATTATTATTATTATTATTATTATTATTATTATTATTATTATTATTATCTATTATTATTATTATTATCTATTATTATTTTATTATTATTATTATTATTATTATTATTATTATTATTATTATTATTATTATTATTATTATTATTATTATTATTATTATTATTATTATTATTATTATTATTATTATTATTATTATTATTATTATTATTATTATTATTATTATTTTATTATTAATATTATTATTATTATTATTATTATTATTATTATAATTATTATTATTATTATTATTATTATTATTATAATAATAATATTATTATTTATTATTATTATTATTATTATTATTATTTTTTATTATTATTATTATTTATTCATATAAACATTCCACTAACCCCCCATGACTGCCACCCACTAGACCTGCTTCTACTCTCTCTTCGCCTCCCATCACCCCTGCTCCTCGCCCCCACCCACTCTTTCCCCACTTGCATCTTCCCACCTGCTCACCCACCCACCCACCCAACCACCCACCTGCTCACCCACCCAACACCCAACCACCCACCTGCTCACCCCACCCACCCAACCACCCACCTGCTCACCCACCCACCCACCCAACCACCCACCTGCTCAACCACCCACCCACCCAACCACCCACCTGCTCACCCACCCACCCAACCACCCACCTGCTCACCACCACACCCAACCACCCACCTGCTCACCCACCCACCCAACTACCACCTGCTCACCCACCACCCAACCACCCACCTGCTCACCCACCCACCCAACCACCCACCTGCTCACCCACCCACCAACCACCCACCTGCTCACCCACCCACCCAACCACCCACCTGCTCACCCACCCACCAACCACCCACTGCTCACCCACCCACCCAACCACCCACCTGCTCACCCACCCACCCACCCAGCTCCCACCAGCCTTGGGGGAAGCGGTGGACACAGTTGTAAGTCAGTGATTTATCTCTATATTAAACAATTCAACACTAGCAGCAGCTACAGCAGCAAAAGCTGGTGGTGGGGAGGTGGGGAGGAATGGTGGGGATGAAGAGTGGGAGGGATGGTGGCGAGGGTTGATAGTGGGATTGTGGGGAGGAGTGTTGGTAGAGGTTGGTGAAGAGGGATGATGGGGAGGGGAAATGGGAGGAGTGGTGGGGAGGAGTTGGTAGTGAGGGGTTTGTTTATAGGGGTATTGGGGAGGGCATTTGGGAGGGCATTGGGGAGGGCATTGGGGAGGGTATTGGGGAGGGTATTGGGGAGGGTATTGGGGAGAGTATTGGGGAGGGTATTGGGGAGGGTATTGGGGAGGGTATTGGGGAGGGTATTGGGGAGGGTTTTGGGGAGGGTATTGGGGAGGGTATTGGGGAGGGTATTGGGGAGGGAAGTGCTCAAGTGAAGAATGAGGGAAAGATGAACAGATAAATTTAAGGACTGAAGGTGCTGGAGGGAAGGAGGAATTATTTTAATGGGGAGGATGAAGAGGAGGAACTGTGGTGACTGGTGAAGAGGAGGAGGAGGAACTGTGGTGACTGGTGAAGAGAAGGAGGGGGAAAACTGGTGGTGAATGGTGAAGAGAAGGAGGAGGAACTGTGGTGACTGGTGAAGAGAAGGAGGAGGAACTGTGGTGACTGGTGAAGAGAAGGAGGAGGAACTGTGGTGAATGGTGAAGAGAAGGAGGAGGAACTGTGGTGACTGGTGAAGAGAAGGAGGGGAGGAACTGTGGTGACTGGTGAAGAGGAGGAGGAGGAGGAACTGTGGTGACTGGTGAAGAGAAGGAGGAGGAACTGTGGTGACTGGTGAAGAGAAGGGGGAGGAGGAACTGTGGTGACTGGTGAAGAGAGGAGGAGGAGGAACTGTGGTGACTGGTGAAGAGGAGGAGGAGGAGGAACTGTGGTGACTGGTGAAGAGGAGGAGGGGGGAAGAACTGGGGTGACTGGTGAAGAGGAGGAGGAGGAGGAAACTGTGGTGACTGGTGAAGAGGAGGAGGAGGAGGAACTGTGGTGACTGGTGAAGAGGAGGAGGAGGAGAAACTGTGGTGACTGGTGAAGAGGAGGAGGAGGAGAAACTGTGGTGACTGGTGAAGAGGAGGGGGAGGAGGAAACTGTGGTGACTGGTGAAGAGGAGGAGGAGGAGGAAACTGTGGAGACTTGTGAAGAGGAGGAGGAGGAAGAACTGTGGTGACTGGTGAAGAGGAGGAGGAGGAGGAACTGTGGTGACTGGTGAAGAGGAGGAGGAGGAGGAACTGTGGTGACTGGTGAAGAGGAGGAGGAGGAAGAACTGTGGTGACTGGTGAAGAGGGGAGGAGAGGAACTGTGGTGATGGTGAAGAGGAGGAGGAGGAGGAACTGTGGGTGACTGGTGAAGAGGAGGAGGAGGGAAACTGTGGTGACTGGTGAAGAGGAGGAGGAGGAGAAACTGGGGGTGACTGGTGAAGAGGAGGAGGAGGAGAAACTGTGGTGACTGGTGAAGAGGAGGAGGAGGAGAAACTGTGGTGATGGTGAAGGGAGGAGGAGGAGGAACTGTGGTGATGGTGAAGAGGAGGAGGAGGAGAAACTGTGGTGACTGGTGAAGAGGAGGAGGAGGAGAAATGTGGTGACTGGTGAAGGGGGAGGGGAGGAGGAACTGTGGTGACTGGTGAAGAGGAGGAAGAGGAGGAACTGTGGTGACGGGTGAAGAGGAGGAAGAGGAGGAACTGTGGTGACTGGTGAAGAGGAGGAGGAGGAGAAACTGTGGTGACTGGTGAAGAGGAGGAGGAGGAGGAACTGTGGTGACTGGTGAAGAGGAGGAAGAGGAGGAACTGTGGTGACTGTGGAAGAGGAGGAGGAGGAGAAACTGTGGTGACTGGTGAAGGGAGGAGGAGGAGGAGGAGAAACTGTGGTGACTGGTGAAGAGGAGGAGGAGGAGAAAACTGTGGGGATGGTGAAGAGGAGGAGGAGGAGAAAACTGTGGTGATGGTGAAGAGGAGGAGGAGGAGGAACTGTGGTGACTGGTGAAGAGGAGGAAGTGGAGGAAACTGTGGTGACTGGTGAAGAGGAGGAAGAGGAGGAACTGTGGTGACTGGTGAAGAGGAGGAGGAGGAGGAACTGTGGTGACTGGTGAAGAGGAGGAGGAGGAGGAACTGTGGTGACTTGTGAAGAGGAGGAGGAGGAGGAACTGTGGTGACTGGTGAAGAGGAGGAAGAGGAGGAACTGTGGCGACTGGTGAAGAGAAGGAAGAGGAGGAACTGTGGTGACTGGTGAAGAGGAGGGAGGAGGAACTGTGGTGACTGGTGAAGAGGAGGAAGAGGAGGAACTGTGGTGACTGGTGAAGAGGAGGAGGAGGAGGAGAACTGTGGTGACTGGTGAAGAGGATGAAGAGGAAGAACTGTGGTGGACTGGTGAGAGGAGGAGGAGGAGGAACTGTGGTGACTGGTGAAGAGGAGGAGGAGGAGGAACTGTGGTGACTGGTGAATGAGGAGGAGGAGGAGGAACTGTGGTGACTGGTGAAGAGGAGGAAGAGGAGGAACTGTGGTGACTGGTGAAGAGGAGGAGGAGGAGGAACTGTGGTGACTGGTGAAGAGGAGGAAGAGGAGGAACTGTGGTGATGGTGAAGAGGAGGAGGATGGAGGAACTGTGGTGACTGGTGAAGAGGAGGAAAGAGGAGGAACTGTGGTGACTGGTGAAGAGGAGGAGGAGGAGGAACTGTGGTGACTGGTGAAGAGGAGGAGGAGGAGGAAACTGTGGTGACTGGTGAAGAGGAGGAAGAGGAGGAACTGTGGTGACTGGTGAAGAGGAGGAGGAGGAGGAACTGTGGTGACTGGTGAAGAGGAGGAAGAGGAGGAACTGTGGTGACTGGTGAAGAGGAGGAAGAGGAGGAACTGTGGTGATGGTGAAGAGGAGGAGGAGGAGGAACTGTGGTGACTGGTGAAGAGGAGGAAGAGGAGGAACTGTGGTGACTGGTGAAGAGGAGGAGGAGGAGGAGGAACTGTGGTGACTGGTGAAGAGGAGGAGGAGGAGGAACTGTGGTGACTGGTGAAGAGGAGGAGGAGGAGGAACTGTGGTGACTGGTGAAGAGGAGGAGGAGGAGGAAGAAACTGTGGTGACTGGTGAAGGAGGAGGAGGAGGAACTGTGGTGACTGGTGAAGAGGAGGAGGAGGAGGAACTGTGGTGACTGGTGAAGAGGAGGAGGAGGAGGAACTGTGGTGACTGGTGAAGAGGAGGAGGAGGAGGAACTGTGGTGACTGGTGAAGAGGAGGAAGAGGAGGAACTGTGGTGACTGGTGAAGAGGAGGAAGAGGAGAACTGTGGTGACTGGTGAAGAGAGGAGGAGGAGAAACTGTGGTGACTGGTGAAAAGGAGGAGGAGGAGAAACTGTGGTGACTGGTGAAGAGGAGGAAGAGGAGGAACTGTGGTGACTGGTGAAGAGGAGGAGGAGGAGAAACTGTGGTGACTGGTGAAGAGGAGGAAGAGGAGGAACTGTGGTGACTGGTGAAGAGGAGGAGGAGGAGAAACTGTGGTGACTGGTGAAGAGGAGGAGGAGGAGAAACTGTGGTGACTGGTGAAGAGGAGGAAGAGGAGGAACTGTGGTGACTGGTGAAGAGGAGGAGGAGGAGAAACTGTGGTGACTGGTGAAGAGGAGGAAGAGGAGGAACTGTGGTGACTGGTGAAGAGAGGAGGAGGAGAAACTGTGGTGACTGGTGAAGAGGAGGAAGAGGAGGAACTGTGGTGACTAGTGAAGAGGAGGAAGAGGAGGAACTGTGGTGACTGGTGAAGAGGAGGAAGAGGAGGAACTGTGGTGACTGGTGAAGAGGAGGAAGAGGAGAAACTGTGGTGACTGGTGAAGAGGAGGAGGAGAGAAACTGTGGTGATGGTGAAGAGGAGGAGGAGGAGAAACTGTGGTGACTGGTGAAGAGGAGGAAGAGGAGGAACTGTGGTGACTGGTGAGAGGAGGAAGAGGAGGAACTGTGGTGACTGGTAAAGAGGAGGAGGAGGAGAAACTGTGGTGACTGGTGAAGAGGAGGAAGAGGAGGAACTGTGGTGACTGGTGAAGAGGAGGAAGAGGAGGAACTGTGGTGACTGGTGAAGAGGAGGAAGAGGAGGAACTGTGGTGACTGGTGAAGAGGAGGAAGAGGAGAAACTGTGGTGACTGGTGAAGAGGGAGGAAGAGGAGGAACTGTGGTGACTGGTGAAGAGGAGAAAGAGGAGGAAACTGTGGTGACTGGTGAAGAGGAGGAGAGGAGGAACTGTGGTGACTGGTGAAGAGGAGGAAGAGGAGGAACTGTGGTGACTGGTGAGAGGAGGAAGAGGAGGAACTGTGGTGACTGGTGAAGAGGAGGAAGAGGAGGAACTGTGGTGACTGGTGAAGAGGAGGAAGAGGAGAAACTGTGGTGACTGGTGAAGAGGAGAAGGAGGAGAAACTGTGGTGACTGGTGAAGAGGATGAAGAGGAGAAAACTGTGGTGACTGGTGAAGAGGAGGAAGAGGAAGAACTGTGGTGACTGGTGAAGAGGAGGAGGAGGAGAAACTGTGGTGACTGGTGAAGAGGAGAAGAAGGAGAAACTGTGGTGACTGGTGAAGAGGAGAAGGAGGAGAAACTGTGGTGACTGGTGAAGAGGAGGAAGAGGAGGAAACTGTGGTGACTGGTGAAGAGGAGGAGGAGGAGAAACTGTGGTGACTGGTGAAGAGGAGAA
Source organism: Cherax quadricarinatus (assembly GCF_026875155.1). Classification (NCBI taxonomy): domain Eukaryota; kingdom Metazoa; phylum Arthropoda; class Malacostraca; order Decapoda; family Parastacidae; genus Cherax; species Cherax quadricarinatus. The sequence continues at coordinate 58,110,466 of NC_069413.1, forward strand.
GAAGGAGAAAACTGTGGTGACTGGTGAAGAGGAGAAGGAGGAGAAACTGTGGTGACGGTGAAGAGGAGGAAGAGGAAGAACTGTGGTGACTGGTGAAGAGGAGGAGGAGGAGAAACTGTGGTGACTGGTGAAGAGGAGAAGAAGGAGAAACTGTGGTGACTGGTGAAGAGGAGGAGGAGGAGAAACTGTGGTGACTGGTGAAGAGGAGGAACTGTGGTGACTGGTGAAGATGAGAAGGAGGAGAAACTGTGGTGACTGGTGAAGAGGAGAAGGAGGAGAAACTGTGGTGACTGGTGAAGAGGAGAAGGAGGAGAAACTGTGGTGACTGGTGAAGAGGAGAAGGAGGAGAAACTGTGGTGACTGGTGAAGAGGAGGAGGAGGAGAAACTGTGGTGACTGGTGAAGAGGAGAAAGAGGAGAAACTGTGGTGACTGGTGAAGAGGAGAAAGAGGAGAAACTGTGGTGACTGGTGAAGAGGAGGAAGAGGAAACTGTGGTGACTGGTGAAGAGGAGAAGGAGGAGAATCTGTGGTGACTGGGGAAGAGGAGGAAGTGAGAAACTGTGGTGACTGGGGAAGAGGAGGAAGAGGAGAAACTCTGGTGACTGGTGAAGAGGAGGAGGAGGAGAAACTGTGGTGACTGGGGAAGAGGAGAAAGAGGAGAAACTGTGGTGACTGGTGAAGAGGAGGAAGAGGAGAACTGTGGTGACTGGTGAAGAGGAGAAGGAGGAGAATCTGTGGTGACTGGGGAAGAGGAGGAAGTGGAGAAACTGTGGTGACTGGGGAAAGGAGGAGAGAGGAGAAACTCTGGTGACTGGTGAAGAGGAGGAGGAGGAGAAACTGTGGTGACTGGGGAAGAGGATGAAGAGGAAAAACTGTGGTGACTGGCGAAGAGGAGGAAGAGGAGAAACTGTGGTGACTGGTGAAGAGGAGAAGGAGAAACTGTGGTGAATGGGGAAGAGGAAGAAGAGGAGAAACTGTGGTGACTGGTGAAGAGGAGGAAGAGGAGAAACTGCGGTGACTGGTGAAGAGGAGGAGAAGGAGAAACTGTGGTGACTGAGGAAGAGGAGAAGGAGGAGAAACTGTGGTGACTGGGAGAGAGAGGAGGAAGAGGAGAAACTGTGGTGACTGGGGAAGAGGAGGAAGAGGAGAAAACTGTGGTGATGGTGAAGAGGAGGAAGAGGAGAAACTGTGGTGACTGGTGAAGAGGAGGAGGAGGAGAAACTGTGGTGACTGGTGAAGAGGAGGAGGAGGAGAAACTGTGGTGACTGGGGAAGAGGAGGAGGAGGAGGAGGAGAAAACTGTGGTGAATGGTGAAGAGGAGGAGGAGGAGAAACTGTGGTGACTGGTGAAGAGGAGGAGGAGGAGAAACTGTGGTGACTGGGGAAGAGGAGGAAGAGGAGAAACTGTGGTGACTGGTGAAGAGGAGGAGGAGGAGAAACTGTGGTGACTGGGGAAGAGGAGGAGGAGGAGAAACTGTGGTGACTGGGGAAGAGGAGGAAGTGGAGAAACTGTGGTGACTGGGGAAGAGGAGGAAGAGGAGAAACTCTGGTGACTGGTGAAGAGGAGGAGGAGGAGAAACTGTGGTGACTGGGGAAGAGGATGAAGAGGAAAAACTGTGGTGACTGGGGAAGAGGAGGAAGAGGAGAAACTGTGGTGACTGGTGAAGAGGAGAAGGAGAAACTGTGGTGAATGGGGAAGAGGAAGAAGAGGAGAAACTGTGGTGACTGGTGAAGAGGAGGAAGAGGAGAAACTGCGGTGACTGGTGAAGAGGAGGAGAAGGAGAAACTGTGGTGACTGAGGAAGAGGAGAAGGAGGAGAAACTGTGGTGACTGGGGAAGAGGAGGAAGAGGAGAAACTGTGGTGACTGGGGAAGAGGAGGAAGAGGAGAAACTGTGGTGACTGGTGAAGAGGAGGAAGAGGAGAAACTGTGGTGACTGGGGAAGAGGAGGAGGAGGAGAAAACTGTGGTGACTGGTGAAGAGAAGGAGGAGGAGAAACTGTGGTGATTGGGGAAGAGGAGAAGGAGGAGAAACTGTGGTGACTGGGGAAGAGGATGAAGAGGAGAAACTGTGGTGACTGGGGAAGAGGAGAAGGAGGAGAAACTGTGGTGACTGGGGAAGAGGATGAAGAGGAGAAACTGTGGTGACTGGTGAAGAGGAGAAGGAGGAGAAACTGTGGTGACTGGGGAAGAGGATGAAGAGGAGAAACTGTGGTGACTGGTGAAGAGGAGGAAGAGGAGAAACTGTGGTGACTGGTGAAGAGGAGAAGGAGGAGAAAGTGTGGTGACTGGGGGAAGAGGATGAAGAGGAGAAACTGTGGTGACTGGTGAAGAGGAGAGAGAGGAGAAACTGTGGTGACTGGTGAAGAGGAGAAGGAGGAGAAACTGTGGTGACTGGGGAAGAGGATGAAGGGAGAAACTGTGGTGACTGGTGAGAGGAGAAGGAGGAGAAACTGTGGTGACTGGGGAAGAGGAGGAGGAGGAGAAACTGTGGTGACTGGGGAAGAGGAGGAAGTGGAGAAAACTGTGGTGACTGGGAAGAGGAGGAAGAGGAGAAACTCTGGTGACTGGTGAAGAGGAGGAGGAGGAGAAACTGTGGTGACTGGGGAAGAGGATGAAGAGGAAAAACTGTGGTGACTGGGGAAGAGGAGGAAGAGGAGAAACTGTGGTGACTGGTGAAGAGGAGAAGGAGAAACTGTGGTGAATGGGGAAGAGGAAGAAGAGGAGAAACTGTGGTGATGGTGAAGAGGAGGAAGAGGAGAAACTGCGGTGACTGGTGAAGGGAGGAGAAGGAGAAACTGTGGTGACTGGGGAAGAGGAGGAAGTGGAGAAACTGTGGTGACTGGGGAAGAGGAGGAAGAGGAGAAACTCTGGTGACTGGTGAAGAGGAGGAGGAGGAGAAACTGTGGTGACTGGAGAAGAGGATGAAGAGGAAAAACTGTGGTGACTGGGGAAGAGGAGGAAGAGGAGAAACTGTGGTGACTGGTGAAGAGGAGAAGGAGAAACTGTGGTGAATGGGAAGAGGGAAGAAGAGGAGAAACTGTGGTGACTGGTGAAGAGGAGGAAGAGGAGAAACTGCGGTGACTGGTGAAGAGGAGGAGAAGGAGAAACTGTGGTGACTGAGGAAGAGGAGAAGGAGGAGAAACTGTGGTGACTGGGGAAGAGAGGAAGAGGAGAAACTGTGGTGACTGGGGAAGGGGAGGAAGAGGAAAAACTGTGGGTGACTGGTGAAGAGGAGGAAGGGAGAAACTGTGGTGACTGGGAAGAGGAGGAGGAGGAGAAACTGTGGTGACTGGTGAAGAGGAGGAGGAGAGAGAAACTGTGGTGACTGGGGAAGAGGAGGAGGAGGAGGAGGAGAAACTGTGGTGAATGGTGAAGAGGAGGAGGAGGAGAAACTGTGGTGACTGGTGAAGAGGGGAGGAGGAAAACTGTGGTGACTGGGGAAGAGGAGGAAGAGGAGAAACTGTGGTGACTGGTGAAGAGGAGGAGGAGGAGAAACTGTGGTGACTGGGGAAGAGGAGGAAGAGGAGAAACTGTGGTGACTGGTGAAGAGGAGGAGAAGGGAAAACTGTGGTGACTGAGAAAGAGGAGAAGGAGGAGAAAACTGTGGTGACTGGGGAAGAGGAGGAAGAGGAGAAACTGTGGTGACTGGGGAAGAGGAGGAGGAGGAGGAGGAGGAGGAGGAGAAACTGTGGTGACTGGTGAAGAGGAGGAAGAGGATAAACTGTGGTGACTGGTGAAGAGGAGGAGAGGAGAAACTGTGGTGATGGTGAAGAGGAGGAGGAGGAGAAAACTGTGGTGACTGGTGAAGAGGAGGAGGAGGAGAAACTGTGGTGATGGGAAGAGGAGGAGGAGGAGAAACTGTGGTGACTGGGGAAGAGGAGGAGGAGGAGAAACTGTGGTGACTGGGGAAGAGGAGGAGGAGGAGAAACTGTGGTGACTGGGGAAGAGGAGGAAGAGGAGAAACTGTGGTGACTGGTGAAGAGGAGGAAGAGGAGAAACTGTGGTGACTGGTGAAGAGGAGGAGGAGGAGGATGAAGAGGAGAAACTGTGGTGACTGGTGAAGAGGAGGAGGAGGAGGATGAAGAGGAGAAACTGTGGTGACTGGGGAAGAGGAGGAGGAAGGAGGAGGAGGAGGAGATGAAGAGGAGAAACTGTGGTGACTGGGGAAGAGGAGGAGGAGGAGGAACTGTGGTGACTGGTGAAGAGGAGGAGGAGGAGGATGAAGAGGAGAAACTGTGGTGACTGGGGAAGAGGAGGAGGAGGAGGAGGAGGATGAAGAGGAGAAACTGTGGTGACTGGGGAAGAGGAGGAGGAGGAGGAACTGTGGTGACTGGGGAAGAGGAGGAGAAGGATGAGGAACTGTGGTGACTGGGGAAGAGGAGGAGGAGGAGGAGAAACTGTGGTGACTGGGGAAGAGGAGGAGGAGGAGAAGGAACTGTGGTGACTGGGGAAGAGGAGGAGGAGGAGAAGGAACTGTGGTGACTGGGGAAGAGGAGGAGGAGGAGGAGGTATGGTTTTTGGTAGAAAGCATAAAGGTAGGAGAGGAAAGAGAGCTAGCTTGAGGAAGAGGAGAAGGGAGGAGAGGAGAAGATAGGAGAGAGGGAGAGGGGAAGCGAGAGGAATGAGAGGGGAAGACTAGTGTAGCAGGAGAGAGGGTCTTTGATCCCCTCACTGTCTGTTGTAGCTCCTTTGTCACCAGAGCTGGAGTAAAACACGCACGTACACACACACACACACACACACACACACACACACCACACACACATACACACACACACACACACACACACACACACACACCACAACACACACACACACACACACACACACACACACACACACACACACACACACACACACACACACACACACACACACACACACACACACACACATGAACACTCACGAAGTCAGTGAGTGGGAACACAAACCTCCAACATCTATAGCTCCCCCGTTCACCTAGCAGTAAATAGGTGCTTGGGTGTTAGTTGACTGTGGTGGGTCGCATCCTGGGGGAACACGAGATCAAGTGGAAATAATAAGAATACACCATGAGCACATCTCTGATTCTCTTATTACGAACAGGTAATAACAAACAGTAATAACAAACAGGTAATAAGAAACAGGCAATCACAAACAGACGATCACAAACATGTAATAACAAACAGGTAAGAATAAAAGAATCACAAACAGTAATCACAAACAGTAATACAAAACAGGTAAAAAACAGTAACTAGAAACAGGTAATCACAAGCAGGTTAAGCATACTCAAAATCACGAGAAAATCCTAAGATTTGCAATAAAACTAGTTCCGAAGTTGACGAGATTGAACTATGAGTTATTGAAGGAGTTGAGCCTAATGGTCTTAGATGAAAAAGCTGTCCAAAGAGAGGAGAGGGGATATGACCGCGATGTAGAAGATACTGCCTCTTCTCCTGATGGAAGTAGTACTGAGAAATACACTTGAACTCCAGTAAACCTGCACATCAGTACACCTGCACCCAGTACGTCTGCACACCAGTACGTCTGCACACCAGTACGTCTGCACACCAGTACACCCGTACACTGAGCAAAAAGTTCAACATATATAAGCAAGATTCTCCAGCTCACTTCCACAGCTCTTCGACTCACTCCCACACCTCTCCAACTCACTCCCACACCTCTCCAACTCACTCCCACACCTCTCCAACTCACTCCCACACTTCTCCAACTAACAGACTCCGGACTGACCAATAAGGTTGGTACAAACAAGTATTGCCACAACTCATCTGCATGCCAGCATCGTCTACTGTAATGTAATACTCGATTACATTTGCCTGAAAAATCCATTACAGCCACACGCGGCTTGCGGAATATTGTGCGGTGATTTGTAACTTTAAAAGAGACGACAAGAACGTAATGGGGGAGGCTCTCCGAGGTAATAGGTAATAGGTGTACCTATTACCTATTTTAACAGTGTGTACCTGTTTACCCACAGTTCAGAGAGAGACTCTGGAGACGATATTTCGGTCTCATCCTGAACCGTTATCTATCGCGATTTTTATTCTAGTTCTTCACGAGCCCAAAACGGCGTGTAAGGTTTCACGAATTGTGCGTTAGTTGTGAATTGTTTCAGCCATGAAATTGTGATGCTTATTCGTCGTGCGATTACTTAATGGTTATAACGTATTTGCGGATGCCTATTTGAGAGCGCGGACGATCTTCATGTGTTAATGTAATCTGGAAGTTTACTGCTGGTCGATGGTGCTGGATGACGTCCTGGTTGATGGAGCTGCTTGATATTGCTGGTTGAAGGTGCTGGTTGATGGAGTGGTTGATGGTGCTGATCTTCTCAGAACTCAACAAACTGGCCGGAGGTGAGGCTGATTTTAACCACACATACACACACACTGTGGCCTCCAGACAGTGGTTGATGGCGAAGGATCATATGGCTTGGAAATTATATTTGGGAAGGGGAAGGAGGGGTGAGGGAGAGGGAAAGAGAGAGGAGGCAAGAGGAAGAGGAAGCAGGGGGAGGGAGAGATGCAGGCGGAGGCTGTTACAGCCTCTGTTTGCTGGAGATGAAATAATTTGTCTCTGTTTTGTAGCGTGTGTGTGTGTGTGTGTGTGTGTGTGTGTGTGTGGTGTGTGTGTGTGTGTGCGTGTGTGTGTGTACTCACCTAATTGTACTCACCTAATTGTGGTTGCAGGGGTCGAGACTCAGCTCCTGGCCCTGCCTCTTCACTGATCGCTATTAGGTCCTCTCTCTCTCTCTCTCTCTGCTGCCTGACCTTTGTCATACATCGTCTTAAAGCTATGTAGGGTTCCTGCCTCCACTACATCACTTGCTAGGCTATTCCACTTCCTGACGACTCTGTGACTGAAGAAATACTTCCTAAAATCCTGTGACTCGTCTGAGTCCTCAGCTTCCAATTGTGACCCCTTGTTTCTGTGTCCCATCTCTGGAACATCCTGTCTGTGTCCACCTTATCTATTCCACGCAGTATTTTGTATGTCGTTATCATGTCTACCCTGACCCTCCTGTCCTCCAGTGTATTCAGTCCGATTTACATCAACCTTTCTTCGTAGGACATTCCCCTGAGCTCCGGAACTAGCCTTGTTGCAAACCTTTGTACTTTCTCTAATTTCTTGACGTGCTTGACCAGGTGTGGGTTCCAAATTGGTGCTGCATACGCCAATATGGCCTGACGTACACAGTGTGCAGTGTCTTGAACGATTCCTTACTAAGGCATCGGAACGCTATTCTCAGGCTTGTGTGTGTGTGTGTTTGTGTGTGTGTGTGTGTGTGTGTGTGTGTGTGTGTGTGTGTGGTGTTTCGTCTTTAGTGTTTAACTGACCTAGCATGGGCTAGCAGGCCTGGTGCAGTGCTCCTTCTTATGTTCTTTTGTCATATAAATTCCCTTACATTTACACGGAATGAAGTACATTCTACTTTCATCTTGATCTCATTCCAGCAGCCTGCCATTCCACTTTCAAGAAATTCTTTCTAATATCCTTTTGACACTGACTTATTTTTCTTCGGCTTACAATTGTGACTCCTTGTCCTCCCTCTCTTATCTTTGTACGCCTTTGTATATTGTTATCTTGTCTTCCCTTTTCCTCCTGTCAACTAAAGTGGAGTAATTTTTAAAATAGTCAGTGATAGTGCATAATATTTATTACCTATGGGAAATATTTTGTGGCTTATCTTTGGAAGTGGGTTTATTTGCATGAAGCACTAAACTCTTGTGGTTAATCAAAGTAGGTAGCAGTGGAGGCTCTGTCCTCCGTTGCTAGGCTCGGTAACGTGGAGTACATCCTCGCTCCTGGCAAATTATTATTATTATTATTATTATTATTATTATTATTATTATTATTATTAGTAGTAGTAGTAGTAGTAGTAGTAGTAGTAGTAGTAGTAGTAGCAGTAGTAGTAGTAGTAGTAGAGTAGTAGTAGTAATTACTTAATACAGTACAGTGGTGCTTGATGAATGGAGGTAAATAAGTTTGATCCATGAAATATGTAGATATCTCCAATTACCTGAATCAAGAACCGGTTACCAGCATCAAGACACTCCCTTGAAACAGCTGTTGACACATTTGTTTACAATAAGCACCTGGTTGACCACTGACACTCTCGCCGAGGAAATGAACTCACAAACTCGCCGAAGAACTGTTCTGCTGTGGGTTGAGTTTCTGAATATCCCCCCTGATTGTTATTTTATGTTAAATACTCACATAAAAGTTTATTTTGCATTAAATATGACTAGAAATGTTTATTCTACACTTACCGCGTGACTCAAGGCTGGTCTTGAAATTCTACATACCTTCGATATTTATTTTTAGTTATTGATGGGACATACAGCGTCGTATATCGTATAGTTTAGCGTAATTTAGTGTAACGTGGTTTAGCGTAGTTAATAGCGTGGTTTTATGGAGAGGAGTTGAGATTTGTATTGGGACTTAGAAGTTTCAGCCGGGAAGCTTGAGTTACGCCTCACTTTGACAACGCAGTAATGTTAGAAAATGCTAGTCTGTACGTATATAACTGTTGTTTTGCAAGGCTAGAAAGAAAAATGTATTTCGGCGACACATTTAGAAAATCTGATTCTGGACGCCCGACTGGAAATTGAACTATGCGAGTCGCTTTATCCTGGCTGAGTGATCGTCGACACTGTGACAGATGGCCGGTGCTGGTGGGTTGTGAGTGGGACCCGAGGGAGGGACGTGAGTGGTACCTGGCTGGGACCTGAGTGGGAACTGGCTTGAAGTGTGGTGGTGGTGGTGTGGAGGAGGGGTTGGTTGAGTGAGCTGTAGTGGGTTGGATGATGTAGCTCATGTGTGGTGGTGAGGATGGGGAAAAGGGAAGGAAGTATTGGCTAGAGAAATTGTAGAGGTCCGTCAAGATTAGCCTGATTTTCGTGCCATCAAACTTTCATTCCCCGTCGCTACCTTCATCACCAGGACGTGTGAGAAAAGGACCTCACTGCGGCTTCGAAGTCCCTCCTTCACCGACTCTGTCGCGGGCTCCTAATCAGAACTTCCTTGGCGAGGACTCAAGGGAGACTCTTGGATCACTGCTCCCACACTCCCTCCCAACAAACATCTAACTTTAAACACGCCCTTAATCGCTGCAGTTTACCGAATGCGAGAGTGCCACGTTCCGTATGCAAATTATTTATGCAAATGACCCGGCGTGATTTCGGGAAAAAGTGCTAAAATAAAGAAAACAGCCGCATGAAAGTTGTTTCAATACCTATAACGAGTGCAAGAAGGATTTTAACACTTGCAAGATCAGATGGGACTGTTGCAGGTAAGTGTCCAGACTCAATCTCTCTCTCACACACAAACACACACAACGCACATATTATATATATATATATATATATATATATATATATATATATATATATAATATATATATATATATATATATATATATACTGAAATAGATTATGTGTACCCTGTTGTTAAGCCGTGAAGCTGGAGTGACAAGGGCTATATTTTTATTTTAATCATGGTGTAGCGCTAAACCCATAGGGATCATTTAGCCCCTGAGGAATGGGAGGCATTTAAGTGAAGTAACCAGGTGGAGTGATCAGGTGGAGTGACCAGGTGGAGTGACCAGGTGGAGTGACCAAGTGGGGTGACCAGGCACCCCCACATAGTGAGATGGGGCATCTCAAACCCCTAGACTTGTGTTGTAAGTTTCCAGGATGGCCACCACACACGCGTTTGATCCAAGAAATGTGAGGATAGCTCCAGTTCCTGGGAACATATTTGGTACCTTAGCCCATACTATCCTACGCACATACGACCCTCCTGAGCGATCCTTAGCTTGGTTCAGACATGAGAATGGTTCTTCAGTGCAGGATTTTCTAGATTTCAATCTGACAGCAGCTGACACTGTAAACAGTGCTGACATTACGTGTGAGTAGGCCTCTCCAAGGCCAGCTACTAAATTACAGTGATATCCTCGAGTGACTTCAACATCCTGGTGTTTCAGATGTGGATGTGTGTGGATGTCACTATGGTTCACAAAATGGTTCACCTATAATAAACAATTTACGTAAAGTTCATCTACAAAAATTTGCGAAACTAAATATTAATTGTTTTTACCGAATGTTCTTGATCGTGTTCACACGTCTGTTCATATTTTATTTATTTTAATTAATTCCAGAATTTATGTGTTTATATTTCAAATACTCTCTGTAATATTGTTAATAAAGCTAACTTTATTTCAGTAATAAACATAAAAATTATGGAAAGTCGTAAACAATGGGCTAGTTTTATGACGCCCGATCATTACTGAAATAGGCTTACGTAACTGACCGGCAAAATGGCGGACACAGTTGCTAGAGTCGCGTGATTGCAATCTCAATATATTTGCATGGCAATGTGATAATGATTTGGGTCTGGCGTTGCTAGCTCAACCATCATTTACACAAGACTGGAAAGACCCCGGTCAGATGACCGGAAGCTAAGACGAACTGGCCATCATGAGACTCGAGTCCGGGGAGAATATTTTTCTTTCAAATTCTTCTCCTGACGAAGACAATACCGGGAAGAGTTGTCGCTCCCCCGTCGTGGTATTAGAGTGAGCTAGAGGCAGGTGAGGAACTCTCTTCTTATCTCTCAAGCGGCGGTGCAGTTTACCAGACAGAAGTTTGCCCATCGCTGAGGATTCCCTTGATACATTTCCAAACTTGACAAGATAGTTTCCTAAAGTTGCTGATATATAGATGAACTTCTGGCAAGGAGAACGTTTTGTTCATTTTTTTTGTTTGATGGTGGATCATTGCGTGTATTCCTTTGATTCGTGCGTGTAAACTGCAGTACACGCAGTCGCATGTGTTAAATGACACACTTCTAAACCACTTATACACACGAACGTGTACGCACGCTTCAGACTCTCAAACACGTATACATCTACTCACACGCTCATATACACATTACACGTTCATGTATACATGCACACGTTCATGCAGTCATACACTCATGCACACACTCTCTCATTCATATACACACACGCAGCCACATTCCCATGCACACATTACACACTCATGTATACGCTCATACATAGTCACACATGCATGCTAACTCTCATGCATTTCCAATTCACAATGACATTATTTAACAAAGATCTAAGTCCTGAATAATATTAATAGAATCATAGTGTGTACTCGGAAAGGTATTAAATAATTATAAAGTCAGTTACAAGCTCCAAACTGGCCAAGTTTGACACTGGCTCGCTATCCGTTATGTCCGTACTCTCCCATAACCTCAACATTGCTATTCCTGAGTACATCGTATGCTAGCAGATAACTGGAGTACACTTGCGAGTGGCTAGTCCATACATACAATACAAAATAAAAGAAATTTTATCAGTAGTCTTTAAGTATGTATACACGGCAAGATGTATGCTTCTCAGTATACGCTGAGAAGTTACGTTATTCCCTACCTTAGAGGTTAAAGTATTCTTTACTGGCGGTGAGAAGGTGACATGCAATATTAATGACCCTCGTACAGCCATAATGACTCTCGTACGGTCATAATGACCCTCTTGCAGCTTTAATGACCCTCGTGTAGTCGACAGCCTTTAAACACAATTAACCCACCAGCCAAGTAATGATTTTCATGAATAAGTCGTCTGGTGATCTAGCTAGATAAACAGCTGATTACTCTGTAACGCACGTTGCGGTAATATACGCATAACACTGTAATAACAAATTTATAAGACTTTAATAATTAATGTAAAACCTAATGGAATTAGGAGACTTGGTGTTGGCGGCGAGGCAGTTGCGACAACTCAGGTTTAAAGTAAACAGACACATCACGATGGAGGTATCATGTAAAGCTAGACGTGATGTATCATGTATGTGTCACTCCCACGGCTGGGAGATGCTAGTATGTTTCTCTCTTACACTCACTCCCTCATACCCTTCATCACCCTCCCTGCTGAGTAGTGCGTTGCTTTTCATTTCCAAAACACTGAAATGGTCATGTCTTTGTCTTTGTTGAGACTGCTGGTTACTGTTTGTTGACATGATTGTTTCTTGCTTGTTGTGATGGTTACTTCTTTTATGAGATGAATGTGTATTGTTTGTCGACACGGTTGTGACGATCTTGTGAAGATGTCTGCGTGTTTCTGCTTGAGTGGGTTAAGCCTTGTTCAGGGAGCTGACTCCTTATGTTTACACATGGTTATACTTGAAGGTAAAAAGAGAGTAAATGAGTTAAGCAGCGATAATGTGAGCAAGCGATCGAATGAGCTAGCGAGAAATTGGGCAGGAAAACGAGTGGACGAGTGAGTACAGATTACAGTACATATACACACCGTGATGTGTATGTCTCAGAGTACATACTTTTGAGAGTTTATATAACTGTTCACCTGTGGTGAGTAGTTATGTAAACTGTATGTAAATAGGTATGTAACCTGTTCACCTGTGGTGAACAGGTTACATGAAGTCTTACTAACCCTGGTATATTCGACAGGCTTTAAACCTGCTGAGGCAATGGAGCCAGTGCTCGTACACACCTGTGGCTACTGTCAGTGGTAGCAACTCGCCTCAACACAGCCACAGCAAAAAAAAAAAAAGTTACCAGAGACCCACTAGTTCCATTGGTTAATTAGTTTAGTTACGTTTAGACGAAAAGTTAGCATCTGCTTGTGAACGTCTGGGATTACTTGAACGTTGGTTAATTCTGTAATTATAATGTGGAACCTGCTGGATTTATTTATTTATATATTTATTTATTACTATTCGTGGATACTTTTCCATGTTTTTCGTGTGTGTGTGTGTGTGTGTGTGTGTGTGTGGTGTGTGTGTGTGTGTGTGTGTGTGTGTGTGTACTACCTAGTTTACTCACCTAGTTGGAGTTGCAGGGGTCGAGTCCAAGCTCCTGGCCCCGCCTCTTCACTGGTCGCTACTAGGTCACTCTCCCTGAACCATGAGCTTTATCGTACCTCTGCTTAAAGCTATGTATGGATCCTGACTCCACTACATCGCTTTCCCAAACTATTCCACTTCCTGACTACTCTGTGGCTGAAGAAATACTTCCTAACATCCCTTTGATTCATCTGTGTCTTCAACTTCCAACTGTGTCCCCTTGTTACTGTGTCCAGTCTCTGGAACATCCTGTCTTTGTCCACCTTGTCAATTCCTCTCAGTATTTTGTAATGTCGTTATCATGTCCCCCTATCTCTCCTGTCCTCAGTGTCGTCAGGTTGATTTCCCTTAACCTCTCCTCATAGGACATACCTCTTAGCTCTGGGACTAGTCTTGTTGCAAACCTTTGCACTTTCTCTAGTTCTTTACATGCTTGGCTAGGTGTGGGTTCCAAAAACTGGTGCCGCATACTCCAATATGGGCCTAACGTACACGGTGTATAGGTCCTGAACGATTCCTTATTAAGATGTCGGAATGCTGTTCTGAGGTTTGCCAGGGGCCATATGCTGCAGCAGTTATTTGGTTGATGTGCGCTTCAGGAGATGTGCCCTGGTGTTATACTCACCCCAAGATCTTTTTCCTTGAGTGATGTTTGTAGTCTCTGACCCCCTAGGACTGTACTCCATCTGCGGTCTTCTTTGCCCTTTCCCCAATCCTCATGACTTTGCACTTGGTGGGATTGAACTCCAGGAGCCAGTTGCTGGACCAGGTCTGCAGCCTGTCCAGATCCCTTTGTATTTCTGCTGTCTTCGATCGAGTGAATTCTTCTCATCACTTCACGTCATCTGCAAACAGGGACACCTCAGAGTCTATTCCTTCCGTCATGTCGTTCACAAATACCAGAAACAGCACTGGTCCTAGGACTGACCCCTGCGGGACCCCGCTGGTCACAGGTGCCCACTCTGACACCTCGCCACGTACCATGACTCGCTGCTGTCTTCCTGACAAGTATTCCTGATCCATTGTAGTGCCTTCCCTGTGTGTGTGTGTGTGTGTGTGTGTGTGTGTGTGTGTGTGTGTGTGTGTGTGGTGTGTGTGTGTGTGTGTGTGGTGGGTGTGTGTGTGTGTGTGGTGTGTGTGTGGGTGTGTGTGTGTGTGTGTGTGTGTGTGTTTGTGTGTGTGTGTGTTTGTGTGTGTGTGTTTGTGTGTTGTGTGTGTGTGTGTGTGTGTGGTGTGTGTGTGTGTGTGTGTGTGTGTGTGTGTGTGTGTGTGTGTGGTGTGTGTTTTGTGTGTGTGTGTGGTGTGTGTGTGTGTGTGTGTGTGTGTGGTGTGTGTGTGTGTGGTGTGTGTGGTGTGTGTGTGTGTGTGTGTGTGTGTGTGTGTGTGTGTGTGTTTTTGTGTGTGTGTGTGGTGTGTGTGTGTTGTGTGTGTGTGTGTGTTGTGTGTTGTGTGTGTGTGTGTGTGTGTGAGTGTGTGTGTGTGTGTGTGTGTGTATTTACTCAGCGGGTGACACGTACATGCACAACACCAAGGTAAGACTGGCCTGAAATATTCAGTGGACTGAATATTTCAGCCTGAATAATACTTCGTCTCAACTGGCGATGGAAGATTCAAGAGCTGCTCTTCATTCTTGTTACTCTTGCTTCAGCTCTTTGCGTGGGACAAATGTCGCATATGCTGCCTCTCTCTCTACGTGTTTCTTCCGTAAAAAGAAACGCAGTTTCTGGTGTAATGGAGCCGGGAAACTTTAGCTTGTGTCGTGAAACTGTGTGTGTGTGTGTGTGTGAGAGAGAGAGAGAGAGAGAGAAGAAAGAATAGAAAGGTAATCGAAAGTGGGATATAAGAAAACCAGGGAGAGAATAAAGTCAGAGGCTTATTTCCCCTGCCCTCCGACTCCCTTCGTTCGCTGCAACGGTTGTCACTCGCAGTATATTGTAGGGATTCCTCCCTCCCACCTTCCGTGTGGCAGGGGAGGATGAACAGGGAAATTTGTGAGACATTTCAGGGAGGTTACGGGAAAAAATCCCCACAGGAGAGAAGTTCAGAAGAGGAGCATTCCTCCAGAAGGGTCTGGAGGAATGGTCTGAAGGAAGGGTCTGGAGGAATGGTCTGAAGGAATGGTCTGGAGGAATTGTCTGAAGGAAAGGTCTGGAAGTATAGTCTAAAGGGTCTAGAGGAATGGTCTGAAGGAAGGGTCTGGAGGAATGGTCTGAAGGAAGGGTCTGGAGGAATACTCTTGAGGAAGGATCTGGAGGAATGGTCTGAAGGAAGGATCTGGAGGAATGGTCTGAAGGAAGGGTCTGGAGGAATAGTCTGAAGGAAAGGTCTGGAGGAATGGGTCCAGTGTCTAAAGGGACAGACCGAGGACAGAAGTGCCATGCAGTGGAGGGAGCAGTTAGGACTTTAAACTAGGAATAGTTAGTGGTATGGGTTTTGGCAGGAAAACAGTGAAGTCCCAGTGTAGTAATATTACGAGTTCTAGGGGAACTAGTAATAAGCAGAACGAGGTAGATATTGAAAAGCCAGGGACTTTGGGTGATAAGGACAGTAATAGGTTTAGTAGAAAAACAGAAATGAGCAGGAAGGGTAAAGAGAAAGGAGAGTCTTTTAATGTTTATTATGCTATTTGCCGTAGTGCTAGGAATAAGATGGACGAGTTGAGATTAGTTGCTAGTGCAGGTAACATTGATGTATATTGCCTTAACTGAGACGTGGTTTAATTCAAAAAGTCGGGACATGCCTGCGGAATGTCATATTCAGGGTTTTAAATGTTCCAAGTAGATAGAAGTATCGGGAAGGGGGGTGGGGTGGCACTGTATGTCCGAGATCGCTTGAACTGTTGCATAAAAAACGAGTATTAAGTCTGAAGTAACACATACAGAGTCTGTTTGGATAGAATTTTCAGAGGGGCATGAAAAACTGATTTTAGGAGTGATATACCGTCCCCCAAACTTAGATAGGGACCAAGGGAGACTACTATGGGAGGAAATTGTTAAGGCCACAAGGCACGATAATGTAGTAATTCTAGGAGACTTTAACTTTAGTCATATTGATTGGAATTTCTTGACTGGGAATTTAGAATCATACGACTTCTTAGAAGTAGTTCAGGATTGTTTTTTGAAGCAGTTTGTGACAGAACCTACAAGGGGAAATAACCTGCTTAACTTAGTTCTGGCAAACAATGAATCCCTTGTTAATAATTTAGAAATTTCAGAGGAACTGGGTGCTAGCGACCACAAATCAATTACATTTAGCATTGAATGGAAGTACGATAGTAGCGATAACTCAGTAACAGTCCCAGATTTTCGCTTAGTAGATTACGATGGGCTTAGAGAACACTTATCATCTGTTGACTGGGGTAACGAAGTGAGCTATCAATATGACAGTTTTCTGAACACTATACATGCTGCTCAAAGAACGTTTATCCCATATAAAGAAATTAGATCAAATAGAAATGGCCCAAAATGGATGAATAATAGGCTCAAATATCTACTAGGGCATAAGAAAGGAATTTATAGGCGTATCAAAAGAGGTGAGGGTCATCTTATGAATCAGTATATTGACATTAAGAGGGACATTAAAAAGGGGATAAGAAAAGCTAAAAGGGACTATGAAATTAAAGTTGCTAGGGATTCTAAAACTAATCCAAAAAGTTTTTTCCAGGTATATAGAACAAAAGTTAGAGATAAGCTAGGTCCCCTTAAAAATAACTATGGGCACTTTACTGACAAAGAGAATGAAATGTGCTCGATTTTTAATAATTATTTTCTCTCAGTTTTTACACAGGAAGACACTAACAATATTCCAGTAATTAATTTTTATAATGGGCTAGAAGAAGATAAATTATGTAACATCACAGTCACTAGTGAAATGGTTGTGAAGCAGATAGACAGACTGAAGCAAAATAAGTCGCCGGGTCCTGATGAGGTTTTTTTAAGGGTTCTTAAGGAATGCAAAATGGAACTCTGTGAACCATTAACTAATGTTTTTAATTTATCTCCTCAAACAGGTGTAGTGTCTGATATGTGGAAGATGGCTAATGTAATTCCTATTTTAAAACGGGGACAAGTCGTTACCGTCAAATTACCGCCCAATAAGCCTGACCTCAATTGTAGGCAAATTACTAGAGTCATTTATAGCTGAGATTATAAGAAGCCATCTCGATAAAGCATAGCTTGTTTAATGATACTCAGCATGGATTCACAAGAGGCCGGTCTTGTCTAACTAATTTATTAACTTTCTTCAGTAAAGCTTTTGAGGCTGTTGACCACGATAAAGAATTTGATATTATTTACTTAGATTTTAGTAAGGCTTTTGATAGAGTTCCGCACCATAGACTGTTAAAGAAAGTGGCAGCTCATGGCATTGGGGGAAAAGTGCTCTCGTGGATCGAGTCCATGGCTCACTGACAGGAAGCAGAGAGTGTCCATAAATGGGGTTAAATCCGAGTGGGGATCTGTAACAAGTGGCGTTCCACAGGGATCAGTCTTGGGCCCGTTGTTGTTTATAATATATATCAATAATCTTGATGAGGGAATTACTAGTGATATGAGCAAATTCGCCGATGACACAAAGATAGGTAGGATTATTGATTCAAACGTAGATGTTATGGTACTTCAGGAGGATTTAAACAAACTCTATTCTTGGTCAGAAAAGTGGCAGATGCAGTTCAATGTAGATAAATGCAAGGTTCTGAAGCTTGGGAGTGCCATACCCTAGTATTTATAAGTTAAATGATGTAGAACTTAGCCATACAGATTGCGAAAAGGACTTGGGGGTTATGGTGAGCAGCAACCTTAAACCAAGACAGCAATGCCTAAGCGTACGTAATAAGGCAAATAGATTACTGGGATTTATATAAAGAAGTGTAAGCAACAGAAGTCCAGAGGTCATACTGCAGCCTTATACATCATTAGTTAGGCCTCACCTAGATTATGCAGCTCAGTTCTGGTCTCCATATTACAGAATGGACATAAATTCGTTAGAAAACATTCAGCGTAGGATGACTAAATTAATACATAGCATTAGAAATCTTCCTTATGAAGAAAGATTGAAGACTCTTAAGTTACATTCACTTGTTAGACGTAGAATGAGGGGAGACCTGATCGAAGTGTATAAGTGGAAGATAGGTATTAATAAAGGGGATATTAATAAGGTCTTGAGGATGTCTCTCCAAGAGAGAACCCGCAGTAATGGTTTTTAAATTAGATAAGTTTAGATTTAGAAAGGACATAGGAAAGTTTTGGTTTGGAAATAGGGTAGTAGATGAGTGGAACAGTCTACCTAGTTGGGTTATTGAGGCTAGGACTTTGGGTAGTTTCAAATTTAGGTTGGATAAGTACATGAGTGGGAGGGGTTGGATTTGAGTGGGACTTTCACATCAGAGCTTTATTTCTTGGGTGGCATTGGAAAATTGGGTTGGGCAAATGTTTTGTTAGTGGGATGAATTGTAAAGGACCTGCCTAGTATGGGCCAACAGGCCTCCTGCAGTGTTCCTCCTTTCTTATGTTCTTATGATCCGGGGACATCTGAAGGGGTTCTAGGGGATACAGACAGAGAGAAGGGTCTAGGGGGTACAGACCAATGGAAGGGTCTAGGGGGTACAGACCGAGAGAGGGGTCTAGGAGGCACAGACAGAGATAGGGGTCTAGAAGGTGCAGACCGAGAGAGGGGTCTAGGGGTACAGCCCCAAGGGAAGGGTTCTGGGTACGGACCGAGAGGGGGGTCTAGGGGGTACAGACCGAGAGAGGGGTCTAGGGGGTACAGACCAAGGGAAGGGTCTGGGTACGGACCGAGAGAGGGGTCTAGGGGGTACAGACCGAGAGAGGGGTCTAAGGGGTACGGATCGAGAGAGGGGTCTAGGGGTACAGACCAAGGGAGGGGTCTAGGAGGTACAGACAGAGATAGGGGTCTAGAAGGTGCAGACCGAGAGAGGGGTCTAGGGGGTACAGACCGAGAGAGGGGTATAGGGGACAGACCAAAAGAGAGGTCCAGGAGGCACAGACCGAGAGAGGGGTCTAGGGGTACAGACCAAGGAAGGGGTCTAGGGGGGTACAGACCGAGAGAGGGGTCTAGAGAGTACGGACCGAGAGAGGGGTCTAAGGGGTAAAGACCGAGAGAGGGGTCTAGGGGGGCAAAGACCGAGAGAGGGGTCTAGGAGTAGAGACCAATGGAGGAGTCTAGGAATACAAACAAAGGGAGGTGTCTAGGGGATTACAAAGGGAGGTGTCTAGGGGGTTACAAAGGGAGGGGTCTAGAGGTTACAAACAAAGGTAGGTGTCTAGGGGGATACAAACAAAGGAAGGTGTCCAACGGGCTACAAAATAAAGCGATGTCTGCATCAAAAAAAAATAATTTACTGCCTATCATCTTACTTCTCTCCCTTCACATAAAATTCTTCACTTTTGAATCTTATAGGCCTTGACTCAGGCCTAGATGACCACTTTAGGTGTGTTACCCCTCGCTTCAACAAACATTAATTCATAACAAACTTTTAGCTGACACAAAATGTTCAGTGTATAAAGCTTTTTACTTTGCTAGCAAATCAAAATTTCCCATTTTCTTACTTCTTTTTATGGAAAAACTAATCCGAGCGACTTTAAAAACTTTTATAATAGACGCGTAAAGGAATTTATTAGAAAAAAAGAATCTTGAGAGCATATACACGGAAAGGGAGTATTTATCTCAGCGTATATTCACTGACAGGGATAATTATGCCAGTGTTTATACACTGAAAGGGGCATCATCTCAGTGTATGTACATTGATGTGTGTAGATACACTGAACCTGCCAGCGAGACTTTCAGGCAGCCATACATATTTAACCGGTGATGGGAACAGGAAGCCACCAGTCGAATGGTTTGAGAGAGAGAGAGAGAGAGAGGAGAGAGAAGAGAGAGAGAAGAGAGAGAGAGAGAGAGAGAGAGAGAGAGAGAGAGAGAGAGAGAGAGAGAGAGAGAGAGAGAGAGAGAGAGAGAGAGAGAGAGATGGAGAGAGAGAAGGGGACTTGCAGTGATGATGGTGATTCTTAACTTAAGAATCTCAACACTGGCGTAAACTCTACCACAAGGATATAATAAAGAGCTGTAGCAGTAGCATGTAGGATGGCATGCATTGCACACACGTGTGCTGAAGGATATGTTAAGTCATTGTAGGAGTAATGTAGGATGGCAGGTGTTGCTCACAGGTATGGCAAAGAAACACAAGCAGTAGAACACACTCTTATTATACATTATGTTTTACTCTGTACAGGCTCCTTCAAGCTTCACGAAAGGTCTACCTAGACCCCTCTACATGGCTGATGACGACTACCTCCTGCCGTCCAGACCTTCTCCATGGCTGATGACGATTACTTCATGCCGTCCAGACCCTCTCCATGGCTGATGACTACTACCTCCTGCCGTCCAGACCCTCTCCATGGCTGATGACGAGTACCTCCTGCCGTCCAGACCCTCTCCATGGCTGATGACGACTACCTCCTGCCGTCCAGACCCTCTCCATGGCTGATGACGACTACCTTCTGCCGTCCAGACACTCTTCCAAAGACTGGAGAGTCCAGACTCTGCAGGTGGATGGAAAATATCTTAGGAAAATGATATGCTAAAAGCTCTTGAATACAAAGGATTGTTACGTTGAGTGAATACGTCATCTTACACCTGCAATGGCAGGGGAGATCCCTGTGGTCCATGGGATCCCTTTGATCCGTGGAATCCCTTTGATCCATGGGATCCCTGTTATTCATGGGATCCCTGTGCACCATGGTATCCCTGTGCACCATGGGATCCCTGTGGTCCATGGGATCCCTGTGGTCTATGGGATCCCCTGCGATCCATGGGAACAGCCAATCCCTTACGCTGTTGACACTATCAGTTACGTCTTCCTTGGATGTGGACGAGAGAGAAAGAGAGAGAGAGAGAGAGAGAGAGAGAGAGAGAGAGAGAGAGAGAGGAGAGAGAGAGAGAGAGAGAGAGAGCATATAAAGACGCTAATGGAAGCTACAACACCTACATCAAAACTCTGCATGTCCGTAAAACACGACAAGTACGAAACGGCTTTCTAAATTCAGCTTAAAAAAAAAAAAAGCAAAAACAAACTTTCCAGGTCTAAAATTTCATGTGGGCACTGGAAGTTCCGTGTGCACCGCTAGGAGGTTGAAAGTCCCATAAAATCTCGCGTTGGCAGAAACTTTTATATAACATAATGGATGCTGGTAAGGTCTTTTTTTTTTTAAGGTCGGCAAACCAACGAATTTTATTTTTCCTAGAGGCTGGAGTGGCAGTGAAAGTAGCAGTAAAGTGGAGTATATTAGAAGCAGTTAGATCGGTTCCTAAGTAAATCAGGTACCGAGTGTACTTGCATTAATGAAAAAAAAATACATTCATACCGAACGGTAAACACACAAAAGAAACGAAAAAAAAAAATCATCCAATAAATGGCGAAAAACACTTGTAAATTTCTGCCTATATTCGAAATCCAGTGAAAGAAAAGAAAAATTATAGAACCGGTCGAACACTCACAAGAGGTGAAGAAGGTTCCATTTGGGATCTTCGTCAGGTCATGGATAAAATTAAAAAAAAATGTCCTTAATAAAGCTTATTTTAAAAATTGCTCAATTTAAAGCTTGCTAAAAAAAAGGTTGTGTTATCTAAAGCTTGATCTTAAAAGTTGCCTCAATGAACGCTTATTTTAAAAGGTGTCCCAGTTAAAGATTGTTCCATAAAATTGTCCCAAGTTAAAGCTTTTTTTTAAGTCTTTTCTTTACTGTAGCAGAGCGCCATATGCATCAATGTTTAACCAAAATTAGGTTCATTTTATCAAGGTTCAAACAAGACGAAGTTCTAACAAACTTAGCTTCCTAGAACCTAACTTAGGTTAACACGATTGAGCTAACTTGGAGGACTTACCTATTCTGAAATTTCTTTACAAGCCCATGACACTAGAGATGAAGCTCTAGGCGACGTTTCGATCAATCCTGGAGCATTATTAAGCCATTCTTAAGTTGATAATGGTCCAGGATAGACCGAAACGTTGTCTGTGTACCATCTCTAGGTTGTGTGTTAGCTGTGATTATTTTGTCCATAAACGTATTGCTCCAGCCATGGTACTGCTCCAGCTATGGTACTGTTCCAGCCATGGTACTGTTCCAGCAATGGTACTGTTCCAGCCATGGTACTGCTCCAACTATGGTACTGTTCCAGCCATGGTACTGTTCCAGCAATGGTACTGTTCCAGCCATGGTACTGTTCCAGCCATGGTACTGTTCCAGCCATGGTACTGTTCCAGCCATGGTACTGCTCCAGAAATGGTACTGTTCCAGCCATGGTACTGTTCCAGCCATGGTACTGTTCCAGCCATGGTACTGCTCCAACTATGGTACTGTTCCAGCCATGGTACTGTTCCAGCCATGGTACTGTTCCAGCCATGGTACTGTTCCAGCCATGGTACTGTTCCAGCCATGGTACTGTTCCAGCCATGGTACTGCTCCTGCCATGGTACTGCTCCAGCCATGGTACTGCTCCAGCTATGATGCTGTTCCAGCCATGGTACTGCTCCAGCCATGGTACTGTTCCAGCCATGGTACTGTTCCAGCCATGCTACTGTTCCAGCCATGGTACTGCTCCAGCCATGGTACTGTTCAAGCCATGGTACTGTTCAAGCCATGGTACTGTTCCAGCCATGGTACTGTTCCAACCATGGTACTGTTCCAGCCATGGTACCGCTCCAGCCATGGTACTGCTCCAGCCATGGTATTGCTCCAGCCATGGTACTGCTCCAGCCATGGTACTGTTCCAGCCACGGTACCGCTCCAGCCATGGTACCGCTCCAGCCATGGTACTGTTCCAGCCATGGTACTGTTCCAGCCATGGTACTGTTCCAGCCATGGTACTGCTCCAGCCATGGTACTGTTCCAGCCATTGTACTGTTCCAGCCATGGTACTGTTCCAGCCATGGTACTGTTCCAGCCATGGTACTGTTCCAGCCATGGTACTGTTCCAGCCATGGTACTGTTCCAGCCATGGTACTGTTCCAGCCATGGTACTGTTCCAGCCATGGTACTGCTCCAACTATGGTACTGTTTCAGCCATGGTACTGTTTCAGCCATGGTACTGTTCCAGCCATGGTACTGTTCCAGCCATGGTACTGTTCCAGCCATGGTACTGTTCCAGCCATGGTACTGCTCCAGCCATGGTACTGCTCCAGCCATGGTACTGCTCCAGCTATGATGCTGTTCCAGCCATGGTACTGCTCCAGCCATGGTAACTGTTCCAGCCATGGTACTGCTCCAGCCATGCTACTGTTCCAGCCATGGTACTGCTCCAGCCATGGTACTGCTCCAGCCATGGTACTGCTCCAGCCATGGTACTGTTCCAGCCATGGTACTGTTCCAGCCATGGTACTGTTCCAGCCATGGTACTGTTCCAGCCATGGTACTGTTCCAGCCATGGTACTGTTCCAACCATGGTACTGTTCCAGCCATGGTACCGCTCCAGCCATGGTACTGCTCCAGCCATGGTACTGCTCCAGCCATGGTACTGCTCCAGCCATGGTACTGTTCCAGCCATGGTACCGCTCCAGCCATGGTACTGCTCCAGCCATGGTACTGTTCCAGCCATGGCACTGTTCCAGCCATGGTACTGTTCCAGCCATGGTACTGCTCCAGCCATGGTACTGTTCCAGCCATGGTACTGTTCCAGCCACGGTACTGTTCCAGCCACGGTACTGTTCCAGCCATGGTACTGTTCCAGCCATGGTACTGTTCCAGCCATGGTACTGTTCCAGACATGGTACTGTTCCAGCCATGGTACTGCTCCAGCCATGGTACTGTTCCAGCCATGGTACTGTTCCAGCCATGGTACTGTTCCAGCCATGGTACTGTTCCAGCCATGGTACTGTTCCAGCCATGGTACTGCTCCAGCCATGGTACTGTTCCAGCCATGGTACTGTTCCAGCCATGGTACTGCTCCAGCCATGGTACTGTTCCAGCCATGGTACTGTTCCAGCCATGGTACTGTTCCAGCCATGGTACTGTTCCAGCCATGGTACTGTTCCAGCCATGGTACTGTTCCAGCCATGGTACTGTTCCAGCCATGGTACTGCTCCAACTATGGTACTGTTTCAGCCATGGTACTGTTTCAGCCATGGTACTGTTCCAGCCATGGTACTGTTCCAGCCATGGTACTGTTCCAGCCATGGTACTGTTCCAGCCATGGTACTGTTCCAGCCATGGTACTGCTCCAGCCATGGTACTGCTCCAGCCATGGTACTGCTCCAGCTATGATGCTGTTCCAGCCATGGTACTGCTCCAGCCATGGTACTGTTCCAGCCATGGTACTGCTCCAGCCATGCTACTGTTCCAGCCATGGTACTGCTCCAGCCATGGTACTGCTCCAGCCATGGTACTGCTCCAGCCATGGTACTGTTCCAGCCATGGTACTGTTCCAGCCATGGTACTGTTCCAGCCATGGTACTGTTCCAGCCATGGTACTGTTCCAGCTATGGTACTGTTCCAACCATGGTACTGTTCCAGCCATGGTACCGCTCCAGCCATGGTACTGCTCCAGCCATGGTACTGCTCCAGCCATGGTACTGCTCCAGCCATGGTACTGTTCCAGCCATGGTACCGCTCCAGCCATGGTACTGCTCCAGCCATGGTTCTGTTCCAGCCATGGTACTGTTCCAGCCATGGTACTGTTCCAGCCATGGTACTGCTCCAGCCATGGTACTGCTCCAGCCATGGTACTGCTCCAGCTATGATGCTGTTCCAGCCATGGTACTGCTCCAGCCATGGTACTTTTCCAGCCATGGTACTGCTCCAGCCATGCTACTGTTCCAGCCATGGTACTGCTCCAGCCATGGTACTGCTCCAGCCATGGTACTGCTCCAGCCATGGTACTGTTCCAGCCATGGTACTGTTCCAGCCATGGTACTGTTCCAGCCATGGTACTGTTCCAGCCATGGTACTGTTCCAGCCATGGTACTGTTCCAACCATGGTACTGTTCCAGCCATGGTACCGCTCCAGCCATGGTACTGCTCCAGCCATGGTACTGCTCCAGCCATGGTACTGCTCCAGCCATGGTACTGTTCCAGCCATGGTACTGTTCCAGCCACGGTACTGTTCCAGCCATGGTACTGTTCCAGCCATGGTACTGTTCCAGCCATGGTACTGTTCCAGCCATGGTACTGTTCCAGCCATAGTACTGCTCCAGCCATGGTACTGTTCCAACCATGGTACTGTTCCAGCCATGGTACTGTTCCAGCCATGGTACTGTTCCAGTCATGGTACTGTTCCAGCCATGGTACTGCTCCAGCCAAGGTACTGTTCCAGCCATGGTACTGTTCCAGCCATGGTACTGCTCCAGCCATGGTACTGTTCCAGCCATGGTACTGTTCCAGTCATGGTACTGCTCCAGCCATGGTACTGTTCCAGCCATGGTACCGCTCCAGCCATGGTACTGCTCCAGCCATGGTACCTGGAGTTTACCTGGAGAGAGTTTCGGGGGTCAACGCCCCCGCGGCCCGGTCTGTGACCAGGCCTCCTGGTGGATCAGCGCCTGATCAACCAGGCTGTTGCTGCTGGCTGCACGCAAACTAACGTACGAGCCACAGCCCGGCTGATCAGGAACTGACTTTAGGTGCTTGTCCAGTGCCTGCTTGAAGACTGCCAGGGGTCTGTTGGTAATCCCCCTTATGTGTGCTGGGAGGCAGTTGAACAGTCTCGGGCCCCTGACACTTATTGTATGGTCTCTTAACGTGCTAGTGACACCCCTGCTTTTCATTGGGGGGATGGTGCATCGTCTGCCAAGTCTTTTGCTTTCGTAGTGAGTGATTTTCGTGTGCAAGTTCGGTACTAGTCCCTCTAGGATTTTCCAGGTGTATATAATCATGTATCTCTCCCTCCTGCGTTCCAGGGAATACAGGTTTAGAAACCTCAAGCGCTCCCAGTAATTGAGGTGTTTTATCTCCGTTATGCGCGCCGTGAAAGTTCTCTGTACATTTTCTAGGTCGGCAATTTCACCTGCCTTGAAAGGTGCTGTTAGAGTGCAGCAATATTCCAGCCTAGATAGAACAACTGACCTGAAGAGTGTCATCATGGGCTTGGCCTCCCTAGTTTTGAAGGTTCTCATTATCCATCCTGTCATTTTTCTAGCAGATGCGATTGATACAATGTTATGGTCCTTGAAGGTGAGATCCTCCGACATAATCACTCCCAGGTCTTTGACGTTGGTGTTTCGCTCTATTTCGTGGCCAGAATTTGTTTTGTACTCTGATGAAGATTTAATTTCCTCATGTTTACCATATCTGAGTAATTGAAAATTTCTCATCGTTGAACTTCATATTGTTTTCTGCAGCCCACTGAAAGATTTGGTTGATGTCCGCCTGGAGCCTTGCAGTGTCTGCAATGGAAGACACTGTCATGCAGATTCGGGTGTCATCTGCAAAGGAAGACACGGTGCTGTGGCTGACATCCTTGTCTATGTCGGATATGAGGATGAGAAACAAGATGGGAGCTAGTACTGTGCCTTGTGGAACAGAGCTTTTCACCGTAGCTGCCTCGGACTTTACTCTGTTGACGACTACTCTCTGTGTTCTGTTAGTGAGGAAATTATAGATCCATCGACCGACTTTTCCTGTTATTCCTTTAGCGCGCATTTTGTGCGCTATTACGCCATGGTCACACTTGTCGAAGGCTTTTGCAAAGTCTGTATATATTACATCTGCATTCTTTTTGTCTTCTAGTGCATTTAGGACCTTGTCGTAGTGATCCAGTAGCTGAGACAGACAGGAGCGACCTGTTCTAAAACCCATGTTGCCCTGGGTTGTGTAACTGATGGGTTTCTAGATGGGTGGTGATCTTGCTTCTTAGGACCCTTTCAAAGATTTTTATGATATGGGATGTTAGTGCTATTGGTCTGTAGTTCTTTGCTGTTGCTTTACTGCCCCCTTTGTGGAGTGGGGCTATGTCTGTTGTTTTTAGTAACTGAGGGACGACCCCCGTGTCCATGCTCCCTCTCCATAGGATGGAAAAGGCTCGTGATAGGGGCTTCTTGCAGTTCTTGATGAACACAGAGTTCCATGAGTCTGGCCCTGGGGCAGAGTGCATGGGCATGTCATTTATCGCCTGTTCTGTACTGTTCCAGCCATGGTACTGTTCCAGCCATGGTACTGTTCCAGCCATGGTACTGCTCCAGCCATGGTACTGTTCCAGCCATGGTACTGTTCCAGCCACGGTACTGTTCCAGCCATGGTACTGTTCCAGCCATGGTACTGTTCCAGCCATGGTACTGTTCCAGCCATGGTACTGCTCCAGCCATGGTACTGTTCCAGCCATGGTACTGTTCCAGGTATGGTACTGTTCCAGCCATGGTACTGTTCCAGCCATGGTACTCTTCCAGCCATGGTACTGTTCCAGCCATGGTACTGTTCCAGCCATGGTACTGTTCCAGCCATGGTACTGCTCCAGCCATGGTACTGTTCCAGCCATGGTACTGCTCCAGCCATGGTACTGTTCCAGCCACGGCATTACACCAGAACAAGTCTTAATGAAAGGCAGTCAACGAATAAACAGAAGAATGGAGAGCGACTCGAACTGTGGTCCTGACAGGTGGCAGGTCTATTAGTGTACCACTGAGCCATGAGACTTACAATAGGAAGGTCACAGAAGTGCCGTGTAATTTTCCCGTTTTAAACCTCGTAATAATAATTATTATTGTCATAAATAATAATAATGATTATAATTTTTATTATTGGTATTATTATAGAAATGGGGAAGCACTATTTGTTTAGGGGTGATATGGTGGCTGTGAAATAGGAGAAAAACAGGTTTGATTCAAGGAAGGGGAGAATATAGCTCTAATTTCTTAGATCAAGAGCCCTCCAGCTGACCCTTGAAGGATCTGTATAAATTACAACTTTTTTTCAGTTTATGCTTCAAGTATTTCAGTTAACATACACCTGGAAATATGGTTTCATAAAACTGTAGAAAACACCATTAGAAAAACTGACGTTTTCAAAACCTGAAGAGCACAACTCTGCTCTCAAACAATTTCTATGTTTTCGATTACAAAAAATAATTTCCGTGTATGTTAGTGTGTTCAGTTGCTACGATAGTCACAGCAATTATTCACGAAAGAGATGGATGGATAGATGGCTTTTATGTATAT
>NC_069413.1:58143494-58145994 GCF_026875155.1 Cherax quadricarinatus
GAGTTGTCAGGAAGTGGAATAGTTTATCAAGTGATGTAGTGGAGGCAGAAACTACACATAGCTTTAAGATGAGGCTTTAAGACGAGGTATGACAACTCAGGAAGCAAAGAGAGAGAGGACCTAGTAGCGATCAGTGAAGAGGAGGGGCCAGGAGCTGAATCTCTACCCATGCAACCATAATCAGGTGAGAACAATTAGAATTAGGTGAGTACACACACACACACACACACACACACACACACACACCACACACACACACACACACACACATACGGGCTGTACACTTCCAGACGAGAGAAACTTTAGTCATATTGAAAATTTAACAGACAAACTTTTTCGGGAAAAATTTCAGAGTTTGAGCGCAGTCACATTCATTTATAATACTCGCCCCTTTTTAACAGTTAAAAACGAGTTTCAGGACAAACTTAACAAGACAAAAAGTTGTTCTCCCGACACGTGCTTTTAGCGCCCACACCAACTTACTCTCTTAACTTGTACTTAAAGATGAATTTTGGGTAAAAACTAAAGAATTTGATCTTAAAAAGAGATTAACACCAGAATTTTAAGGGGTTTTAATCTCTGTCTGTCTATCTGTCTGTCTGTCTGTCTGTCTGTCTGTCTGTCTGTCTGTCTGTCTGTCTGTCTCTCTCTCTCTCTCTCTCTCTCTCTCTCTCTCTCTCTCTCTCTCTCTCTCTCTGCCTATCAATCTTTCTCATTCTTTTTTTTTTCTCTTTCTCTCTCTCTGCCTGCCCTGATATATAATCCTGGGTGGATGGGTGGATGGGTTGGGTGGATGGGTGGGTGGGTGGGTGGATGGGTTTGGGTGGGTGGGTGGTTGGGTCTCCATCATTCACACTGGCTATCATTATCACTCAATAACAAGGTAAGTATAATTCATCCTCGGGGGATGATCACCAGAGCAGGTCACATTAGTGTTAATTCATGTGTAATTGCTCATTGATTATAAAATTCGGTGGTGGAGTGACGCTGAATAATGAAGGAGCAGGCTGGGAGTGTGTGTGTGAGAGCATGTGTAATATAAATACGTGTGTGTGTATGTATATAATATATATATTATATATATATATAATATATATATATATATATATAATATATATATATTATATATATATATATATATATATAAATATATATATACATACATATATATTATTTTATGGGTCCCCCTCTGGTGTAAATTGTGGGACCCATAGCCTCGGAGAAGTGGATAAAAAGGCTTCAAGGAAAAATATTTGGATTTCTTCCTGAAGCCGTTTAAATATTCCATTTCCCCTACCCCATCTTTTAAAAAATTTTTTTTTTACCAATAGGAATATTTTATTTTCATAATAGGACAGAAGATTTAAGGTACATTGTTAATATAAAAAGGGGGCATATACATATATACATATATATTCTATTTATATATATTTATATATATATATTATAATTTTATATAATATATATATATTATATTATTATATTATATATATTTTTTATATAAATAATTTTTGTCGTCCCCAATAGGAAACTTGCGTCTTGGCTTTAAAAA
The DNA here is from genome assembly GCF_026875155.1 of Cherax quadricarinatus. Classification (NCBI taxonomy): domain Eukaryota; kingdom Metazoa; phylum Arthropoda; class Malacostraca; order Decapoda; family Parastacidae; genus Cherax; species Cherax quadricarinatus. The sequence goes on from NC_069413.1 coordinate 58,145,047, forward strand.
CAACGTCATCTTCCATGTAAGAAAGTAAAAAAATTTGTGTATGCAATAATTTCCCAAAAAACATTCCCCAACCTACGAAAAAAAAATATTTGATTGTGTTTGTTTTGTATTAAATTATTGTAAGTATTTTTAAAATTATTTAGTTGGGGTTTTGGCTAAAAAAAAAATTGCCCTTTTTTAATAAGGTTACGTAAGTTTTCTAAAAATTTTTTTGGTGCAAAAAAATTTTAAATTTTTACATTAACATTAATGAAAAAATATTCTTTAAACGTTTAAGAGAAAATTTCAAAGGATTTTAATTTTAAATGAGTTCTTGCTAATTGACCCCGTTTTTTTATATTTTGGCACGAAATATTTTTTTATATATTTTATATATTTTTATATATATTTTTATTTTAATTATATATATTTTAAAAATTAAATATATTATATATATATATTAATATATATAATATATATATATATATATATATATATATAGGTCATAATACTACGAAGACTCACGTCAGAGACACACTTATTTCCTGACGGACAAAACACCATCAGCCGCTGGTCCATAAAATTCTTTTTTTGATAATTACTGTAATTTTATATACTTATTATGATAGTTGGCTTGTCAGGTGAACAACAGAAAGTGTAATGAATAATCTAATGAAATATTTAAATGTTTTGTGCAATTACCAGAGTGTAAAAAATATTAATCAATTGAGATTTATGTTATTTGTTCCTAATTGAGAGGAGACTGAACCATTAGTGATGGTGATGGTTATGGTAGTGGTAATGGGAGGGGTGATGGTAGTGGTGGTGATGATGGTGCTTTAATGATGGTAGTGGTTATGGCAGTGGTGGTGGTGATGATGGTTTTTAATGGTGGTTGTGGTAACGGTGGCAGTGTGTACTTTGGTGGCGGTGGTGTTGATGGTGGTGGGCGGTGGTAGTGATGAGGCA
>NC_069413.1:58148494-58155042 GCF_026875155.1 Cherax quadricarinatus
CAAGAGCAGGCGAAATATACACAAACACTGATCTCTGGCTGAAGGAGACTCGAACCTACGAACCTTGGAACAAGGTACGCAGTGCTTTACCAATCTACTCACACTGGACAAATACCCTGGAGTCCAGCTTGCGCTAGACTTTGATCCAAGGCAGCCAGCTTTCAGGGAGAAGGCTTACAGCTTTTCATCTGCTCTTGCGAATTCCTTGCATTGTTCAATTCTCTAGTAAGGCTGATGCATGCAGGGGATGAGATGAATAGCTGTAAGCCTTCTCCCTGAAAGCTGGCTGCCTTGGATCAAAGTCTAGCGCAAGCTGGACTCCAAGGTATTGGTCCAGTGTGGGTAGATTGGTAAAGCACTGCGTACCTTGTTCCAAGGTTCGTAGGTTCGAGTCTCCTTCAGCCAGAGATCAGTGTTTGTGTATATTTCGCCTGCTCTTGCGAATTCCTTATATATATATATAATATATATATATATATATATATATATATATATATATATATATATATATATTATATATATATATATATATGTGTGTGTGTGTGTGTGTGTGTGTGTGTTGTGTGTGTGTGTGTGTGTGTGTGTGTGTGTGTGTGTGTGTGTGTGTGTGTGTGTATTAACACACCGGCCGTCTACCAACGAGGCCGGGTGACCTGATACCAGTTCACCAGTCATGATACCAGTTCACCAGTCATGATACCAGTTCACCAGTCATGATACCAGTTCACCAGTCATGATACCAGTTCACTAGTCATGATACCAGTTCTCCAGTCATGATACCAGTTCACCAGTCATGATACCAGTTCACTAGTCATGATACCAGTTCACCAGTCATGATACCAGTTCACCAGTCATGATACCAGTTCACCAGTCATGATACCAGTTCACCAGTCATGATACCAGTTCACCAGTCATGATACCAGTTCACCAGTCATGATACCAGTTCACCAGTCATGATACCAGTTCTCCTCTCCTGAAACCCGTTCACCAGTACATGAAACCGCAGAAGCATTTTTTAAGCATTATCTGTGGCCTTGAATGATTGATGATGTGTCATCAGTAGAGCCGCCAGTTCCATCACGCCGGCTTTACGGATAACAATGGTACCCCAGGTCTTTAGGTGAACATGTTCTGACCCCATTTGATGAACCCGTGTTAACCACTTTAGATGAACACGTTTCGTCCGGGGAATCCCAATACTGGCTAATTAACCCGTCCGCAGGTCATTAATTAATGGTAATTAGAAGCGCATTCATAATGACGGCAGTTTTACGAGTCATTGTATTTATAAAGTGGTGATGGTGATGGTTGATTGTATTTCACGCTCAGTGGTTGTTGTATTGTTAGGAAATGATGCGTGTGTGTGTGGGAGTGCTTTATGTCAGTGTATTTGGGGTCATGTTGTATCATATATACATACACAACCTCTCTCTCTCTCTCTCTCTCTCTCTCTCTCTCTCTCTCTCTCTCTCTCTCTCTCTCTCTCTCTCTCTCTCTCTCTCATCCTCTCTATCCCCCTTCTCTCTTCCTTCTCTCTCTCTCTCTTTCTTTTCTTCCTCTCTCTCTCTCTTCTCTCTCTCTCTCTCTCCTCTCTCTCTCTCTCTCTCTCTCTTTATTTTTTACACAGGGTTTGACAAGGTTAGGTTAAGGATCCCTAGCTTTATTGACAAGTTATTTACAGGTTAAGGATTCCTAACTTTATTGGCAAGCTAAGAGCTGTTACCTACATCAGCTCAAATTTAAAAGCATTTTTATTGTTATGAGACATACAAGTAGGGAACAGGATGAAGTTGGAGCCATCTGTGGGCCAGCATTTTCATTTGATCAACTGATTTTATCTCGTTGACATCATTATGCTGTACGAATGTGTTCCATACTCGAGTCATCCTGGGTATGTATGATCTCAGATGGAGTGATGTTCTGGAGAAGGGTACAGCCAGAGTGAAGTTGCTGCTTTCTGCCCGTCTTGTGGCATAAAAGCTTGTTTCATGCTGTCCTCGAAGTGGATCCAAGTGTGGTATTTTGACAATATTGGCCTTGTACATAACAGTAAGGCCACCCACATCCCTCCTGTGTTGAAGGCTCTGCTGAAATGACAGATCTATCCAGGATGGGTCCAGGCGAGAGATAAGACGTCTTGCTCTGTTCTCTACTCTGTCAAGCAGTCGCAGATGAGAGGGGGGGGGGGCAGGCAAACCAAGAAAGTGGAGCATACTCAAGGTGTGAGCGTACTTGTGCCTCGTGCAGAATGTTGCAACCCCTACTGTCAGGCAGGTGCGAGATACGGCGAAGTGCTGTAAGCTTCCTGGCTTTCTCTGTCTCTGTCTCTCTGTCTCTGTCTGTCTGTCTGTCTGTCTGTCTGTCTGTCTGTCTGTCTGTCTCTCTCTCTCTCTCCTCTCTTCTCTCTCTCTCTCCCCTCTCTCTTTTCTCTCTCTCTCTCCCTCTCTCTCTTCTTCTCTCTCTTCCCCTCTCTCTTCCTTTCTATCTCCCTTTCTCTCTCCCCCTCTCCTCTCTCTCTCTATCTCCCCTCTCTCTCTCTCCTCTCTCCCTCTCTCTCCCCTCCTACTCTCTCGTCCCCTCTCTCCTCTCTCTCTCTCTCACACCCTGGAGCAGCCGCACACATGATGGGACAACGGCTTGAACTTTGAAAATTGACTTACATCACCATGTCGTGGGGGGGAAGGTGTGGGAGGGGAAGGTGTGGGAGGGGAAGGTGTGGAGGGAAGGTTGGAGGAAGGTTTGGGGGGAAGGTTGGAGGGAAAGGTTGGAGGGAAGGTGTTGGAGGGAAGGTGTGGAGGGAAGGGGTTTGGGGGGGGAAGGTGGGGAGGGGGAAAGGGGTGGGAGGGGAAGGTGTGGGAGGGGAAGGTGGGAGGGGAAGGTGTTGGGGGGGGAAGTTGGGAGGGGGAAGGTTGGGAGGGGAAGGTTGTGGGGGGGGAAGGTGTTGGAGGGAAGGTTGTGGGAAGGGAAGGTTGGGAGGGGGAAAGGTGTTGGAAGGGGAAGGGGTTTGGGGGGGGAAGGTTGGGAGGGGAAGTGTTTGGGGGGAAAGGTTGGGAGGAGAAGGGTGGGGGGGAAGGTTGGGAGGGGAATTTTGGGGGGGGAAGGTGGGAGGAAGTTGGGAAAGGTGTGGGAGGGAAGGTTTGGAGGGAAAAGGTTTTGAGGGAAATTGTGTGGAAGTTGGGAGGAAAGGGTGGGAGTGGTAATGGGGAGGGAAAGGGGTGGGAGGGAAAGGTTGGAGGTGAAGGTGTGGGAGGGGAAGTGTTGGAGGGGAAGGTTGTGAGGGGAAGGGTTGGAGGGGAAGGTTGGAGGGGAGGTTGGGAGGGGAAGGTTGGGGGAAGGTGTGGGAGGGAAGTGTTGGGAGGGGAAGGTGTGGGAGGGGAAAGGGTGGGGAGAAAGGAGAGCTGCGGGCAACAGTGGTGCAATGGTGGCAGAGACTTCACAGGAGGTGAGAAAGTGACGTCACTGGAGGTGGGAAAGTGACCTCACTGGAGGCAGGAAAGTGACCTCACTTTAGTTGGGAAAGTGACCTCACTGGAGGTATGAAAGTGACCTCACTGGAGTTGGGAAAGTGACCTCACTGGAGGTGGGTAAGTGACCTCACTGGAGGTAGGAAAGTGACCTCACTGGAGTTGGGAAAGTGACCTCACTGGAGGTAGGAAAGTGGCTTCACTGGAGTTGGGAAAGTGACCTCACTGGAGGTGGGAAAGTGACCTCACTGGAGGTAGGAAAGTGACCTCACTGGAGTTGGGAAAGTGCCCTCACTGGAGGTGGGAAAGTGACCTCACTGGAGTTGGGAAAGTGACATCACTGGAGGGGGGAAAAAGTGACCTCACTGGAGGTGGGAAAGTGACCTCACTGGAGGAAAGGAAAGTGACCTCACGGGAAAGTTGGGAAAAGTGACCTCACTGGAGGTGGGTAAGTGACCTCACTGGAGGTAGGAAAGTGACCTCACTGGAGTTGGGAAAGTGACCTCACTTGAGGTAGGAAAGATACCTCACTGGATTTGGGAAAGTGACCTCACTGGAGGTGGGAAAATGACCTCACTGGAGGTAGGAAAGTGACCTCAATGGAGTTGGGAAAGTGTCCTCACTGGAGGTGGGAAAGTGACCTCACTGGAGTTGGGAAAGTGACCTCACTGGAGGTGGTGAAAGTGACCTCACTGGAGTTGGGAAAGTGACCTCACTGGAGGTAGGGAAGTGACCTCACTGGAGTTGGGAAAGTGACCTCACTGGAGGTGGGAAAGTGACCTCACTGGAGTTTGGAAAGTGACCTCACTGGAGGTGGGAAAGTGACCTCACTGGAGTTGGGAAAGTGACCTCACTGGAGGTATGAAAGTGACCTCACTGGAGTTGGGAAAGTAACCCCACTTGAGGTAGGAAAGTGACCTCACTGGAGTTTGGAAAGTGACCTCACTGGAGGTGGGAAAGTGACCTCACTGGAGGTAGGAAAGTGACCTCACTGGAGGTAGGAAAGTGACCTCACTGGAGGTAGGAAAGTGACCTCACTGGAGGTAGGAAAGTGACCTCACTGGAGGTAGGAAAGTGACCTCACTGGAGGTGGGAAAGTGACCTCAATGGAGGTGGGAAAGGAACCTCGAAGAAGGGAAGGGGGGATGCAGAAATAAGGAAAGGAAGAATGAAAGAAGGAAAGACAGACTGAAGAAAGGAAGGCTAAAAGAATGAAATGAAGGAAAAGAAAGAAGGAGGAAGGAAATAAAGAACAAGGAAGGAAGGGAGGGACTGAAAAGAGAGAGATAGATAGATAGATTAGATAGATAGAGAGAGAGAGAGAGAGAAGAGAGAGAGAGAGAGAGATAGAGAGAGAGAGAGAGAGAGAGAGAGAGAGAGAGAGAGAGAGAGAACTAAAATAGAAGAAAGAAATAAAAGAACTGAGAAAGAAGACAAAAAAAAAAGAATGGGAAGATTATAGAAATAAAAATAATATTGAAGAAACTAATTATTTATAAAATAAACGAAGAGAGGAATGAAGAAAAGGGATGAGGAAGGAAGAAAACAAGTAACGAAGGAAACAACGATCGGATGAAGGAAGGAATGAAGGAACTGAGAATCAATTTGTAGTAATGTTGCAAAGTTGTGAGTCTTGGTTCACGACCTGATGCTCCCTCCAGTCACAGTTATGTACACACACACACACACACACGACTACACCTCCGCCAGATGTGTACACACACACACGCTCATCTGCATCACCAGATGTGTACACACGCAGCTACACCTCCGCCAGATGTGTACACACACACACGCTCATCTGCATCACCAGATGTGTACACACGCAGCTACACCTCCACCAGATGTGTACACACACTCATCTACATCACCGGATGTGTACACACGCAGCTACACCTCCACCAGATGTGTACACACACTCATCTACATCACCAGATGTGTACACACGCAGCTACACCTCCACCAGATGTGTACACACACTCATCTACATCACCAGATGCGTACACACGCAGCTACACCTCTACCAGATGTGTACACTTCTCTGACAGTTGCATACACCACACCAGCAAGGGCTCTACACCTGCAACTTTGTGTTGGAGTACATACTTAATGCATGACTGAAGGAGCACACTATTAGGAACGACAACCAGGCAGTTAATACATGCCTTACTAAAGCGTGACTGTCACTGAGTATTGTAAATGTTGGTGATTATTGTCAGCGGCAGTGGTGAGGGGAAGTGGTGGTCCCTGTGATGGAGCAGGTGGTGTGGACCGTAGGGTACAGGAGGTGTGGGCCGTGGGGTACAGTAGGAGGTGTGGACCGTGGGGTACAGGAGGAGGTGTGGACCGTGGGGTACAGGAGGAGGTGTGGACCGTGGGGTACAGGAGGAGGTGTGGACCGTGGGGTACAGGAGGAGGTGTGGACCGTGGGGTACAGGAGGAGGTGTGGACCTGGGGGTACAGGAGGAGGTGTGGACCGTAGGGTACAGGAGGTGTGAACCGTAGGGTACAGGAGGTGTGGACCGTGGGGTACAGGAGGAGGTGTGGACCGTGGGGTACAGAAGGAGGTGTGGACCGTGGGGTACAGGAGGAGGTGTGGACCGTGGGGTACACAAGGAGGTGTGGACCGTGGGGTACAGGAGGAGGTGTGGACCGTGGGGTACAGGAGGAGGTGTGGACCGTGGGGTACACAAGGAGGTGTGGACCGTGGGGTACAGGAGGAGGTGTGGACCGTGGGTACAGGAGGAGGTGTGGACCGTGGGGTACAGGAGGAGGTGTGGACCGTGGGTACAGGAGGAGGTGTGGACCGTGGGGTACAGGAGGAGGTGTGGACCGTGGGGTACACAAGGAGGTGTGGACCGTGGGTACAGGAGGAGGTGTGGACCGTGGGGTACAGGGAGGAGGTGTGGACCGTGGGGTACAGGAGGAGGTGTGGACCGTGGGGTACAGGAGGTGTGGACCATGGGGTAACAGGAAGGGGTGTGGGAGGCCGTGTGGGCGAGAACGAGATGTGTGGCGTGAGATACAGGAGGAGGTATAGGTTGTGGGGTGGATGGGAGGTGTAGGAGGTATGATAAAGGAAGA
>NC_069413.1:58155542-58168042 GCF_026875155.1 Cherax quadricarinatus
ATAATTGAGTAAACCTTCTTCTGCCAAGGGGATTTTTTTCATTGTATATACAGTGAGAAAGATAATCACTTTCGTACCCCTGCAAGCTAACCCACAACACACCACACACACACACAAACAACACCACACACACACCACACACCACACCACACCCCACACCACACACACAGTTTCAGGGCCCCCTTTTGGTACAAAAAGCTACCCCGGGTACAGTTTTTGGCCCCCGTGTTTCAAAAAATTTTTTAGTAAATTGGGAAAAATGTCATAAAGCGTTGCGGGGGTTTGTAATATACAAATTAAAAATTTTTATATTTTGTTACTTGCGGGGAAATAAGGGTCGACCACTTGGCCGTATTGGTGAAGTATTTTGAAAATGCCTAAATATTTAACTATCTTGACACACACACATATATATATATAATATATATATATATATATATATATATATATTATATATATATTATATATATATAAATATATTATATATATATAATATATATATTTATATATAAATATATATAAAATTTTAGGAGAAGGTTTTGGAGTTAAAAAAAGTATTAGTCAGAGGGCAAAAGAGGGGTTGTTGAGGTGGTTTGTCATTTAGAGAGAATGGATAAAAGTAGAATGACATGGAAAGCATATAATCTATAGGAGAAGGAAAGAGGGTAGGGGTCGTCCTCGAAAGGGTTGGAAAGAGGGGTAAAGGAGGTTTTGTGGGCGAGGGCTTGGACTTCCAGCAAGCGTGCATGAGCGGGGTATAGATGGGGAGTGAATGGAGACGAAAGATACTGGAACCTGACGATCTGTTGGAGTGTGAGCAGGGTAATATTTAGTGAAGGGATTCAGGGAAACCGGTTATTTTCCATATAGTCAGACTTGAGTCCTGGAAATGGGAAGTACAATGCCTGCACTTTAAAGGGAGGGGTTTGGGATTTTGGCAGTTTGGAGGGATATGTTGTGTATCTTTATAGTATAGCTTTAAGCTGTTGTATTCTTAGCAAACCTCTGCAAAAGCAGTGAAATGTGTGAGTGTGGTGAAAGTGTTGAATGATGATGAAAGTATTTCCTTTTTGGGGATTTTCTTTCTTATTCTTGGTCAACCTGCTCGGTGGAGTCGGCGACTTGTTAAAAAAAAAAAAAAAAAAAAAATATATATAAATAAGTATATATATATATATATATATATAAATATATAATATATATATATATATATCATATACGTAATATATATATATGTGGCGTGTGTGGTTCGTGTGTGTGTGTGTGAGTGTGTGTGTGTGTGTGTGTGTGGTGTGTTGTGTGTGTGCGTGTGTGTTTTGTGTGTGTGTGTGTGTGTGTGTGTGTGTGTGTGTGTGTGTGTGTGTGTGTGGTGTGTGTGTGTGTTGTGTGTGTGTGGTGTGTGTTTGTGTGCCCCTGTTCGTGTGTTTTTTTGTCGTTTCTTTTAGAGGTCAAAAAAGCTTGGAGATTCGCAAAAAGAAGTTGTCATCTCTCCTCTCTCTCTCTCCTCTCTTCTCTTCTCTCTCTCCCTCTCCCCTTCTCTTCTCTTCTCTCTCCTCTCACTCTCTCTCTCTCTCACTTAATTAATGGGCTTCCGGAAAATAATTATTCATGGTGGGTCATTAATCAACCGTTTACTTTTATTGTTGTTGCTCTCGCCATAATTGTAGCGAAAAATAATTTAATTCCATTAATTGTGACCCCATCAAGGTTTGTTGACGAGGATGTCTGGAGTGAGGGGTTTGAGGGGGAGTGAGGGCGTGAGGGAGTGAGGGAGTGAGGGGAGTGATGGGGAGTGAGGGGAGTGAGGGGAGTGAGGGGAGTGAGGGGAGTGAGGGGAGTGAGGGGCCAGTGAGGGGGTGAGGTAGTGAGGGGAGTGAGGGAGTGAGGGGAGTGAGGGAAGTGCGGGGAGTGAGGGAGTGAGGGAGTGAGGAAGTGAGGTAGTGAGGGGAGTGAGGGGAGGTAGGGGGAGTGAGGGGATGAGGGAATAGAGGGTGTGAGGGAAGTGAGGGAAGTGAGGGAATTGAGGAAAGTAAGGGAAGTGAGGGGAGTGAGGGGAGTGAGGGAAGTGAGGGAAGTGAGGGGAGTGAGGATGAGGTGGAGTAGAGGGGTGAGGAAGTGAGGGAAGTGAGGGAGTAGGGGAGTGAGGGGAGTGAGGGAGTGATGGAATTGAGGGAAGTGAGGGGAGTGAGGGGTAGTGAGGGGAGGAGGGGGTGTGAGGGGAGTGAGGGGAGTGAGGGGAGTGAGGGAAGAGAGGGAAGTGAGGGAAAGTGAGGGATGAGGGAAGTGAGGTAAGTGAAGGGAAGTGATGGAAGTGAGGGTAGTGAGGGGAGTGAGGGAATGAGGGAATGAGGGGAGTGAGGGGAGTGATGGAGTGAGGGAGTGAGGAGAGTTGAGGGGATTGAGGGAGTGAGGGAAGTGAGGGAAAGCGAGGGATGAGGGGAGTGAGGGGAGTGAGGTGAGTGAGGGGGAGTGAGGGGAGTGTGGGGAGTGTGGGAATGAGGGAGTGAGGGGAGTGTGGGAAGTGAGGGGAGTGAGGGCAGTGAGGGAGTGAGGGAGTGAAGGGAGTGAAGGGGAGTGAATGAGTGAGGGGAGTGAGGGGAAGTGAGGGGAGTGAATGAGTGGTGGGGAGTGAATGAGTGAGGGGAGTGAGGGGATGGGGGAGGGAGGGAGTGAGGGAGTTATGAGTGAGGGTAGTGAGGGAAGTGTGGGATGATGGGAGTGAGGAGGTGTGGGGAGTGGAAGGGGGAGTGGAGGGAGTGAGGGGAATTGGAGGGAGTGTGGGGAGTGAGGGGAGTGGAGGGAATGAGGAGTGAGGGATGAGGGGAGTGATGGGAATGAAGGGAGTGAGGAGAATGAGGGGAAGGGTGGGGAGTGAGGGGAGTGGAGGGAGTGAGGGAAGTGAGGAGAGTATGGGGAGTGAGGGAAGTGAAGGGGTTGGGTTGGGAGTGAAGGAGTGAGGGGAATAGGGGAGTGTGGGAGTAGAGGGGAATGTAGGGAATGAGGGAGTGGAGGGAGTGAATAATGAGGGGAGGAATGAGTGGATGAAGTGAGAGGATGAGGAGTGAGAGATGAGAGGAGTGAGGGGAGTGATGGGGAGTTGAGGAGGTGGGTGTGAGGGGAATGAGGGGAGTGAGGGGAGTGAGGGAGTGTGGGGTTGAGGGGGAGTGCGTGAGTGTGGGGAGTAAAGAGAGGAAGGAGTGAGGGAGTGAGGGAAGAGGGGGAGTTTGGGAGTGAGGGAGTGTGGGGGTTTTGGGGGAGTGTGGGAGTGGTGAGAGTGTGAGGAAGTGTGGGGAGTGAGGGAGTGGGAGGAGGTGATGGGAGGGAGTGTGGGAGTGTAGGAGTGAGGGAGTGTGGGGAGTGAGGGGAGTGAGGGGAGTGAGAGGAGTGTGGTAAGGGGAGGGGGTGAAGTGAGGAGGGGAGTGAGGGGAATTAGGGGAGTTTGGGAGGAGGAGTGTGGAGATGAGGGGAGCGAGGGAGTGTGTGGGGTTGAGGGGGGAAGGTGGGGAGTGAGGGGAAGTTGGGAGTGAGGGAGTGATGGGAGTGAGGGAGTGTGGGGATGAAAGAGTGAAGGAGTGAGGGGAGTGAGGGGGGCGAGGGGAGCGAAGGTAGTGAGGAGAGTAGGGGGACCGAGCGAGAGAGAAAAAAATTATGGGAGATAGAGGAAAACAGACTGAGAGAGAGAAGAGAAGAGAGAGAAGAGAGAGAGAGAGAGAGAGAGATAAGCGAGAGAAAGAGAAGAGAGAGAGAGAGAGAGACTTGAGGTACGCCGACAGAGAGAGAATCAGGGAGCATTAAGTAAACTCAAAAAGATAATAAAAGAGACTGAGGGCGAGAGAAAGAGAATGAGAGTGAAAAGGGGGGGGGGAAAGGCGGTGAGTACTTGAGTGAAGGTGAGTGACAAAGATTGCTGAATATTAAAGATGACAGAGAGAAAGTGAGAGAAAGTGAGGCAGTGGAGTGAATGTGGCAATGAATGATAATACTCATTCACTGGTTCCTGAGTACATATGTGTCACATTGCACACTAACACTGTGTTGCACACAGTACCAGTGTGCAACACACAGTATCCTTGCGCAACGCACAGTATCCGTGTGCAACACACAGCATCCGTGTGTAACACACTTACCTTGTACAACACACAGTATCCGTGTGTAACACACAGTATCCGTGTGCAACACACAGTATCCGTGTGTAACACACAGTATCCGTGTGCAACACACAGTATCCTGTGTAACACACATAACCCCCCCCCCGCGTGCAACACTCAGTATCCGTGTGTAACACACAGTATCCGTTGCACACACATTATCCGGTGTGGTAACACATCATATCCTTGTGCAACACACAGTCCGTGTGTAACACACAAAAACCTGTGGCAACACAGTATCCGTGTGACACTCACAGTTTCCAATGTTCAAACAGCACGTATCCGAGTGGCAACACACAGTATCCGTGTGCAACACACAGTATCAGTGTGCAACACAGAGTATTCCGTTTACAACACCACGATGTCAGTGTGCAAACACAGAGTAATCCGTTTACAACACCACATTGCCCAGTGTGCACACAGAGTTCCGTTACAACACACAGTGTCAGTGTGCAACGCACAGTTTCCGTGTGCAACACACAGTATCCGTGTGCAACACACAGTATCCGTGTGCAACACACAGTATCCGTGTGTAACACACAGTATCCGTGTGTAACACACAGTATCCGTGTGCAACACACAGTATCCGTGTGCAACACACAGTATCCGTGTGCAACACACAGTATCCGTTGTCACACACAGTATCCCGTGTGCAACACACAGTATCCGTGTTCCAACACCAGTATCCGTGTGTAACACACAGTATCCGTGTGCAACACACAGTTTCGTGTGCAACACAACCCCAGTATTAAAAAAAAAATAAAAATCCCCCCCGGGTGTGCAAACACACAGTATCCGTGTTCAACACCACATAATCCGTGTGCAACAACACAGTAACGTGTGTAAACACACAGATCCGTGTGTAACACACAGTATCCGTGTGCAACACACAGTATCCGTGTGCAACAGTATCTGTGTACTGACAGTATCTTTGTGCAACAAACAGTATCTTTAATTGTTTGCAAAACATAACAACTTTATTCAATTTCTTTTTATTCCATTATTTCTGAGGTGTTCATTAGCCCTCAGTGAGGTGTTCATTATCTCAGTGAGGTGTTCATTATCTCAGTAAGGTGTTCATTATCTCAGTGAGGTGTTCATTATCTCAGTGAGGTGTTCATTATCTCAGTGAGGTGTTCATTATCTCAGTGAGGTGGTTAGGTAAGACACATATGCAACAGTTAGGTATCTTTATTTCGAAACGTTTCGCCTACACAGTAGGCTTCTTCAGTCGGAGTACAGAAAAGTTGTAGAAGCGAAGAATACTTGAAGACGATGTATCCAGATCTCATCCACCCTAAAGTTTTTAGGTGGTCATTCCTCAGTCTGGAGAAGAGCATTGTTCCGTTGTCTGATTACATCGTCTTCAAGTATTCTTCTGCTTCTATCAACTTTTCTGTACTCGACTGAAGAAGCCTACTGTGTAGGCGAAACGTTTCGAAATAAAGATACCTAACTGTTGCATATGTGTCTTACCTAACAATCTGTCGGTATTTTATACCATTTTAATGTTCATCTCAGTGAGGTGTTCATTAGCCCTCAGTGAGGTGTTCATTATCTCAGTGAGGTGTTCATTATCTCAGTGAGGTGTTCATTATCTCAGTGAGGTGTTCATTATCTCAGTGAGGTGTTCATTAGCCCTCAGTGAGGTGTTCATTAGCCCTCAGTGAGGTGTTCATTAGCCCTCAGTGAGGTGTTCATTAGCTCTCAGTGAGGTGTTTTTCATTAAGCCTCTCAGTGAGGTGTTCATTACCCTCCAGTGAGGTGTTCATTAAGCCCTCAGTGAGGTGTTCATTTAGCCCTCATGAGGTGTTCATTATCCTCAGTGAGGTGTTTCATTAGCTCTCAATTGAGTTTCATTAGCTCTCAGAAAGGTTGTTACATTAGCCCTCAGTGAGGTGTTCATTAGCCCTCAGTGAGGTGTTCATTAGCCTCAGTGAGGTGTTCATTAGCTCTCAGTGAGGTGTTCATTAGCTCTCAGTGAGGTGCTCAGTAGCCCTCAGTGAGGTGCTCATTAGCTCTCAGTGAGGTGTTCATTAGCTCTCAGTGAGGTGTTCATTAGCTCGCAGTGAGGTGTTTCAATTAGCTCTCATGAGGTGTTTCCATTAGCTTCTCATGAGGGTGTTCCATTAGCTCTCAGTGAGGTGGCCCAGTAGATCCCTCAGTGAGGTGCTCATTAGCTCTCAGTGAGGTGTTCATTAGCTCTCAGTGAGGTGTTCATTAGCTCTCAGTGAGGTGTTCATTAGCTCTCAGTGAGGTGTTCATTAGACTCACAGGAGGGTGTTCTTAGCTCACAGTGAGGTTTCAGTAGCCTCATTGAGGTGTTCATTTAGCTCTTAGTGAGGTATGATTCATTAAGCCCTCAGAATTGTTCATAGCCCTCAGTGAGGTGTTCATTAGCCCTCAGTGATGAGTTCATTTATTCAGGAGGTGCTCAGTAGCCCTTAGTGAGGTGTTCAGTAGACCTCAGTGAGGTGTTCAGTAGCCCTTAGTGAGGTGTTCATTAGCCCTCAGTGAGGTTTTCATTATCTCAGTGAGGTGTTCAGTAGCCCTCAGTGAGGTGTTCATTAGCTCTCAATGAGGTGTTCAGTAGCCCTCGGCGAGGTGTTCAATAGCCCTCAGTGAGGTGTTCATTATCTCAGTGAGGTGCTCAGTAGCCCTTAATGAGGTGTTCAGTAGACCTCAGTGAGGTGTTCAGTAGCCCTTAGTGAGGTGTTCAGTAGACCTCAGTGAAGTGTTCAGTAGGCCTTAGTGAGGTGTTCAGTAGCCCTCAGTGATGTGTTCAGTAGCCCTCAGTGATGTGTTCAGTAGCCCTCAGTGAGGTGCTCAGTATCCCTCAGTGAAATGTTCAATAGCCCTCAGTGAGGTGTTCAGTAGCCCTCAGTGAGGTGTTCAGTAGCTCTCAGTGAGGTGTTCAGTAGCCCTCAGTGAGGTATTGAGTTGCTTTCAGTGGAGTATTCGGCAGCCCTCAGTGAAGTATTCAGTAGCCCTCAACGAGGGGAAAGAGTAGCCCTGAGCGGGGAGTTCAATAACTCTTCTCACAAAGGCTCAGTAGCCCCTTCACTGACGTACACTCTCGCTCCACGAGCGGCTGCGTCGTTCACACCAGCAGCAAATTTACTCAACGAGTAAGTCTTCGCTCGTTTAATATAAGTGACATTTAATTTCTGAACAAGTCTGGCTGGCTGGTTAGCTACGGCTGGTTTATAGTTCAGGGTAATTGTTGTGTAGATTTATGTTTGAGCTGGATGAAGTCTCCCAGTCGAGTTGGTGGTATTATCCACTCTGAGAGCAGTGCTGTGAGCATCTGTGAGCATCTATGAGCATCTGTGAGCATCTGTGAGCATCTGTGATCGAGAGTTTAGAGTTCGAGCAAGCAGGAATTGAGAATTCCTAGAGCTACGGGACTCAAAAATGCTGCGAATTATATTACTCACGAAGACGGTGAGCTACGGAACGCAAGGATGCTGTGAGCTACAGGACTCACGAAGGATGTAAGCTACGGGACACAAGGATGGTGTAAGCTAGAGGACTCACGAAGGATGTGAGCTACGGGAGATAAGGATGCCTTGAGCTGGAGATGAACTAGAGGATGCTGTGGTCAACCTTCGGGTGTGTGGAGTCTCCAGGAAGGAAGTTTGGAGTCAGCGAAGATTCACAAACCTCGAACTGTCTTCGACAGAGACGCTGCTGCTAATCCTGATTTTACCTTCGACCTTTGTGAGCTCCAGGGTCTTCTATTTTTTGGACATATTTTTATCGCAACCCAGTAAATAATAGCTTTATTTACTGCATATATCTTTCATGTTGCCAGCGTATATTGCCTTAGGATGCAAATGTCGTACTGCTAACAACAATGGAGGAAAGACAGGTTGCAGAACAAGCTTTAACTAAGGATACGTTGCGTTCTTGTAGAACTTTTATCAAGTAAAGATAACTCAGATAACAAATCTGCCCATAAAAGCTAGTTCTGCGTCGTGTGTCTTTTTATAATAGGTAGAATAATGGATTTATAATGACATTTTTGGTAGTATGTATTAGAAACACACCTCACAGAACCATTTATTTATTTGTCGTTTTCACCCCACTGGGCTTTATATCACATATTATTTCCATACCATCACACTGGATAAGCACTTGTGCGGGGGATTGGAGCGCTACAAGAAGTAATAGAGGGGCCTGTGTAGGAAGGAGAGATGAGGAAAATGGGGGGGTGAGGAGGAGGTTGAGTGGAGTCGAAACAAGAAAATGAAGAGAGCGAAGTAGAGGCGAGAGATATAATGGAAGTATGAAAATGTTAACAACTTTTGTGTTTTACAACCGGGGAAAACGTGTCTGAGTTTTCTCTCTCCATGTTTTCAAAAGACTTTCCACAGACGAGCTTTGTCCTGGATATAAAGAGACGACCTGTGGAGGAAGACTTGATTTCAAAATGTTTCACTGAGAAATGAGCTTCGTCAGGCTTCGTAAGGTTCATTCCTAATCGAAAAATCGTCTTGTTGCCTTGTTGTCCTCCGATCATCGAGTTTCACTTTTCTCTTTCCTGTGGATTTAAGGCTAATAAACGTTGCCGTCAGACTTTGCCACCTAGTAACTATGTCTTGCTCGACCCTGTCATTCTGATGGTGGAAGGTGTCTGTACTTCTGATTTCGCCGAGACCCCAACAGAAGCCCTCTGTGTCTGGCTGTGTCTTGGCTTTATGTAACAAATTACCCTTTGTCTCAGTTGATACCACTGTTATGATGAGAGATTCCACCGTGTTGGAGGGTATGTAGCAGTCTGTGTATTTGGGTGTGTAGCGGGGTGTGAAGCAAGGTGTGTAGCAGCGTGTGAGCAGGGTATGAGAGGTGTGTGAGCAGGGTGTGAGCAGGGAAGGTTAGCACCAACAGGATCAAGATCTGTAAAGTAAAAGGACACATTGCAACTAATGTGACATTTATTGTGGCAACGTTTCGCTCCTGGAGATCGAAACGTTGCCACAATAATGTCACATTATTGCACATTGTGTCCTTTTACTTTACATATGACGTAATTCTACCAACTTTATTAAATCAAGATCCTAAAGACCCCCCCTCTTCGCTTCCTCCTTCAAGGATCTAAGTTCTCGTTCTGTAAAGCCCTCGCAGACTTCCCTGAAGGAGCTGATCTTGAACACACGTAATGGAGCTCAAAGATGCACAGCTTCAAGCAAATGAAAATGTTAATTTCATTTGTCATCGTGAATGGAGAGATTGAAAGGAAACAGGGAATGGAAATTCCCTGACTGGGATTAGCAAACAGATAAACGCAGTATAATGGGATTCTTTACTGAGAACGTTTCGCCCACATAATGTATTTTTGTCTTTGCTTCCATCGCGTCGGTATTATACATCAATTCTTTTCAACGAGAGTTGCGTAAATTGTGTGGTTCCAAGACAACAATAGTGCGCTCTTAGTCCAGTATTTTGCATTCAACATGTTGGGCTTTGTTGAAAAAAAGGCAATTGCAATGGAGTCCTTTATTAACACCTTTCACCCAACATTGAGCTTTGTCAAGTATATAATATACTTGACGAAGCCCAGTGTTTAGGAAATATTACAGTGACTCAAAGATGTACTCTTCACCGAGTGATGTTTGACTCTAAATTGCTACAAACATTAGTAAAAAGAGAAAATATCTTTGCATGCTATTAGAATACAAAAAATGTAACTACTGTAGATTGGAGATAACTACTTACCTTTAAATAATCAAAATACAGATACATTGGTATTTAATTACTCTCTTATTTATGTAGAAAAGAAATCTGTAAAATAAAGTTTAACGTAGCCTGTTGATGCTCGGGAAATTTCGCGAGGCTATTAAAAAAAATCTTATAGCAGGAGGCTACGAGTTCTATATGGGGACCACCATTGAAGTTTGAGTAAATATTTCATTTATAATTCCATTGCCTACAAATTCTATTTTGTTATATATATATACAAGGGTTTAATTAAATATATATTAATGTATCATTACTCGTTATTCAGCCATAATAAATCTTTTGTGCCTTGTAATATCAAACATGAAATTCAATAGCTTATAACTTTTAGGTTTAAAATATACTATTTATTCATTTACTGTGTGTAGTGGGTGTGTCGTGTGGTGTGTCGTGTTGTGTGTGTGTGGGTGGTGTCGTGTGTGGGTGTGTGTGGTGTGTGTGTGTGTGTGTGTGTGTGGTGAAACAAAAACAGTCAATAGGGGGAAAAAAAAACACATTTTCCCTTATTCTGAAAAAAAGATTTTCCACGCAGCCAGTATAACTTAAAAACGTTGGATATTCTTTACAGTCCACCGATAGCCCAATAAAATTCTTTTGAAGCAAGCATTGAGGTCTTCTTTGTTGACACTTTGCAACAGCAAAGACTTAAAAAATTTTTTTTATTTTAAACTTGTTTTTCCAGTTTGATTCTCTAGCATGTGAAACGCTTTTTTTTTTTTTTTTTTTTTTGCAAATGTCAAGACGTATAACGTAGAAGTTTGGACAGAGATCATGGGGGCTGTCAGCCTCCTGACAGCTAAAATGTTTCGACCGAGTCTTCTTTAAAATGTATTATTATCGGTTGTACGCTATTAAAGCGCTGTAAAGTCAGACTATTTTCTCGTGAGGCATTTGGCATGATACGATCTCTCTCTCTCTCTCTCCTCTCCTCTCTCTCTCTCTCTCCTCTCTCTGATCTCAGAGACTGGATACAGTTAAACGCGTGTGATGGGATGCATTATTACCATTGTTATTACATATTAATTAACAATGGCTAATTATCTTGAATCAGTACTACATGTTCAGTCAAGCGGCACAAGGCAAGTGAAATGAATTCAGGTTGAATCAAAGATAGAAAGATAGGATAGCCCCATTTCCTGGATAAGAGCTTTTCACTAGCATCGAAGAACCACCCAGAAAAGATGAGTTAAACAACATACACAACCACACACACCACACACACATCACTACACACACACACACACACACACACACACAACACACACACACACACACACACCACACACTCACACAACACAAACACACTCACACACAAACACACCACACAAACACACACACACAAACACAACACACACCCAAACACACACACACAACACACACATATATTTATATATATTATATATTATATTTATATATCTATTTGATATAGATATATATATATATATATATATATATATATATATAATATGTGTGTATTGCGAATAAGCAGAACTTGCGATCTGACTTAAATAGCTACGCTCCATCTTGCCACTATAGACAAGTGAAAATTTGTGTTATGCAATAATTTCGCAAAATCCATTCTGACCTAAACGAAAATAAAAATATTTCACTGTGTTTGTTTAGTATTAAATTATTGTAACATATCTAAAATATATTTAGTTGGGTTAGGCGAAAATAAATTGCGCTTGTTA
The DNA here is from genome assembly GCF_026875155.1 of Cherax quadricarinatus. NCBI lineage: Eukaryota > Metazoa > Arthropoda > Malacostraca > Decapoda > Parastacidae > Cherax > Cherax quadricarinatus. Next base: position 58,167,121 of record NC_069413.1, read on the forward strand.
TAATAAGGTTAGGTGAGTTTTCTAAGTTCCTTTTGGTGCAAAAAATTATAAATTTTTACATCATCATTAATGAAAAAATAATATATATTTAAAAGTATAGAGAAAATTTTTAGTAAGGCATTTAATTTTAACATTTCGAGTTCTTGCTCTATTGACACAGTTTTACATATTCGGCACGACATATTATATACGTATATATCATATATATTCTATATATATTAATATATATATATATATTTATATATATATATAAGTTTATATTTATATATATTATATATATGATATATATTTATATATATATATATGTCGTGTGCTGATATGTAAAATCTGGGTAAATTACCAATACCTCATTTAAAATAAGTCCTTGATCTGAAATTTTGTCTATAAGTTTAAGGATATATATTTTTCATTATGATGATGTAAAAATTTATAATTTTGAACACCAAAGAATCTTAGAAAACTTACCTAACCTTATTACTACAATGAACAATTTATTTTAGCCTAACAACTAAATATATCTGAGATTTGTTTACAATTATTTATATGCTAAACAAACCCAGTGGAATTATATTTTTTACGTTAGGCTTCTGAATGATTTGGCGAATTATTGGCAATACACAAATTTTCACTTGTCATAATATGGCAGACGAGCGTTGCTTTTTAAGCCAACAGATCGCAACAGTTTGCCCTATTCGGCACGACATTTAATAATTTATATATATTATATATTATATATATATATATATTATATATATTATATATATATTATTTATTTATATAACATACAAAATTATATTATATATATAATAATATATTATCATACATGTATATATAAATATATATATAAAATATATATAATATATATTATAAATATATATATATATATATATATATATATATGTATATATATATATATATATAT
>NC_069413.1:58173042-58205542 GCF_026875155.1 Cherax quadricarinatus
TATGACGGGGTCTTTTTGTGCTGTGTCTTTATGACTAGTGTCTTTATGACTGTGTCTTTTTTGACTGATGTCTTTATGGACGGGGTCCTTTATTGACGGTCTTTATGACTGTGTTTTATGATGTCTTTAGACTGTGCCTTTATGACTGTGGCTTTATGACTGTGCCTTTATGTCTGTGTCTTTATGACTGTGTCTTTATGACTGTGTCTTTATGACTGTGTCTTTATGACTGTGTCTTTATGACTGTGTCTTTATGACTGTGTCTTTATGACTGTGTCTTTATGACTGTGTCTTTATGATCTGTGTCTTTATGTCTCGTGTTTATGACTGTCTTTATGACTGTGCCTTTATGACTGAGTCTTTATGACTGTGCCTTTATGACTGTGTCTTTATGACTGTGTCTTTATGACTGTGTCTTTATAACTGTGTATTATGATGTGTCTTTATGTGTGTCCTTTAGGACTGTGTCTTTTATGACTGTGTCTTCTTTGACCTGTGTTCTTTATGGGAACTGTGTCTTTATGATGTGTCTTTAGACTGTGTCTTTAGACTGAGTCTTTATGACTTGTATCTTATGACTGTGTCTTTAAGTCTGTGTCTTTATGACTGTGTCTTTATGACTGTGTCTTTATGACTGTGTCTTTATGACTGTGTCTTTATGACTGTGTCTTTATGACTGTGTCTTTATGACTGTCTTTATGACTGTGTCTTTATGACTGTGTCTTTATGACTGTGTCTTTATGACTGAGTCTTTATGACTGTGTCTTTATGACTGTGTCTTTATGACTGTGTCTTTATGACTGTGTCTTTATGACTGTGTCTTCATCACTATTTTTCTAAAGGTTTTCTGAGAGGAGAATATAAAACTCTGACTTGATTGACAAAAACGAAACAGTAACACACTCATAAACCCACTCGTAAAGATATGATCATAAACCCACTCGTAAAGATATGATCATAAACCCACTCGTAAAGATATGATCATCAACCCACTCGTAAAGATATGGTCATAAACCCACTCATAAAGATATGAATATAAACCCACTCATAAAGATATGATCATAAACCCACTCGTAAAGATATGATCATAAACCCACTCATAAAGATATGATCATAAACCCGCTTGTAAAGATATGATCATAAACCCACTCGTAAAGATATGATCATAAACCCGCTTGTAAAGATATGATCATAAACCCACTCGTAAAGATATGATCATAAACCCACTCGTAAAGATATGATCATCAACCCACTCGTAAAGATATGGTCATAAACCCACTCATAAAGATATGAATATAAACCCACTCATAAAGATATGAACATAAACCCACTCATAAAGATATGAACATAAACCCGCTCGTAAAGATATGATCATAAACCCACTCATAAAGATATGGTCATAAACCCACTCATAAAGATATGAACATAAACCCGCTCGTAAAGATATGATCATAAACCCACTCGTAAAGATATGATCATAAACCCACTTATAAAGGTATGATCATAAACCCACTCATAAAGATATGATCATAAACCCACTTATAAAGGTATGATCATAAACCCACTCATAAAGATATGATCATAAACCCACTCATAAAGATATGATCATAAACCCACTCATAAAGATATGATCATAAACCCACTCATAAAGATATGATCATAAACCCACTCATAAAGATATGATCATAAACCCGCTTGTAAAGATTTGATCATAAACCCACTCATAAGGATATGATCATAACCCCACTCGTAAAGATATGGTCATAAACCCAATCATAAAGATATAAGCATAAACCCGCTCGTAACGATATGATCACAAAGATACAGTAATAAAGACACAGTTCCTTGATAATGTGAGAAGTCACGAATGCGCTTGGAATTACACTATCCTTTCACAGTGGTTGTTTTGCATATTCTGATGCCACCTGTTTTCTGTGATCTTGCTGCATAATATTTTATATATATATAATATATATATATATATATATATATATATATATTATATATATATATTATATATATATAAATATTATATATATATAAAAAAAAACACTGATCTCTGGCTGAAGGAGACTCGAACCTACGAACCTTAGGACAAGGTACGCAGTGCTTTACCAATCTACCCACACTGGACAATCAATACCTTAGCGTGTAGCATGCGCTACACGTTTGATCCAAGGCAGCCAGCTTTCAGGTAGAAGGCTTACTATCACGTGTATCTTTATCATACAAATATACTTAAGATCATAATTATAAAACAGAAGAATATACATATATATGAGGTAATTCAAGTCTAACCTTGAGATCTGTTTACAATTACGTAGTTTCGCCATTTCTGAAGCTCAGTAAGGAAATCTGGGACATAAATTTGGTCAAAAGAAGAAGACAATTGAGGTCAACGACGGCCATATGGGTGGGTTTACAACACCGAATGTAAGATTCTAACCAGAGTGGCACAATGTCTTATACGTTCAGTCTGTCAGGATTGTAACCTGGCTTGCACATATCATATATATTCCCATATAAAGATAACCAATGTATATATTTTAATATAATTGTGGTATTGATACTTATTGCAATATATATAATATATATATTATACCCTATACTACATCACATTACTATACCAAAGATAGTTAAAACTACCACAACCACTAAACTCTACCACTCACCACTACCACGTCATAAACTCCACAACAACGTAAAGCCACCCACACCACCACACTACCCACCCACATCGTCAAAACGACGATTCACACAACAAAACGATCTCGCACAAGACTTCCTGTAAAACAGATTAAAAAAATTGTAAAGCGATTCTTGCACAATACTTTCCAGGAGATAAAACAATGGCATTTTAGGAGCCCAACAAAGGCGACCCTAATACCCAACAGGAAATATTTTGCCAAGAATTTAGCCCCCTCACCCACTACCCCTGGAGAGCTGCCAATAATAACATTCAATCGCGATTTAGGATTTTCGAAAGCAATTTTTTCCTGGGGAAAAATGTTTCATGTGGCAACCTTTGGATGCTTTGGAGTGTGTATGTGTGTGTGCGTATGTGTACACACGTATGTGTACTCACTTATTTGTGGCTGCAGGGGTAGAGTAGTAACTCCTGGCTCCACCTCTTCGGTGGTTGTTCCAAGGTCCGCTTTCTTCCTGCTCCAAGAGCTATATCGTGTGTGTGTGTGTGTGTGTGTGTGTGTGTGTGGTGTGTGTGTGTGTGTGTGTGTGTGTGTGTGTGACTCATTTGTAGATTAGGTATATTTATTAGTCTGTAAGTCTGATCGAAGTATTGCTCACGAGACAGGTTCCTGTGGGACGCTCAGAGGACACACTACCTGGTAGCACACAGTGGCTCTTGCCTCATCCGGCAAGAGCCACAGAGCTCCTGGGACATGGCAGGTAAATAGTTTTAAACCCAGGCAGGGAAATGGGTAGCTCCGAGTCACTAGATCAAGAGCCTGTCAGCAATATCAAGGCACTCCCCACCTTTAATAAAGCTGAAGCATACTCGTGTAGCTGTATGTATTGCAGTAAGATTTAGAGGACGGGAAAAGAATGGTAGGGGAAGAGTCCCATTGGTGCTGGGGGGTTGGGAGAATCCCGCAGGTCTGTGGGCAGCATAAAACTTCATTACCTCTTGAGTTCACTAATTATCACCTGGTCCCTCGTTTAATTAGATTCACCACAACACCAAGAGGAAGCCTTTAATGTGTGTGTGTTGTGTGTGTGTGTGTGTGGTGTGTGAGAGAGAGAGAGTGTGTGTGTGTGTGTGTGTGTGTGTGTGTGTGTGTGTGTGTGTGTGTGTGTGTGTGGTGTGTGTGTGTGTGTGTGTGTGTGTGTGTGTGTGTGTGTGAGTGTGTGTGTGTCTGTGTTGTGTGTGTGTGTGTGTGTGTGTGTGTGTGTGTGTGTGTGTGTGTGTGTGTGTGTGTGTGTGGTGTGTGTGTGTGTGTGTGTGTGTGTGTGTCTCACCCATATGTGGTTGCCGGGGTCGAGCTTCAGCTCCTGGCTCCCGCCTCTTAGCTGCTCACTACTAAGTTAACCTTCCACCCCAGAATGAAAGCTACAGAAGGGTCTACTGCCATTCACTCCCTCTTTCTTCTCTGTGAACGTCCTCCTTTCTCTACTTATTCTCTCTCTCCTCCTCCTCCTCCTCCTCCTCCTCCTCTCATTTCTCCTCCTCCTCCTCCTCTCATTTCTTCTTCTTCTCCTCCTCCTCTCATTTCTTCTTCTTCTCCTCCTCCTCTCATTTCTTCTCCTCCTCCTCCTCCTCCTCCTCGTGGTCAAACCATAAAGGAATAATAAAGAGTCCACGAACGACACTTGTGTTTTCATTATATGAACACATAAACTCATGTTTACAGTGTGTCGTGTGAGGAATTATTGCCAGGGGTTGTTCTTCATGCCAGCCCCTGGCGTGAAGAACAATCTCGCCAGCCCCTGGCGTGAAGAACAATCTCGCCAGCCCCTGGCGTGAAGAACAATCTCGCCAGCCCCTGGCGTGAAGAACAATCTCGCCAGCCCCTGGCGTGAAGAACAATCTCGCCAGCCCCTGGCGTGAAGAACAATCTCGCCAGCCCCTGGCGTGAAGAACAATCTCGCCAGCCCCTGGCGTGAAGAACAGCCTCGCCAGCCCCTGGCCTGAAGAACAGTCTCGCCAGCCCCTGGCGTGAAGAATAATCTCGCCAGCCCCTGGCGTGAAGAACAGCCTCGACAGCCCATGGCGTGAAGAACAACCTCGCCAGCCCCTGGCGTGAAGAACAGTCTCGCCAGCCCCTGGCGTGAAGAACAGCCTCGCCAGCCCCTGGCCTGAAGAACAGTCTCGCCAGCCCCTGGCGTGAAGAACAACCTCGCCAGCCCCTAGCCTGAAGAACAGCCTCGCCAGTCCCTGGCGTGAAGAACAGCCTCGCCAGCCCCTGGCGTGAAGAACAGTCTCGCCAGCCCCTGGCGTGAAGAACAGCCTCGCCAGCCCCTGGCGTGAAGAACAGTCTCGCCAGCCCCTGGCGTGAAGAACAACCTCACCATCTCAATACTAGGCAAGTCCCTTTCGCCATTCTAGGTAAGTCCTTCTCACCATACCAGGCAAGTCCTTCTTACTATACTAGGCAAGTCCTTCTTACTATACTAGGCAAGTCCTTCTTACTATACTAGGCAAGTCCTTCTCACCATACTAGGCAAGTCCTTCTTACTATACTAGGCAAGTCCTTCTTACTATACTAGGCAAGTCCTTCTTACTATACTAGGCAAGTCCTTCTTACTATACTAGGCAAGTCATTCTTACTATACTAGGCAAGTCCTTCTTACTATACTAGGCAAGTCCTTCTCACCATACTAGGCAAGTCCTTCTCACCATACTAGGCAAATCCTTCTCACCATACTAGGCAAATCCTTCTCACCATACTAGGCAGGATCTTCTCACCATACTAGGCAAGTCCTACTCACCATACTATGCAGGTCCTTCTCACCATACCAGGCAAATCCTTCTCACCATACAAGGCAGGTCCTTCTCACCATACTAGGCAAGTCCTTCTCACCATACTAGGCAAGTCCTTCTTACCATACTAGGCAAGTCCTTCTCACTATACTAGGCAAGTCCTTCTCACCATACTAGGCAAGTCCTTCTCACCATACTAGGTAGGTCCTTCTACATTAAACACAGCTAATCAACCAAACGACTACCATAAAAAAGTGCCACCGCTACTGTCAGTCAGAACATCTCCACCCACTTGGAAAAAGAGAGTATGACATCTTTAACTTCAAGAGGTAAAACGATGTTATTCTGTTTTATACACACTTTGTTTTTTAAGGCTCTTTAGTAACTGGGAATTATGCTCCCGTCAGCTATGAAAGGCGGTGCGTTATGATGTTAATTAGCAGGTTATGTTGTTAATTAGGAGGTTATGAGGTTCATTACCATCTCATGAGGGAAGGGAAGATGGTATGACAGACTGGTGGAGTGGTGGGCGTGTGTGGTGATGGGTGAGGCTTTGGTGGGCGTGGGTGTTGTGGTGGCTCCGTTGCCTTGGTGTGGCGGTAGGTGTGGGTGTGGTAGTATGTGTTAGCGTGATGCTGGACGTGGTTGTAGTGGTTGTGGTGGTTTACGTGATTGTAGTGGTGGTGGGTTAGAAAAGTACATTGGTATTCAAGACGGGACTTCAACAGCACAAATGGCTCCTTTAAAGTCGCGAAAGAGTTACAGTAAAGCCAGGACCTATTTCTTTAACCTTTGGATGAGGGTGTCGAGGCAGACATCATACACAGCTTCAGAAACAGGCATCAAAGGGTCTACGAGGTTAGGAATCCAGTTGAATCCTGGTCGCGGCTGTTTGTAAGTCGGGACCAGGAGCTGTGCCCAAGACCCCGCAACAGCAATTTGAAGAATATTGATGCACACACACACACACACACACACACACACACACACACACACACACACACACACACAACACACACATCAGGCCAAGTGTCTATCGACAAATGTCTTTGACAATTGGTAACCAACTGCAGCAGGTGCCATTAAGAGATAACTTACTCCAGTTAAGTACCTTAATAATCATCACTTATCTGAGGACTCACCGTAGGACTCACCCGAGGACTCACCCGAGGACTCACCCGAGGACTCACCCGAGGACTCACCCGAGGACTCACCCGAGGACTCACCCGAGGACTCACCCGAGGACTCACCCGAGGACTTATCCCTGATATTCCCATTAAAGACTCATCCTATCCACGACTCTTGAATGAAACACATCACTTAAAACTCAGGTAATCAAGGTGAAAAAACGCATTTGTATTAGTAAATTAGCATGTAGAGGTCGTCTCAGGAAGTGTTTGGAGTGAGGCGGTGAAGAAGAGAATGAGGGTCAGTAGGCTTATGTAAGCGTGTTAAATCGGAATGAGTGGAGACGAGTGGTTTTTATGACTTAACATGCTGTTGGAGTGTGAGCAACATAACATATATGAAGGGCTTCAGGGGGAATCGATTAGCCTGTACTCTAAAGCACGGGTGAAGATGCTACAGTTTTGATCTGGGATATCCACGCAGCTCTGGCAAAGACAACTACTGAATGAACGATGATGAATGTGTTTCCTTTTTTGGGGGAAGGGGTCGCCGTACCTCGGTGGGACATGGTCGGTGTGCTATAAAAAAAAATAATAATAATAATGCAATGCAGACGTGCTAGCACCAAGAGTTTTGTGTCTAGGCTCTCGTGTCACACCAGCTGCTACCAGTAAGTATAATATAAAGCCTCTCTGGTCCAGCCCAGCTTCAGTATCACATCCAAAAACAATAACACTAACAGCAGGTTGGGCCCAAACTGCTGCGTAAACTCCTTACGCAAGAAAATGAAAGGAAATTAGGGTATTAGAATTCCTCTGTGAGAGAGGTGCAGATTGGAGGTTTAGGGGGGAGGGTCAGCTTTTCTTTTATTTAGTTTTGATTTGTAGTTATTGACACAGAGAAATAAAAGTCAAAGTACCATGGCTGGAACAATTCTCAAGTGGCCCCCACTTTCAAGGAGAAAAGTTTGACGACGTTTCGATCCGTTTTTAGCCCGTCGACAAGATGAGGCTCACTTCAGTTGTCACTTGTTAATGATAAGAAGATAAGATAAGATTTAGTTCTGATTTTTAACCTCGGAGGGTCAGCCACCCAGGATAACCCAAGAAAGTCAGTGCGTCATCGAGGACTGTCTAACTTATTTCCATTGGGGTCCTTAATCTTGTCCCCCAGGGTGCGACCCACACCAGTCGACTAACACCCAGGTACCTGTTTGCTGCTAGGTGAACAGGACAACAGGTGTAAGGAAACGTGTCGAATGTTTCCACCCGCCGGGAATCGAACCCGGGCCCTCCGTGTGTGAAGCGGGAGCTTTAGCCACCAGGCCACCGGGCCAGGAGAGATCAAAGAGTCGTCTACAGTTTTCCCTTCCAAACTGGGGGTTACGAAGTATCCCCGAAGTGACATTCTAGCTGCTATTGAAAATACCGATGTATTGAAACAAGAATTTGTATTTTTATCTCATATACTTTGTGGTTTAGGGTTACATGAGCGAAGGACTCTCTTCAGACGAGTCATCCTGGTGTGGCTTGTTTATCGCTGGCCTCACCATGGTGGACCAGCGAACATGAAACAGAATTTAAACTCTTAAATTCAGTAGAATTTAACCAGTGCTATAATTTAATACTCTATTGCTTAACTATAAAAAACTTGCTATAATTTAAGTCTACAAGTTTTCACTCTGACTTCATCAACCTTCAGTGAGCATTGTCAGTAACACCTCTCTCGTGATGGACAGAATTATATACCGTTCATATAAATGTAAAATCTTCTTTAAGATATAAATGAAGACAGTTATGCAAAACTGGAAATCAATAAGGTGTGACATGTATTTAAAAAACAGGTATGTGAGGTTTTTGACGATCCTCGAGGAACAGTTGCTCGCTGCCTGGCAGGTACCTTCTCACATTTTGTTTTAGTGCGTAATAAAACATTACGTTTAGCCTTGCATAGCATCGTTCTGTTGTTGTGCGTTGACGTCATCCCGGGAAGGGAGTCAGCGAGGCCCTGCAGACATCCCAGATCATGGGGACACGATTTGTCTTCTTTCACTTTGTATTGTTACATGATTAACCCATTATCTCGGGCCATGGCGAGGACAGCAGAAGCAGTTTTGTGTTTTGGAAGAGTTATTCTTTTCTCATAGGTTGCTATACACGGATTGCAGCTGTTAAAGGTACGAATTCCCTGTTTTGGGTATTAGGGCTTGAATTTCCTTTATTTTAATTATGACACGAATTCTCTCTTCTTTTGTTAGTGGAGTACGAATTATTTCTTTGTGGTTGCTAAGGGGCAATCACTTAAGGGCTACCCTTAAGTGGTTGTTCTTTTAATTTTTTTTCCTCTATTGTTATCGTTTGTAACTTGAGAACGACTGAGGCGAGTGGTATTATTTTACAGTAAATTTACAAGTATCCAGGTACCCTTCCAGGTACCCTTCCAGGTGACCTCCAGGTACCCTCCAGGTACCCATCCATTTACCCAGGTACTGTAACTAGAGGAAAGGTTGGTGCAATAACTAGTTGCACCAGTTGGATGCAAATCATTCTCGATTTTGGTTTGTATGTGATAATTTGAGAAAAGTACAGACCAGTTTCAGACTTTATCCATGTAAATATTACAGCCATGATGGGCAGCAATGTGGCTAATTTTGGGGGGACTCTCAGTACCCCTCATCACTTCCAGCCATTCTGCCATCACCACCATCACCCAGACCACTTTCCCTACCATCACTACCATCTCCATCACTACTATCCCCATCACTACCACCCCTACCACTATTCCCTTCACCCCAAATACTAGCACAGCTCATCCAACCACCATCCCAACAAACCTTAACGTAACCACCCCTAACACTACCACCCCATCCCCCTTAGCATCATCATCCACCACCTACCTAACCATTATCAACCACCACACCACCACCACCACCACCCCACCACCATCTTCCTCTGTAATTTCCCCCTCACATGAATTTCACATTTCGTTCTTCTCTTGGCTCTCCCTTTGCCTCCCCTCTGCTTCCTCCCCTCTCTACTTTTTGGCTTCCTCCCCTCTTTCCCTCTTGTTCCTTCCTCTCCATTAGTCCTTTATTTCTACATTTGTCCCTCTTAAATCCCTGATCTCCATTTCTCTTTCTCTCTCTCTCTCTCTCTTCTCCTCTCTCTCTCATTTTATCCCTCCCTCCCTCCTTCCCTCACCTCTCAGTTCAGACTCTTATCCTAACGAGTTTTTGCAGAATTAAAAAAAATAAGACTCGTTTTCTCTTTCTCTTCCTCCTCACTACTCTTCCACCTTTCCTCTTACTCGTCTTCACTACTTTTCACCCTTCCCATATCTTTCTACTCTCTCTCTCTCTCTCTCTCTCTCTCTCTCTCTCTCTCTCTCTCTCTCTCTCTCTCTCTCTCTCTCTCTCTCTCATATCCTCTCCCTCCCTCTCGCCCTGGAGTGTGGCAGGAGGAGAGGTTCTGAAATGACTGGATATTATCTGCCATCGCAATATCTGGGTCATTGACGCTGAGGAGAGTGAAGGAGGGAGAGTGAGGGAGGAAACATGAGGGAGGGAGAAGGAGGTAAGGTGAAGGAGGAATTGTGAGGGAGGAAAGATGAAGGAGGAAGCGTGAGGAAGGGAGGGAGAGTAAGGTATGGAGAGTGTGTGAGGAAGGAAGCGTAGAGGAGGGAGGGAGAGTGAAGGAGACAGGAGTGGTAGGGAGGGAAATAGCGTGGAGGTAGGGAGGTAGGAAGGAGAGGAGAGGAGAGGAGAAGAGAGGAGAGGAGAGATGAGTAGAGGTACCATGTGTTCCTAGCCTCACCACAATCCCTTGAAATGAAAAATGTTAAAGTTGCCTTCTAATTAACTGGTCAAATCTCATTAACCACTAGAAACTGTGATTTTTCTAACTCTTTTCACTTTCTCTTTTCCTTTCCTGAATGCCAGAAACTTTCATTCATTTTTTCTTTCTCTTCTTTTTATCAGTATAAACTTTGCTATATATATTTTTTCTCTCTTACCTCTAAAAATCTTTACTTTTCACTTTCTTTCCCATTTAGCTTTATTTAAATTCGCCCTTTCTGTTCCATTTAACTATATTTAATTTCTCTCTTTCTCTCCCAGTAACCTCTATTACAAATTGTTCTCTTTCCTGCTTACCAACAGAAACCGCATAAATATTTTTTTTTTTCATTTTGTTTTACAAGTTTTTATAGTTCTTTCTTTTACCTTTCTTTTACCTTTACCCTTTACCTCTTACCTTTCTTTTACCTTTCTTTTACCTTTCTTTTACCTTTCTTTTACCTTTCTTTTACCTTTCTTTTACCTTTCTTTTACCTTTCTTTTACCTTTCTTTTACCTTTCTAATAATCTTTCTAATAATCTTTCTAATAATCTTTCTGATGGAGTTTCTCCTTCCCTGCGCCGCCTCCAGCGGCTCTGAGACGGTGGACAACAGAGGCATCACTCCGGCAATGTGCTTCCCTGAATACGAAACAGCAAGCAGGCTTCTCCAGGTGGATGGCGGCCCTGGGCAGTGTAGGGGAAGATTAACACCTGTCACCTATCCTCACCTCACCCAGCAGAACCCCGTAAGGTCATTCTCCTTTGTTATATGATCTGTACTCAACACACACACACATACACACAAGAGAAATCACGGGAATAAATTACGGATATCAACAAAAGTCTTCCAACAGGCCAATAAAAGTAATACATTGTTATGTGGTGACAAATTTCAATAGCTTAGTTGTGGGAAGAATAATGAGGTGGAAGAAAGCACAGTGTATAGAACAACACAGAGCAGATTATAGAGCGTAAGGGGTACAAGAGAGGCGTAGTTAGTTCAGTGGATCAGAGAGGATCAGCATCACGTGATGTTTGATGAGTGGGTGATGGGTCACCATGATGAGTGGGTGATGGATCACCATGATGAGTGGGTGATGGATCACCATGATGAGTGGGTGATGGATCACCATGATGAGTGGGTGATGGATCACCATGATGAGTGGGTGGTGGATCACCATGATGAGTGGGTGCGGCCAATGTGTGATGGATCAGCACAAGACCTCTACGTCTGCTCTCCGCAATGCGTATTTGCCGCCACATATACGCCTGCTCGACTACTCATCATATTTTTGACAGCGTTGCCCGGGTGCGTACTGTTATAAGTGTAATTGGAAAGTAATGTTGAAGTAGGAGAGGTTTTTTTTTTTTTTCAAAAAGGGTTACTTGTTCTAGATGAATAGTGACCGATTCAACAGTGTGTGCACATGCGTGCACATGGCGGTACACACACACGCACACACACACACACACACACACACACACACACACACACACACACACACACACACACACACACACACATACACCACACACACACACACAAACAAAACATACTAAGTGTTTATCGACAAGTTCCTTTGGCGGCTGGTAAGTAACGCACACACACACAATGAACGATACTTTTCGTATACTGAACGCAAACTTCCGTACAGGTTTCATTAACAGCGCAGGTTTTTTGAGGCGGGGGCAGACACACTTAAATTCTGCGGTCTTTCACATAGTAATATTGGCCAGTTTTCCGCTCTGGCTCCCATTGAGAACGCATAGATACCTATCAACATGCAGTTTTTTTCCCGGCCATTTCAAAACCTGGATGAAACGTCAGAATCAGAAGAAATACGAACGAATATTTTTTTTCCCATAAATTCGGAAAGAAACAGTGGTATGTAACCCAGACCGTGGAATATTAAGAGCGATATTAGCTAGACAGAATGATTGGACCTGTGGAACACTGATGTGATATTGTCCCGGTGTTATGTTAGCTTTCCCGGGTGTGATCTTAATCCCCCAGCGTCAGTGATGTGACTTCACCTTTAGTGTCAGTGATGTGTTCTTATCTTTAGTGTCAGTGATGTGTTCTTATCTTTAGTGTCAGTGATGTGATCTTATCTTTAGTGTCAGTGATGTGACTTCACCTTTAGTGTCAGTGATGTGATCTTATCTTTAGTGTCAGTGATGTGACTTCACCTTTAGTGTCAGTGATGTGTTCTTATCTTTAGTGTCAGTGATGTGATCTTATCTTTAGTGTCAGTGATGTGACTTCACCTTTAGTGTCAGTGATGTGACTTCACCTTTAGTGTCAGTGATGTGATCTTATCTTTAGTGTCAGTGATGTGACTTCACCTTTAGTGTCAGTGATGTGATTCTTATCTTTAGTGTCAGTGATGTGACTTCACCTTTAGTATCAGTGATGTGTTCTTATCTTTAGTGTCAGTGATGTGACTTCACCTTTAGTATCAGTGATGTGTTCTTATCTTTAGTGTCAGTGATGTGACTTCACCTTTAGTGTCAGTGATGTGATCTTATCTTTAGTGTCAGTGATGTGACTTCACCTTTAGTGTCAGTGATGTGATCTTATCTTTAGTGTCAGTGATGTGACTTCACTTTAGTGTCGTGATGTGTTCTTATCTTTAGTATCAGGGATGTGATTCACCTTGTAGTGTCAGTGATGTTTCTTATCTTTAGTGTCAGTGATGTGACTTCACCTTTAGTGTCAGTGATGTGATCTTATCTTTAGTGTCAGTGATGTGACTTCACCTTTAGTATCAGTGATGTGATATTGCTATTACGAATTAGTTGGATCCAGAGCCTTTCGACATCTTTAAGGCATCTCCTCAGTTGAAGGAATTTTAATTAAATGCTATGCTTACACACACACACACACACATTCACACACATACACGCTACCACACACACCCACCACACACCACTACAACTCACACTACACACACACACTCCCTCCCAACAAGTACCAACTTGATCGCCGTGGTTTTCGTATAGCGAGACGGGTGTGTTTGGTATGCAAATTATTTCCCCAGCAGCGCCGGTGCGCTTCTGGTCCTCACCGTAAAGTGGGGAAAAGTGCAGCGAAAAGAGCTGTTTTATTTCTCATATTGAGTGTGTAAGAAAAGTGGTATGCACGCTTGGGGGACTCCGTGGTGTTCCCTAGTAACCAGCCAGGCGTCTCACCCTACCCCTGTTATCTCTCTCTTTCTTTCTCTCTCTCTCTTCTCCTTTTCATTCTTCTTTTCATTTGTCACTTTCCCTCGTTCTGCTTTTTTCTTCTACCTTTTCCTTATTTACACTTTTTCTTCAGATTTTTTTTACCTCAGTTACCTCTTCATCATCTCCTACTGTCATCTACCTCCCACACTTTCAAATCTAGATCGACCTCTTTTATTTATCCCAGACGCCCTTATCTACCCCTCCTTCCCTTATCTACCATTTTTTCACCCTCTCTATCCATTCCTGTTTCCCCATTTGACGCGTCATTGAAGGTGGCAACACCTCACGCAACACCTCACGCAACACCTCACGCAACACCTCACGCAACACCTCACGCAACACCTCACGCAGCACCTCACGCAACACCTCACGCAACACCTCACGCAGCACCTCACGCAACACCTCACGCAACACCTCACGCAAGCACCTCACACAACACCTCACACAACACCTCACACAAACTGATCACGCACAAACTTACCCGACGCTGAAATGGCCATCATGGTGGCTTCTCCAAGTGAACAAAATGGCCAAGTTTGCAAAGTCGCCAAGTAAAATGGCCAGGTTGCCAAGTAAGCAAAGTGACCAGGTTGCCAAGTAAGCAAAGTGACCAGGTTGCCAAGTAAGCAAAGTGACCAGGTTGCCAAGTAAGCGAAACGACCAGGTTGCCAAGTAAGCAAAACGACCAGGTTGCCAAGTGAGCAAAGTGACCAGGTTGCCAAGTGAGCAAAGTGACCAGGTTGCCAAGTAAGCAAAACGACCAGGTTGCCAAGTAAGCAAAACGACCAGGTTGCCAAGTAAGCAAGCGACCAGTTGCCAAGACAAAGTGACCAGGTTGCCAAGTAAGCAAAGCGACCAGGTTGCCAAGTAAGCAAAGCGACCAGGTTGCCAAGTGAGCAAAGTGACCAGGTTGCCAAGTGAGCAAAGTGACCAGGTTGCCAAGTAAGCAAAACGACCAGGTTGCCAAGTAAGCAAAACGACCAGGTTGCCAAGTAAGCAAAGTGACCAGGTTGCCAAGTAAGCAAAGCGACCAGGTTGCCAAGTAAGCAAAGTGACCAGGTTGCCAAGTAAGCAAAACGACCAGGTTGCCAAGTGAGCAAAGTGACCAGGTTGCCAAGTGAGCAAAGTGACCAGGTTGCCAAGTAAGCAAAACGACCAGGTTGCCAAGTAAGCAAAGTGACCAGGTTGCCAAGTAAGCAAAGTGACCAGGTTGCCAAGTAAGCAAAGTGAGCAGCCAGGACAATCACCACGAGTCATCTCAACACCTCTCTCTCTTTCTCTCTCTTTTCTCTCTCCTCTCTCTCTTTCTCTCTCCTCTCTCTCTTTCTCTTTCCTCTCTCTCTTTCTCTCTCCTCTCTCTCTTTCTCTCTCCTCTCTCTCTTTCTCTCTCCTCTCTTTCCTCTTCTCTCTCCTCTCTTTCTCTCTCCTCTCTCTCTTTCTCTCTCCTCTCTCTCTTTCTCTCTCCTCTCTCTCTCTTTCTCTCTCCTCTCTCTCTCTTTCTCTCTCTCCCTCTCTCTCTTTCTCTCTCCTCTCTCTCTCTAATTCCTCAAAAACCTTATTTTTATTTTCTTTCTCTTCCGTTGCTTCTCTTCTTGACCACATGTTTGGCACATGTAGTGCCGGGCACTAGGCACCAGGGAGATTTTTATCTCCAGTTCCTCGGATTAAGAGCCAGGGTGATGGAACGGCCCAGAGAATGCTTCAGCAACTTTGAAAACTTTGAAAACGACTTTTGACATTGAAATACTGTAGCTAACTTTGCTCGCCCCTGGACGTGGATAGATGGGTGAGTGCAGCCACTGGATAATGGGTGGATAGCAGCAGTGAGTAGGCGGTAGACAGCTGTTGTGGCTGGTAGACAGTGGTGGTGGGTGTCAGACAGCTGTGGTGGCTGGTAGACAGCGGTGGTGAGCGATAGACAGCGGTGGTGGGTGTTAGACAGCGGTGGTGGCTGGTAGACAGTGGTGGTGGGTGTCAGACAGCTGTGGTGGCTGGTACACAGCGGTGGTGGTGGTTAGACAGTGGTGGTGGTGGTAGCTGGTGGTGGCTGTAGACAGCTGTGGTGGCTGATAGTACACAGGTCGTGGTGGAAGAAAAGCTGTGGTGGCTGGTAGACAGGTGGTGGTGTGTAGACAGCTGTGGTGGCTGGTAGACAGTGGTGGTGGGTGTTAGACAGCTGTGGTGGCTGATAGACAGCGGTGGTAGGTGGAAAACAACTGTGGTGGCTGGTAGACAGCGATGGTGGGTGGTAGACAGCGGTGGTGAGTGGTAGACAGCGGTGGTGGGTGGTAGACAGCGGTGGTGAGTGGTAGACAGCAGTGATGGCTGGTAGACAGCGGTGGTGGGTGGTAAACAACTGTGGTGGCTGGTAGACAGCGATGGTGGCTGGTAGACAGCGGGGTGGGTGGTAGACAGCGGTGGTGGGTGGTAGACAGCGGTGGTGAGTGGTAAACAGCGGTGGTGGGTGGTAAACAGCGGGGGTGGGTAGTAGACATTGAGGTCTGCCTGCCTAAGTACTACACACTTACCGCTGCTTACTCAAGACCATTACTTCAATATTTTGGCCTTTCTGCACCACGCAAGCGTCGATCTCAGGTGGGCAATACACACTGCACAGGTGGCTAATATACACAACACATGTAGTATCTATCCCAGGTGACCAGTAATCATTGTACAATGATCTATTTCAGGTGATCAATACACCTGACCACTTACATACACTGAACAATATACACTACACAGCCACCTACATAACTAGGATGATATACGCTATATAAATATACGCACTGCAGACATATACATATATAAATTGGACAGTACACATTGCGCAGTCATCTATCCCAGGGTGAATTCGGGCTATGTTTACCCTATTTTGGTGGATGTGTCAGTCAACGTAGGCTGAGAGTGCTGGCCAGAGACACGTGAAGTGATATGTCTCATAGCTCAGTGCTAGTGTGTTCGATTAGAGGACTAAACCCGGGTTCATTTCTGTATGGGACGAGGAATATTAGGACAAGTTTTCGAGCACCTGCTGTCTCTCTTACCTCTGTTTTAGTAGACTGTTGTAGGTATCAATCTGGGAAAGACCACAACAAACAAGACCCCAGTTGGTAAAACCACAATGCTTAACTTTATTTGTGTTATTCTTAGTTATTAATCCTTTGGGTTTGATAATTCGGGTACGGGTTTTCCTCTTTTCTCTCTTTTTCTTCTCCTTCTATTTCTTCTATTTTTCGAGATTCACGCAGGAGAAAATATGAAACATTATGACATAGTATAAAACTAACAATTTGCTCTAGTGACGGAAAACAGTTAAACGCCACGAACATTGTTTTCGGCTCTGGCGTAGCCAGATAAAATTCTCAAAATTTTGAGGAAGTTGCCAGAGGTAATGAGCGCCGGAACAGGTCACCAAGGTCTTCCTTATCCTCTGCTAAACTAGTAACCAGAGGAGCCATCAGGTCCAGGTTAGACGAGGACTGTGCCAACAACCATCATGTCATTCCGTCATTACTGGGAGATGAGACGGCCGCAGATGACTGTGTGGCCTCCACTAGAGGTCAAAATTGTGTCTCTTCCTCACGCGATTCTTCCTCTATTGCTCGGCCGCGTGAGGATCACCACTGTGACACACACACACACATACACACACACACACACACACACACACACACACACACACACACACACACACACACACACACACACACACACACACACACACACACACACACACACACACACACACATACACACACACACACACACATCCCCGTGTTTGTTTACAGTTCACAGTTTGCAGCTAAGTCGGCTGTTTCGAGTCCTGATGTATATATATATGGATTTTTTTTTTTTTGCAACAGAAAAATTTAATCGCTAAATAATAATCGTAATAATTACACAATGATCAATCATTGACCGGTGATTAATAATCATAATAATCACATATTCAATAATTATGATAATCACACATTAATTATAATAACCATACATAAATAATCATAATCACACAATCACAATAATCACTCACTGATAAATAATAATTAATTATTCTAATACTAATCACATATGAATTCAGTTTCTTACCGTTAGTTTTTTCTCAGCCTGGTATGATCTTTCTCAGCCTGGTATGATCTTTCTCAGCCTGGTAAGCTTTTTCTCAGCCTGGTAAGCTCTTTCTCAGCCTAGTAAGTTCTCTTTCAGCCTGATAAGTTCTTTCTCAGCCTGGTAAGTTCTCTCTCAACCTGTTAAGTTCTCTCTCAACCTGGTAAGTTCTCTCTCAGCCTGGTAAGTTCTCTCTCAACCTGTTAAGTTCTCTCTCAACCTATTAAGTTCTCTCTCAGCCTGGTAAGTTCTCTCTCAACCTGTAAAGTTCTCTCTCAGCCTGGTAAGTACTCTCTCAGCCTGATAAGTTCTCTCTCAACCTGTAAAGTTCTCTCTCAGCCTGGTAAGTACTCACTCAGCCTGATAAGTTCTCTCTCAACCTGTAAAGTTCTCTCTCAGCCTGGTAAGTACTCTCTCAGCCTGATAAGTTCTCTCTCAACCTGTTTAAAATTCTCTCTCAGCCTGGTAAGTACTCTCTCAGCCGATAAGTTCTCTCTCAACCTGTAAAGTTCTCTCTCAGCCTGGTAAGTACTCTCTCAGCCTGATAAGTTCTCTCTCAACCTGGTAAGTTCTCTCTCAGCCTGGTAAGTTCTCTCTCAACCTGTTAAGTTCTCTCTCAACCTGTTAAGTTCTCTCTCAGCCTGATAAGTTCTCTCTCAACCTGTAAAGTTCTCTCTCAGCCTGGTAAGTTCTCTCTCAGCCTGGTAAGTTCTCTCTCAACCTGTTAAGTTCTCTCTCAGCCTGATAAGTTCTTTCTCAACCTGTAAAGTTCTCTCTCAGCCTGGTAAGTTCTCTCTCAGCCTGGTAAGTTCTCTCTCAACCTGTTAAGTTCTCTCTCAACCTGTTAAGTTCTCTCTCAACCTGGTAAGTACTCTCTCAGCCTGGTAAGTTCTCTCTCAGCCTGTTAAGTTCTCTCTCAGCCTGGTAAGTTCTCTCTCAGCCTGGTAAGTTCTCTCTCAACCTGTTAAGTTCTCTCTCAACCTGGTAAGTACTCTCTCAGCCTGGTAAGTTCTCTCTCAGCCTGTTAAGTTCTCTCTCAGCCTGGTAAGTTCTCTCTCAACCTGTTAAGTTCTCTCTCAGCCTGGTAAGTTCTCTCTCAACCTGTTAAGTTCTGTGGTATTTTAATTTATTTTGTATTTTTGGTATTAATTTTAATAAGAAGCGACGACAGGTACAAAACTGTATTGTGATTTGTTCATGATTGTGACTTAACAATTACTCTGGAAAATATTTTACAATTTTCCATGTGAATAAATGACATTATTGTAACTCTGTCATTGTTACATTGTATTCTTGTGACATTATTATTATTATATTGTATCCTTGTGATATTGTATCATTGTTACATTGTATTCTTGTGACATTATTATTATTATATTGTATCCTTGTAATATTGTATCATTGTTACATTGTATTCTTGTGACACTATTATTATTACATTGTTTCCTTGTAATATTGTATCATTGTTACATTGTATTCTTGTGACATTATTATTATTATATTGTATCCTTGTGATATTGTATCATTGTTACATTGTATTCTTGTGACATTATTATTATTATATTGTATCCTTGTAATATTGTATCATTGTTACATTGTATTCTTGTGACACTATTATTATTACATTGTTTCCTTGTAATATTGTATCATTGTTACATTATATTCTTATGACACTATTATTATTACATTGCATCCTTGTGATACTGTATCAGTGACATTGTATTCTTGTGGTACTTAATCCTTGTCACATCGTATCATTGCGTCACTGCATCATTGTGAATAAAAAAACTGTAATATTTTCTTAAGATCCCTTCCACAGTGATGCTCAGGTCTCGATATTAATGTATTTTGGTTAGTCAAGGTTCGTCAGGAAACAGGACGAGTGTTTCCTGACCCGCAGCTGGAGCTTTTGGTCATCTGACTGACGTCCGCTGGCTTACCGGTTCACCCCGCCCCCTCTTTAAAGATTATGGCTATGATTATAACCATTAGAATACAATGCATTTCCTTTGCATAATTTTGGAAGAGTCTCTCAAACGTTATTTTTTTCAGTTTGGTTAATTTTTTGTAGGTTATTAATTTAAGTAGCCTATTGTGGGCAGTTGCTCTGCCCTTAAAATAATTTTGAACACACGGTTTAAAATATCCTGGTAGGTTAGTGCGTCGAGTTTAAATCCTATCGACAACATGAAGATTATTAAAAGTCCATTTATCCTGCACACTACATGGCAAGGATATTCTTAATCCCTCGTAATCGTAAGTAAATTCTCGGCTTATATACGTGGAGATACATGCCTCTCAGAGTGTATAGTCTGCTCTGGTGTCCGAGAGACATTCACAGTCAGACAACCACAATGTGTGGCCATCGTCATTTGGAACCTGTATTATTGACGTCCGTCTGACTTGTGTCAGCGTTGGAACGCTGTTGGCCTGGGAAATGATGAAATGCTGTCCAGATGTTATACCCCGTCTTGTCAAGGTGACACATCTGGTATGGTGCATTTCATGGCGCACATTTTTAACCATGGCTCAGTTTGCAACGGACTAGTCTGATTAACGCGAACTGAGGTACTGTTTCTTAGAGACAACTGGGGTATAGTACAAGACAAGAAGGGTTATGCAACGAAGACTAGTCTTGATTGAGAGACTGCCATGAAGAGTGAGAGATTACCCGATTCTGATATCCTGACGAAGACAGAAAGACACGTGGAGACGTGATAATTAAAAAGAATTACAGAAATATTCGGTTCATCAATGAACAACGCAGTATACAAATGAAATGACACACAAAAACTACAACACGGGTCTAGGGCAACATTGAACCAGGGGTCTGCCACTACGGTAACCCGGCTAGCAACACTACGTAACAGGTCTTCACACTATGTACAGCAAAACATACTGTAACCACGGTCTACAAATATTTCGGTTCAGCAACCTCTCCTCAGCTATTAACACGTCCTCTCCTATACTCGGCAGTATTACGAAATTACTGTAACCACGGTCTAGCAACACTACTGTAACCACGGTCTAGCAACACTACTGTAACCACGGTCTAGCAACACTACGTAACCACGGTCCAGCAAAACTAGTACGAGCGCAGTCTAGCAAAATTAAAAACCACGCTGTTTATATGTGTATGTACTTGTGTGAGTATGTATAAAATTGTATTTAAGTACTTGCGTATGCAATTTTTTTTGTTCGTACGTGTGTGTGTATGTATAAACGCTGCATGACCCTTCTTGGTTTAACGCTTTATTTGATTTGATTAGTCATATGAATAAGCATACTTAAACACATACACACACACTCACAATATACATTATACAACATACACACATATAATATATATATATATATATATATATATATATATATATATATATATATATATATATTATATATATATATATATATATATTATATATATATATGCAATAAGATCACAGTAAACAGGTGATTTCAAAATATGCAAAACAACCACTCTGAAAGAATAGAGAAATTCCAAGCGCTTTCGTGACTACTCACATCATCAAGGAACTATGTTCCTTGATAATGTGAGTAGTCACGAAAGCGCTTGGAATTTCTCTATTCTTTCAGAGTGGTTGTTTTCCATATATATATATATATATATATATATATATATATATATATATATATATATATATATATATATATATATATATATATATATATATATATATATATATATATATATATATATATAAGAGAGAGTGAGAGAGAGGCAAGAGGTAAAGGTGTGATAAATAGAAAAAGAGATGAGCTGTGGTAAACATATTTAGTATATTCCCCCCCCACACTTCAGAGTATTAAACCTCATCATCAATAGGTTTAATGTGTTGGGCGGAAATGGGGGGAAGGGAGGGGTGGGAGGGAGTGGGAGTTGGAGGCAGCAACAATCATCAGAACTCCTGAGTCCCTCCCTCAGGCTGGGTCGGGAAGCAGGTTCCTCCCTGGGTAGGTAAACAACCTGTCATGTACTGCAGACACGAGGGTTTGTTCCTGTTACCTAGAAGACAAGAACAGTCAGGTAGGTGGACACAACAACAGCAGCAACAACAACAACACCAACAACAGCAACAACAACAAGATCAACAACAACAACAACAATAGACGCGTTAAGGGTCAAGGCAGTGACAACTAGAGGTCAAATGTAACTATTACCAAGCTGGCGTTAAACTCTCCAGTGACTGACAAATAAGGGAATTAAATATGAAATAGGGACCTATGAGAGCTTGTGGGAAGGGAATCTCAGGGGAAGACCTGAAGGGGAGGTTACGAGGGGAAAGCTCGTGGAATCCCCCATTCCTTTCCATCCCACCCCTCCCCTCTCTCACAATTCATCCATCCATCTCCTTCTATCAACCTCACCCTTCACACCTTCATCTCTCTCCATCAACCTCCCCCTCCATCCATCTCTCTCTCTCCATCAATCTCTCTCCACCCCTCCCCTCTCCATCCCTCCCCTCTCCATCCGTGCATCCCTATTCTCTTCTTTCCATTCACTTTTCCACATCCACTCTCTTCGTCAATCTTGCCCCATTCCTTCCCTCTCCATCCATCTATCCTCTTTCTTTTCTTTCCATTCATCCCTCCCTTCTCATCAATTCGCTTCTCCCTATCCATTTATCCTTCCTAGGAACCTTCACATCCATCGTTCCCATATTCCTCATCCATCTTACTCATGCACCTCACCATCCATCTTACCCATGCAGCTTCACCATTCATCTCCCATGCACTTTCACAAACAATGCACCTCCACCATCCATTTCTCCCATGCACCTTCACTATCTATTTCTTCCATGAACCTTCACCATCCTTCTCTCCCATGCACCTTCACCATCTATTTCTTCCATGAACCTTCACCATCCTTCTCTCTCATGCACCTTCACCGTCCATCTCTCCCATGCACCTCCTTCATTCATCTCCCCCATCCACTTCTATATAACAACAGAATACAAAAAAAAATCTACTCTCTTTGAAATCCAACAAAACCCATTGCTAGCAATAAAAAATCATTTATCAAAGCCTCATATCCCATTGAGCGATCTTTTTATAATCCGTTTCACCTTTGTGAAAAAGTGATTGAAAAGTTATCAAAGCAACAGCCTCTAACAGAATGTAAATGTCCCAGATTGCGACGTCACAAGACAAATACTTCTGAACTCTCTTGTTTAAGTAAACTTTCCTGTGTCAGTGTGTGTGTGTGAGAGAGAGAGTCAGAGAGACAGAGAGGGAAAGTGTGTGTGTGTGTGTGTGTGAGAGAGAGAGAGAGAGAGAGAGAGAGAGAGAGAGAGAGAGAGAGAGAGAGAGAGAGAGAGAGAGAGAGAGAGAGTGTTTACTCACAGCAGCACAATTAAGACCTTCATTACGTGTCGAAGCCTCTCTTATTCTCTGTCATTAAGAGACCTCAACATAAGTTGCTTAATTATGATGAATGTTTGAGTTAATGATGGAGATAAAGCTGGCCCGGTCCACTACCTACTTCCTGGTCCCTCTGGGTTCCCTCGAGAGGCTGGCGACTCCGTCGGTGAAGGAGTATAGCAACTTTATTTAGTTCATTTGGAAGCAAAAGGCTTTGTAATTTAAGTGTTGAAAGAGAGACATGAGTGTTGCAGCCAGCAACAGCATGACAGGATATTAATGTTCTCAGTGCTGAGGTCAGAGAGTTTTTTGTGGCCTCGCTAATGGATGGTCCTTGTTGCCTTGTGACAATGTGGCAGCATTAATGAAGGAACACCGAGCAGCTGACAACAGCTACAGTCGTGGCAGCTGTCTTGAGTGTACTAAACTAATTGTACTCGAGTATTTTTGGTTGCAGGGTTCGAATCCCAGCTCCTGGTCCTGTCTCTTGACTTGCCGCTTGCTGGGTTTACTCCCTCTTAGCCTCGAGAGTTCTGTCATATTTATTCGTAAAACAATGTATGGTGTCTGCCTTCGCTACTTCGGCTAGGGAAGGCAGACACCATACATTGTCGTGAAATAAATGCCCTATGACGCATCTGCATCTTTAAAGATCCAACTGTGATTTCGTACACTTGTTTCCCGCCTCTCGAACGATTTTTATCCTGTGTACTCTAAGTTCTCTGAATATTTCGTATTTTATCATGCCTCCGTAGTTATTCTAGTCCCTTTAGCTCAGGGACTAGTCTCGGTGCATACCTCAGAACTCTATCCAGTTTCTTAACATGCTTTACCAAGTGAGGACTCCATACTAGTGCTGCATACTCCAAGATGGGCTTTGAGTATGTCACACGTAGGATAAGGAATGACACGGCCGCACGCGCGCGATACCCACAGTCACCAACGCAGACTGGCCACCTGAACCAGTCACCCACATCTCAGTTCATCGTATTAGCGGTGTGTCCAGCCGCTGAAACTCCGGAACATGAGCCCCCAAATGACAAGCAGTAGTGACCAGTCATGTTGGCTGTGGCTTCCTAAGATGCAACAGAACTACAGTCGCTGGCTGATGTTGCAGTCGAAGTGCAACACACAATCAATTGCCGCCAGTTACTGCAATTACTCGACTTAAATCACAACATTTGAGGCATCCTTCACGGAAAGTCGAGTACCTTGATGACTGAGACAGATTAAACCTAATCACTTCTCATTCCCCAGGTCCTCATGGGTTTAGCGCTTCCCCGTAAATATAGTAATTATTTTTATTATTAAAATCACAAACTAAGCGCTAAATAAATGTAGTAATAAGAACAGTTATGTAATAATAATAGTTTATTACAGCAACTCTTGTGTCTCATCTATTCTTAACGAGCTAGTTAGGCTTGCAGACAGGGCTCTAGCTCTTGGTCCAGCCACTTTCAACCGACCGAGGTGACACTTTTATCATATATATCTTTGATCCGCTACTAGTCAGAGGTTTTGAAGACATGTTTTGATGCCCAGTAATAGTTATTAATATTATAAATATCAAGATCTCATAAAGAAACAGTTGAGAAAAATCAAAATATTTCAAAATTTCTTTTATGGGCAAATTTCCCTTTTTGTTTTGTTTTTCCCGCATTTCAGGTTAATGGACCAGGTCGAGGGGGGGGATGTCGGTGGAAACGCAAAAATAAAATTTCAATTGGAGGGAGCTAATTTTTGTCCTCGTGCGTGTCCTGAGCAATATTAATGACGAGGGGAATAAAAACGTTTTGTCGCTCCTGTCGTTAATACCAATTTTCGGATTCAATATTGTCATCAGCGCGTGTCAAAACACATTTCGGGTTTCAGTGTCACCGGTCTGGAACAAAGCCAACATACTGCATATGTGGAAGCTAATTAAAAAACACCCCAAGGACAAATTACGGTATAAAAAAATACTTGAGTACTTTTATGTGATGATTTACATATCTTCAGAGGAGCTGCCTGCGTGCTTCCAGTATATATATGTAAACACACTTTTTCTGCTCTCTCTCTCTCTCTCTCTCTCTCTCTCTCTCTCTCTCTCCTCTCCTCTCTCCTCTCTCTCTCTCTCTCTCTCTCTCTCTCTCTCTCTCTCTCTCTCTCTCTCTCTCTCTCTTCTCTCTCTCTCTCTCTCTCTCTCTCTCTCTCTCTTCTCTCTCTCTCATCTCTATCTCTCTCTTCTTTCTCTCTTTTCTCTTCTCTCTCTCTCTCTTCTTTCTCTCTTCCTCTGCTCCATCTTCGCTCTTCCTTCCTTCGTCTTAGAGTTTTTTTTCATGGCAAGAAATAATTGATGTGGAATTTTAAGTAGTTGCAGCCTCCACCTTTACCAAGGGAAGGTTGGGCTGATAAAGAGGTATAAAATGTATTTTGTGTTGTGAAGTGTGTAAAGTGTGTTGTGAAGTGTGTAAAGTGTGTTGTGAAGTGTGTAAAGTGTGTTGTGAAGTGTGTACGTTCATTGTAAATCATGCACAATGTGGTTTTTTTATTTTTTTAATTATTTTTTTTTTATCTTAGCAAAGCGCTACGGCCCGAGAGGTTATACAGCGGCTGGGAAATAGGTGGTAATGATGTTTGATCAGAGGAAGGCGAGTATAATGGGAATTCCTAATATCACGAGCTCTTCACCAGCAGGAAGGCACCCATCCCTTCCTTGATTGCATCTTTCACTGAAAAGAAATGTTTTCTGTGCACCTCTTTAGTACTTCAGTCCAGTAGCTCCTGCTTGGTACTGTCACCACTCTGCCCTGGTGAAATTGACTCCCAACTCACGTGAGAACACGTCACCTGCAGTTGGGTTGACTCTGCCTGGGTTGGCTTGTCCCTCGAGGCTTACTGTAAAATCCTCTTGGCACCAGAGATCCCACATAAAAGGAAGGGCGCTGCATATCCCTCCTTCCCCTTAAAAATCCGCAAAAAAGGGAAAATTTGATGGGGTTCTGTATATCATGGCTTTCCAGCGGCTACCTGAGAGTAGTAAAGCTGTCCGATTCCCTCAGTGTTATAGCTAACAAATGCTGACTGGTTTATTAAGCTTAAGGCCTATTGACTATACAGGGAGGCATTAAGACTGTGTATGTCACCTGCTCAAGGATACCTCAGCACCCTAAAAGAGGGATTACAATCATCTCTCAGCATATATGCACACTATAAGGTACACTCCTCTCAGAATGTATAACTGTGGCACAAGAGCAGGACTCGACACTGTATCTCATCCGTTTCAAGGACAACACTCATCTGTTGGTCTATATCTGTTGTCTACCCTGAGGTCCCTCTGTTTAGCCTGAGCTTCCGTTGTCTAATCCCGTTGGTGTTCTACGAGAGCTAGAAATTCCTTGTCATATTTGACAGTTCTGATTTAAGTGCTCCAACGTACCTGGCAACTACTGGCAAAAAGTCCTTTCTGCTCAAGTTTCGGGAAAGTTGGGAGGTTTACCTATGGTGCTTGACCAAGATTACACGTTGATAGTCTAAACAGTCAGGCTGTTAATGTTCGCATGATGGTACATAAGGATCGATTTTGTGGCTGCAACGTGTCCATGATACTTTGAAAGTGTCCCTTTTTGTATACAAAGCAAATCTTTGTCCAGCCATACTTACTAAGAATGTTAGGCAGATTCTTACATTCAAGCACCAGCGATACAGTCCTCACATGCACTCGTAAAATATAGGGTCTAATCCTCGTTTATGAGAGTAATCCTGTCATTCACCTCAATTTCTGTGTCCCCAAATTCTGCCAAAATATGGAAAGTATCTCATAGCGGAGATAAACTTAATTAAAAAAGTCTCTTAGTTTACCCAGATGATTTCAACTCGTCTTTGCAATTTGCTGTGTGACCGTAAATAATAACTGGGGACATATCAGTTATATGTCCTAAGAATACACCAATAAAATGCTGAGGCCTCACTAGAACTTCTACATTTGGAGCACACGTGACCGTCTGCAAGGCACCGGATGACCACATTCGGCCCGAGCGGAAGGTGGCGTAGGAATCCACATAAACAGCACCTTCAGCATTATTGTCAATATCAGCACTGTTGTAGTAGGCACCACTAAAAGCAATGATTATCGTTGGAAGCCTCTTAAAATATTCGCGACTACCTCTGTTGAACAGAGAGACAGGCCGGAAGCTTCGTATAATACTCGCAACTGCATCTACCGATACTGAGACTCTTGCTGGAAGCCTCACGTACTACACGCTGCTGCCTCTTAGAGCTTCTGTTGACACTCCTTGACTTCTGTTATGAGAACTGTTGTTATCATGTTGAAGTGGCTCACTGACGTGGCTGCTGCCACTCGTCTCCCTCAAGTGAGCACTTGACTTGTTGAAGTTTGATACCACATGCGACCGTCAGATCCAAACACTAAGGATGTGTGTGTGTGTGTGTGTACTCACCTAATTGTGGCTGCAGGGGTCGAGACTCAGCTCCTGGCCCCGCCTCTTCACTGTGTGTGTGTGTGTGTGTGTGTGTGTGTGTGTGTGTGTGTGTGTGGTGATGTGTGTGTGTGTGTATGTGTGTTGTGTGTGTGTGTGTGTGTGTGTGTGTGTGTGTGTGTGTGTGTGTGTGTGTGTTAGTGGTGTGTGTGTGTGTGTGTGTGTGTGTGTGTGTGTGTGTGTATGTGTGTGTGTGTGTGTGTGTGTGTGTGTGTGTGTGTGTGTGTGTGTGTGTGTGTGTGTGTGTGTGTGTGTGTGTGTGTGTGTGTTTGTGTCAGAATCCCCAGCTGTTAAAATTTCGGCCGAACTTGTGTAAGATTGCTGATGTTTCGGAGTTTGTCACAGATACTCTTGAATCCCAGTAGGTTAATTGCCTGTTTTCCTTATCTAGATGTATATATACTTCATCGCCGCTCTGGTGATTGAAAAATACTGTACATCGAAATAATCTTCCGGCTCGTTTGTAAGTTGAGCCTCTCTTTGTGCACTCTTATCCTCCCATGTTAGCCTCTCTTCGTGTACTCTTATCCTCCCATGTTAGCCTCTCTTCGTGCACTCTTATCCTCCCATGTTAGCCTCTCTTCGTGCACTCTTATCCTCCCATGTTAGCCTCTCTTCGTGCACTCTTATCCTCCCATGTTAGCCTCTCTACTTGTACTCTCGTCCTTTCTCCCATGTCAGTCCTTTCATCCATTTTCCTACTTCCGATGTAGGAATACTTCAGCATTTTAGTATTGTTCATTAAACTTCACTAACGTTCATAGGCATTTTGTTTATCCACGTTTGTTGACACTAACTTTCAGACGATGGATTTGGGATGAACAATAATCTAGCAGCTTCAGCGGCCAAATCTGATAATCACTCTTCACTATATTTTATTTTTCACAGTAGCGTTTTTCCACACAAACAAAAAAAAAATGAACACCGCTAACTACAGTGAGCACTAAAATATTGTGAAGGGAAAAAAATACAGTGAGCAACAGTAGTGTTTCGCGAACGAACACACCGCTGTATATGTGAGAAGTGAATTACGCGAGGGGCTAAACCCGTGTGAGTTATTCAGGGCAAGGAATGGTGGAGACTTGATCCTCCGTGCGGTAAGCAACGCTCAGAGTCTGATCAGCGAGGCTCGGGGGATGGGGGGGAAGAAGGTAGTGGAATCTATGGGAAGTGAAAAAGGTGATAAATAAGGACGCTCTTAATCCAGGAGCGGCCATTACTGAAACTTTCCTTAATGGAAATTCTCTGTAAAGATGAGCATTCAGTCCCTGGGAGAAATTCGCAAAAATCCGCGTCCCAACTCAGCCAGTCTTGCTGGAGTAAGTTCCAGCTCCTTGTTTTTTTTTATATGGGGGGGGAGGGGGAGGGAGAGGGGAGGGAGGAGGGGGAGGGGGGAGAGGGGAGGGAGGAAAGGGGGAAAGATTTAGTATGAAGAAACGAGACTAATAGAAAAGTTTTCCAATCGTCTGATAGGTTCTTCAACCAACATAACTCAGTCAACAAGCATAACTCAGTCAACCAGAATAACTCAGTCAACCAGAATAACTCAGTCAACCAGCATAGCTCAGTCAACCAGCATAACTC
This sequence comes from Cherax quadricarinatus, assembly GCF_026875155.1. Taxonomy (NCBI): domain Eukaryota; kingdom Metazoa; phylum Arthropoda; class Malacostraca; order Decapoda; family Parastacidae; genus Cherax; species Cherax quadricarinatus. The sequence goes on from NC_069413.1 coordinate 58,202,222, forward strand.
AGTCAACCAGCATAACTCAGTCAACCAGCGTAACTCAGTCAACCAGCGTAACTCAGTCAACCAGCATAACTCAGTCAACCAGCATAACTCAGTCAACCAGCATAACTCAGTCAACCAGCATAACTCAGTCAACCAGCATAACTCAGTCAACCAGCATAACTCATTCAACCAGCGTAACTCACTCAACCAGCATAACTCAGTCAACCAGCATAACTCAGTCAACCAGCATAACTCAGTCAACCAGCATAACTCAGTCAACCAGCATAACTCAGTCAACCAGCATAACTCAGTCAACCAGCATAACTCAGTCAACCAGCGTAACTCAGTCAACCAGCATAACTCAGTCAACCAGCATAACTCAGTCAACCAGGCTAACTCAGTAAACCAGCATAACTCAGTCAACCAGCATAACTCAGTCAACCAGCGTAACTCACTCAACCAGCATAACTCAGTCAACCAGCGTAACTCAGTCAACCAGCATAACTCAGTCAACCAGCATAACTCAGTCAACCAGCATAACTCAGTCAACCAGCGTAACTCACTCAACCAGCATAACTCAGTCAACCAGCGTAACTCAGTCAACCAGCATAACTCAGTCAACCAGCATAACTCAGTCAACCAGCATAACTCAGTCAACCAGCATAACTCAGTCAACCAGCATAACTCAGTCAACCAGCATAACTCAGTCAACCAGCATAACTCACTCAACCAGCGTAACTCACTCAACCAGCATAACTCAGTCAACCAGCGTAACTCACTCAACCAGCATAACTCAGTCAACCAGCGTAACTCACTCAACCAGCATAACTCAGTCAACCAGCGTAACTCACTCAACCAGCATAACTCAGTCAACCAGCATAACTCAGTCAACCAGCGTAACTCAGTCAACCAGCGTAACTCACTCAACCAGCATAACTCAGTCAACCAGCGTAACTCACTCAACCAGCATAACTCAGTCAACCAGCGTAACTCACTCAACCAGCATAACTCAGTCAACCAGCATAACTCACTCAACCAGCATAACTCAGTCAACCAGCGTAACTCAGTCAACCAGCGTAACTCAGTCAACCAGCATAACTCAGTCAACCAGCATAACTCAGTCAACCAGCGTAACTCAGTCAACCAGCATAACTCAGTCAACCAGCATAACTCAGTCAACCAGCGTAACTCAGTCAACCAGCATAACTCAGTCAACCAGCATAACTCAGTCAACCAGGCTAACTCAGTCAACCAGCATAACTCAGTCAACCAGCATAACTCAGTCAACCACGTAACTCAGTCAACCAGCATAACTCAGTCAACCAGCATAACTCAGTCAACCAGCGTAACTCAGTCAACCAGCATAACTCAGTCAACCAGCATAACTCAGTCAACCAGCATAACTCAGTCAACCAGCATAAACTCAGTCAACCAGCATAACTCAGTCAACCAGCATAACTCAGTCAACCAGCGTAACTCAGTCAACCAGCATAACTCAGTCAACCAGCATAACTCAGTCAACCAGCATAACTCAGTCAACCAGCATAACTCAGTCAACCAGCATAACTCAGTCAACCAGCATAACTCACTCAACCAGCATAACTCAGTCAACCAGCATAACTCAGTCAACCAGCATAACTCAGTCAACCAGCATAACTCAGTCAATCAGCATAACTCACTCAACCAGCATAACTCAGTCAACCAGCATAACTCAGTCAACCAGCATAACTCAGTCAACCAGCATAACTTACTCAACCAGCATAACTCAGTCAACCAGCATAACTCAGTCAACCAGCATAACTCAGTCAACCAGCATAACTCAGTCAACCAGCATAACTCAGTCAACCAGCATAACTCACTCAACCAGCATAACTCACTCAACCAGCATAACTCACTCAACCAGCATAACTCAGTCAACCAGCATAACTCAGTCAACCATTGATGAAACATTCCTTTTCTCTGATTATCTTTCTCAACACATTAATGAAAAAAAAAAAGTCTTCAATTATGATCATCATCAGAGGTGAACCACAAACCCTCAAGAGTCAAATAAGGACTGGAAAATGTGATATAATTGATCTCGAGTCGAGTAAGAGGAAAAGGAAGTTCCAGTTCCTCGTATCAGAAGCTTTTTTAAACGACCATTTACCGATTTATTTTCACCGAGAAACATTCATTCCTGGCGTGTACTCCAAGGTATATACACCTGGGTGGTGAATATTCACTCGAGAGATATATACCTCTCTGTGCATGTAGCTTTCCGACACAATGTTAAAGTAGCCTCAGTAACGTGGGGAAGCGACTTGATGAAATTCCCTACGTTGGTTCCTAGAAAAAGTTAGAATTCCTCAGAGTTTAGCCTTATCAAAGGTGCTGGGGAATTAATTAGTTTTTCTTGATTATTTTATCTATGAATACTCACACACACACACACACACACACACACACACACACACACACACACACACACACACACACACACACACACACACACACACACACACACACAGTTCCAGAGATTGGACACAGTAACAAGGGGACACAGTTGGAAGCTGAAGACACAGATGAATCACAGGGATGTTAGGAAGTATTTCTTCAGCCACAGAGTAGTCAGTAAGTGGAATAGTTTGGGAAGCGATGTAGTGGAGGCAGGATCCATACATAGCTTTAAGCAGAGGTATGATAAAGCTCACGGCTCAGGGAGAGTGACCTAGTAGCGATCAGTGAAGAGGCGGGGCCAGGAGCTCGGACTCGACCCCCGCAACCTCAACTAGGTGAGTACACACACACACACACACACACACACACACACACACACACACACACACACACACACACACATACACACACACACACAGCACCTGCATACTGTGAAGCAATCAGATTTGATCCATGGAAGGAAAAACAACTCCATGAATCAAAAGTCCTTCTCCAACATGAAGGGGCCTCTTCCCCCCAGCATAACGCATCTCCTCCCCAGCATCAATGCACTTCCTCCCCCAGCATAATGCATCTCCTCCCCAACATAATGCATCTCCTCCCGCAGCATAATGCATCTCCTCCCCCAGCATCAATGCACTTCCTCCCCCAGCATAATGCATCTCCTCCCCAGCATCAATGCACTTCCTCCCCAGCATAATGCATCTCCTCCCCCAGCGTAATGCATCTCCTCCCGCAGCATAATGCATCTCCTCCCTCAGCATAATGCATCTCCTCCCCCAGCATAATGCATCTCCTCCCCCAGCATAATACATCTCCTCCCCCAGCATAATGCATCTCCTCCCCCAGCATAATGCATCTCCTCCCCAGCATAATGCATCTCCTCCCGCAGCATAATGCATC
>NC_069413.1:58208042-58250542 GCF_026875155.1 Cherax quadricarinatus
AAAGACTGGGCAGGCGGTGCAAAATGCCTTCAATGAAAGTACACTAGAAAACACCATAAGTGTCTGGGGTCCATGACTGTTCAACAGCCTCCCACCATACATAAGGGGAATTACCAATAGGCACCTGGCTGCCTTCAAGAGGGAGCTGGACAGATACTCAAAGTCGGTGCCAGATCAGCAGGGCTGTGATTCGTACGTTGGACTACGTGCGGCCAGCAGTAACAGCCTGGTTGATCAGGCCCTGATGCACCGGGAGGCCTGGTCGTGGACGGGGCCGCGGGAGCGTTGATCCCCGGAATACCCTCCAGGTAGGTAGAAACTGTTGCACATGTGTCTTATTCATCACCATAAAACCATAGCACCGACTGAAACCCAGTGTTTACGGAAACCACCCAACACGAATGTTTACGGAAACCACCCAACACGAATGACCTCACACATTTCTTCATTCACCGCGATACGAAGACTAAATGGGGAATTCTGATCGGCTTCTTGCGAGCCTAACTGGATCCGTAGCATTATTAGCGAAATCTTCACAGTCCTCTCTATTTGTCACCCCACTTTATCCTGAACTGCAGACAACGAGCCCAGAAAATATTTTCCACACGGGAATTCCGACAGACTTCTCGTTCTTCCCATAGGAAACACTGCTGAAGGCATTAAAGAAAGTTGGCACTAATGTCTCAAAAATAACTTCAAGAACCATGCGAGATATCAACAGACAAGGACACAAGAGTCAGGAAAGCATCAGTGCCGGAGTCAGTATCATTTCCTGAATGTGACAGACAATACATAAGGAAGGTTTTTTACGCACTTTAAACTCCAGAATGCAAGAAAACAAATATGATTATAACAATATCGGTTGAGAGAACCGATATTGTTATTATAATCATAACTAAGAGCAAAACCCACAAGGGTCATACAGTTCTGTTAGATAACCGACAAGCTGATGTGATACGCGAGACGTTTCAGGTGTAGGAAAGGAAAACATGAATATATAAACAGTATGTAAATAACGTGCTCAAAATATCTAACCAAGACAGTACTCGCAGCAATGGGCTCAAGTCAGATAAACTTAGATTTAGAAAGGATATAGGAAAGCATTTGTTTGGTAATAGAGCCGTGGATGAGTGGAACAAAGTCCAGAGTGGTGTCACTGAAGCGAAAACCTTGTGTAGCTTTACAAATAGGTTAGACAAGTACATGAGTGGGTGTGGGTGGGTGTGAACTGGACTTGCCTAGCATGGGCCAGCAAGCTTGCAGAAGTGCGCCTTCTTTATATTCTTATGTAACCATTGAACAAATTGACGTGATCTTAGCTTAGCCTAACCTGCGGCATACATCATATTACTGGCCACTGCTAGGTTATTACCTAGCACTGACCACTAGACCGGCTCCTCAAACTTGGGACATGACTTATGATTTTTGGACCTCAGTGATTCCAGTTCAGGCAACCGCTACCCACAAGCAACCTCAGCTCTACCGAAACGTCACTTCAAGAAAAACAAAAAGGAATAATAGTGAATTGAACCATTTACAAAGTGACTTTGTAAATGGTCCAAGTCGGTCCAAAACGTCGTCGTATACACCTCTCTCTCCTGTGTGAGGGTTATTTGTGTAATGTCACTTCAGTATTATCTTTCAGGAGTATACGACGGGCGTGTAAACTGTAACGTCTGGATAACTTCATAAAGCTTAACACAGAGCCAAGAAAAAGTTGTCCCAATATTAGGTTGCTCTATAATTTGTGACTGAATTTTTCACACTTGCTGGCAACCTGCCATTTCACCCACACCAGAAGGACCATCTGACCAGTGAGAGCACTCAAGTGACTGAACGTCAGAGTCAATTGACCAATAAAGCGCCCCAGTAACGTGACGTCACAGCCAGCTGACCAACGAGAGTAGTACAATGACGTGACGTCATAGCCAGTTGACCAACGAGAGCATTCCAATGACGTGACGTCAAGGGCTGCCGGAGGCCTGGCATCCATCTTCCAGCTGACGCGGCTCCATAAGACCCTACTCGGGGTGATGGCGTCCGGAATTCAGCTTTCCCGAGCCAATTTCCAGTCTTCATCAGCGACGGGACGTGATTCTCTCTCTTTTTCCAACAGAGGAGAGATGACGCACTAACAAAAATTATTATTGTAATCACTGGCGAGGAGTTTCACCTCAAACTGGCGCAGGTAACGCGAACGTTGTGGCGATGTGGGCATTTTGGTGCCTTTCAGTGCTATGAACAGTATAACCGACCGCCATTATATCTAATATATATATAATATATATATAATATATATATATATATATATATATATATATATATATATATATATATAGATATATATATATATTATAATATATATATAATATATTAAATCTTCATCAGAGTACAAAACAAATTCTGGCCACGAAATAGAGCGAAACACCAACGTCAAAGACCTGGGAGTGATTATGTCGGAGGATCTCACCTTCAAGGACCATAACATTGTATCAATCGCATCTGCTAGAAAAATGACAGGATGGATAATGAGAACCTTCAAAACTAGGAGGCCAAGCCCATGATGACACTCTTCAGGTCACTTGTTCTATCTAGGCTGGAATATTGCTGCACTCTAACAGCACCTTTCAAGGCAGGTGAAATTGCCGACCTAGAAAATGTACAGAGAACTTTCACGGCGCGCATAACGAGATAAAACACCTCAATTACTGGGAGCGCTTGAGGTTTCTAAACCTGTATTCCCTGGAACGCAGGAGGGAGAGATACATGATTATATTCACCTGAAAATCCTAGAGGGACTAGTACCGAACTTGCACACGAAAATCACTCACTACGAAAGCAAAAGACTTGGCAGACGATGCACCATCCCCCCAATGAAAAGCAGGGGTGTCACTAGCACGTTAAGAGACCATACAATAAGTGTCAGGGCCCGAGACTGTTCAACTGCCTCCCAGCACACATAAGGGGATTACCAACAGACCCCTGGCAGTCTTCAAGCTGGCACTGGACAAGCACCTAAAGTCAGTTCCTGATCAGCCGGCTGTGGCTCGTACGTTGGTTTGCGTGCAGCCAGCAGCAACAGCCTGGTTGATCAGCGCTGATCCACCAGGAGGCCTGGTCACAGACCGGGCCGCGGGGCGTTGACCCCCGAAACTCTCTCCAGGTAATCTCCAGGTAAATCCAGGTAATTATATATATATATATATATATATATATATATATATATATATATATATATATATATATATATATATATATACATATATATATAATATATATATATATATATATTATATATATATATATAATATATATATATATATATATAATATATATATATATAATATAGGGAGGCACCACCTCTGGAACTGTTATGGGGACCTTTGTCCTCAGAGAGTAGAATAAACTTGCTTCAAGGAAAGCTCAGGGTTCTCCCTGAAGCTGTTTGAATATTCTATAATCTATGTAGACTTTATTTAAAGACAGAATACGTTGACTTAAAAACACAATAAGGAGTAGAACAACATAGATAACTTCTGAGCTCGAATACTTCGTCCAGCTCCCCGGCGGTGGGCCGCGTGCCCAGAATGCTGCAGGCATTTTCCCTTGTGATCACAACACTGGCTCTCTGAAAGAGGAAGCTGGTCGCCCTGTGATCCTTGGTTTCTGTGATGAGTTTCACCCATCTCTTTGAGGAACTTTAGAGTTAATGAAATCACGAAACAAGTGAGTTTGATATATTTTTCATTCTATCTGCATTTTTCTATATTTTTCAGTCTCTCCCTATTAACTCTCTCTCTCTCTCTCTCTCTCTCTCTCTCTCTCTCTCTCTCTCTCTCTCTCTCTCTCTCTCTCTCTCTCTCTCTCTCTCTCTCTCTCTCTCTCTCTCTTAGTATGCAAAGAAAGGTTTCAACGAATCATAGTACTTCTGTGACATATTGACTGATCTCTGTGAGTGTCTATGTGGCTGATGTTAAAGCCACCTGGTGGCAGTATCTGTAACGTTGAGCGTTTGGGTAATCACTTGCCTGTAATCACCTGCTTGTAGTTACCTGCTTGTAATTACCATTTCCCAATGACCTCAAGTTTCTTCGTTGTGAGAGTGATTGCGCCGCTGACAGCTCGTGAGTGTTCAGAGTCCATCAGTGCCGCTTTGTCTCGTAGTCCATGACGCACAGCTGCTTCCAGAATTGCTGGCAGCTGTGGGTTGCTATACTGTTATTACTGGCTGCTGCGGTTTGCTGTACTGCTGTCAATGGCAGCTGTGCAGCTCAGAGCAGTGACAGGAAGCAATTTGCTGCTTTTCAGAGCAGCTATGAGCAACTATGGGGAGCAGTAGGCAGCTGTAGACAGCTGTGAGAAGCTGCAGACAGCTGTGAGAAACTGTAGAAAGTTGTAAGAAGCTGTAGACAGCTGTGGAAATCATTACACCCCACTGATCGCTCCTGACATTACCTCACAATATTGCTGGGCCTTGTTCTCTTTATTATCATTTTTGAGAGAGAGAGAGACAGACAGACAGACAGACAGACAGAGAGGGGGAGTCGAACAGAAACCAAGAAAAAAGATAGATAGAATGGAGACAGAATTAACCATTTTATGTGCACCAGTATTGTGACCACAAAAATATTCTTATTTCTTAATTTGTCATACTCATTGACCATTGGTCACATAGTTACCATTTGTCAAATAAGTGACACTGGTAACTTATTTGAACATCCAAATATATGCTAATGCCTCTCTCTCCTATAGGCACGACCTTCCACTAGCGGGTCCCACCCACCTGTGTCGATGTCCGCAACTACTGCACGTCATCATCTGGTTTTAGTATGCACCTCCGTCCTCAAACTTCTCTGTCACATTCACTAAGGCGAAACCACCGAACGTAATTCATAGAATGTTATGGTCAGTGAAAGATAAGGCACTAAAACATTAACCCTCCAATAATCATGCCGTACCCGCGATGATATGTCCACTACTGCTCCATTGTTCATGTCATGCCTATGTATTAGATTTAAAGCTAAGCCTGCTGCGCAGGCGGAAAGTCTCTGCAGTGAAGATGTCCAGTGTTGCAAACGTCTTATTCATCATCTTGTCAGTGATGTATATCTTTGATCTAATGATATCCGATCGACTTGTATCCAGTGTTCTGATATCTAATCTGCTGACATCCAGTCTACTAGATGTCAGCAACCGTATGGGGTCACAGATGTCAGGTAAGTTAGTACAGAACAATAAGCCCTCCAACTTGTCAGCTTACTGTGGCCGCCACTAGTACTGGCTGAAACTGTATCGGAGGAGCTGGAGGAGATTCATAATCTTTGATATATTGTACCAATATAGTTATGTTTGTGTTTTCTGTAAATGTATTCTGTATATTAATAAAATTTCACACACACACACGCACACACACACACGCACACACACACACACACACACACACACACACACACACACACATACACACACACACACACACACACTAGAGAGATAGAGAGAGAGAGAGAGTAAGGATCTGTTCGTAACATAGTGTAGGGGGACTCAGGGAAGCAGTGCTCACTCCTCCTGTAGTCTGACCCAGATAAAATTTCTTATTCCTCATGTTTCTCAGTCTTTTCCTAATTCATCTTTCCCATTTTCATTACAAGCACTTTCAAAATTCTGCCTGATTCCTCCAGCACACTGCCTACGGGGGGTCTCGATTTAAGGAATTTGAGCCACCTTCTGAGGAACGTAATCTACTTCTCCCTCTCACCTTACCTGTGTATTTGACCTTCCATGCCCTCGTATAACCAGCCACAGTCTTGATGGCTTGGTAGCAGACGAAGGATCGAACCTCCTCCATAAAAATCTTTCACATAGATCCCTCCTCCTTCCCTCATACATGTAAAGTACAGAAGGACTAGTCTCAACACATCCTGTAGGAGCCTAAACACTGTGTAATGTGTTTACTGTACTGTAGGTGTGTAAAAATTATTTAATATTCTAAAAAACATTCTATAGCATCCTAAGCTCATTCTGGATAGTTTAAATACATCCTGGAGCAACATACACACAACCTGGAACAACATACATACAACCTGGAACAACATACATACAACCTGGAACAACATACACACAACCTGGAACAACATACACACAACCTGGAACAACATACATACAACCTGGAACAACATACATACAACCTGGAACAACATACATACAACCTGGAACAACATACACACAACCTGGAACAACATACACACAACCTGGAACAACATACATACAACCTGGAACAACATACATACAACCTGGAACAACATACATACAACCTGGAACAACATACACACAACCTGGAACAACATACACACAACCTGGAACAACATACATACAACCTGGAACAACATACATACAACCTGGAGCAACATACACACAACCTGGAACAACATACATACAACCTGGAACAACATACATACAACCTGGAACAACATACACACAACCTGGAACAACATACACACAACCTGGAACAACATACATACAACCTGGAGCAACATACATACAACCTGGAGCAACATACACACAACCTGGAGCAACATACATACAACCTGGAACAACATACACACAACCGGGAACAACATACACACAACCTGGAACAACATACATACAACCTGAAACAACATACATACATCCTGGAACAACATACATACATCCTGGAACAACATACACACAACCTGGAGCAAACATATACACACCTGGAACAACATACATACATCCTGGAACAACATACACACAAACCTGGAGCAACATACCACAACCGGGAGCAAATACACACAAACCTGGGGGCAAACATACATACAACCTGGAACAACATACACCAAACCTGGAACAACATACACACAAACCTGGAGAACATACATACAACCTGGAGCAACATACACACAACCTGGAACAACATACATACAACCTGGGGTAACATACACAAAACCCTGGAACAACATACAAAACAACTGGAACAACATACATACAACCTGGAGAACATAATACAACCTGGAGCAACATACACAAAACCCTGGAAAAAACATACTTTACATCCTGGAGCAACATACACACAACCTGGAACAACATACATACAACCTGGGGTAACACACACATCCTGAAGGAATATACATACATCCTGAAGGAACATACACTCATCCTGGAAGATTCTAAACACAACAGAGGTGCTTAAGCATATCCCGGAAATCCTGAATGCTTTGTGGAGCATCCTAAACACATTCTTTAATGTATTTAGGCCTAAGTACATTTCGGAGGAGCCTAAACACATCACAGACTGCCTGCATACATCCCAGAGGAGGACCAAGCAGGGATAACAGGGAAGGCACTGCAATGGATCAGGGAATACTTGTCAGGAAGACAGTAGCGAGTATGGTACGTGGTGAGGTGTCAGAGTGGGCACCTGTGACCAGCGGGGTCCCACAGGGGTCAGTCCTAGGACCAGTGCTGTTTCTGGTATTTGTGAACGACATGACGGAAGGAATAAACTCCGAGGTGTCCCTGTTTGCAGATGACGTGAAGTTGATGAGAAGAGTTCAGTCGATCGAAGACCAGGCAGAACTACAAAGGGATCTGGATAGGCTGCAGACTGGTCCAGCAACTGGCTCCTGGAGTTCAATCCCCCCAAGTGCAAAGTCATGAGGATCGGGGAAGGGCAAAGAAGACGCAGATGGGGTACAGTCTAGGGGGCCAGAGACTAAAACCTCACTCCAGGAAAAAGATCTTGGGGTGAGTATAACACCAGGCACATCTCCTGAAGCGCACATCAACCAAATAAACTGCTGCAGCATATGGGCGCCTAGCAAACTCAGAACGCATTCCGACATCTTAATAAGGAATCGTTCAGGACCTGTACACTGTGTACGGTTTGGCCCATATTGGAGTATGCGGCACCAGTTTGGAACCCACACCTAGCCAAGCATGTAAAGAAACTAGAGAAAGTGCAAAGGTTTGCAACAAGACTAGTCCCAGAGTTAAGAGGTATGTCCTATGATGAGAGGTTAAGGGAAAAAAAAAAACCTGACGACACTGGAGGACAGGAGAGATAGGGGGACATGATAACGACTTACAAAATACTGAGAGGAATGACAAGGTGGACAAAGACAGGATGTTCCAGAGACTGGACACAGCAAACAGGGGACACAGTTGGAAGCTGAAGACACAGATGAATCAAAGGGATGTTAGGAAATATTTCTTCAGCCACAGAGTAGTCAGGAAGTGGGAAAAGTTTGGGAAGCGATGTAGTGGAGGCAGGATCCATACATAGCTTTAAGCAGAGGTACGATAAAGCTCATGGTTCAGGGAGAGTGACCTAGTAGCGACCAGTGAAGAGGCGGGGCCAGGAGCTTGGACTCGACCCCTGCAACCTCAACTAGGTGAGTAACTAGGTGAGTACACACACACACATACACACACACACACACATACACACACACACACACACAAACACACACACACACACACACACACAAACACACACACACACACACACACACATACACACACATTGTGGAGGTACCTGAGGCAGCACTCTCTTAGGCTGTCAACAACCAGCCGTGTTGCTGCTATCAACTGTGAGATCCTCTAAGACAGTTAATTACCTGTGTCGGCCGCTCTGCCATGGTGCTCACTCTGCAGAGGCAGTCAGGTAACAGTTCCGTAGCTCCTGGTTATAGCTTTGTGTACGTAGGAGCCGCTAGTTCCCTGCGTCGGGTTCTGGGACGCACCTTTGTGTAGCAATTCACCTCTACAAATGCAGCAAATACCTTTAAATCCCTAAAAAAAGGAAATGGAGAGAACTCAGAGTACACATACTAAAATGTATATAAATCAGTGTGTATACGCCGAAGGATATATATACATTGGATATATATACATTGATATATATACATTGAAACATATATAATTCGATTTATTTACAATGAAAGATATGTTCTTCTCGACTGAATGTGGATGTATATACACAAAGAAAAGCGAAAAAACAATTTGAATGTACGTAATGAGAGGTTTCACTTTGAGTGAAAAATACTTTTTTTACCCCCGAAACCCTCTCCAGGTATACTCCCGGTATTCATTAAAGAGATGTTACTTCTGGATGCATATATCATGTTTCCTGCAGTCAGGTGAGGGGTTATGAGTTTTTACTCATAATTTGATATAAAAACAGCCCGATGACTGATTTCCCAAACAGCAGATCTATCTCTGTCTTGTCTCTGTCTATTTTTTTCTGTCTGCCCTGTCTTTTGTCTGTTTCTGTCTGTTGTCTTCCCTCTCTCTTCTCTTCTCTCTTTCCCCCCTTTTCCCGGGCATTCTTTTTTTTTAATTGGGAAATTTTGGGGTTTTTTCGAATGGGGGGGGGCTGGAATGGGGGGAAAATTGGGGAAAGGAAAACTGGGGGAAGGGGGGGGGGGGGGGGGGAGGGGGAGGGTGGGGGGGGATGAAAAAATGGGGGGGGTTGGGGGAGGGGGGGGGGGGGAAAAATTTTCGGGGGGGGGTTTTTTTAACTTTTTTTTTTTTTTCAAACCCCTTTTGGGGGCCTTTTTGCCAATTTTTTAAAAAGGTTAAAAATTAAAAGGGGAAAATTTTTTTAAGGGGATTAATTTAAGGACCCCCCCTTTTTAAAAGGGAAAATATTTTTTAAAAAAATTTTTAATGAAAAAAATTTTTAAAGTAAAAAAAAGGGGAAAACCCCCAAGACCCATTTTCCCCCCAAAATAACACCCAAACCCCAAATGCAATTTAAAAAAAATGGGGAAAAATTTTAAAAAAAAAACCCCCCCCCCAATGTTTTTTCCCCCCCAAAAGGGAAAACCCCCCTTTTAAGGGGTTTATTTTTTTTAGGGAATATTTTTTTAAACGGTTCCCCTTCGGGGGGAAATTTTTTGTAAAAAACCCCCCCTTCCCATAAAAAAAGGGGGGATTTTTTTAAATATAATATCCCCAAACCCCCCTTAATTATGAAAATTTTTTTTCCCCCTTTTTCCCCCCCAATCCCACCCCCTTTTTTTTTCCAACGAATTCCCCCTTCAACCCCTAATTTTTTGGGCCCCCAAAACCCCCCCCAAGGGGTAAAAAAACCCCCACCCCCCCAAAAAATTTTAAATTTAAAAAATATTTTTTAAAAAAACCCCCCTTAAGGGAATTTAACCCCCCCAAACCCCCTTATTTTTCCCCAAACACCCCCTTTAAAAAACCCCCCTTTCTTTTAAAAAATTTTTCCCCTTCCCTCACACTGCACCCTCACTCCCTTCTTCACCCACCATCCTCCCTTCCTTCACATGCACCATCACTCCTCTTCCTTACACGACTCATCACTCCCTCTTCCTTCACACTTCACTCCCTTTTTCCATTGCACACCTTCTCCCTCTTCCTTCACATTACCCACCCCCCTTTTCCCTTTCTACTTCCACAGGCTTCCCCCTGCACTTCCTTCACCCCTCCTCTCCTAAACCCATGCACTCCCCCTTCCTTCCACTGACACCATCACTCCCTCGTCTTTTCCACCACCAAACTCCTAATGCACTCCCTCTTCCTTCCACCATCACCCTCTTCTTCCCTGCCCACCATCCCCCCTTTCCTTCCACTGCGCCCCTTCACTCCCTCCCCTTCACACCATCATCCCTTTTTTTCCATGCCACCACCCTCCCTTTTCCCTTACATCCCATCCATCCTCCCTCTTCCCCCCAATGCCACCATCACCCCCTCTTCTTCACACTGGCCCATCACTCCCTTTTCCCTTCAACATCACCCCCTTTTCCCTTCACACTGACCCATCCCCCTTTTCCTTACATGGCCCCCATCACCCCCTTTTCCCTTAAAACCCTCCTCCCTTTTCCTTCACCCCCTTTCCTCCCTTTTCCCTTTCACACGCCCCCCATCACTCCTCCCCCCTTCCACTGCACACCATCACCCCTCTTCCTTCACATGCACACCATCTCCCTTCCTTCACGCGCACCATCACTCCTCTTCCTTCAACTCACTTTCACTCCCTTTTCCCTTCACACTGAAACTCCATCACTCCCTTTTCCCTTAACTGCACCCCATACCCCTCTTCCTTCACACTCCCCTTATCACCCCTTTCCCTTCACACTGCACCCTACCCCCTTCTTCACACCATCACCCCCTCTTCTTCCATGCCCCTCTATCACCCCCTTTTCCTTCAACGGCACCCTCATCCCTTTTCCTTTACACTGCACACATCCCCCCTTTCCTTCCACTGCGCCCCATCGCTCCCTTTCCTTCCACTCCCTTTTTCACCCCCCTCTTCCCAACGCCTCCAACCCCCTTTTCCTCACAGCCTCTACACCCCCTTTTCCTTCACCGCACCCCCAAAATCCTTTCCTTCACATGAACCCCAAATCCTCCCTTTCCTTCACCTCCCACCTCACCCCCTCTTTTCACATGCCACCATCACTCCCTTTTCCCTTCACACCATCCCCCCTCTTTTTTTCCTGACCCCTCACTCCCTCTTCCTTCACACGCATCCATCATCCTTTTTCACCCCCTCACCCCCTCTTCCTTCAACGCACACATACCCCCCTTTTCCCTTCACACCATACCCCCCTTTCCCTTCACCTGCACCCATCACTCCCTTTCCTTAAATGCCCCCATCACCCCTCTTCCTTCTCCATCATCCCTCTTCACTTCACACTGCATTCCATCCTCCCTCTTCCTTCACACCATCACTCCCTCTTCCTTCACACTGCACACCATCACTCCCTCTTCCTTCACACTGCACTCCATCACTCCCTCTTCCTTCACACCATCACTCCCTCTTCCTTCACACTGCACACCATCACTCCCTCTTCCTTCACACCATCACTCCCTCTTCCTTCACACTGCACACCATCACTCCCTCTTCCTTCACACTGCACACCATCACTCCCTCTTCCTTCACACTGCACTCTATCACTCCCTCTTCCTTCACACTGCACTCCATCACTCCCTCTTCCTTCACACTGCACTCCATCACTCCCTCTTCCTTCACACTGCACTCCATCACTCCCTCTTCCTTCACACTGCACTCCATCCCTTCATATTCCTTCACACTTCACTCCATCTCTCCCTATTTCTTCACACTTCACTCCATCCCTTCCTCTTCCTTCACACTTCACTCCATCCCTCCCTATTCCTTCACACTTCACTCCACTTCCTCTTCCTTCACACTTCACTCCATCCCTTCCTCTTCCTTCATTCCTTCACATTTCACTCCATCACTTTCTTTTCCTTCACACTTCATTCCATCACTTCTTACTTCACACTTCACTCCATCCTTTCCTCTTCCTTCATTCCTTCACACTTCACTCCATCCCTTCCTCTTCCTTCACACTTCACTCCATCCCTTTCTCTTCCTTCACACTGCACTCCATCACTTCCTCTCCTTTTCCACAGCGCTTCGTCCAATTCCTCCGTTTTACGTTCGTTTTTTTCCCTTCCCTCAACGTTCGTAATCTCTTCCTCTCTTCCTCTCGTTATCTCCCTTCATCACTACCTCCCTTATTCTTCATTCAGTATCTCCCTTTTGACATCCAAGTCTTCTGATTCTCTCTCTCTCTCTCTCTACACACACACACACACACACAACACACACACACACACACACACACACACACACACACACACACACACACAACACACACACACTCACACACACACTCACACACACACACACCACACACACACACACACACACACACACACACACCACACACACACACACACACACACACACACACACACACACACACACACACACACACACACACATATATATATATATATATATACATATTGGTAACGAGGTAGAGATCGTAATGAGAATTTGACAAAATCTTACAATAAAAATTTGAAATACGCTGAAATATTTAGTAATATCATAATAATTTTACAACACCAAGGGCCAGGTAATATTAAAAAAGAAATAGAATAATGTGGAAACATTTAGAGCAATATTAAATTATAGAGAGCAGGGTTATATTAAAAAAAGAGAGGGGTATAATATTACGACATTCAGGGTAATATGACAAGATTTCTGGGTAATATTTCGAGGTAAAAAATAATATTTCAACAAACAGGACAAGGTGATATTCGCAGAGCTTGTACCTCTATGGTTTGTTATAGAGCTGCTTGTAGTTTGCGTGTGAAATCTGGCAGTGTATTCCTGTACTCACCGTGTGTGTGTGTGTATGTGTGTGTGTGTGTGTGTGTGTGTGTGTGTGTGTGTGTGTGTGTGTGGTGTGTGTGTGTGTGTGTGTGTGTGTGTGCGTGTGGGTATGTTTAAGTGTTTACCCACCAATTTTTGTTTGCGAGGTTCGAATCATGTTTCCATTTTCTCCCTCAAAATCTCCTCATTATACCTTCTCTTCAAGCTTTGGATGCCCTCCCCCCACTCTTTACTGACCAATGGGACTTACTCCTTCACTCCTTACTGACCAATGAGGCTGCTCCTGCACTTTTTACTGACCAATAGGACCGTTGCTCCACCTCGTTTTTGTTCTCTCTCTCTACCTCTTCACCACATGCAAGTTACCACAGGAAACAGAATCCTTAATCATTCCCAATAATTTAGTCTGTGTGGCGGCTCGTACCTCCGGGTCTGCATCTTCACTCCTCAGTTCACCAGCGTTATAGGAGATTCCATCAGCATTCATGAGCAAGACCTTGGCATCTGTTGCCGTTTTTCCTGTCTGAGGGTGGGTCCTTCCTGTCTCGGGGTGGGTCTTTCCTGTCTCGGGGTGGGCCACTCCTATCTGAGAGTGGGCTCTTCTTGTCTGAAAGTGGGCCCTTCCTGTCTCAAATTGGACAGTTCCTGTCTCAGGATGGACCTTTCCTGTCTCAAATTGGACCCTTCCTGTCTCAGGATGGATCCTTCCTTTCTCAGGATAGTCCCTTCTTGTCTCAGGATGGACCCTTCCTGTCTCAGGATAGACCCTTCATGTCTCAGGATGGGCCCTTCCTGTCTCAGAATGGACCCTTCCTGTCACAAGAACCCCATCCTATCGCAAAAATAAATCCATATATGACCTGACGTCCCTATATAACAACAACAAAACATCCAAAAGCGACCAAGATTTCCGGAGCCGTCACGACTTCCAAGTATTTAACCCCAAAAAATAACATTTTGGCTAAATCCTCGAAGATGTGTTAGCGAGGTTATTGTGCACGAGAGCTGGCTGTGCAGGGGGCCATGTAAATGAGCGCTCACAAGTCCGGATAATCGATGCACAAGCACTGGAATGTCCGATTAATCAAGGACAGAGTTTTTAATGAATACGGTTAAATGAGGAAGGAATGTTGATTGCAAGTTGGCCAGCCGACGCTGATTGCCGGGGTCGTTGAGGTGAACATTCTTGTTCAGAGTTACATTAATCTGCTAATGAATCATAGAGACGGGTTCATATAACAAGGACTTCTTAGCAGAACGTTTTGCCCTGTGTAGAGCTTGAAGACGTGACGTGATAAAGCTCTACACAGAGAGAAATGTAATTCCACTAAAATTCTTGTTCAGCAACATATGTCTTGTCTTCTCTCAGGCAACGTTTCGGTCCATCCTGGACTATCATCAAGTCTCGTTGGTTTAGGACAGACCGAAACGTCGCCCGAATTGTGGGTTAATTTGTGATGTTTTATTCCTCTCCGCCTTCAGTAGTGGATACCTTAACATGAGCAAAGGGCTCTTGATCTAAAGAACTGCAGCTTCCCCCCACAGCATCCTTACACCTGATTACCCCTTATGACCTCCTACAGGCCTGAAGGCTCATCCCCCTACAGGTGTAGCGGCTCCCCACGCATGTAATAAAGCCAGTAATAATTTAACTTTAGACCTTATTGACTAACGTAACAGCGTAATCACAGGACGGGATTATTTCAGCGTTCTTTCACCTTACGGTATAAGGTAAAAATATTTACCTGTAAGCAATTAAGGTTCTAAATATAGTTACCATTGACTTTTTTTAGTATTACGTCTGGCTTTATTGACGAGCTTCAGTGCAATTGGTTTAAGTTTATTCGTTGTATTTCTGATTTATTTCGTTTAGGCAAGTAGACTGATGTTCGTAAGAAAGTAAAGTGTGGTCACACGCCCCACCCACATTCCCCGCCCACACGCGCCGCCCATACTTCCCTCCCTCTCGACCCCACACCCACGCACACACACAAACACATACACACTTGACCAGTGAAGAGGCGGGGCCAGGAGCTGTGAATCGACCCCTGCAACCACAACTAGGTGAGTACAACTAGGTGAGTACACACACATTTCAGAGTAATATTCCACCTTGGTTTATGCCCTTTCTCGACGTACGGTCTAGTATGGTTGACGAAACTAAGTACCAAAAGCAAACTGGCCACCCTGGCCACCTTGTCCGAAATGGCCACACTGACCACACTGGTTACCCTATCCACTCGGGAAAACCTTTACACTAAATTTACCTATTCCCTGCCCCAAATATTTTAAAAACTTTTTAGAAAACATCACACTCTACCAATGCAGCACTGGATAAGGACGATGATCTACCTCCACCCTACACCGCTTGATTTACTTCGGGAAATTCCATTTTACAAATCATAGCTGGTTTACTAATTTATTTAAATCCACGCAAACCAAATTTCATTAAGACTGCACGGAACCTGTCCCCTCATTGGGAATACTTTAATCCCTTAAAAGGGGGATTAGATAACCTTGTGTGTATACATGAAGGCTACACCTGTCAGAACAGAACATGCTGGGGCAATGACTCCAAATGTCTTACTACGATGATGTTAAAGGGACAACAAACAGTACAAAACTTTACTGTACGTTTTGCCATTTAGAGGTTTATCAAGTTAAAATAAAGATGGACAGGCTTTGTTATTTGATAAAGCTCTTGACGAAAAAAAAAGGTTTTTCAATAAACTTTTCTCTTAACATCTCCCCCCCCGCGTCCCCCCCAGCGCCCCACCCAGGTCCTCACCCCCCGTCCCTCACCCACTGTCCCCTCACCCACCGTCCCTCACCAACCGTCCCTCACCCCCCGCCCTCCCCCCGTCACTCCCCACCGTCCCTCACCCACCGTCCCTCCCCCACCCCCCTCCCCCCCGCCCCTCACCCACCGTCCCTCACCCACCGTCACTCCCCCACTGTCCCTCCCCCCACTCCCCACCCACCTTCCCTCACCCAGCTCCCTACCGCGTCCCCCCCCAGCGCCCCTCACCCCCCTTTCCCCTCCCCCGGCCCCCCTCACCCCACCGTCCCCCCCCCGTCATTTCAAAACTGTCCCTCACCCCAGTCCCTCACCCCACTTCCCTCACCCCCCGCCCCTCCCCCGGTCCCTCATCACCTTCCCTCACCCTTTCCTCACCCACCGCCCCTCACACACCGTCCCCCCCCCACGTCCCTCACCCATCGCCCTCCCCCACCGTCCCCACCCACCGTCACTCACCCACCGCCCTCACCACCGTCCCTCACCCACCTTCCCTACCCAGCGCCCCCTAAAACCAGCTCCCTCACCCGCGTCCCTCACCCAGCGCCCCTCCCCACGTCCCCACCCCCTTCCCTCACCCACCGTCCTCAAACCCTCCCCTCCCCACCGTCCCTCACCCCCGTCCCTCACCCCCCCCTCACCCACCGTCCCTCACCCACCGCCCCCTCACCCACCCCCCCTACCCCCGTCCCCTCCCCCACGTCCCTCCCCCACCGCCCTTACCCAGCGTCCCCCCCCACCGTCCCCACCCACCGCCCTCACCCCCCTCCCTCACCCCCCTTCCCCTACCCCCGCCCCTCAAAACCCGTACTCACCCACCGCCTTCACCCACCGTCCCCACCCCCGCCTCCCCCCACCGCCCTTTCACCCCCCGTCCCTCACCCCCGTCCCTCACCCACCCCCCCCACCCCCCCCCTCCCCCACCGCCTCACCCACCGTCCCTCACCCACCGTCCCTCACACCCCGCCCCTCACCCCCCGTCCCCTAAAACCACCGTCCCCTCCCCCCCGTCCCTCACACACCGCCCCCTTACCACCTCCCCCCCCCGCCCTCACCCCCCGTACCTATTACCTCCAGGATTTTAATTCCTCTGGGCTGGCCCTTATTTCCCTTCTTTAATATTACCTTTCCTGCTCTCCATAACCCAGTTTCCCCGGGGCTTTCCCCCTGTCTTCTAATCCTCTTTTGCACAAGTGTAATATTTCCGTATTTACTCTGCAATATTCTTGGGTTTTTAAATCCCACTAGAGTCCAGGGGAATACTTTTACGCTTTACATATGTAACAAACCTTAATAATGTATTATTTCTGTGTTTTTCTTCTTTGTTTCTCCCCTATTCCCTTTTTCCAGCCTTCCCTCCTTCTTTCACTCTCCCCGCTTTTCTTTCCCTCTCTTCGTTCCCCCCCAATCGTTCCCTCTTTTCTCTCCCTCTATTTTTCTTAATATTTAAAACTCCTGAATTTGTAACGATTCAAAAAAATCATCAGTTTCCATCCCTTTTCTCTCTCTCTCTCTCTTTCTCCTCTCTCTCTCTCTCTCTCCTCTGTCTCTCCTCTGTCTCTCTCTCTCCCCTCCCCTCTCTCTCTTTTCTCTCTCTTCTCTCTCTCTCTCTCTCTTCTCTCTCTCTTTCTCTCTCTCTCTCTGTGCTTTGTTTTTTCGGGCCCGTAATTTAAAGGGATTTTTAACTGGGGAACCAATTAAAGCGGCGTTAAAACTTTTTACAAAGCGGTTTTAATGTAGGGGCTGTAAAAAAACTTTTGTTAAATTTTTTAGTGGGTTTTCCAGCTGTCAAGGTAGTCTTTTGGACTCTAACTGCGAAGGGGTTTTCAAGTGTAGTCTTCTGGACCTAGTGCGAATGATTTCAATGGGTTTTTCTGGTGGTTGGTTAATGTGGAAAGAACGCTGTGGTACTTTGGGTGGGGGTGGTAGTGGTAGTTAGGGTTTTGGTTTTTTGCCCCTTTGGGGTGGTGGGGGGTGGGTGGTGGGGGTGGGGGTGGGGGTGATGGGGTGGGGGTGGTTGGTTGGTGGGGGGTGGTGGTAGTGGGGGTGGTGGTGGTTAGTGTTAAGTGGGGTAGTTGTTGTGTTTTTTGTAGTGGTGGTGGTTGTAGTTAGGGGGATGCTTGTTTGTTTTGGGGGTGGGTGGGGTGGTTTTAGTTTGGTGGGGTGGTGGTTGTAGTTAGGGTTGGGGGGTGGGATTTGGGGGGGTTGTAGTTTTGGGGCGGTGGTTTTGTTGTAGTTTGGGGGGTGGTTGTTGTGTAGGGGTGGGGTGGGGGTTGTTGTTTAGTTATAGGGCTTGTGTTTTAGTTTTGGTTTTGTTTTAGTTTATGATGGTGGTTGTGGTTTAATTTTTTGGGTGGTTGTAGTTATTTGGAGGGGGGGGGGTTGTTTTGTTATGGGGTGGTGGTGTTGTGGTTTATGGTTGGTGGTGGTTTGATTATGGGGGTTGGGGGTTGCGAGTTATGGTGGTGGGTTTTTTAGATGTGGTGGGTTTTGTTTAGTATGGGGGGTGGGTTTATTATGGGGTGGTGGGGGTTATTGTCGTTATTGGTTGGGGTTTGTAGTTTGGTGGTGGTGGGTGGGTTTGGCTGTGTAGTTGGTGGTGGGGGTGGTTTGTATTATGTGGTTGGTGGTTGTTATGGTGTTGTTGTTTTTTATGGGGTGGTTTGGTTTGTGTAATTTGGTGGTGGGGTTGTTGGGTTTGGGGGTAGTGGTGGCTGTTTAGTTAAGTGGAGTGGGCTGTTGTAGTTTGGTGGTGTGGTTTTTTGGGTTGTAATTTTGGGTGGTTGTGGTGGGTTGTGCGTGGTGTAGTGGTGGCTGTTGTAGTTTATGGTGCGGTAGTGTGGCTGTTTGTAGTTATGGTGGTAGTGTGGCTGTTGTAATCTTGGTGGTAGTGAGTGGCTGTTGTAGCTGTGGTGGTAGTGGTGGCTGTTGTAGTTATGGTGGTAGGGGGCTGTTTGTAGTTATGGTGGTAGTGGTGGCTGTTGTAGATATAGTGGTAGTGTATTTATGGTAAAGCTGTTGTAGTTTTAGTGGAGTGGTGGCTGTTGTAATTATGGTGGTTTGTGGGTGGGCTGTTTTAGTTATAGTGGTAGTGGTGACTGATTGTGTAGCCTATGGTGGTAGTGCGTGGTGTTGTAGTTTATGTGGTAGTGGTTAGTAAACTGTTGTAGTTATAGTGGTGTGGTAAGCTGTTGTAGTTTATTAGTGGTAGTGGTGGCTGTTGATAGTTATGGTGTAGTGGTGGCTGTTGTAGCTTGATTGGTGGTAGTGGTGATGTTGTAGTTATATGGTAGTGGTGGTGTTGTAGTTATAGTAGTAGGTGGTGGCTGTTGTAGTTATAGTGGTAGTGGTGGCTGTTGTAGTATAGTGGTAGCGGTGGCGGTTTGTTAATTATTGGTGGTAGTGGTGGCTGTTGTAGCTGTGGTTGGTAGTGGTGACTGTTGGTAGAAGTTATGGTGGTAGTGGTGACTGTTGTAGTTCATAGTGGTAGTGGAGACTGTTGTAGTTATGGTGGTAGGTGGTGGCTTTTGTAGTTTATAGTGGTGTGGTGGCTGTTTGTAGTTATGGTGGTAGTGGCTGGACTGTTGTAGTTATGGTGTAGTGGTGGCTGTTGTAATTATGGTGGTAGTGGTGGTGTTGTAGTGATGGTGGTAGTGGGACTGTTGTAGTTATGGTGGTAGTGGTGATCTGTTCTAGTTATAGTGGTTAGTGGTGGACTGTTGTAGTTATGGTGGTTAGTGGGGCTGTTGTAGTTTATAGTGGTAGTGGTTGGCTGTTGTGTTATGGTGGTGTAGTGGTGACTGTATGTAGTTATGGTGGTAGTGGTGGCTGTTGTAATTATGGTGGTAGTGGTGGCTGTTGTAGTTTATGGTGGTAGTGTGACTGTTGTAGTTTGGTGGTAGTGGTGGACTGTTGTAGTTATAGTGGCATAAGTCTGGTGGATGTTGTAGTTATGGGTAGTAGTGGTGGCTGTTGTAATTATGGTGAGTGGTAGTGGTGGCTGTGGTGGTGGTGGTGGATGTGGTGGGAGGAGGAAACAGAAGAAGACGAATATAATAAGAAGAGATTAGAATTAGAGGAAGAAGGAGGAGGAGAAGAATGGTTGCCTAAAAGCCCTCTTCTTCTATATACAGACCAAGGTATATCACTAGTGTGATTATGAAAGAAAATAACTCAGACAGATTGGTGAGCTCGTGTGTTGTGAGGGGAGTTTGTCGGTGTGAGGGATGTGTTGGACTGTGAGGAGGGGAGTGTGGTGTGAGGGGAGTGTTGGTGTGTAGGAGGGAGGTGCTGGTGTATCCGAGGAGTGTTGTGTGTGAGGAAGGGCCGAAAGTGCTGTGTAGGGAGTTGTTGGTGTGAGGAGGTGAGTGTGGTGTGAGGGAAGTGTTGTTGTGAGGAGGGAGTGCTGGTGTGAGGGGGTGTTGGTTGGGAGGGAGGCTGGTGTGAGGAGTGTTGGTGTGGGAGGGGGGTGCTGGTTGAGGGAGGGGTGGGTGGTGAGGAGGGAGTGCTGGGTGGGGAGTGTTGGTGTGAGGAGGGGAGTGCGGGTGTGAGGGAGTGTTGTGTGGGAGGGAGTTGCGGTGTGGGGAGGTTGGGGGGGAGGGAGGGAGTGCTGGGTGAGGAGTGTTGGGTGAGAGGGAGTGCTGGTGTGAGGGAGTGTGGTGAGGGGGGAGTGCTGGTGTGGGGGAGGTTGTTGTGAGGGGAGTGCGGTGTGAGGGAGTGTGTGTGAGGAGGGGTGCGGGTGTGGGGGAGTGTTGGTGTGAGGAGGGATGCTGGGTGAGGGATGTTGGTGTAGGAGGAAGTGCTGGTGTGGGTTTGTGTGGGGGAGAGGGGAGTGCTGGTTGTGGGAGTGTTGTGTGGAGGAGTGCTGGTGTGAAGTGTTGGTGTGAGGGAGTGCTGGTGTGAGGGAGTGTTGGAGTGAGAAGTGCGGTGGAGGGAGTTTTTTGTGTAGGGGAATGCTGGGTGTGGGAGTGTTTGGTGAGAGGGAGGCTGGGGGTGTGAGGGAGTGTTGGTGTGAGGGGAGTCTGGTGTAGGGATGTTGGGTAGGGAGGGCTGGTGAAAAGGAGTTTGGTGTGAGGGGGAGTGCGGGTGTGAGGGAGTGTTGGTGTGGAGGTGCTGGGTGAGGGAGGTTGGTGGTGAGGAGGGAGTGCTGGTGTGAGGAGTGTTGTTGTGAGGAGGGAGTGCTGGTGTGAGGGAGTGTTGTTGTGAGGGGGGAAGTGCTGGTGTGAGGGAGTTGTTGTGAGGGGGGAGTGCGGGTGTGAGGGAGTGTTGTTGTGAGGAGGGAGTGCTGGTGTGAGGGAGTGTTGTTGTGGAGGGGAATGTTTGGTGTGAGGGAGGTTGGTGTGAGGAGGGAGTGCTGGTGTGAGGGAGTGCTGTGTGGGGAGGGAGAGCTGGTGTGAGGGAGTGGTGGTGTTAGAGTGTTGGGTGAAGAGAGAGTGCTGGTTTGAGGGAGTGTGGGGGGTGAGGGAGTGTTGGTATGAGGGAACCCAGCGGTTCTTCACCTAAAATCCAGGTTCTTCTCTCAACCTCTATAATGAAAGGTTTTGAAATGTACATGTATCTCACACAACGGCGATCTCGACAAAAATACACGCAGGGGGCCAGGCTAGAAGCCGGGCTAAAAAGCCGGCTAAAAGCCAGGCTAGAAGCCAGGTTAGATGAAAAGGCTAGGGCCGGTTTAAGAGCCAGGCAAAACCAAGAACCAGGCTGGGAAAACCAAGCTAGGAACCGGGGCAGGACCCCGGCTAGGAACCGGGCTAAAAACCAGCTAAAAAGCCGGGCAGGAAACCAATTGAACCGGGTAAAAGTCATCAAGAAACAGGCTAAAACCAGGCTAGGAACCGGGGCTAGAATTCGGGGCTAGGAGCCAGAAAAGAACCAGGCTAGAATCGACTAGGGCCAGGAAAATGCCCAAGTGGGCAGGTCGACCCAGGCTGGGAAAAGGCTTAGAGCCAGGCAAAGGGCCCGGCAAGGCCAGGCTGAAAAACAGTTTTGACCCAGATTTTTGACCCACCCGGGGTTTTCCGGGTGGTGGTTTAAATGCCGTTTTCCCCCGGGAAGGCGGCTGAATAAAGTTTGGCAGGGGCCCCCTCTCATAAAGAAAGGGATTCCGGGTCATCCGCCTCCAGTTTATGGGGCCGCTGCTTTTTATGGAGCAGCCCGGGGCCCCCTCCCAAAGGGTTTTTAAATTCCAACGCCCTAGGGGGGCCCCTTGCCAAAGATGGGTTTCAGCGGCGCCGTACCCTTTTTCCGGGTTCGTTTTGTAGATTTTGGCGTTTGTTACTATTTCCTGGGGCCTATATTTTTTCCCCGGGGGGCCTTCGGGGCCCTAACATCAAAATCAAAAAGGCACTTGTACACTCCGGGGCTCTTTTTCCCTTCCCCTTTGGGACGCTTGTACCCTCCCCCGGGGGGCCCTTTTTGCATCCCCTTTTGACGCTTGTACATCCCCCTTTGACGCTTGTAGCATCTCCTGGGCCTTGTAGCATCCCCTTTGGGGGCGCTTGTACCCATCTCCGGGGCGCTTGTAGCATCCCTTAAAGCTTGAAAGCATCTCCTGGGCGCTTGTAGAAAAAAAACTCCGGGGGCCTTGAAAGAAACCCATTCCCCAAAAAGAAACTCCGGGGTTTCCCTTTTAAGAAATAAAATTTCTCTTGGGAAATTTTTTAAAGGCTTCCACGAATACTAAAGAATAAAACCCTTCACCTTCCAGCAGGGCCCTTTAGTTTAGATTTTTTTTTATCTGCCCTTTTTTGATTTAAAAGATTTAACATTGGGAAAAGCCCGGGCCTGCGTCTCAGGTCAGACGACCTGAGGCTTGGGTTCTCCGCCCGGGTACGAAGCCCCTTAGGGGCTGTCATCACTCCCCGAACGGAAAACTTTAAAGGCCCCCCGCACTCGCAAAACCGGAGACGATATGGCCGCCAGTCACAGTTCCCTTCCAAAAAAGAGAGTAACAAGATGGAAGACTTGTTTAAAAATTTTTGGTAAACCGTTGAAAAAAAGTCCGATTAAACAAAACTTCTATACTTTACCCGCTAAATTCTATCTCCATTTTCCCTATTTCTCCCTTTTCTCTACTTTTCTCAAAATTTAACCCCAGTCAATACATTGATTCACCCCTAAATAACGTATTTCATCGTGCGAACATATCGAAAGCTTTCCCCACATTAAAAAACTCATTTGTTTTTTCCGTTTTTAAAACGCTATCGGTCAAAACAAAAAGCTAAATTTTGGTGTTATCACAGCGCTGTTTTGTGTTCTCCCATCTTTGTTTTTCTTCCCCAACGTCAAACTATAACCAACGCCAAGCCCTTTAATACTAGAAAAAAAAGCAGGGCTAAAAATAAGCTCTTATTGGGACAATTTTTTCGCCTGTGTGGGGGATTTTAAACCAAATTTCAACTGGATTTTGGTGAAGCTTTCCGCAAAGCGAAACATCGTCTCAGAAAAAAAGCATTTCTGAAAAACTTGGGGTCTTTTCTTCAGCTTTGGGTCGGGGGTACAACTTTTTGGATCTAGAAAATTTTCGTCTTAACGTACAGCAGAATGAAAACAAACAGCAAGCTACTGCTAAAACACCCAAAAAATTCTTCTAAAAAGGGCCTCTCGCTTCCACGTACTCTTTTTCTGCTCAAAACACCTAAATCTCCACGGAGTTTAAAACCTCAGCCGGACCGTGCTGCAGAAACCTGCAAATTCCTTGTCCCCTTTTAAATCTGCAAGCCCCCCCGCGACGGGACCCTCACGGGAAAAACTTGGGGTTTTCCCCGGGGCCAACCGGCCCAAATATCCGCGGGAACCCTTTTTTTCCCCAAAGGCCCGGCCAGGGGCATGCGGGAAGCTTCCCGGATTCCTCTTCCCTGTAATAAAACAAAATCTGTGGACTTTTCGCCTATAGTTTCACCGTTTTTTTTGGGAAATTGTCTTTGGGCTCCCTGCGTGGCGACGATAGAGGGAGAAACCCCCCCTGCCCCTTTAAAAAAAAAATTGGGCCGAAGACCCATCTTTTCCCTCCCAAATAATCCAATTTCCCTTTACTTATGGAGATCCTTTGACTTTAGTAAACACATTTTTAACTTTTAAAATAAAAATTTCTGAAAAGAGAGAAAATAGCCCTTAAAACTTTGATCTAAATTTGTCAAGTATAATCAATATAAAATCTTAAAAACTTATAAAAAACATATAAACTACCTTCACTTGCACAAATTTGCTTTTAAACCTAAAAAAAAGTGACTTTACTTATAAAAATTTTTCTTGTAAAATGTTTTTGACAGTTTAAAAATAATGATTTTAGCCACCAAAAATTCAATTCTTAATACTAAAAGAAATTCTTAAAAATTTTTGGGACACCCCAACAATAATAAACAATCTTTATTTAAAAAGTGTCCTTAAATAAAAAAAAAGCAAATTAAGTACTAAAAAAAATTTTTACTTGAAATATAAAGTAAAACCCCGAAACCCTCCCAGGTATACACCATTTTATACTCCAGGTAAACCCAGATAAATCCTTTTTTCTAGAACGAAACGTGGCTACTGAAACGTGCGGGTTTCTGCCACGTGTTTTTTTAACAATCACAATGATTGGCGATCTGCAGCGGTACCCCGGGGTCCTGCCCCCCCCCGGGGGAAAAGTTTATCCTAAATTTTGAGGGAAATAAAACTGATAGAGACAACCCTAGGTATCCTGAATTCCAGCTAAAAGGGATAAAAGTAATTTAAAACCCAAATCCTAAAAGGGCATTTTTGGATCTCAATGAACGAAGGATCAAAACAAATTTGGAAACTCTAAAAAAATTTCCTGGACCACAGCAAAGGGAAGGGAAAAATCACCGGGAAGGCCCTCTCATTGGGATCCTTGGGGTGATCCCCCGGGGCTTTCTGACGCCTCCCCCAACTAATGGAAGGATCCCCAAATTTAGTGTTGAGGTCCTCCACTACGGCTGATGCTCTCATCTCCCCTCTCTCTCTCTCCCCTCGTCTCTCTCTCTCTCCCCTCCCCTCCCCACTCTCTCATCTCTTTCCCCTCTCTTCTCCTCTCTCTCTCTTTTTCTCCCCTCCCCTCTCTCTCTCCCCTCTCTTTTCTCTCTCTCTCTCTCTCTCTCCTCTCCCTTTTTTCTCTCTCTTTTTTTTTCCCTTTTCTCCCCTCTTTTCTCTCTCCTCCTCTCTCCCTTTTCCTTCTCTCTTCTCTCCTCCCCCTCTCTCTCTCTCCCCGGGCCTCTCTCCCCTCTCCTCTCTTTTCTCCCCCCCTCCTCTCTATCTCTCTCTCCCCCCATTACACAGGTTTGACAAGGTTAGTTAAGATCCCTAGCTTTTTTGACAGGCAATTTTACGGGTTAAGTTTCCTAACTTTATTGGAAAAAGCAAATGCTGTTCCCTTTACATCAGCTCATTTGAAACATTTTTTTTTGTTATAGACTACAAGTGGGAACAGTAGGAAGCTGGAGCCACCCGTGGGCCCATTTTCAGGTTTCAACTGACTTTTTTGATTTGAAAATCATTATGCCTGTACAATGTTTTTCCCATACTCGGTCTTCCGGGTATATATAAACTCAGTTTTGAGTATGTTCGGAGAAGGGACAGCCAGAGTGAATTTGCTCTTTCGGGGCCCGTCTTGTGGCATAAAAGCGTTTTCACGTTTTGTCCTCGAATTGGATCCAGTGGGGAATTTTTGGGAAAATTTTGGGCCCTTGTACATAACAGTAAGGCCCCCCACATCCCTCCTTTTTTTTGGGGGCTCTCCCTGAAATGAAGATCTATCCGGGATGGCCCCAGGCGAGAGAGAGACTCTTGTTTCTGTTCTCTACCTGTCAAGCAGTCGCAAAATGAAAAGGGGGGGCAGGAAAAAAAAAAAAAGGGAGTAACTCAAGGTGTGTCAATTTGGGTTGCCTCGTACAGAATCTTGCCCCCCTACGGCAAGCAGATCCCAGATACGGCGAAGTGTTTTAAATTTCCGGCTGCCTTTTTTTGCAAGATTTACAACATGGTTCTTAAATTTTATTTTGGGATTCAGATTTTTCACCCCAAGGATATCAACTTCTTCTCCAGGTAAACCACCCAAAAGGATACAATACCGACAGGTTTTAGGTAAAGACAAATATGCAACATTTAGACAACTTTTTTCCCCGAAACGTTTGGGCCTCACAGAAAGGCTTCCCCCACCGAATACAGAAAGTAGGGGGAACAGTAGGAGTGAAGACGATGTAATCAGCCCCATCACCCTTAAAGTCGTAGAATTTGAGGTTGTCAGCCCCCGGGGCCTGGAGAATTTTCATTCCATATCAGGAACAATCTAAAGACAAGCGACAGTGCAAAAGCCCTTAAATACTGCCCGGGAAGGGAAAAGGGTGCGGGGTAGTTTTAGTGGGAGTGTAAAGTAGTAGTATATTTTGAAATTAGTATTATATGAGGGGGAAACCTGAGAGGTCATGTCCCTCTCAAACCAAACCCCACTCACTTGAAAAGCTTTTTTCCCAAGGTTTTCTTTTACCAAAAGCCACGGGGTTTCGGGTGCCTTCAAGATAACATCAAAATGGTATACAATACCGACAGGTTGTTAGGTAAGACAAATAGGAAAAACATTTTAACAACTTTTTTCCCAAAAACTTTTCCCCTACACAGTGGGGTTTTCCTCATCGAATACAGAAAGTGGGCGGGAACAGTAGAGATGTGAAGACGAGGTAATCAGCCCCATCACCCTTAAAGCAAAATTTTGGGTTTCAGTTCCTGGGGCCTAAAAAATTTCATTTTCCTAGTAAAAAAAACTATTTTAAAAATCAACAAGTGGGGAACTTAAATACTTTTGGGAAGGAGGGGGCAGGGTAAGTAGTAGTATAGTAGTAGTAGTAGATTAGTAGAAGTAGTATAGTGAGAGGCAACGGGAAGAAGGTCAGCCCCCTCTAAAGATCCAACCCTTCTCACTTGAAAAGTTTTTCAAGTGAAAAGGGGTGGATCGAAGGGACATGACCTCTCATTTGCCTCTACTACTACTACTACTACAACAAACTACTACTACTACTACTACACTACTACCCCCCCTCACCTCTCCTTCCGACAGTATTTAATTCTCCGCACTGTCCTTGATCTTCAGATAGCCTGACTTGGAACTGAATTTCTCCACCGGGGAAACTGCCCAACCTAAAATTCTACGATTTTAAGGGTGATGGACGATTACACGTTTTCCCAAAATCTCTACTGTTCCTCCCTACTTTCGTTTCGCCCCTGGGAAGCCTACTGGAAGGCGAAACTTTTCGGAATAAAGTTGTCTAACTTTTTTGCATATTTCTTACCTAACAACCGTGGGTTATTTTTTCCCCTTTTTTTGAGTTCATCGGGTCAACACTGCAACACTGGCATCTTGGTACAGAAAACCCCTTTGGGACAAGCTTTTCAAGTGAGAAGGGTTTGGGTCTGAGAGGGACATGACCCTCAGTTGCCTCTCACTACTACTACAACAATACACTACTACAAACTACTACAACTACTACTACACTCCCCCTGCACCTCCCTTTTCCGACGTATTTAAGCCCCCCGCACTGTCGTTTTGATTTTCCCAGAATTTTCCCTGACAGACGGGCCCTTCTCCACCGGGGGACTGACAACCTAAAATTTCAAACGACTTTAAGGGATGGACTGTTTACATCGCCTTCCCATCTTTTACTGTTCCCCCCTATTTTCCCTGTATTCGACTGGGAAAACCTACGTGTTGGCGAAACGTTTGGGAATAAAGCCCCTTTTTTCTCCAGGTCCAAAACCCTCCCTTCATCCTTACTATTTGAAACCGCTTTACCATCAGGGTTGCCTAGACCCCGATCATCATTCGCGTTTTTCCCTTGGGTTTGAAAATGTTTTTTTTGCCTCTATTTCCCCCAAGCTGATATAGCTTTTAGCGGGTAAATTGATGAGCTTAGAGCACCTGCATTTTCCCCTTGGTAATGAAACCCCATTACATCGTCTGCAATCATGGGTTTCGGGGATGAAATGAAAAAGGGGTCGTTGAAGTAACATTCCATAACAATGGTCCTAGCACGTTTCCCCTTTTTGGAAACACTTGCCCCAAAAGGATTCTTGCGTTTCCCCTTTCCCTTTGAAAACAAACCCTTTAGAGATCACTATGAAGGAAATCACGAGGAGCCAAGCGAAAGAGCCTCCCTTTCCCCAGTCTTGAATTTTTGCAAAAAAGGCCCGGGTTTGCCACCCCCCGGTTTCGAAAGCACCAGAAATGTCCAGTGCTCCCAAACACAGTTTATTTTGGGTTTCCCACCGGGACGGGTCCCAAACTTAGTGTAGAGGTTTTAAAAAACAGATCAGCAAACAGAGTAACCTTTCCCGAAGCCATATTGACGATCACAAAGAATTTAGTGGTTGACCCAAAAACTTTTGTCATTTGCCTTGAGAAAATTCCAAGGATCTTACTATGAATTTACAGGGGTGACCCTGGGCCCGTAATTGCTGATTTCTCCCCTGCTCTTCTTTTTGTGAACAGGGGCTACATTTGCCTCTTTGACAGAGAGGGCCCTTTTAAAACTGAACAAAAGGGAGTGCTGAAAGATGCGAAATTAGGGGGGCGCAGCTGGTCCACATCTCACAACCCTTGGGGGGTCAAATTGTCCCGGGGCCCCAGCCTTTTTTTGGCAAGGGGATTTAAGAAGGGGAAAAGCACCCCCCCCTCTTCCCCCCTTCCTCCTCTCTTCTCTCTCTTTCTCCTCTCTCCTCCTCTCTCTCCCCTTCCTCATCTCTCCTTCTCTCTCTCTTTTCTCTCTTTTCCTTTTCTCCCTCTCTTTTCCCTCTCCTCTCCCCTCTCTCTTTTCTCTCTCCTCTCTCTTTTTATTTTTGCATTTAATTTCCCGCATCTTTCCCCCAAAATCTTTTCCTGTACCCCAAGAGTTAAAACTATGAAGTCTCTCTTTCGTCAGATCATCAACAACACTTTCTTTTTCCCAAAACGGGGCCCAGTTTGGGAAACATAGGGGCGATCCTGCACAGCTCATTCTCTTGCGATCACCTGGAAGTATTTCCAATTTTATAAAAAAACAAAAAACTAAAGGAATGAAATCGCAACAGCTAAACTCTCCGTACGGCCATTTTTAATTTTTCCGAGTTTTGGGAAAACCCTATGCGAATGGTTTTTCCCCCCGTGGGGTTTTTTTATTGCCATCCCTGGGGGAAAATATTTCCCCCCCTACCCCTTTTGGGAAAATTTCCAAGTGGGTGGGGAAGGGGAATTTGTTGCTCTCCGCCCAAACCCCCCCCGATTTCCTTTTCCCCCCCTTTCGGGGTCGTTCACCCCTCGGACACGCCTCCGTTTTCCCTTTCTGCTTAATTTTACCCTTTTTAACTGTTTTGGGGTCACCGGGAGCCCCCCAGGGACGAAAGCCCTTCTTCTCACTGATTTTTTTTGATGACTTTTCCCCCCACGGGTTTTTTAGACTGGTTGTGACTCACCCTTAAAAAACCGGGGAAATGACAACCGGTTGACTGGTGTTGCTAAACCGTTTCAACCGGGTTTTACTCAGCCGGTTTAAAATTTAAAAACCCACTGTCCCTCAACCCCGTTGGGAAACCCAAATTTTCACACACCCGCTTATTAAAACCCTTAAAGGCACCATCATCCCAGCACCAAACCCCCCCAACACCAAACCCAAAATCCCAGTACCACCACACCTTCCCAGGATCACCCCTCCTAGAACCCCCACCATCCCCGCACCCACCATCCCAGCACCAACAAACCCAGCTCACCATCCCACACCAACATCCCCGAAGCACTAACAGCTCACCCCCCAGTTCCCCCTGTTTTTCCCAAAAAACAACCCTGGAACAATGCACGCCAAAAACTGACACTATTTATCCCAGTCCAAAATTTAAAGTCCCCCCTCCAATTTGCCCCCACCCGCAAAACTGGGTTTCCCAAAAAACACAAGGCCATTTTCCCCTCGGTGGGACCCTTAATGGTCTGTGTTGGGTTTTACTGTGACTTAGGGTTTGTGTCGGTGATTCCCCTTTATAGCCTTTCTATTATCGAGCGTACTGCCCGGGTGAGCGAAGGGTCAATTTCCGGGGTTGGTATTGTGTCAATGAGTGAGGCCCCGGTTTGGAAAAAATTTTTATGGAGAATGGGGGAGGGGAATTAAATTTTCTCTCCCTCTCTCTCCTCTCTTTTCCCCTCTCTCTCTCTCCCTCTTCTCTTTTCCCCCTCTCCTCCTCCCCCTCTCTCTCTCTTTCCTCCTCTCTCTCTCCCCTCTTTTCTCTCTCGTCTCTCTCTTCTCTCTTGTCGTCGTCTCTTTTCTCCTTCCCCTTTTCTCTCTCTCTCTCCCCTTCCCCTCCCTTCTCCTCTCTCTCTCTCTCTCTCTCTCTTCTCCTTCTTAATCTCTCTCCTCTCCTCTCATTTCTCTCCCCCCTCTCCTTCTTTAAATTTTTTCTCCCCTCTCTCCCCAAAAATTTTGGAGGAAAATCCAACCTTCAAAACCTCCCAATTCAAACTCGGCCCTTTAATAACCCAAAATCCCGTCCAATATTGTCCATTACAAAGAACCGGGGATTTTACCACAAAGGAGACGGAGAGTTTAACAAAGGGGAAAGAACCCCAGATAATAAAAGTTAGAGAATTGATAACCATTAGTATCACAACGGGAAACAACGAAATTACCTAAAAACAATAAACCCAAAGCAATATTCCCAAAAAATATCAATAAAAATTAAAAGACACAGGGGGGAGGGGAAAATGCGTTTTTCCCTTTCCCAAAAAAAAAAAAATCGGGAGCAGATTTGGGAAAAGAAGCATCAATTGCAGTGGGCCCCAAAACAAATAAATCAAAATTTTTTTGGGGGAAAAAAAAAAAGGAGCAATATAAATGGTTTTGGAAATAATCTACAATTTTACAACAACCAAACCCAAAAATTAACACGAGGGAAAAACCCTAAACCATAAAAAGCAAC
This sequence comes from Cherax quadricarinatus, assembly GCF_026875155.1. Lineage (NCBI taxonomy): Eukaryota > Metazoa > Arthropoda > Malacostraca > Decapoda > Parastacidae > Cherax > Cherax quadricarinatus. The sequence continues at coordinate 58,238,966 of NC_069413.1, forward strand.
ACTTTAGGCAGGTTTAACTACAATAAAGGAAAGCAAAAAACTTTTATTACGCCGGGACCCGAGCCCAAAGAGAGAAAAAAAAAAAGACCTTTGGGCCTGCACAGAGAAAGAGACCGCAAGAAAAAAACTCTGGGATTTTTATCGAGGGAAAATAGGGGTTTTTTCTAACACACTAAATATCCCCAAAGAATTCGTAGTTTATAGGGAAAAAGGGTGAGGGCCCAAACCAAAATTTGACTTGATATTTAAAACCCCGGGAAAAACTGACCTCAAAAAAAAGACTACAAGTCTAGAAAAAAAAAACAATAATGTTTTTTTACTTTGCGACAGGAATAACAACAGACAAGAAAATTAAGTCACCGAAGAAGCAAAAAACGGGGAAAATATGGGGACTTTTCCCCTTACGAATGTATAAGACCCAAAGAAAACCTTTAAAAGTAAATTAAATAAGAATATTCTTTAAATGAACAGAATTAACGGAAAGTTTTTATTCTGTTAGGGAAAAGGAGAAACACAAAGATATTCTACAGTTCAGTACCCAAGTTCCGAGGCGGGAAATAAGAACAGGGAAAATCCCTGAACACAAAGAAAAATTCAGGAAGGGATTGAAAAAAATCGTGTCACCCCCCCGTGTTAGCACCCGGGGTCCCGCACCACGGTGCTAGTTTCCGCAAACCCTGGGGTATGTGGGAGCGTATTACTTGAATTTTTAAAAACAAATAACAAGTCTACTGTCTCCTATAACCCTTCTCTCTTCTCCAAAATTTTTTTTTTTCCCTTTCCCCCTTTTTTCCCCCTTTCCTTTTTCTAACCCCTTTTCCCCTACTCCTTTTTCTCTCTTTTACCCTTATCATCATCCCTCTCTTTCTCTTTCTTTTCTTTCTCCCCCCCTCTTCCTTACGTCTTGTATTTTTCCCCTAATCTTTACACAAAATACGAAGGGGAAAAATTTTTAAAAGGGAGGGGAGAAACCTGGAACCCGACAATAGCCCCAAAAATCTAAAACTGTTTTTAAAACTCCACTCTATAAATTTATTGTCTTAAATTGGCAATTTTGTGGCACTTTTTAAGAGAAGCGGATGTGTTTTCCAAGTGTGTGTGTATGGGGTGTGTGTGTGTGTGTGGTGTGTGTGGGGGTGTGTGGTGTTGTGTGTATGTGTTGTGGGGGGTGTGGTTGGTGTGGTATGGGGTATGTTTTGTGTGTTTTGTGTACTCACCTAATTTTACCCCTAATTGTGGTTGCAGGGGTCGAACTCAGCTCCTGGGCCCCCCCCTTTTACTGATCGCAAATTGGGGCCTCTCTCCCCTTGCTTCCGGGGCTTTGTCATAAAACCCTTCTTAAAACTAGTTTGGTTCCTCCTCCACACTTTACTTGCAAACATTTCCCCTTGCTAGGCTATTCCACTTGCACACTCTATGACTGAAGAAAATTTCTTCCAAAAGTCCATTTTGACTCGTCGAGTCCTTCAGCCCTTTCCCTTTTTGGGCCCCCTTTTCCCCGTGCCCCTCTTGGAAAATCCTAACTCTGTCCACCTTTTTCCCATTCCCCGCAGTATCTTTATTCGTTTCATTCTCCCCTGACCCTTCGTCCCCCAGTGTCGTCAGTTTCCCATTTCCCTTAACCTTTTCCCCACGACATTCCCCTTTGGGTCTGGGGCTTTGCCTTGTTGCAAACCTTTGTACATTCTCTAACTTCTTGACGTGCTTGACCAGGTGTGGGTTCCAGACTGGTGCGCATACTCCAGTATGGGCCTAACATTCACAGTTACAGTGTCTTGAACGATTCTTATTAAGGTACGGAACGCTATTCTCAGGTTTGCCAGGCGCCGTATGCTGCAGCGGTTATTTGGTTGATGTGTGCCTCCGGTGATGTGCTCGGTGTTATGGTCACCCCAAGGTCTTTCTCCCTGAGTGAGGTCTGTAGTCTTTGTCCACCTAGCTATACTCTGTCTGCGGTCTTCTTTGCCCCTCCCCAATCTTCATGACTTTGCATTTGGCTGGATTGAATTCGAGAAGCCAGTTACTGGACCACATGTCCAGCCTGTCCAGTCTCTTTGCAGTCTGCCTCATCCTCGTCCGATTTAATTCTTCTCATCAACTTCACGTCATCTGCGAACAAGGACACTTCAGAGTCTATTCCTTCCATCATGTCGTTCACATATATCAAAAATAGCACTGGTCCTAGAACTGACCCCTGTGGGACCCCGCTCGTAACAGGCGCCCACTGTGATACCTCTTCACGTACCATGACTCGTTGCTGCCTCCCTGTCAGGTATTCCCTTATCCATTGCAGTGCCCTAACTTTTTACATGCGCCTGATCCTCCAGCTTCTGCACTAATCTCTTGTGGGGAACTGTGTCAAAGGCCTTCCTGCAGTCTAGGAAAACGCAATCTACCCACCCCTCTCTCTCGTGTCTTACTTCTGTTACCTTGTCATAAAACTCCAGGAGGTTTGTGATACAAGATTTGCCTTCCATGAACCCATGCTGGTTTTCATTTATAATCTTGTTCCTTTCCAGGTGTTCGACCACCTCCTCCTGATAATCTTCTCCATGACTTTGCACACAATACATGTCAGAGACACAGGTCTGTAGTTTAGTACCTCGTTTCTGTTTCCTTTCTTAAATATGGGACTACATTAGCTGTCTTCCATTTCTCAGGTAGTTCCCCATTTTAAAGGGATGTGTTAAAAGTTTGGGGTTTAAAGGGGAAAGCAAGCATCTTTCCCTCCTTTTTTTAAGGACCCATGGGGAGATTTTTTTTGGGGTCCCATCCCCTTTGAGGTGTCAAGGTCATTTAAAGAGCTTTTTTCCCCTCCCCCTCAGTTTTTTCCGTTGTCTTCCAACACTTTTTTGTTTTTTCCCTTTTGGATGTTCCCTTCTGTGTTTTCCCTTCCCCAGTTTCCTGTCTTACTGTAAAAACTTCCTTAAATCTCCTGTTCAGATCCTCACATACCCCCTGATCATTTTTGTGAGTTCTCCACCTTTTCCCCTTAATCTAAACCCACCTGGTCTTTGCTGTTTGTCTTCCTCCGTTTTTTTTTGGTTCCCAACAGTTTCGGGCCCAGTTTTGATTCAGAGGCTATGCCCTTTTATACTGTCCCCGGCCCCCCCCTCCTTACCTGTGGGGACTCTTTCCCTTTGGTTGCGACAAATTCCCCCTTTTTTCGTGTGTTTTCTGCCTTTGTATTTTTTCCTTTCTTATTGCACTTCTTTTTTTGCCCTTCCCCCGTCGGGTAAAAAGGGGCTCGTTCTTCCCCCTTTGTTACTGTTCCCCCTTGGGAAAAAACCCTTTTCCCAACTGTCCTTGCTTTTTTGTTGTTACTTTTTCCATCTTTTTTTAAGGGTTTTCCCTCCCATTTTCTCTGTCCCACGGACCCCCCGCGGGAAGTTTTTCCCAACCCTATGTAGTCCCCTTTTAAAGTCGGGTTTTTTTCCCCATTCAATCCTTTTAAATTCTCTCCCCCTTGGGCAGCCCCCTTCTATGAAATTCAAAGCACAAAAACCACGTGGCGCAAAGCCCTTTGGGGACCCCCTCATATTATTCCAAAAATGTCAAAAATTTGCCCAGGGTGAACAAAGGTTTCCAAATTCTTGCGGGGTTCCCACCTCCCCTCTCACTCTGGTAGTGCCCTTTAAAATTTTGGGGTGATGGGGTTTTTCCCAAACACCCCCCCAAACCCTGGCTTCCATGTTTCGGGTCCCCCATGTGGCTCCGGGTTTTTCCCCAGTAAATCTCAATGGGGTTTAAAATTTCCCCCAAAACCAGAAACTTTGCATGCTGGAGTGAGCTTTCTTGCCACCTCAGCAAGTGTGTCCCCCATTGTCTGTTGCTCCCCTTCATATTCCTCTCTTGGCCTCCTGCTTTCTGTGGTGGATTAACTTTCACTGCAATGCCCTTTTTTTCCCCAAAATGAAGGGGAACCTGTATGTAGTCTTTTCCCCTCCCGTTTCATCTATCCCTTTCCCTTTTCTGAATTCCATTGTTTTTTACGAGCGAGCAACCCCCCCTCCCCCCCTGCCCCTTCTATCTTTCCTCAGATTTTGGTATCCCCGGGGGGAAGATTTTCATCTGTTATTGTCTCCGTAGTTTTGTTTTTGTAATGCTATGATTTTCCCGGGGGGCTTCTCATTGATTTTTTCTTTTCCATTCCTCATGTTTTTTATTCGTTAATCCCTTGCATTTTTGTACCAAACCTTCAACTTCTGTTCTTAAAACTGTTTAAATTCCCTTTCGGGGGGTTTTAAACAGAGGGATCGATGTGTGATGGGTTTGGGTTTTGGGTTTTTCAGTTGCCTTGGGGGTGTCGTGGCTGGAGTCCCTTTGCAAGTGGTTTTTTTGGGGGGGGTGCTTGTCCCCCCCCCCCCCCCCCTTCCCTTTGAACCTGTTTTTATTCTGCCTCCTTTTCTTTTCCCCCCATTTCTCCTTTCCCTTTTTTTAAATCTCCTTTCATTGTCTTCCTTTTTCCTGTGTTTTTGTCTGACCCAGGTTTTCCCCTCCGGAACCCCTGCTTGCCCCTCGCTGTGCCTTTTTCCTGCGGATCAGGTTTTGGGTTTTTTTTTGCCTTGAAAATTTAAAACCCTTTAGAGGCCCTTCCTTTTTTTTGGAACCACCCAATTTCCGAAAATTTCCACCTGGGGCATGTCCCCCCCCGCCCCATCACCCCCTTTTGATATCTTCAATTTACTTTTTTCTCCTCCTGCTTTCTTTTTTATAAGTTTTCCCCTTTTGCTTGTCTAGCCCATAACAACACCCGGGTCTTTCCCCTTTTACCTCCCACTGTGACTCCCATTGCATCCTTGATGTTTTTTTTAGTTCCTTTTTGTGGAGTGTTTTTTTTCCTTAAATCCCTTCCCCGTTTTGGCCCCCATGCTTCTTGGTTTGTCCTTTTTGCCCCCACCCTTTCCCGGCCCCCACAGGTATTTGGTAAGGTCCTTGCAAAATTTTTCCCAGTTCCCTTTTTTTCCCCCAAAATCTTTCCCAAAAACTTTTTGTCCTAGGGGTGCTCCCTGGGCTTTTTTTTGGCCCATGGGGTTTTAAAGGACCTCTGCATGCCCTTTTTGTTTTCCCTGCTTCCTTAGACCTTTTTTCTGTGTTTGAGTACCCTTGCCGATTACTTCTGTAATAAACTTTGTCCCCTGTTCGTTTCATGTCTCCCGTCCTTTTTAATCTTCTTTTTTGATTTTTGTGCTGTTGGGCCCTTTTCTTCCCCTTTTTGCATTCTGCTGGGGTAACCTCTCTTCCCTCTTCCTTTTCCCGCTTTATCTAGTCTTTCCCTTCCCCCCGTCTTCCTCCTTTTTTTTAAAACTTCCCCCCCATTTCCCCCCTCCCGATTCGCCCCCTTGGGCCCCATCCTGGTTCTAGTTCCCCCTTGCTCCACAGAAGGGGGGACGGGTGGGTTTTGGGAGGGGAAAAGATGGTTTGGGAGAGGGGAAAGGATGGTTGTGGGGAGGGGGGGGATGGTTATTGGAGAGGTTGAGTTAAAATTGGGGGGGGGGTTAGTGGTTTGAGGGAGAAGGGGGGGGGATGGTTATGGGGGAGGGGGGGGATGGTTAAAGGGGGGGAGGGGGGTAATTTGGGGGGGTTAGAGGTTTGGGAGGGGTTTTGGGGGTTTGGGGGAGGGGTAGGTGGTAAGGTGAGGTGGTTAGGGAAGGGGGGAGGTTTGGTTTTGGGGGGGGGGGGGGTAGGGGGTTTTGTCCAAAATTTTTTTGTGTTTAAATGGTGGAGGGTGTGTGTGGGGTGTGTGTTGGTGTGGTATGTGTATGTTTTTGTTTGTGTGTGTGGGTGTGGGGGGGGGTTGGGTGTGTGGTGTGTTTGTGGGTGTGTGTGTGGTGTGGGGGGGGGGGGGGTGTGGGTGGGGTGTGGTGGGGGTGGGTGGGGTGTGGTGTGTGTGTGTGTTTTGGTGTGTGTTTTGGGGGTGTGGGGTTTTGGGTTTTGTTGTTGTGTGTGGGGTGTGTTTTGTGGGTTTTGTGTGGGGTGTGGTGTGTGTGTGGTGTGTGTGTGTGTGTGGTGTGTGTGTGTGGTGTGTGTGTGTGTGTGGTGTGCGTGTGTGTGTGTGGGTGTATATGTGTGTGTATGTGCGTGTGCGTGTGTGTGTGTGTGTGTGTACTCACCTAGTTGTACTCACCTAGTTGAGGTTGCGGGGTCGAGTCCGAGCACCTGGCCCGCCTCTTCACTGATCGCTACTACGTCACTCTCCCTGAACCTTGAGCTTTATCATACCTCTGCTTAAAGCTATGTATGGATCCTGCCTCCACTACATCGCTTCCCAAACTATTCCACTTACTGACTACTCTGTGGCTGAAGAAATACTTCCTAACATCCCTGTGATTTCATCTGTGTCTTCAACTTCCAAACTGTGTCCCCTTGTTTACTGTGTCCAATCTCTGGAACATCCTGTCTTTGTCCACCTTGTCAATTCCTCTCAGTATTTTGTATGTCGTTATCATGTCCCCCTTTCTCTCCTGTCCTCCAGTGTCGTCAGGTTGATTTCCCTTAACCTCTCCTCGTAGGACATACCTCTTAGCTCTGGGACTAATCTTGTTGCAAACCTTTGCACTTTCTCTAGTTTCTTTACGTGCTTGGCTAGGTGTGGGTTCCAAACTGGTGCCGCATACTCCAATATGGGGCCTAACGTACACGGTGTACAGGGTCCTGAACGATTCCTTATTAAGATGTCGAAATGCTGTTCTGAGGTTTGCTAGCGCCCATATGCTGCAGCAGTTATTTGGTTGATGTGCGCTTCAGTAGATGTGCCTGGTGTTATACTCACCCAAGATCTTTTTTCCTTGAGTGAGGTTTGTAGTCTCTGGACCCCCTAGACTGTACTCCGTCTGCGGTCTTCTTTGCCCTTCCCCAATCTTCATGACTTTGCACTTGGTGGATTGAACTCCAGGAGCCAATTGCTGGACCAGGTCTGCAGCCTGTCCAGATCCCTTTGTAGTTCTGCCTGGTCTTCGATCGAGTGAATTCTTCTCATCAACTTCACGTCATCTGCAAACAGGGACACCTCAGAGTCTATTCCTTCCGTCCATGTCGTTCACAATACCAGAAACAGCACTGGTCCTAGGACTGACCCCTGTGGGACCCCGCTGGTCACAGGTGCCCACTCTGACACCTCACCACGTACCATGACTCGCTGCTGTCTTCCTGACAAGTATTCCCTGATCCATTGTAGTGCCTTCCCTGTTATCCCTGCTTGGTCCTCCAGTTTTTGCACCAATCTCTTGTGTGGAACTGTGTCAAACGCCTTCTTGCAGTCCAAGAAAATGCAATCCACCCACCCCTCTCTCTCTTGTCTTACTGCTGTCACCATGTCATAGAACTCCAGTAGGTTTGTGACACCGGATTTCCCGTCCCTGAAACCATGTTGGCTGCTGTTGATGAGATCGTTCCTTTCTAGGTGTTCCACCACTCTTCTCCTGATAATCTTCTCCATGATTTTGCATACTATACATGTCAGTGACACTGGTCTGTAGTTTAATGCTTCATGTCTGTCTCCTTTTTTAAAGATTGGGACTACATTTGCTGTCTTCCATGCCTCAGGCAATCTCCCTGTTTCGATAGATGTATTGAATATTGTTGTTAGGGGTACACATGTGTGTGTGTGTGTGTGTGTACTCACCTAGTTGTACTCACCTAGTTGAGGTTGCGGGGGTCGAGTCCGAGCTCCTGGCCCCGCCTCTTCACTGATCGCTACTAGGTCACTCTCCCTGAGCCGTGAGCTTTATCATACCTCTGCTTAAAGCTATGTATGGATCCTGCCTCCACTACATCGCTTCCCAAACTATTCCACTTACTGACTACTCTGTGGCTGAAGAAATACTTCCTGTGTGTGTGTGTGTGTTTTGGGTGTGTGTGTGTGGTGTGTGTGTGTGTGTGTGTGTGTGTGTGTGTGTGTGTGTGTGTGTAATGTGTGTGTGTGTGTGTGTGTGTGTGTGTGTGTGTGTGTGTGTGTGTGTGTGTGTGTGTGTGTATGTGTGTGTGTGCGTGTGTGTGGTGTGTGTGTGTGTGTGTGTGTGTGTGTGTGTGTGTGTGTGTTGTGTGTGTGTATGTGTGTGTGTGTGTGTGTGTGTGTGTGGTGTGTGTGTGTGTGTGTGTTTTGTGTGTGTGTGTGTGTGTGTGTGTGTGTGTGTGTGTGTGTGTGTGTGTGCACCTTTAGTTCACCTGACTCCCGTCTGTGTCAGGCCACTTGAACATCGTGTCTACCTCAGCCTTAATTGGATGAAGCTACATACACGCTTAAGGGATTTAAAAAGATTCATTAGATACGGGAATGAACGCGCTTGCCTCAGTCTAGATGCTGATTGAGCTCTTAATTTAGTGAGTTGGGATTTATATTGAGGGGGATTTAGCGAAAAAGAATTTTTCTGGAGAGAATAAAGTAGGGCATTTTTGTGTTGAAAGTGAAGTCAGAGGATTACGCAGCAATCTCTGGCAACAGAGTACTGTGATTAAATGATTCAGTTCGTTTCTGTGTGTCTGTGTGTTCCTGTGTGTCTCTGTATGTCTCTGTGTGTCCCTGTCTGTGTGTGTCTCTGTATGTCCCTGTGTGTCTGTGTCTCTTTGTGTCTCTGTGTGTTTCTGCGCGTCTCTGTGTGTCCATCTGTGTCTGTGTGAGTCTGTGTGTGTGTTTTTGTGTGTGTCTTTCTCTGTGTCTCTCTCTCTTTGTATGTGTGTGTATCTATGTGTGTTTCTGTTACTCTCTGTGTATGTCTGTACTCACCTATTTGTCGTTGCAGGGGTCGATTCACTGGTCACGGATTAGGGAATAAACACACACGATGGGTGGCTTGGTAACTTATATTGACTGTAAAATAAGGGGAACGCCAAGTCAAAGCTGCCTCCTCTCTATCGTCTTGACTTGAACTGAGCTGACGAGTGCCTGGAAGGCGAGTGGCATTCAAATAATACTAGGTCAGCAGTAACGCTCAATGATACAGTGATTCACTCAGGGAGGTGAATCAGTAACGGTTACTATGAGTACAGTATCCAGTACTAACATGCTGGGGATAACTGCACAAGAATATCACATAAGGGAATGAGTAACACTACTGACAGCTCGGTCATGTTACGTATGGCGTCTCGACATACAACTAATACAAACTAGAGGCAATAGGGTTACGACTTGGGGCTGTTCTATACAATGTCAAAGTACACAAATATTGAACATTATAGCATACATAAGGATATCAGGTCTACTCTCTCCCTGCCCTGTGTATGCTTATCTGTATGTGTGTGTGTGTCTGTCTTTGTGCAGGTCTCTGTGTCTGTATGTATGTGTATATGTGTGTATCTTCATTTCTTTGTCTGCGTGTGTGTGATCGCTGATCAGTGTTTGTAGGGGTCTAATCTCGGCTCCAGGTGCTACCTTCAACATCGTTGACCAGTGTTACTGACTTCTGTGCACTTGAGCACAATCATGAAGAAAATTGTTCTGGTATGCAGAATTTCGATTGTGTAGTACCAGTGAGTGTAGTCTAGAGTGAGAGACTGCTATAGTAGTCTAAGGTGATGACTGCTACAGTAGTGTAGGGTGATGCCTGCTACAGTAGTCTAGGGTGATGACTGCTACAGTAGTGTAGGGTGATGACTGCTATAGAAGTCTAGGGTGATGACTGCTACAGTAGTGCAGGGTGATGCCTGCTACAGTAATCTAGGGTGATGACTGCTGCAGTAGTCTAGGGTGATGACTGCTACAGTAGTCTAGGGTGATGACTGCTACAGTAGTTTAGGATGACGCCTGCTATAGTAATCTAGGATGATGAATGCTACAGTAGTCTAGGGTGATGACTGCTACAGTAGTCTAGGATGATGACTGCTACAGTAGTTCAGGGTAATGACTGCTGCAGTAATCTAGAGTGACGACTGCTACAGTAGTCTAGGGTGATGACTGCTACAGTAGTCTAGGGTGACGACTGCTACAGTAGTCTAAGGTGATGGCTGTTGCAGTAGTCTAGGGTGACGACTGCTACAGTAGTCTAAGGTGATGGCTGTTGCAGTAGTCTAGGGTGACGACTGCTACAGTAGTCTAGGGTGACGACTGCTACAGTAGTCAAGGGTGATGACTGCTACAGTAATCTAGGGTGATGACTGCTACAGTAGTCTAGGGTGACGAATGATACAGTAGTCTAGGGTGACGACTGCTACAGTAGTCTAAGGTGATGGCTGTTGCAGTAGTCTAGGGTGACGACTGCTACAGTAATCTAGGGTGATGACTGCTACAGTAGTCTAGGGTGACGAATGATACAGTAGTCTAGGGTGATGACTGCTACAGTAGTCTAGGATGACGACTGCTACAGTAGTCTAGGGTGATGACTGCTACAGTAGTCTAGGGTGTCGACTGCTACAGTAGTCTAAGGTGATGGCTGTTGCAGTAGTCTAGGGTGACGACTGCTACAGTAATCTAGGGTGATGACTGCTACAGTAGTCTAGGGTGACGAATGATACAGTAGTCTAGGGTGATGACTGCTACAGTAGTCTAGGATGACGACTGCTACAGTAGTCTAGGGTGATGACTGCTACAGTAGTCTAGGGTGACGACTGCTACAGTAGTCTAAGGTGATGGCTGTTGCAGTAGTCTAGGGTGACGACTGCTACAGTAATCTAGGGTGATGACTGCTACAGTAGTATAGGGTGACGAATGATACAGTAGTCTAGGGTGACGACTGCTTCAGTAGTCTAGGATGATGACTGCTACAGTAGTCTAGGATGACGACTGTTACGGTAGTCTACAGTGATGACTGCTATAGTAGTCTAGGGTGATGACTGCTACAGTAGTCTAGGGTGACGAATGATACAGTAGTCTAGGGTGACGACTGCTTCAGTAGTCTAGGATGATAACTGCTACAGTAGTCTAGGATGACGACTGTTACGGTAGTCTACAGTGATGACTGGTATAGTAATCTATGGTGATGACTGCTACAGTAGTCTAGGATGATGACTGATACAGTAGTCCAGGGTGATGACTGCTACAATAGTCTAGAGTGATAACTGCTACAGTAGTCTAGGGTGATGAGTGCTACAGTAGTCTAGGGTAACGAAAGCTACAGTAATCTAAGGTGATGACTGCTGCAGTAGTCTAGGATGATGACTGCTACAGTAGTCTAGGGTGATGACTGCTACAGTAGTCTAGGATGATGACTGCTACAGCAGTCCAGGGTGATGACTGCGACAGTACTTTAGGGTGATGACTGCTACAGTAGTCTAGGGTGATGACTGCTACAGTAGTCTAGGGTAACGACTGCTACAGTAATCTAGGGTGATGACTGCTGCAGTAGTCTAGGGTGATGACTGCTACAGTAGTCTAGGATGATGACTGATACAGCAGTTTAGGATGACGCCTGCTACAGTAGTCTAGGATGATGAATGCTACAGTAGTCTAGGGTGATGACTGCTACAGTAGTCAAGGATGGCGACTGCTACAGTAGTTCAGGGTAATGACTGCTGCAGTAGTCTAGAGTGACGACTGCTACAGTAGTCTAGGTGATGATTGATGCCCCTGTAAGTTCTAGGTGATCGATGCGACAGTAGTCTAGGGTGATGACTGCTACAGAGCAGGTGGCGACTGTTACAGTA
>NC_069413.1:58255542-58283042 GCF_026875155.1 Cherax quadricarinatus
CATGGGCTCATCCTGGCTTTCATTACTCCTGTTACCCTTGGTAAAAACCCCTCTCCTCAGCCTCCTTGCATTTTGTTGCTACATATTCCATCATCTCATTAACTGGCTTCCCTGCAGTTCTCTGTTCCACTGAACCCCGTTCAGGTAGTTCCCTCATTCCTGTGTAGTCCCCTTTCTTGTAGTTTGGCTTCATTCGTCCGGGCCCTTCCTGCTTCTCCCTCCACTTGTAGCTCTACGTGTATTCGAAGCTTAAAACCACATGGTCACGGGCCCCAAGGGTCTTTCATATGCGATGCCCCTCGATATCTGCACTACTGAAGGTGAATACTAAGTCCCAGCCTTGCTGGTTCATCCTCTCCTCTCTCTCTTGTAGTGTCCCTTACGTGTTGGTACATGAAGTTCTCCAGTACCACCTCCATCATCTTACCCCTCCATGTATCTTGGCCCCCATGTGGTCCAAATTCTCCCAATCGTCTCCTTGTGGTTAAAGTCACCCATGATCAGGAGCTTTGCCCTGCATGCATGAGCTCTTCTGGCCACTCTAGCCAGTGTGTCAACCATCTCTCAAATTGCTCTCGTCGTTCTCTTGCCTTGGCCTCCTGCTGTTCTGTGGTGGGTTATACATCACTGCTATTCCCACCTTTGGGACCTCCAGAGTGAAGTGTTCCCACTATGTAACACTTCTTCTCCGCTATCCCCTCTCTCCAGCTCATCAAAATTCCAGCGATTTTTGATCAGCAACGCCACTCCTCCACCCCCCCTGTTCCCTCTGTTTTTCCTCAGATTTGGTATCCCGTTGGAAAGATGGCATCTGTTATCATACCTGTAAGTTTGGTTTTTCTGTAAGAGCTATGATGTCCGTGATGCTTCTTTGACCCTTTCGTGCCACTCCTCCCACTTTTTTGTTATTCCATCAGCGTTTGTGTACCATAACCTTCATTTTCCCTTTTCCCAACACTGTGGATTGGGGGCCTGTGGGGTGGGAGACCTGGTGGCATACGTGGGATTCTATAGCTCGATGTTGGGTGGAGGGTGTGGGTATGGATTGTAGGTGTGTTGGGATGGTGTGATAGGTTGTATGGTTCTGAGAGTAGTTTGTGTGTGCTTGCCCTTGCTGTTCGGGCCTGCTCTGACTGACCTCTGCTGATTTCCCCCCTTGTCTCTTTTCCTAGCTCCTTTCGTTTTTTGTCCTCTCCCTCACTGCTGTCGCTCTGATTTTGTTCTGTCTCTGTCTAGGAACACCCTCTTTACTCTTCCGAGTATTTCAATCGTGGTTTCTCTTGGAGGATCCTGTTCCGCACTGTTTCCGCCTGAGAATCACTTGATTGGTCCCGGGTTTTTCCCCTTCGATACCCCCCTATTCTCTGAAAATTTACAACTCGTCATCTCTTCACCTATTCCGTGATGATTTTCTCAATCTCCTTTCCTTCTCCTGCTTCCTTTCAGTGTGTGTCCTTTCCTCTCTCTTTCCCGAAGCCCATGGATAAACACTGATTTTGCCCTTTCTTCCTCCCATTGCCTCACCCTCTGTGACTCCGGATCCTGCCTGTATGTGGTCATTCCTCCCTGATTTTTCCAGTGGCTCTGATAGCCTTGTTGTGCCTCACATTCGACCTATCACCCTCTCCAACTGCAACCAGCTGACTTCCCTTTCACTCCTTGTCCTCCTTGGCAAATTGATGTGACCTTAGCATAATTCATAATTCCTTCCTTCCTTTCAGCCTCGCAGCTTCATATGCTGTGTCTTCCTCTGGTCACTGCCCCTGTAAACTCGCTCCAGCCTATTTTTTCTCAACTTTTTAGGACCCTTATCTTGGCTACTGCAGTTTCGACTTGTGCCTCCCAATTTTTTTGTTTCCTGCTCCAACCTCCTTTCCAATTTCACAGAGAGCTCTTTCTCCATTTTTTCAGAAAGCTCTCCAATTTTTCTCTCCCACTCTGTTCCATCCTTTTCCACTGCTTCCTCCATCCACTCCTCCCTACCCGAACCATTCTCATCTGATCCTTGGTTTTCCCGCGAGTCCCCACCATTTTTTTTTTTTTTTTTTTTTTTTTTTTTTTTTTTTTTTTTTTTTTTTTTAAGTGTAGGAGAGGGGAGAGTTAGAAGGGAAAATGGGGACGAGAGAGAGCAAGAGAGATAGAGAGCAAGAGAGAGAGAGAGCAAGAGAGGGAGAGAGCAAGAGAGAGAGCGAGAGAGAGAGCAAGAGAGAGAGCAAGAGAGAGAGAGAGAGCAAGAAAAGAGCAAAGAAAAGAAACAAGAGAGAGAGCAAGAGAGAGAGCAAGAGAGAGAGAGAGAGCAAGAGAGCAAGAGAGAGAGAGAGCAAGAGAGAGAGAGAGCAAGTGTGTGTGTGTGTGTGTGTGTGTGTGTGTGTGTATGTGTGTGTGTGTATGTCTGTCTGTCGGTGTATGTATGTATATATTGAGTTAATATTATTTTTTTTTTAAATGTTATGAAAATATATTACATACATAAATATATTACGCGCATAATAGCATACGCAAGAACATTCACGTTGAGGATCCTCATATTATTCTATGTTGACAACACATCTTCCTCTGTTAACAGTGATGTGGAAAATACTGTATATATTTTCCCGAAGTTCAGTATTTATATGTAAATAGATGGCCATACTGTATTTAATAATATTTATGTCATAGAAAACGGAAAGCCTGCGTCTGCGTAGAAGGAGACTCGCCATCTTGGTTTTGAATTGGATACAACGTTAATATAATGGGAAGAATTTTTTGTGCTCTAGAGGTTAAAATTGGATTGACACCTCTCAAATAGGAGGCGAAATTGTTGGATGTGGATTCCTGCATAACTTGAGATATCAGACGTCTGGACAAGACAGCTCCAGGAACCTCAGATAAGCTTTCTAGATTTGTGTATAATTCTGGCCAGTGTTTTCATAAATTTAGTTAGTGAGGTTTTTCTGAGTATGATACAACTTAATATCCAGTCAAATTGGTGAGTGATATTAAGATATATTTTCCTTCTGTTATGTATATGTGAATTTATATATAATCATTTTTTAATATACAGTCCACAAATTTATATATTTACCAGAATTCCTGGTGATGTATAATTCATTTAATTAATAGGTCCAGAGCAACTTGTGGATATGACAGTGGTAGGTATCGAAGGGGGACATTTTTGCGACCTAGGTGTCCCAAATTCCTACATGTCTAACTGATAAATAATAATTATCTATGCTCATTTATTGTTATGTACATAATTATACATACAGATAAATGCAATTTTCCACAAGTGACATGAATTTCTTCATGTCAGTTACATAATCATACAAGCATCCCTAAGATTTTATGCCTCGCAGTGCACAGTATAATTGTGTTACAGTATTAGCAGGTCCTTCATACAGTCACTGGATTCTGCACCAGAATCCCGAAGGCCCCAGAATGTACATTCTAGTTTATATTTTTTCTCGTCCCTAAATCAACATTTCAGTCACCACCACATAGTCAACTACTGCACATACCAGCGCCTTTGCTACGTCAATTGGTTTAGGGATAGGTTCAGCGCGTTAGAGCGGTTAGAGAGGTCAGTGAAGGAGAAGCAGGGGAAGGCAATGTTAGATAGGCGAGGTAGGGCAGTGTTGGAAAGACGAAGGAGGGCAGGGTTGGAAAGACGAGGAAGGGCAGTGTTGGAAAGGCCAGAGAGGGAATTGTTGGTAAGACGAGGAAGGGCAGGCAGTGTTTGAGGATATGGGTTGAGCAACACCTCACACTTGTGGCAGAGGAACTCGCAGTAAACAGCCATTACAAAGAAAGTTTCCCTGTACCCTCTACGTGGCTGTCGCCTCCCAACGACTCTCTTAAGATTTTTATTTTCCGCTGTTGCCAATTTACGTTTCTTCCATCCACTTACCTTTGTTCCTTTTCTTGCTCCAGCCTCTACCTTAATTATCCTGGCTTGCAATACGTTATATAGATTCTAGTTTGGTTATCATTGTTGGTATCAACGTATCATAGCTTCTACCTTGACTATTATAATATGATATCTTCATCTGACTGGTCTCTAATGCGTTATTAAAGTTTCTGCCTTGGCAATCCAAACTTGAAATATTATCATAGCTTCTGCCTTGGCTATTATAGCCTGATATGTTATTATAGCTTCTGCCTCAACTATCCTAGCCTGTAATATGTTGTTATATACGTACATTAGTAAAACAGTATTTCGACCATTAGGTGAGAGTAATACTTGCTTAGGTATTTATACAATTAACATCCAAAGGCAGAAAGTGCATGGAAACATTTATGCTTCTGGACACAATGCCACTCTATGGAGGGGTTAGATTTTTTTAGAGAAAGTTCAGCTTCAAGCATTAAAAAAATATCATACGGGCGCCAGGAAATAGGGAAACTAAAATCGTTAACTCTAGGAATAAACTTTTCCCAAGCTTACGTTAACTACGAAAGTACGGCTCAAAAAAGTATCCTAGCATTATCTCCGTACATGGGTTCATCCCCACCAATATCCAGTTTTTAGCTTCATTTACCTCACTCTACCAGGAGGTAAACCAAGTATACTTTGCTAGCTAGCCACGCACTGCTAGCCACACTCTGCTAGCCACACACTGCTAGCCACACTCTGCTAGCCACACACTGCTAGCAAGGGTGTACAATGGAGAGAATTTCAGCACTAAGTGTGGAAGTTCCTCTGAACGCTGACAACTAGGCTGTACGTAGCTCGTAAATATTCCTCTCTAGTGTCAAAAATCTTGGGAAATAGGAGCTGGGAGGGAGCTTAGGCGTACACTAGTGCCTGGAGCAGTTACCTCTTACAAAATATTTAGTAAGTTTGTGCGAATACATTTCCTCTCTGTGAAGAAATAATAGTAATAATCATAAAAAAATAATTATGTTGGTAATAATAAAATACATGATGTTAATAATAATAATAATTTTTAGATATTAAGTCTATCTCTTGCACGGGGTTATATATATATATATATATATAATATATATATATATATATATATATATATATATATATATATATATATATATATATATATATATATCATATATATACATATATATATTGTTCAGTATCTTGGTGGTGCTGAGAATCGTCGAAAATGCGTTCAGCATCGTTGTATCGTGTTCAGAATCGTGCTGTGCTGGGAATCGTTGAAGTGTGTTCATCCGCCAGCGAGGAGAGAGTGGAAGACCAAGGGAATGGATGGCAATGCCTGTAATTGATAGGGGAAAAGAGTGGTTTTGTAATCTCCTTAAGAGACTCCCTTCCTGATCCCTTGCTGACGACCGTCACATACCTTCCAACTAATTGGCTTAACTGGCAACAGAGACCTGAATGGTGAACGATCAAACTGTTAGAGCTAGCCAGAAGCACAACATCTAAATCTATATAAAGAGCTGGACAGCGTTTTATCTTTTAGAGGGTTGACAAGTGGCACTGCAGTGCATATATAGAATGCTGAATGAAAATTGCAATACATAGGGTACTGAATGAACGTTGCAATGCATATAATAGGATACTGAATGAACATTGCATGTAACGAATACTGACTGAACATTACATTGCATATATAGGGTATTCAACAAATATTGCAGTCGAGAAGTCTGGTTGAGTGTGTCTGTAGCTTCCCCCATTCTTCTCGCCCCAGCACTTCCTTCAATATGTTAGCATCCTGACTAGAAGCTACTGTACTTTGAGACTACGAACTGTTTACCCTCTGAACGCTTGCTGACCGCAGCAGAAAAGCAAGCAACAAGCCTAGCTAACAACTGACTCAACAGCAAAGACAGCTAAATTTGCTAGAAAAGATCGCTATCAAGCACAAAACAGTAGCTAACATAATGCTCACAGCAAAAGTACCTAAAATTAACATAGGAAAATGATTTCGTTTACAATCTGTGTGCAAATTTTAGCAATTAGATGGGGATAAGCACTATATTATACACATTAGAATGTGTAAAAAGCTGGTTCTAGCTTCTCGAATGTTAATGATCCAAGAGAATTAAACACCCCAGCGTTGCTTGGTAATAATTTTCCCAGAGCTGCCATGAGCCTCAGAGGCTGTCGGGCGTACACTGTAAGAATCTTGGAATTTGGGAGTAAAGTAGAAAGAAAAGTGATACTCTCTTTCAGGATAGTCGTTGGACGTAGCAGGCTTCGGGATAGTACGTAGCAGGCTTCAGGATGGTCGTTGGACGTAGCAGGCTTCGGGGTGGTCGTTGGACGTAGCAGGCTTCGGGGTGGTCGTTGGACGTAGCAGGGTTCGGGATGATCGTCGGCTGTAGCAGGCTTCAGGATGATCATTGCGTGGCCTGACAGATAACCGACAGACATTTGACTGACATACATTTGACCGAAGGACAGTTGGCTGAATGGACATTACGCTGACAGCCATTTGGCCGAACAGACAAATGACCTAACGGATAATTAATTAACATACTGTGATGAAGGCTAGTTCGGCGTTATATCCATTCGGTGAAATGTCCGTCGGTGAAATGTCCGTTCGGTCAAACGTCTCTGGGTGAAATGTCCGTTCGGTCAAACGTCTCTGGGTGAAATGTCCGTCGGCGAAGCGTCCGTAGGCCAAATATCCGAAAGCCGGTAGTTGGACGTAGCAGACTTCAGGATTGTTGTTGACACGTGGTCATCACCCGTCCGCTTAACCCCACGCATCATGCCAGTGTTGTACAAACAGTCAAATGGGTGACTATTTAAGACGCCTTGACCAGCTGAATTACGACTGATTTACATCTGGCAAATATCTGAGTCAGACAACACCCTACTGTTTTCTGACGAGCAAACAACGTCACCTGTGGGTGATGCTATCCAACTTAAAAAAATATATATATAAAAAGCCGTACATATAAGCTAGACAAATAGTATACTATAAACTATGACATTTTTTAGCTAAAAATAGCTCAGTTACTACGTCAAAATTATAAGTTTATACGCATCCCTTAATGACTATTCCCTCGGATTGGTCCCACACCTCAACCGAGTCACATCATCAACGGTGACAGAAGGTAAATGCAAATTTGTAATTAATACGGGTAAATAGAAGGTTGTGCTCGTTGCTGGGGGCCATGATCGACCAGTGTGTGTGTAGAGAGCAGAGAGCACAACGACCTCATCATCACAGCTGTTCCGTAGAGAACGAGGCTGTTTGCCCAAGTTATTTATTTAATGGTTGAGGCAATTTGCAGGTTTTGGGATGCATTAGACTCTCTGGTGGTCGTGTGGAAAATTTGCCGACGTTTAATAACACTTCAGTTACAGCTGCTGCTGTTGCTACTGCTACTATAACTGCTACTGCTATTGAAGATGAAGAATCGGACACATGCCCAACGTCTGGGTATCTTTATTTGTAGACGTTTCGTCATCCATTGGCTTCGTCAGTACAATACAATGACGTAATGTAAAGTATGTACAACTACTGCTAATACAGCTGCGTCACTTGTTACTGTTACTGTTACGGCTGCTACAGCTGCTTCACTTGTTACTGTTACTGTTACGGCTGCTACAGCTGCTTCACTTGTTACTGTTACTGTTACGGCTGCTACAGCTGCTTCACTTGTTACTGTTACTGTTACGGCTGCTACAGCTGCTTTAGTTGCTATTGTTACTGTTACGGCTGCGACAGGTGCTTTAGTTGCTACTGTTACTGTTACGGCTGCTACAGCTGCTTTAGTTGCTACTGTTACTGTTACGGCTGCTACAGCTGCTTCAGTTGTTACTGTTACTGTTACGGATGCGACAGCTGCTTTAGTTGCTACTGTTATTGTTACGGCTGCTACAGCTGCTTTAGTTGCTATTGTTACTGTTACGGCTGCGACAGGTGCTTTAGTTGCTACTGTTACTGTTACGGCTGCTACAGGTGCTTTAGTTGCTACTGTTACTGTTACGGCTGCTACAGCTGCTTTAGTTGCTACTGTTACTGTTACGGCTGCTACAGGTGCTTTAGTTGCTACTGTTACTGTTACGGCTGCTGCAGCTGCTTTAGTTGCTATTGTTACTGTTACGGCTGCGACAAGTGCTTTAGTTGCTACTGTTACTGTTACGGCTGCTACAGGTGCTTTAGTTGCTACTGTTACTGTTACGGCTGCTACAGCTGCTTTAGTTGCTACTGTTACTGTTACGGCTGCTACAGCTGCTTTAGTTGCTATTGTTACTGTTACGGCTGCGACAGCTGCTTTAATTGCTACTGTTACTGTTACGGCTGCTACAGGTGCTTTAGTTGCTACTGTTACTGTTACGGCTGCTACAGCTGCTTTAGTTGCTATTGTTACTGCTGCTACAGATGCTTTAATTGCTACTGTTACTGTTACGGCTGCTACAGCTGCTTTAGTTGCTAATGTTACGGCTGCTACAGCTGCATTAGTTGCTACTGTTACTGTTGCGGCTGCTACAGCTGCTTTAGTTGCTACTGTTACTGTTACGGCTGCTACAGCTGCTTTAGTTGCTACTGTTACTGTTACGGCTGCTACAGCTGCTTTAGTTGCTACTGTTACTGTTGCGGCTGCTACAGGTGCTTTAGTTGCTACTGTTACTGTTACGGCTGCTACAGCTGCTTCACTTGTTACTGTTACTGTTACGGCTGCTACAGGTGCTTTAGTTGCTACTGTTACTGTTGCGGCTGCTACAGCTGCTTCACTTGTTACTGTTACTGTTACGGCTGCTACAGCTGCTTTAGTTGCTACTGTTACTGTTGCGGCTGCTACAGCTGCTTTAGTTGCTACTGTTACTGTTACGGCTGCTACAGCTACTTTAGTTGCTACTGTTACTGTTACGGCTGCTACAGGTGCTTTAGTTGCTACTGTTATTGTTACGGCTGCTACAGGTTCTCTTCCTCCTCTCCTGTAGCCATTGCTACCTCTCCTCTCCGTTTCTCTTCCTCTTTCCTCTTCGATCCTCTTGTCTTCACTCTTCCTCCCCTCCACTCTCCTTTCCACTTCCACATTGGTCAGTGGGTGAGGCGAGAGAGGAAGTTGAAGGTTTAATACACTGAGATGATTGGATAAACCAATTAAAATAAATTACCTGGATTAGTGAAGTAAGTTATAAATAATTGTGGTTTATTTCTTCTCTTATTAAACCAATTGCTTTTCCGCCTCCCCCCGACCTTCCCCGATTTCCACCCTTCTACCCTCCTCTTTCCTTCTCTTTTCAATTTCCTCTTCCCCTTTCCATTTCTAGTATGATCTTTCTTCTCACTATCTGTCTGTCTGTCTGTCTGTCTCTCTCTCTCTCTCTCTCTCTCTCTCTCTCTCCTCTCTCTCTCTCTCTCTCTCTCTCTCTCTCTCTCTCTCTCTCTCTCTCCTCTCTCCTCTGTTTTTTTCGACGTTATCTTGTACTCTTCTCCTTCACCAGGAAACCTACCGCCCCCCCCCCCCATTCCCCACACGCAGCTTTTAGGTTTCCTTGTCTCTTGGCTTCCAGGCTTCCTGACTTCTTCACCTCCTTTCTTCCCTTACTGGCCTCCTTTCTTGACCTCCTGGCCTCCATCAGCCTCTCACACTGATAATCAAAACAGATTAAAGTTGTTCAATGAGTTTGGGACGGGAAGCGACCGTCACACGGGAGGGCTGAAAGCTTATTAAAGTTTGCCAAATAAAATTATTGGATATTACTGAAGGATGCTACAGACGGTGACTGCTTCCCCTTCTTCTTCTCCTCCTCTTCCGTGAGGAAAGAAAGAGAGAGTTACGCTGAAACTGAAGTGAGAGAGAGAGAGAGAGAGTTATGCTGAAACTGAAATGCGTTCATTTTTGGATTACTAACCTTCCCTTGAGTATTTTTGTTCTTCAGTTGCATGTGCTGATCGGAGGGTTGCAGGCGATATGCATGATGGAAAGGGGACAAGGTTGCAGAGCGAATGTTGCAGATCAGTAACACCTGTGGCTTGACAGAGCTCTACCCAGAATGCAGCACCACGAGTGAGAAGGGCTAGATTTGAGTAAGTCCTTGCATAGCATACGTTAATAAGCTTTTTGGAGACCCAAACACTGAGAAGCATCAGGATAAGGCTGGACAAATATTCGTGTGAGAGTTTGAAATAGAAGGCATCTACTGCATTTGTGTTCTACTTTTCCATCGGATGAGAAAAGTTGGATTTTGCGAAGAGCCTGACACGCACATGGGATGGTAGGCGTGCTGTAGTGTCTCTCTGTTCTTATGTTATTGTGTATCTATTGTCTGTAGCAGCCTTTTCGCTAGTTACTCGACCCACACAGCTTCACTGTTATTGATAAATGCCCCCCCCCACAGCTTCACTGTTATTGATAAATTCTCACCCACACAGCTTCACTGTTATTGATAAATGCCCCCCCCCACAGCTTCACTGTTATTGATAAATTCTCACCCACACAGCTTCACTGTTATTGATAAATTCTCCCCCACACAGCTTCACTGTTATTGATAAATTCTCCCCCCCCCACAGCTTCACTGTTATTGATAAATTCTCACCCACACAGCTTCACTGTTATTGATAAATTCTCCCCCCCCCCCCCACAGCTTCACTGTTATTGATAAATTCTCACCCACACAGCTTCACTGTTATTGATAAATTCTCCCCCACACAGCTTCACTGTTATTGATAAATTCTCACCCACACAGCTTCACTGTTATTGATAAATTCTCCCCCACACAGCTTCACTGTTATTGATAAATTCCCCCCCCCCACAGCTTCACTGTTATTGATAAATTCCCCCCCCCCACAGCTTCACTGTTATTGATAAATTCTCCCACACAGCTTTACTGTTATTGATAAATTCCCCCCACACAGCTTCACTGTTATTGATAAATTCTCCCACACAGCTTCACTGTTATTGATAAATTCTCCCACACAGCTTCACTGTTACTGATAAATCCCCCCACACAACTTCACTGTTATTGATAAATTCTCTCACACAGCTTCACTGTTATTGATAAATTCTCCCACACAGCTTCGCTGTTATTGATAAATTCTCCCACACAGCTTCACTGTTACTGATAAATCCCCCCACACAACTTCACTGTTATTGATAAATTCTCTCACACAGCTTCACTGTTATTGATAAATTCCCCCTCAGCTTCACTGTTATTAATAAATTTATAACCCATAACAACAGTCAATGGAGTTTTTTCCAAGATTTTTTTGGAAGAAAACTGACGAATAAGAGCAAAGATAAATGAAGAATACAAAGAAAGAATATAAATGAGGAATAAGGAGGAACAAGGTAGCGGCAAGTTGGATAAAGAAACAGAGATAAAATAAAAATGAAAGATAGCGTTTGGGAAGAAAGGGGGAGGAATAAAAAAAGTATGTAGTGGAAGAGAGAGAGAGAGAGAGAGAGAGAGAGAGAGAGAGAGCGAGTGACAGTAAAAACTAAACACAGGAAAAGGAATTTGACAGTAGTCGGTGGAGGAGGAGGAGACCGAGGAGGAGAAGGGGGAGGAGGAGGAGGAGGAGGAGAGGAGGAGAAGGAGAAAGAGGAAGAAGAGGAGGAGCTGGAGGAGAAAGAGGAGGAAAAGAAGGAAGAGGATGAGGAGGAGGAGAAGGAGGAGGAGGAGGAAGAGAAAGAGGGGAGAAGGAGGAGGAGGACGAAGAGAAAATGGAGGAGAAGGAGGAGGAGGAAGAGGAAATGGAGGAGAAGGAGGAAGAGGAGGAGGAAGAGATGGAGGAGAAGGAGGAGGAGGAAGAGAAGAAGGAGGAGGAGGAGGAGGAGGAAGAGGAGATGGAGGAGAAGGAGGAAGAGGAGGAGGAAGAGGAGATGGAGGAGGATGTGCAGTATATAAAACTGCTATTGATGAAAACGCGTTTTTGCTGCTTTCCTCCCTCCCACCTTCCCTCCTTCTCTCCTTCCCTCATTTACTCCCTCCCTCGCTCCTTCCCTCTTTAACTCCCTCACTGCCTCCTGTAATTCCCTCCCTCCCACTTCAGCTCAAACAATACAGTCAACATAAGAATGGAGGAACACTGCCGCAGGCCTACTGGCCCATACTAGGTAGTCTTTCTCAGATTCAACAATTCCCACCTAATATTTGTCCAACCTATTTCCAGGAAGACAGCCTCTGTACCTCAGGATAGGCGCGACAGAGTTCCCACAACACAGTTCCCACAACACAGTTCCCAAAACATAGTTCCCATAACACAGTTTCCAAAACACGGTTCCCATAACACACTTCCCACAACACGGTTCCCACAACACAGTTCCCATAACACAGTTACCACACCACGGTTCCCACAACACAGTTCCCACAACACAGTTCCCATAACACAGTTCCCACAACACGGTTCCCATAACACAGTTCCAACAACACACTTCCCACAACACACTTCCCATAACAAGGGTCCCACAACAGTTCCCACAATACGGTTCCCACAACACAGTTCCCACAACGCAGTTCCCACAACACCGTTCCAACAACACAGTTCCCACAACATACTTCCCACAACACACTTCCCATAACACGGTTCTAACAACACAGTTCCCACAACACCGTTCCAACAACACGGGTCCCACAACACATTTCCCACAACACACTTCCCATAACACTGTTTCAACAACGCACTTCCCATAACACGGGTCCCACAACACATTTCTTACAACACGGGTCCTACAACACAGTTTCAATCCTCGTAACATCTTCACCTTTGGGAAGTAAAAATATTCAAGCGAGAAGCGGCACATGAGCGGATGTTTATGTGGCGAAGGCCGTCCGCCGCTCGCTCTGTCGCCGGGATTTCATCCTCCAGACTTGTATGAAACACACCAGAAAATACATCTCACTTATCTTGAAGGTTTCGTCTAGGACCGAAGCCTCTGGGGAATGGGAGTCAGGGGGGGCAGTGCGCCCCCTTCCAGGGAGCCTCTTTCTGGTGATTTTCATGTATGTGAAACCTATATTGCTGTCAACTCTTACTTCCACCAGCCTGTCTGGCGCCTCCAGCTCTTGGCCCTTTGGTTCTCCTCGAGAACTTTTTTGGGGGCTTCAGCTGCCTTCCTTCAAGTCAAAGGAGTGACAGTGCCACTCTCTACACTCAGCTGACAAGAGTGACCCTCCTTCACTCTACACTCAGGCCACAAGAGTGACGGTCCTTCGCCCTACACTCAGGCCACAAGAGTGACGGTCCTTCACCCTACACTCAGGCCACAAGAGTGACGGTCCTTCACTCTACACTCAAGCCACAAGAGTGACTCACCTTCACCCTACACTCAGGCCACAAGAGTGACCCTCCTTCACCCTACACTCAGGCCACAAGAGTGACAGTCCTTCACCCTACATTAAAGTCTTGCCACAAAGATCACAGCAGCGCCCACCGCCACCACTTCAAGTTTTAATGAATGACTTGAGGGCTGGGCTGGTGCTCCGCACACACTCACAATACTGCGAGTCAAAGTTTGCCTCTCTGGCCCCTCACCGGTTTCATGACCCTCCCTGGAAGTTAATGAAATAGGCAGCAGCAGCAGCAGCAGCGGCAGCGGCATGATCGCCGGAGGCATTGTGGGTGAGAGAGAGTGTAGGTGATAGTGTAGGTGAGACAGTGTAGGTGAGAGACAATGTACATGAGATACCAATGTAGGTGAGATACCATGGGAGAATGAGTGAAGAATTATTATTATTGTTATTATTATTATTAACTATATGCAGGGGAAAGCGCTAAATCTATAACAAAGTTATATACTCCAAGAGAGGTGTACGTTTCTCGCTATATATGCACTGAGAATTTATTTTAATTTCTAATATATTACAGCATCTTCAGTTGGTGGTGAACAGGTTACATGCAGCCTTAATGGCCCTCGTGTAATCGATAGGCGTTAAACCTAATTAAGCAATAATTAATTTTGCAGTGGTCATAAAGCTCCTGGGAGGCAATTAGGTTTGATCCAAGGAAGGGGCGGGTAGCTACAATTCCTGGAACCATGAACAATTGACTTCTGGGAGAACCAAGGAATGGTGTGAGTCTCGGTACTGATCCTTGTGGTACGCCAATTTGTTACATCTCGCCATTGTGACAAGCAGTTAGTCCATCTTTTTTTTTTAGCTTGTAGATTAGCTACCGGCACTGGATCGTATGAGAGACCTTACAGTCTAAGAATGTGCAGTCCGGCCATTCTTTCCTTTCAGTGCCTGATACTGGTCATTACGTTATGAACTGAACTTTCCTTCATTTCCTAAATTCATGTTGACATGACAGTCTCTGCGAAGTGTTTGATTGATTTCTTAGTGTGTGTGTGTGTGTGTGTGTGTGTGTGTGTGTGTGTGTGTGTGTGTGTGTGTGTGTGTGTGTGTTTTACAGTCAAGGGCAAGTATGTGTATGTATGGAACAAAGTTCAGTTGTGACACCCCCGAAAATACAGGTCTTATAAAGAAGAGGAGGAATTAAATCCGTCATGAGCCTGATATTATCCATCTCCAGTAACTCATGAGAGAGAGAGGCCACTTCTGACACCAGCTCATTGTGCTCGCAATTATTTAAATGATGAGGGAAGCACCTCCCATGTTTTTATTATAAAAAAGAAATAAATGACCTAAGCGTTAGGATAATTGACCCAGGTTGTTATGATAACGTATAATAAAGCGGCTCGTTAGTAAAACTTTCATCTCATTTACTTTTAAGTTAATGACTCTGTTATTTAATTAAGCAAAAATATCGCCATAATGTGTCTGGCAATCCTTGGGAATGTAACTTATTTAAATATTTGTCAGGTCGTCGACCTCGTTTCCATGTCATCATTCATAGAATTTAAGTGTAAATAGGGGCCATTGTGACCTGTCATAGTCCAGAGCGCTCGAAAGTTCTTGGAATTGTTATGGTCTCTAACCAGTGAAGATGCGCTTGGAGAAATGTCTGGCCTGTCAGGGTCCAGGACGCTGGAAGGCTCCTGGTACAGCTGTGGTCTCTAGAGCCCTTGAGGACTCGCTTGGGAAAGCCCAAGATGTTGGAAGACTCCTGATGCAACCATAGTCACAGGAGCTTCTGGTGACGAGCTCGGGAAAACTTTTGGCTTGTCATAGTCCAGTGCGATGAATAGACTCCTGGAACAGTCACAATTTCTGGAAACACTCCAGAAACACTCAAAGAAACTTGTGGTTTGTCATGGACCACGGTTTGTCTCTGGAACCACTGAAGTCGATTTGAAACTCATTACTTAACCAGTTACTTGGCATACAATAGAACTTGACGCCCAAGCCCTACCGAAAAATCATGCTGTAATCCTCTACCTTATTGGAGGAGCAGGCTTTAGTGTTCTACTGGAGGAAAGTGTTTCTGTCTTGCTTCCTTACTGGAAAAAAAAAACTTCTATTCTCTGCCTTACTCATGGAACATGCTTCAGTCTTCCATATGCCGACCCTCAATCAAGGTACCATAACATTCCGTTTCTCTTCTGATTATAGATAAAGTACCTGGAGCCCTGGATTCAGTAATATATATGTCTGTATATTATGACTTGAAGACTGGATACAGTGACTTGTATCTGGTCGTAATGAACGTTCTAGAAATAGTCGTCAAAACTACATTTGACTTAGTCATCAAGACGCTACTAAACATAAAAAGTAAAAGGTCACAAACCATGGCTGGAACAGTTCACCAAACATCCTCACTTGGGAGAGAAGCGTTAGGATAATGACGTGACCTGATATTGGTCTAGGACGGATCAAAGCGCCATTCTAACGTTCCTCTCCCATGTGCGGGTTTTTGGAGAATGCTGAACGTGGTGAAGAAAACCAAAGAAGACCTAGCCATTGAGACCACGTCAGACCTAGTCGTGAAGATTAATCAGACCCAGTCATCAAGATCTGATTATTAGTACCACAATAAACTTAATCATTAAGACTCTATACAGGTAAAACATTTACAGACACAACTCCAACTCAGAATACTGTAACCTGAAAAAAACATGCATACAGACTATGAAGTCTTTCAGACTAGTTCAGGTCAGTCCTTTCCAATCACTGGAGTGTCCTGGAGGAGGTCCTCCACATGTCACACCCTAACCCATATTCCACTAGACCGTTAACAACATTTCTCTATTTGGAGTTGGAGTGGAAGGGAAGAAAAGCCTGTTAGTGGCCTTTTTTTTCGAGCCATCAGTGAACCTCGACGAGAGTCTACACTAATTCCAAAATCGGAGACTATGTATATACT
This sequence comes from Cherax quadricarinatus, assembly GCF_026875155.1. Classification (NCBI taxonomy): domain Eukaryota; kingdom Metazoa; phylum Arthropoda; class Malacostraca; order Decapoda; family Parastacidae; genus Cherax; species Cherax quadricarinatus. Next base: position 58,271,673 of record NC_069413.1, read on the forward strand.
CTGAAGAGTATATCTCTCTTGATGCGTATGTACTGAAAGCAGAAGTGTGTGCGTGTGTACACTTGGAGGGGTGCATATTTCAGTTTATGAATGAATTTGAAGTTTGCTTTCATCCCCATTTTGGTAATTGAAGAATCCTTGACTAGTGGTGTACATGTGACATGCAGGCTTAATGACCATCGTGTAGCAGACAAGCTTCAAGCCTAATAAACCAAATAAAACACCGATCGAATTCCAGTTGTTGCAGTCATCTTCACTGACGATCTTAATACCTTTGACATAATTGTGATTTCCGTCTTATTTCAGGGAAGAGCACTAAAGAAACTGACATCATAGAGCGCTGACATATTAAGGGCGAGAAAAAATTTACTCGCCATTTAAACCAGGAAAAAAAGTGGTCTCCAGGTGCCCCGTGGCTTGGTGGCAAAGGTCTCGCTTCACACGGTGAGGATCCGGGTTCGACTCCCTGCGAGGGGGTGGAAACATCGGACGTGTTTCTTTATACCTGTTGTCTATGTTCACCCATCAGTAAAATGGGTACCTGGGTGTTAGTCGACTGGTGTGGGTCGCATCCTGGGACAAAACTAACCTAATTTCTTTGAATGAATACTCAGAATTACAAGCGGCTTTCTATATAGTAGTATGTCATTGATGTCACCTATGGCTTGTATACCTTGTACATGTACTTGTAGTAAATACATATATTATTATTATCATTATCATTAAAGATTGTACTTAGGCGCTGACATTCTTACCTATGACTTGTTACGAAAGTTTTCCTACTCTCGAAGCTCAGCCTGCAGCAACAGTCTAATCAACCAGGCTGTTGCTGCTGGCAGCACGCCGGCTGGCATATCCATTCACAGCCTGGTTGACATGGCACACCACGTACAAGGGGAAGCAGCTGTGCAAGATGTAAATGTGGAAAAACAGATCTTGTTTACCTTGTCATTTGTGGTATGCTATTCTTTTTTATATAATTTATTTTACTGTTATTTAGCTCTTCGCAGAATGTGAAGAACTGAATAATATTTCTATATACACAATTTTCGTGCACAACAAAACGCGTGATTCCAAATATATGAGAATTTTTCAGTGGAAATAGAAAAAAAAACACCTGAGGGCTTTCATGTGCTTACACACACAGATCTTCAGAAGAATGAAGGTATGTGTGTAAGCACATGAAAGCTCTCTGGTGTTTTTTTATATTTTCACAGTATATATATATATATATATATATATATATATATATATATATATATATATATATATATATATATATAATATATTATATATATATATATATATATATATATATATCAATAACAACACTGCGACTAGCAAAGGAGTCGAACCCATGCTGCTTTGGCCCGCCTCATGGTGAGCGAAAACACATGACTCTCTAGTCCACAGGACCCCAACAATCTCAAGAATGACGCACCCAGCCAAGCTAGGTGTTTGACCCATCATCCGAGGACATACGGTGGTGTGGATGCCTCTGAGCTAATTTCATTCTACTCCTTGTCTGGTGTACTAGCCCAACGACCAGTATTTTACCGTATGTCCTCGTATGACGGGTAAAACACCTACCTTGGCTGGTTGCGTCATTCTTGAGGATTGTGTGGTTCTGTGGACTAGAGCGTCATGTGTTTCCGCTCACCATAAGGCGGGCCAAAGCAGCATGAGTTCGACTTCTTGGCTAGTCGCAGTGTTGTTATTGATCAATACCACTCGTTCGTGGGTACAATATATATATGTCGTGCCGAATAGGCAGAACTTGCGATCTTGGCTTAAATAGCAACGTTCATCTTGCTATATAGGACAAGTGAAAATTTGTGTATGCAATAATTTCGCCAAAATCATTCTGAACCTAACGAAAAAAATATATTTCACTATGTTTGTTTAGTATTAAATTATTGTAAACAAATCTAAAATGTATTTAGTTGGGTTAGGCTAAAATAAATTGTTCTTCTTATAATAAGGTTAGGTAAGTTTTCTAAGATCCTTTTGGAGCAAAATTAAAAGTTTTTATATTAACATTAATGAAAAAATATATCTTTAAACGTATAAGAGAAAATTTTAGAAAGGACTTAATTTTAAATGAGTTCTTGCTAATTGACCAGTTTTACATATTCGGCACGACATATATATATATATATATATATATATATATATTTTATATATATATATATATATATATATATATATATATATATATATATGTGTGTGTGTGTGTGTGTGTGTGTGTGTGTGTGTGTACATATGCACACGTATGACATACACATACACACGCCGAAACTAAACTTACCATCTTTTAAGTTTTCTGCATGATGACCTGAATCCTGGCACCAAGAAGGCATCAAGGGGAGAGGAAGATAAATGTGGCACTTATGAGAGGGTTCAAAGCTTAAACTTAGAATTAAGACAGAAGAAGTCAGGGTATTGACCGACGGCCCTTCCAGGGCAGCAAGTTGTTGCTATCAAAGGGCCCTGAATGCAAGAGCTCATCTTCCGCTTCCTCAGATCAAATTTTCATGCATTACAGAGTTCACACTTTCATAATTTTGAAGTATAAGAAATTCTTTCTGCGTTAAATTCTTACCAAATGAGTTTATTCTTTCTGTATATTCAACTGAGGAATGTATAGAGAGCTCGCACTTGCTTGGTAGAGATTGATGTCTAACTATATATTAAAGATTTTCTTAAGGCTCAATTCTGAATATTTTTTCTCGGTTATATTACTGGATTCGTTGGTATATTTGTGTATGTTTCTTTTATGGAAATATAAACACATATGCAGTATAATGTGATCCTTTATTGACTACGTTTCGCCCACACAGTGGGCTTTTTCAAGTCACAAACAGAACAGTTGTTTGTGACTTGAAAAAGCCCACTGTGTGGGCGAAACGTAGTCAATAAAGGATCACATTATACTGCATATGTGTTTATATTTCCATTGTGTCGGTATTTTATACCATTTATTTCCATGTTCCTTTTATGCTGGTGGAGGAATTTATGTTTTCCTGGTAGAGATGAGTTACCACAGCTGCTGTCTGTGTACCACACACCCCATGTCTGTGTACCACACCCCCATGTCTGTACCACACACCCCGATGTCTGTGCACCACACCCCATATCTGTGTATCACCACCCATGTCTGTGTACCACACACCCCCATGTCTGTGGCACAGGATACTGGCAGTGCCTGCCACTCACTGAATTATCCTGGCCACCATCTTCCCACACAGTATTCCCAGGCACAGTAACCCTCGACACGACAACGAAGGAGAAGCGAGCATATGTAGATACGATGCGGGAGAGTGGGAGAGAGTGGGAGGAAGAGAGGGAAGGAGGGAGTGGAGTGGTGGCTGACTCCCACACATTTTAATCACAGGGTCTTGCTGACACAGTAATATTACTGTACCGCCTGGGGAGTGAGAGCCAGTCAGGTTTGATACGAGGAAGAAGAGGATATGTTCGATTTCTTGAATCAAAGCCAACCCCTCCCCTCCTCACCGGTATGAAGGCACCTCATTCATGGTCTTGACCTAAGGAACTGGAGCTGATTACCCCCCACCCACACCCCCACCCTTTCCTTGAATGCTGAAAAACTCCCCCAGGGACTGCATTGCCCCTATGGATTTAGCACTCCCGATTAAACAGCAACAACAACAATAGCAATAATAATAATAATAATAATAATAATAATAATAATAATAATAATAATAATAATAATAATAATAATAATAATAGACATTATAATTTTGATCATAAGGCACATGCCAACAATTTCCATAAACCTTGTATAAACCACCTCTGAAAATTTGAAGCCGATCGGATGAGGCATTTTCAAGTTACGGAAGAAAGTTTATGCACAAAAAAAAGAGAGAGAAAAAAGAAAATAAGCACGAAGAAAACGCAAAGAAGGGCGAGGAGAGAGAGAGAGAAAAAAAAAACAGCGAAGGGAAGAATGAGGAAGGAGGGAAGACAGGATGAGGATGGCTAAAACAGAATTAGGAAGACCGAGATAAAAATGAGAGAGATGGAGATTAGAATGAGGAAGGAGGGAAGACAGAATGAGGAAAAAAGGAAAAGATAAATCCAGGAAGGGAGAGGGTGGAAGTTAATCCAACGTAGAGTAAGAATTACCACAGCAAGAGACCTTCCCGGGGTAGCCTGAGAGTGATCCCCGGTACACCACATTGTACGACATTGTATCTATAATGTCAAAATAATGACATTCCAATGTCGTTATAATGGTGATAATGAGGCCAGTATAATGACAAATGTGTTGCAGTGTCATTACATTGCCGATGATGGGGCCAGTATAATGATAAATATGTTACAATGAAGATAATGGGGTCAGTATAATGACAAGTACATTACAATATCATTATAATAATAAAATGGTGTGTCATTTACACTGACGCTACCAATACAGTGATCTACACACTATTTCATCATCGTTACAATGACATCACCGTAGCATCACGTCACTGTAATGTCTCTGTCATTGTAGTAACAATAACATGTCAGTGCAATGATGTCAGCGTAACATCAGCATGTCAGTATAATGACAAACACATCAGCAACGTAACTTGACTTAAAAATATAATATCAAAGTAATTTAAATGTGTCAAGGTAATTCTGGTTCACTTTTAAGTAATGCGAAGGTGATGCCAGTGTCAGTTTAGCGTAATTCTGGCACTTTTTCTGCCTTCCTCTACTCTGCTGGTGCCTTTTAAAGGTTTCACAACGTATTAAGGGCCGTAGGGGCACAGAGCTCATGGGGGAATAAGAAACAGTCGTATTCGTTCCTAAGGTAGAGCAGTGACAAGAGCTCTGTGTTGCGACACAGCAGTGGTGTGAAATGCAGCAGTGCTGTGGGACACAGCGGTGGTGTGGGACACAGCAGTGGTGTGGGACACAGCAGTGGTGTGGGACACAGCAGTGGTGTGGGTCACACAGTAGTGTGAGACACAGTAGTGGGACAAACAGTAGTGGGATACATAGTTGTGAGATATGCAGTAGTAAGACACAGCAATAGTGTGAGACACAGTAATGAGACACAGCAGTAGTGTGAGATGCAGTAGTGAGACACAGCAGTAGTGTGAGACACAGCAGATGAGCTGGAACGGGAATACTCCAGGGACCTAATTACCAGACTGGACGGAGAATGCCTCGCCTACTGCTGTTGCTGTTGTCGCTGCTGGTGGTACTGTTATTGTTGCTGCTGCTGCTTTTGTTGTTGCTATTGCTTCTACTGTTGCTACTGCTGTTGCTGCTCACGCTGCTGCTGTTCCTGCTGCTGCTACTTCCGCTGCTGCGCTCACTCTCCTCACACCTGCCTGTTCTCCTCTTCTTCCCCTTCCTTCTCCACCTCATACTGCTGATGCAGCTTCTCTCACTCTCCCCGTACACCTGCCTAGCTAAGCTGCAATTACTATAATTATTTATACTTCTTGTAACTTCTGCTTCTCTCTCTCTCTCTCTCTCTCTCTCTCTCTCTCCCTACATTCACCTGCCATGTAACTCCAAAACACACGCACACACGGAAGAGAGTGGACATAGAAGCGACTAGCGTAGAGGCGGGGCCAGGAGCTGTGAACCGACTCCTTCAGCCACATATTTTTTTGCAGCTGAGGTCTTCTTTAAACTGCTGCAGTTTGTGTTTGACCTTTAATTATAAGCATTATTTTCAGTTTCTTAGTTGCTTATTCTTAATTTTTCTTTCTGTTATCCTTCATTATACCTGACCGTCCTTCTGTTATTCTTCATTATACTTGGCCTTTCTCCTGTTTTTCCTTATTATACCTGACTGTTCTGTTATTCTTCATTATACCTGACTGTTCTAATATTATGCTTCATTATACCTGACTGTTCTTCTGTTATTCTTCATTATATTTGACTGTTATGTCAGTTATTCTTCTTTAAGGTTGACTGTTGTCAGTTATTCTCTCGCCTCGGACCACTAAAACGGCTGTATCACGTTACCATTAAGCATTATAACTTATAACGCTAATCTACGTTACACCTGACCGTCATGTTTTACCGTTTTACACAACATCGAACCAAGGCTTCACAATACCAGGCTAGGTTTCACAATACCAGGCTAGGCTTCACAATACCGGGCGAAGATTAGCAGTACCGGAAGAGGCTTTGCAATACCGAGCGAGGCTTCACAGTACGGGGCGAGGCTTCACAGTACGGAGCGAGGCTTCACAGTACGGAGCGAGGCTTCACAGTACGGAGCGAGGCTTCACAGTACGGGGCGAGGCTTCACAGTACGGGGCGAGGCTTCACGACTCACCGGGCCGAAGCTCTGTAATATATGACAGATTCATCTAAAATTCTGGCCATAAACAGGGCCATCCATCACAGCCAGACGGTGCACGAACCAGGTACAGCAGCCACGTTGGCTGTAGCACTACCCCAGGTACAGCACCTCCCCCCCCCTCTCTCTCTCTCTCTCTCTCTCTCTCTCTCTCCTCTGTCGCGTCACAAGACAAACTTAGATAAATGTTTTAGCGTGAATAAAAGCTCGTCTGGTGCAAAGAAGGCAGATTATTGGATAATATAGATGACGCTGGTGCCGTCAGTCATCCATCCATTGGGTTACGGTGACAATCTTCGTACACCTGTGATATACCTGTGACCCGTATCAAGCGTTTTTCTAGCCTATCTTCCCGGCCTGAGGCCAGGCATTTCTGATGATCGCCTGTTCCACTAGGCATTTGTAGTTGATGGCCCACTACTCCATACGTCCATTACAACCTGGTTGATCTGGCACTTGGTGGAGGTAGCGATCTAGTGTCCTCTTGTTCCTGTAATATTTCTGATAACTGCTGGTAGCAGGATAAATGATTAAGGGTCAGTGATGTTGACGCAGTGTTCTCTTATTGTGCCCTTGGCGCCCCTGGTTTTCACTGAATCGTTTTCCACTGGCCACTTCCTTGATGCTGGTTAGGGGCTCTGGATCCAAGGAATTGAACTTGTCCTCATTTTCTTCAGCTCGAGCCCCATTACTTTCCCATTCCCCAGACGCTGTATGTTTCCTACGGGTTTACCACTGTCCCCTAGATTTAATAATAATAATAATAATAATAATAATAATAATAATAATAATAATAATAATAATAATAAATAATAATAATAATGCTTTATTGGTTCTAAGTGGGCAGTTAATATTCTTCGCATCTTTTCCGGCTCCTATATCTAATTTATCATAAAGGAAGTCATTAACACTGAACAATATTCCAAACGAGAGAGTCCAAGTGATTTGAAAAATATCACCATCTGCCTTGTTATTTTTCTGTTCTTGGTGTTGTTTCCTTATTTTCTAAATTATAGATTATCTGATATTGTTATACCCAAGATTATTACATGATCCTTCTGTTTTGTGAGAAGGTCCTATGATTATTAGTGTGGTTATTGTTAGTGTGGGGACAGTGTGGTGGTTGTTAGTGTATGATTTGTTAGTGTGGTGATTATAAGTGTAGATAAATAGATAGAGAGAGAGGGAGAGGTAGATAGATAGATAGAGAGAGAGAGAGAGAGAGAGAGAGAGAGAGAGAGAGAGAGATACCCGCATCAACGACACACTCTACCTTCGAGCGTGACCCCAAATAAAAGAAAAATTCACTGGCCAACTGGAAGTTTATTTTGGAGTAATTAAAAACAAGAACGTGAAATGGGATTCGGGTGGAGGGGAGAGGAGAGGGAAGGACCTTCATGTGTTTACTAACTGGCCCCTCTGCTCTGTCCTCAACCAATAGATGGCGTCAGCGGCCGGAAAACGGCGACACAGTTTTGTTTTCTTTGTAAAGTAAACAATAAATGGAAAGCTTTATTTTGGGACTTTTCACTTACAGTGGGGCTTGATCAAGGACAAAGGTTGCAAAAACGTGTTTTAAGGTATATAAATATCCAAGGTCAGGTCCAGGGTGGTGAAGAGGTCACTGGTGATTCGGATCAAGCGTCACCCCTAGACGGTGGGACCTAGATCTCTCTTTTTTGTGTTGATCTTGGATAGTGTATAATATGGGATTTTCTAATGCATATTTTCCCCTGTACTGTTCTATGGTTTCAGTGAGGTAGCTAGTAGCTGCTTCGACACACCTTCATTTAACTCTGTTGTTGTCATGATACATCAGCTGTGCCGTCTCCCATCTAAGGTGCGAGTGCAGGTTACAATGGACGACACAGTGGTGATCAATTCCGCATGTATACCTGTCTTCCTGAAGGCTCTTCTGAAAATCATGATCTCTCTTTCTAAGAATTTGTTGCTTCCTTAGCCTGGAATGGTATAACCTCTTGTACCTACAGTTTTTTTTTTTTGTTTGTTGGGGGGGGGGGTATGGGGATTTTGAAATTTCGGATAAATCCGTAATTATTTTTTTTGTGATGAGAACGGCTTCATCCATGTTGGCTTCAAGGAGAGAGGCATTTGTGACTGTATCGAGTTCCGTGGGGAGTGCCAGCTGCCAGTCAATGTCTGTTCAATCTCTAGGGTTGTTAATCATGCATAAAGTTTACACGAGCGGATGACATGGAATTGTAACCTCTGTGCATAGAAGGCATTGTCGCTATGTTTGTTTTCACACTTCATAAGTACACAAGCAGGAGCACTGCAGTAAGCAGGAGCACTTCAGTAAGCAGGAGCACTTCAGTAAGCAGGAGCACTTCAGTAAGCAGGAGCACTTCAGTAAGCAGCAGCACTGCAGTAAGCAATCTGGACCACTTCTGAATCATATTTTTGTCCAGCCTGTTGTCAAACTACCAGAGGCTTTAGCTTCAACACACCTCACCTTTGCTCTTCATCGGATCATGTTTACTATATACAGGCTCATCTCTCCAGATTTACCTATTGTGACTTGATAAAGCCCACCGTGGACGAAACATCGCCAAAAAAAGATCGCATTTTATGGCATCTGTGTTTCTTTTTCCAAGTTTCTGTTCAGCATGGAAAAATTCATCACTGCATAGGGAAAGAAATCTACATGCGCACACTTCTTCGGGTTCTGAGTATGTGATATGAACAGTAATATATTACTGCATAATTGTTAGTTGGTTTTCTGTCAACTGAAAATATAAGCTCGCTGTGTGTGTGTGTGTGTGCGTGTCTGTGTGTGTCTGTGTCTGTGTATTACTTTATGTAAACATTTTACATGAAATAAACGATATTTTAGAATAAAATAGGCAGTAAATACAAAGCGACTTAAACTGGAGAGCAAACTCTCCAGGAGCGGTGAACTTGAAGCTGGTCCTGGGCAGGATTAATTAGTACTTTCTTTTAGAAGAGAAACTTACGCTGTGTTGTTGACACAGCGAGCTGACCAGCACCCGCCGGCTCTTCTTGTAGCGACCATCCTCCACAACGAGTGTTCACAGATAATGGTGTTGCAGCGTCTTCTCACACATATGCAGCTGTCCGCTATGTACGTATGAGCACACACACACATACATACACACACACACAATACACACACACATACACACACACATACACACACACACAAACACACACACACACACACACACACCACACACACACACACAAACACACACACACACACACAACACACACACACACACCACACACCCACACAGTCTAGGGGGTCAGAGACTACAAACCTCACTCAAGGAAAAAGATCTTGGGGTGAGTATAACACCAGGCACATCTCCTGAAGCGCACATCAACCAAAATAACTGCTGCAGCATATGGGCGCCTAGCAAACCTCAGAACAGCATTCCAACATCTTAATAAGGAATCATTCAGAACCCTGTACACCGTGTACGTTAGGCCCATATTGGAGTATGCGGAAACCAGTTTGGAACCCACACCTAGCCAAGCACGTGAAGAAACTAGAGAAAGTGCAAAGGTTTGCAACAAGATAGTCCCAGAGCTAAGAGGTATGTCCTACGAGGAGAGGTTAAGGGAAATAAACCTGACGACACTGGAGGACAGGAGAGATAGGGGGACATGATAACGACATACAAAATCTGAGAGGAATTGACAAGGTGGACAAAGACAGGATGTTCCAGAGATTGGACACAGTAACAAGGGGACACAGTTGGAAGCTGAAGACACAGATGAATCACGGGATGTTAGGAAGTATTTCTTCAGCCACAGATTAGTCAGTAAGTGGAATAGTTTGGGAAGCGATGTAGTGGAGGCAGGATCCATACATAGCTTTAAGCAGAGGTATGATAAAGCTCACGGCTCAGGGAGAGTGACCTAGTAGCGATCAGTGAAGAGGCGGGGCCAGGAGCTCGGACTCGACCCCCGCAACCTCAACTAGGTGAGTACAACTAGGTGAGTACACACACACAAAACTGCCGGCTACTTTAACCTAACGTAGCACACCTTAACCTAACAAAGATTAAATAAAATAATATTTGAAAAAATGTGCAGGGAGCGAAAATATATTGACGTAAGAAATAAGTTACGAAAATGAAGTACGATAAGGAGAGGCTGGAGTGTGGGAGTGTTGGGCGATGTCACTCATGGTCAAGCTGCGGCTGCGGCTGCGGCTGCGGCTGCGATGGGAAACATCAAGGTGGAGACAGAAGCCCCTAACAAGAGCCGTGGACGAGGCTGCAACAATAGCATCATTTGTCGCGTCAAGTCGTCTTCAAGACGTCCTCTGGTGGTCTCATTAATTCCACATTATAGTAAACTTTTACAATATTACATTATGAGAGCTCCGGCTCACTCCAGAACCCTCGCACCGCCACATTATTAACTTTCCACAAGTTATTCTTCCCAATTTGAGAACTAATATGGAAAAAATATTTTAATATCAGTGTCGATGTTGTCATTTTTTTTTTATCCTACTTTAATATATGATGAAAGAAGCACACACGTTGTGTTGTGTGGGGGTGTGTGTTTTGTGTGTGTGTGTTTTGTGTGTGTGTGTGTGTGTGTGTGTGTGTGGTGTGTGTGTGTGTGTGTGTTTTTGTGTGTGGTTTGTGTGTGTGTGTGTACTCACCTATTTGTACTCACCTATTTGTGGTTGCAGGGGTCGAGTCATAGCTCCTAACCCCGCCTCTTCACTGATTGCTACTAGGTCCTCTCTTCCTGCCCCATGAGCTTTATCATACCTCGCCTTAAAACTATGTATGGTTCCCGCCTCCACTACTTCACTTTCTAGGCCTTTCCACGGCCTGGACTACTCTATGACTGAAGAAATACTTTCTAACATCCCTTTGATTCATCTGAGTCTTCAACTTCCAATTGTGACCTCTTGTGTCTGTGTCCCTTCTCTGGAACATCCGTCTTTGTCCACCTTGTCTATTCCGCGCAGTATTTTATATGTCTTTATCATGGCTCCCCTGACCCTCCTGTCCTCCAGTGTTGTCAGGCCGATT